>LR880967.1:58198698-58233898 GCA_904067115.1 Aegilops sharonensis
GGGATAGATTGGTAGGAAAAGACCATCGCTCGTCCCCGACCGCCACTCATAAGGATGCACAAGCCAGGTACACTTCATGTTTCAAATTTGTTACACAACTTTAACCATACGTGGATGCTACGGGATTTGCTAACTTCAACACAAGCATTCTTTAAATTCATAATCACCCAACCAGCATGACTTTAATATTACCACCTCCATATCTAAAAACAATTATCAAGTATCAAACTTTTCTTAGTATTCAACACATTCAAAAGAAAGTTTCACATATCTTGAATACCAAGTATAATAATTTTAAGCAAATTACCATGCTATTAACGACTCACAAAATAATCTAAGTGAAGCATGAGAGATCAATAGTTTCTTTATAACAAATCCACCACCATGCTCTAAAAGATCTAAGTGAAGCACTAGAGAAAAAATTATCATGCTCAAAAGATATAAGTGAAGCACTATGAGCATAGCTATCAAACTCAAAAAATATAAGTGAAGCACTATGAGCATTCTATCAAATTACAATTCATGTATGGCTCTCTCAAAAGGTGTGTACAGCAAGGATGATTGTGGTAAACTAACAAGCAAAGACGCAAATAATACAAGACGCTCCAAGCAAAACACTTATCATGTGGTGAATAAAAATATAGCTCCAAGTAAATTACCGATGGAAGTAGACGAAAGAGGGGATGCCTTCCGGGGCATCCCCAAGCGTTGACTTTTTGGTGTCCTTGGATTATCTTGGGGGTGCCATGGGCATCCCCAAGCTTAGGCTCTTGCCACTCCTTGTTCCATAATCCATCAAAATAATTCACCCAAAACTTGAAAACTTCACAACACAAAACTCAATAGAAATCTCGTGATCTCCGTTAGAGAAAAAACAAAAGACTACTTTAAGGTATTGTAATGAACTCATTCTTTATTTATATTGGTGTTAAAACCACTGTATTCCAACTTCTCTATGGATTATAAACTATTTTACTAGCCATAGATTCATCAAAACGAGCAAACAACACACGAAAAACAGAATCTGTCAAAAACAGAACAGTCTGTAGTAATCTGTAACTAACGCAAACTTCTGGAACTCAAGAAATTCTACCAACCTTATACGAACTAGAAAATATGTTTATTGATCAGCAGCAATTGGAATAAGTATTTTATCACGTTCTGGCGATTTTTAAGAATTCGGGCACTGAGCGCAAAGTTTCTGGAAATTACAGCAAGATCAAATAACTATCATCCAAGAAGATCCAATAGGTCTAGCTTGGGACAAACACTAATTAAAAGATAAAACCACATCTAAACAGAGGCTAGATGGATTATTTATTCCTAAACAGGAGCAAAAACAAAAAAACTAAAAATAAAATTGGGTTGCCTCCCAACAAGCGCTATCGTTTAACGCCCCTAGCTAGGCATAAAGGCAAGGATAGATCTAGGTATTGCCATCTTTGGTAGGAAATTCTTCAATAAGGCATCCATCTTTCTTAGAAATTTCTTTCTTTCTAGTAATTATGAAATTTTAGGCAAAAGATCGAAAGATTCATAGAGTTTGGGATGAACACTTATAGATTTAAGATCCGCAGTTTCCTTACTAGATGATTCACCCTTATTCTTAGGAACATAAACAAGCTTAGTATTTTTAGTAGACGAACTTGGGGTATTTTGTACGGAAGAAAAAGTGGTTCCCAAGTTGGTAATGATACCCTCAAGTTTATCAATTCTTGTGGAATCTAAATTTATTTTCTCATTAACTATGGGTTCCTTTTCTTTAATATTTTTCAAAGTCATTCCTACCTTAGATCCATATTGGGTAATTTGGTTGTGGATATTTTTATCAAGATTTTCAATTGATTCAATGGTAGCAACTTTATTCTCAAGAATTTCAAGTCTTTGCATAAAATGCTCCAAAGTTAACATAGTTCCATTAACCAAAAGAGGTGGTGAGCCAAATAAATCTATTAAAGCATTATAAGAATCAAAAGTATGGCTACCCAAGAAATTCCCTCCGGTAATGGTATCAAGGATATATCTATACCAAGGATTAGCACCTACGTAAAAATTACGAAGAAGAACTGAAGTAGATTGCTTCCCGGTAGATCTATTTTTAGCATTGCAAATTCTATACCGAGCGTCTTTTAGATTTTCTCCCTCCCTTTGCTAAAAATTTAGAACTTAATTCTCGGGAGATAACGGAGAAGATATGAGACTAGTCATAATGACAAGCAAGCGAACTAACACACGAGCAAACAAAAGGACGAGGAAAAGGCAACGGAAAGAGAGGAGGAGATCGGGAAAGAGAGGGCGAATAAAACGGCAAGGGTGAAGTGGGGGAGAGGAAAACGAGAGGCAAATGGCAAATAATGTAATGCGAGAGATAGGGATTGTGATGGGTACTTGGTATGCTTGACTTCTGCGTAGACTCCCCGGCAACGGCGCCAGAAATCCTTCTTGCTACGTCTTGAGCTCGCGTTGGTTTTCCCCGAAGGGGAGAGGATTATGCAGCACAGTAGCGTAAGTATTTCCCTCAGTTTTTGAGAACCAAGGTATCAATCCAGTAGGAGTCCACGCACAAGTCCCTCGTACCTACACAAAACGATAGCTACTCGCAACCAACACGATTAGGGGTTGTCAATCCCTTCACGGTCACTTACGAGAGTGAGATCTGATAGAGATAATATTTTTGGTATTTTTGGTATATAGATGCAAAGTAAAAAAGTAAAAGCCAAAGTAAAAACAAAGCAAGTATTAAAGTGATGGAGATTGATATGATGAGAATAGACCCGGGGGCCATAGGTTTCACTAGTGGCTTCTCTCAAGAGCATAAGTATTCTACGGTGGGTGAACAAATTACTGTTGAGCAATTGACAGAATTGAGCATAGTTATTAGTATATCTAGGTATGATCATGTATATAGGCATCACGTCCATGACAAGTAGACCGAAATGATTCTGCATCTACTACTATTACTCCACTCATCGACCGCTTTCCAGCATGCATCTAGAGTATTAAGTTAAAAACAGAGTAATGCCTTAAGCAAGATGACATGATGTAGAGGGATAAATTCATGCAATATGATAAAAACCCCATCTTGTTATCCTCGATGGAAACAATACAATACGTGCCTTGTTGCCCCTTCTGTCACTGGGAAAGGATACCGCAAGATTGAACCCAAAGCTAAGCACTTCTCCCGTTGCAAGAACTACCAATCTAGTTGGCCAAACCAAACGGATAATTCGAAGAGACTTGCAAAGATAACTCAATCATACATAAAAGAATTCAGAGAAGATTCAAATATTATTCATAGATAAGTTGGATCATAAACGCACAGTTCATCGGTCTCAACAAACACACCGCAAAAAGAAGATTACATAGAATAGATCTCCACGAGAGAGGGGGAGAACACTGTATTGAGATCCAAAAAGAGAGAAGAAGCCATCTAGCTACTAACTATGGACCAGTCGGTCTGAGGTAAACTACTCACACTTCATCTGAGAGGCTTTGATGATGATGTAGAAGCCCTCCGTGATGGATGCCCCCTCCGGCGGAGCTCCAGAACAGGCCCCAAGATGGGATCTCGTGGATACAGAAAGTTGCGGCGGTGGAATTATGTTTTTGGCTCCTATTCTGATCGTTTGGGGATACGTAGGTATATATAGGAGGAAGGAGTACGTCGGTGGAGCAACAGGGGGCCCACGAGGCAGGGGGGCGCCCAGGGGGGGCGCCCCCACCCTCGTGTCCGCCTCTTTTGTTTCTTGCAGTATGGTCCAAGTCCCCTGGATCACGTTCGGTGAGAAAATCACGTTCCCGAAGGTTTCATTTCGTTTGGACTCCGTTTGATATTCTGTTTCTTCGAACCACTGAAATAGGTAAAAAACAACAATTCTAGGCTGGGCCTCCGGTTAATATGTTAGTCCCAAAAATAATATAAAAGTGGAAAATAAAGCCCAATATAGTCCAAAACAGTAGATAAAGTAGCATGGAGCAATCAAAAATTATAGATACGTTGGAGACGTATCACAGGACCCTCATATCCAAGAGCTGCTTCTCAAGCAGACAGATAACGCAAGAGCTGCTGCCCGAGAGAAAGCCAAGCTGGATCAACTGGAGATAGACGCGGTTACTCCATTGTATGAAGGATGCAGGCCCGAGGATACCCGCCTGAAAGTAACGCTCATGGCTCTAGAGATGAAGGTAAAACACAAAATGACCGACGCATGCTTCGACGAGAACATGTCATTCTGGCACGAACGTCTTCCCAAGGGGAACAAGTGCCCGACCAGTTTCGAGGAGGCGAAGAAAATCGTGTGTCCTCTGGATTTACCTCACGTGAAATAACATGTGTGCATGAACAATTGCATCATTTATCGGGATGAGCACGTGGAGTCTACCATATATCCGGTGTGCGGCGTCACTCGATACAAGAAGAGGAAGAAAGCTCCTCGAAAAGTGGTGTGGTACTTTCTGATCACTCCTTGTCTGCAGCGGTATTTCGCGGACCCTAAGCTAGCAAAGCTCTTGCGTTGGCATGCGGATAGGGAGGAGAAGAAGCAAGAAGATGACGGAAATGATCTGGAGATATATAAAAAAGACAAGATGCTGAGTCACCCTAAGGATGCGAGCCAGTGGCAAGCGTTGAACTTCGAACACCCAGTATTTGGGGACGATCCAAGGAACATCATGCTGGGCGCGAGCACTGATGGAATCAATCTGTTTGGAAGCTAGAGAAGCACACATAGCACTTGGCCTGTGTTTGTGTGGATGTACAACCTTCCCCCCTGGTTGTGCAGGAAGAGGAAGTACATTCACATGAGTATGCTAATTGAAGGTCCGAAACAACCAGGGAATGACATCAATCTGTATCTGGGGCTGCTGAAAGAGGAGCTAGAAACGCAGTGGAAAACGCCAGCCAATACGTGGGATGCCGCAGAGAAAGAATATTTCCCTATGAGAGCTGCACTGCTCACGACGGTGCACGACTATCTCGGTTACGGATATCTCGCGAGGCAGGTGGTCCATGGATTTTCTGGATGCGTCAGGTGCATGGATGACACAACGTATCACCAGCTAAATAGAGATCCCGGGTCTTGGAAAACCGTGTTCATGGGACATCGAAGGTGGCTCCGCGACGATGACCCATGGAGAAAACGCAAGGATCTGTTCGATGGTGGAACCGAACCCCGAAGACGCCCACGTACAAGGAGCGGCGAGGAAATAGACGAGCTGTTGAAAAATTGGAAAGATTGCCCACCGTCGGGAAAGAAGCAAAAGGCGCCAGAGCCGGGAAAGAAGCGAAAGGCGCCAGAGCCGCTGCTGAAGGTATGGAAAACAAGGTCTGTTTTCTTTGACTTGCCGTACTGGAAGATCTACCGTGTGCCTCACAGCCTTGATGTCATGCATATCACGAAGAACGTGTGCGAGAGTCTGCTTGGTACCCTGCTCAACATGCCAGAGAGGACCAAAGATGGGCCGAAAGCAAGGGCAGACTTGAAATCAATGGGCATCAGGGAGGAGCTTCACGCTAATGATGATGATGAAGATGATGAGGCGAAGCAGGACACGGAAAGTCGTCGCAAAGGAAAAAAGGCCAAGAATACCGGAAATGACTACCCTCCCGCGTGCTTCACTCTAAGTCAGGAGGAGATCGATGTCAAGACCGGTTTTTCAATAAAAATATTTATTGAGGAACCGACCTATAAAATCTAGTGTGAGGAAAATCCTCCATACCGGTAGACAAAATCTTGATACAATAAGCCAGTAGCATATGATATATTACAGGGTCGAGCTGAAGTTGCTCAACAAATTATTACAAGCACGCCAATAATTATACATAGTGGCGGATGAGACACAGGAGTGGTGGCATACTACTGACTCGTGGTAAAGTGGTGGAGTAACACAGTGGAGTGGGAGATATGACTCCTACACTGGCGGCTCATCGAGCGTCGAGGTGAGGCTCGGTGAATTTATTTGGGTAGCGGAAGCGAATATATTACAGTGACTAATCCAAGGGTCGCTCGAGACTGACTGGGATTCCTCTAGGCGTCGGACTCGCTATCGAACTCTTCATCCATGAGATCGCCTTCGTCAGCATCTGGCCAAATCAACAAGCCAGGTGAGTACTTTGAAAGTACTCGCAAGACAGTTCGGACAAAAGATATAACAAATGTATGCATGGATGTGTCATGAATAATTTAACAATGCGCAATCAATAGCAAGGTAAGTAAAAAGGGAATCGGCGGTAGTCCGCTCGAAAACCCAAAGAAGGTAAACTCAAAACCGATCGGGTGTCTGAAGCGACGCCTCGAAGGGTGAATAAATAAATAAAGCATGCCACAGTCGGGCGTCTAAGCGACACCTCATAAAGGGCTTATATTGAAAGAAAAGACATGCGTGCCGCAGTCGGACGTCGGAGCGACATCACAGAAAGGGCTTATAACAAAATTAAATAATAACAATGCCGCAGTCGGACGTCTGAGCGACATCGCAGAAAGGGCTTATAATTAAAGTAAACAATAACAATGCCGCAGTCGGACGTCTGAGCGACATCACAGAAAGGGCTTATAACAAAATTAAATAATAACAGTGCCACAGTCGGACGTCTGAGCGACATCGCAGAAAGGGCTTATAACAAAATTAAATAATAACAAAGCCGCAGTCGGACGTCTGAGCGACATCGCAGAAAGGGCTTATAACAAAATTAAATAATAACAATGCCGCAGTCGGACGTCTGAGCGACATCGCAGAAAGGGCTTATAATTCATTATTCATAACTGACAAGAAATGGTGCTCACGGAAAATATTCATCACAAGACAATAAGCGGGTTAGTCCATTCACAAGAAATAAACATTTAACACTCATATGGTTCTCAGGAGTTTCTATCACCGAGAGTGACACTTGACAAGATAAGATGAACACAGTACTTGGACATGGATAAGATGAATTTCAAGAATTTTGACTCTGCAGAGTTTGTACTAAAATTATCCACAGCCAACGGATTTCCGTAGTCACGAAGGACTAGTTCTGTTTACGGTATTTCGGAGGAAACACAGCTAACCAGTACACACCCATCCTACCTCACGTTGCCAGGAATCACCCTATACAGCGTTCAAGAAAAACTTTGAGACGGGGAGATCACTATCTCGAATAGCATGGGATCAAATTTATATACGCGCGCTCTAAGGGGTGCCCCCCTCTCGGTCCCAACCGGAAACACCCATGCCCCCTGACCGGATGAAAGGCTTTAATCCAGGGCCATGGAAACCTCATCCCGGCCTCTCGATTTGGTGTGTACCAGGAAGTGGTTTGCGACTTACTAAGCCGTATCCCTTGCAGAAAACATGTGGTAGTACGAAAGGGGAGACGGACTGGAATTTGACCAATTTATGTTGACACTGGGTCAGCGATCTGGCATAAGACTGGCATGCTACAACACTGCCATCTTACCCATTCTCATGCCAACTCATGGCCATGCAACATGTTTCCAACAACTCATGGATTTCCCGAAACTCACTTGCCTCAACTCTTACGAGATAAACTTTCATCGAGATGCTCATGAACATGCCATGATACTAAATTAATGCAAACATGCCCAAACACTCATCATATCAAAAGTTCAAACATGCTTGCCTGGTTCGGAGTAGTCGGGGCCTAGCTCGGTGAAGTTCGCGGTCCCGTCACCTCCTTCGGTATCTACGGTATACAAAAAGACAAAATTTTGAAGAGGACAGAAAAAGAATCACTCAAAAATCCCTTTCTGTTTAAAAGTTATAAGAGTTTTGGTCCAAGGACCTTTCTGTAATGAAACAGAAAATACTCAGGGGGCAGAACAAAAAATTCAGAAAACGATTCGGTTTGGAAAGCGTATTTATCAGAATACGCTTTCAGAAAACGTTTCAAAATAAATAACAGAGAGGCTGACGGGCGGGTCCCACCCGTCAGGTTTAAAAATTCAAACGAGGCGGCAGAGCTCGTCGGCGCCCGAGAGCCGCGGGGGTCGCCGGCGGCGATCCACGGCGAGGCAGGAGGATCGGTTGGTGCCTCCGTGCTCAGGGCGCCATTCTGCGTCGGTGGGTGGTGGTGGTGGTCGCCGACGAGCACTCTGTCAACGGCGGCCCTTGCTCCGGCGGACGGTGGTTCGGGTGGTCGTGCGCCTCGTCGGAGAGAGCTGCTGGGGTCAAATTGGAGTGGGGGTTAGTCTCCTAGGGGTGGCACGAGGCTACGGGCAAGAGTAGGGCGGTGGAGGAGTTCTCACCGAAGAGAACGTTGCCGGAGCCCGAGGCGGACGGAGGTGGCCGGAGTTGAGGAAGAAGGGCCCCTCGAGGCTCTTCCAGTGGCTAGGCGGGGTCTGGTGAGGTGGTGGAGTTGTGCGGGGGCGAGAGCAAGCTCGGGGGTGCTATTTATAGCCGGCCCGAGGCAGTTGCCGTGAACGGATAAGTCCTGCGAGCGATTACGGCGGCGCTGTGGCTGTACGGTCGGCTTAGGGGCTTGAGCATCATCTAGATGAAGCACTGGTGCCATCCCAGTGTCCAACTCAGCAAGGAAAGGGTGGTTACGACCTGTCCTCGACGGAACGGCCGTACGGCACGTCGGCGGCAGAGAACGCGCTCTGCGCGTGCCAGGCCACGGCGACGGTGCTGCATGCGTGCGCTGGCAAGGAGATGGTCACGCGGAGCTCTCAGAAGGTTTGGGCGGTGTCGAACGGCGTTATGCCGCAGGGTGCCCCCTTGTCGGCCGCTACGGGGGTTCTGCCGCCGTGGAACACGCCGGCGCAGGCAGGCCAGGGCGCCACCGACGACAGGAACGAGCCAAGCGCGCGTGTGGTGCTCTGGACAGGGAGGAGGGGCTGTGAGCTACGTGCCAAGTGCACAGTTTACATGTGACTGAATCTCTGACAAAGAAACGGCACGGAATTCTGAATTTTACTAAAGATGTACAGTAACAGTGCATGCCAGGTGTTCGACAGAATGATTTTGGCATGTGGCGATTTTTCCTTGAGCTGGTTTTTGGTGGAGTGGTCTCTCATTGCAACTAGGGGTTGCCTGAATTTTGGTGGAATTTTTGGAGGAGTGGAGATATGAATTTCACCAAATTTCACAAATCTGGTCCAAACATGTGGAGGGTGAATTTTGAAAATTTTGAAAAGAAGAAGAGTGGATCTTGATGGTTCTAGGTTGTGGGTGCTAAGGCCTATCCAGAGGAGTTGAATTGAGATCCAAGATCAAAGGCATTAAGGTACTTGCTTTGCAAACTACCTAGGCTCAAAATAATGGACATAATTGTTCTGGGAAAAGAATTTAATGAAATAAAATCCAAAAATGAGTTGGACTTGTTAGGACAGAATATTTGAGTTGTCCCAAAGGGGAAGGAGGGGTTTTGGGAAGATTTTTCCACATGAGGCATGGCAAAACCATGGATTGTTTTCAAATAAGAGAAGACCCAAAACTCCTAGGGTTTTCTTCTAAAAGAAAAATAAATCCCAAAAACAAATCTTGAGAAGGGGGACAAATCAGAAGAAAGGTTTTTAATAACCAACACCAGAGTTGAAGAAGATGCCAAAATAAAATCTTTTGTCAAAGGGAAAATTCTTGAGAGAAGGAGATTTTTGGAAGGGTTCAAATGACCTCCTTCAAAACCAACAAAGTTTTTGCTGAAAATCAAAACAAAAAATTTGGAGTGTCACAACACCTACCCCCTTAGGAAAAATCTCGTCCCCGAGATTCCAGCTGATCCTCAAATAAATGTGGGTGCTCTGTCCGAAGAAAATCCTATCTTTCCCAAGTGGCTTCACTTGCGGTGTGGTTGCTCCACTGAACTTTGAAGAACTTGATGGTTTTTTGTCGGGTTCTCCTTTCAGACTCCTCCAAGATTTTTATTGGATGCTCTCGATATGTGAGGTCTGGTTGCACGTCAATGTTTTCATGGGGTACTTGTTTCTCTGGGTTGCTCACGCACTTCCTCAATTGCGAGACATGGAACACGTCGTGGACGTCGGATAAATCTTCGGGTAAGTCTAGCTGGTAGGCTACCGTGCCTTTCCGTGCCACTATGCAGAATGGTCTGATGAATCTTGGTGCTAGCTTCCCTTTAATCTTGAATCGATGCAGGCCTCTCATAGGGGATACTCGTAGGTACACAAATTCACCGGGTTCAAAGCTGATTCCCCGATGTTTTTGATCGTAATAACTCTTCTGTTGACTTTGGGCTGTCTTGAGTCGGTCCTTAATCTCCTTGACCTTATCTTCATCCTCTTTGAGCATGTCTGGGCCGAAGATATGGCTGTCTCCGGTTTCCGACCAATTTAGCGTGGTACGACATCTTCGCCCGTACAGAGCCTCAAATGGTGCCATTTGCAGGCTGGCCTGATAACTATTGTTATATGTGAATTCTGCGTATGGTAAGCTCTCTTCCCAACTGGTCCCATAGGTGAGGACACATGCTCTCAGCATATCTTCTAGAATCTGGTTTACTCGCTCAGTCTGCCCATCTGTCTGGGAATGGTGTGCGGTACTGAATGACAGCTGAGTTCCCAGAGCTTGTTGTAAGTGATCCCAAAATCGGGAGACGAATTGAGTGCCTCTGTCCGAGATTATTTTCTTTGGGACTCCATGTAAGCAGACGATATGTGAAAGGTAGAGCCTAGCAAGCTTCTGAGTGGTGTGGGTTGTCTTCACGGGGATGAAGTGTGCTACTTTAGTCAATCTATCAGTGATGACCCAAATGGCGTTATTTCCGTGCCGTGACCGAGGTAGCCTAACAATAAAATCCATCTCAATCTCGTCCCATTTCCACTCGGGTATTTTATTTGGCTGTAAAAGTCCGGCCGGTTTCTGATGCTCGGCTTTGATGCGTTGACAAGAGTCACAACATGCGATGAACGTGGCTATGTCCCTTTTTAGACCGTGCCACCAATATTTTTCCTGAATATCCTTGTACATTTTTGTCCCTCCATGATGTATCGAATACGGGGCGGTGTGGCCTTCAGCTAAGATTTGCTGCTTAAGATCCTTGATATTTGGTACGCAAAGTCTATCCCCATACCACAATATTCCTTGCTTATCGATAATGAACTCTGGGGCCTTGCCCAAACTCACTTTCCGTTTAATGCCATCAATGCTGGGGTGTCCATGCTGAGCCTCTTTAATTGTCTCCATTAGAGTGGGCTGTAGTTCTAAATTTGATATGCTGCCTTCGGTGACTACCAGCAGGTTGAGTTTAGCAAACTCCTGCTGGAATTTAGGCCTCAGGTTTGGCAGGCCGTCGTCGTTTGGCTAGGGTTCCGACTTAGGGCGTCTGCCACTACATTTGCTTTCCCTGGGTGGTAGTGGATTCCAACATCATAATCCTTCACTAGTTCCAACCAGCGTCGTTGCCTCAAATTCAGTTCCGGTTGTGTGAAAATATAATTGAGACTCTTATGGTCTGTATATATCTCACAACGATTTCCAAGTAAAAAGTGTCTCCATTCTTTGAGTGCATGTATAACTGCTGCTAACTCCAGGTCATGAGTAGGATAATTTTCTTCATGTTTGTGAAGTTGTCTGGAGACATATGCGACTACCTTGCCTTCTTGGATCAAAACACATCCGAGGCCTTTCCGGGATGCGTCGCAATATACCTCAAAATTCTTGAGTATGTCCGGCACAATTAATACCGGTGCTGACGTTAATTTCTTCTTTAATTCTTGGAAACTTTTCTCGCAAGCTTCCGTCCATTCAAACTTCCTGTCTTTTTTGAGTATTTGCGTCATTGGCTTTGCTATGGTGGAGAATCGTTCAATAAATCTTCGGTAGTAACCTGCCATTCCCAAGAAACTTTGTACGTCTGTTACGTTGGCTGGTGGCTTCCAGCCAAGTACGGCTTTGACCTTTTCTGGATCTACGGCAATACCTTCTTGGGTCAGTACGTGGCCCAGAAAACCTACTTGCTTTAGCCAAAATTCACACTTGCTGAATTTAGCATACAATTGATGTTTCCTGAGTTCCCCCAGTACAATTCGAAGATGTTCAGCGTGCTCTTCTGGTGTTTTGGAGTATACCAGAATATCATCGATAAATACCACAACAAACTTGTCCATAAACTTCATGAATACTTTGTTCATGAGGTGAACAAAATATGCGGGGGCGTTTGTTAGTCCGAATGGCATTACGGTGAACTCATACAATCCGTATCTGGAGGTGAAAGCTGTCTTGGGAATATCTTCGGTTCGCACTTTCAGTTGATGGTATCCCGATCTCAAGTCAATCTTTGAGAATACCTTGGCCTGAGCGAGTTGATCAAATAAATCATTTATTCGTGGCATCGGATATTTGTTCTTGATTGTGACCATGTTTAGCGCTCGATAGTCTATGCACAATCTCAGTGTTCCATCCTTCTTTTTGGCAAATAAAATTGGTGAACCCCAGGGTGAGGAGCTGGCTCGAATATAACCCTTGTCCAGTAATCCTTTTATTTGCTTCTTCAGTTCTACCAATTCGGATGGTGGCATTCTGTATGGTTTCTTGTATATGGGGGCGGTTCCGGGTGCTAGCTCAATGCTGAACTCTATCTCTCGGTCTGGTGGCATGCCTGGTAGCTCTTCGGGAAATAAATCTGGAAATTCACAAACTACTGGAACCTTGCTCAATTCAGCAATATCTACCTTGTTCAATCTCGGTCGCCGGGATAATTTTCTTTCCTTGGCTGAAACCTTTATGGTCTTCCCGTGGTGGTGGGTGAGAATTACGGTCCGGTTGAAACAATCAATAAAACCTTTGTTGGTGGTTAACCAATCCATCCCTAGGATGACATCCAGTCCTTTATTTTCTAACACGATAAGATTTGCGTGAAACTTCAACCCTTCAAACTCGATAACCACACCCTGGCAGTAACTCTGGGTAACTTGCTTAATTCCAGGGGACTTGACGATCATAGATTTTTCCAAGGGAAGCATCAAAAAATTATTTTGCAAGGCAAAACTTTTCTAAACGAATGAGTGAGAAGCTCCAGAATCAAACAAAACCATGGCGGGTATTGTGTTGACAGGAAACGTACCGAGTACGATATCTGGGGCATTTTGTGCTTCCTCTTTGGTCACGTGGTTCAGATGACCCTTCCTGTGGTTGTTATTTGGGTTGAAATTTTTGTGCTTTGGCGCCGAATTATTGCCACCGTTGTTCGGCTTTGGGGGTCGAATTCCTTGGCTTGGGGCACTGCTTGGCGTAGTGCCCTTCTTCCCCACAAGCGTAACAGGTAACGCCTATGCGGTATGTGAACTCCTTGTCCCTTGCATGAAAATTCATTATTGGGTGTGAGACGCTTGTCGTGGGTTTGGGTGTCTAGTTTTTCTGAACATCTATCCTGATGCGGTGGTTGCGGGCATGATTAGTCTGGTCCCTCTTCCGCTTGCGGAAATCTTCTAAGCTGCGTCTCTCATTTTCCAAGGTAATGGCCTTATCCACCAGCGTCTTAAAATCTGGAAAGGTGTGCACTACCAGTTGGCATTTAAGCGTGGGAGTCAGTCCATCCAGAAATTTTTCCATTTTCTTGCTTTCAGACATACGCTCCTCGTTGGCGTAGCGAGATAGCAGAGTAAACTGACTGTTGTATTCTGACACCGTCATTGTCCTTTGCTTGAGGTCATCAAATTCTCTCTTTTTGATCTTCATAAGACTCTTAGGAATATGTGCCCCACGAAAACCTTCTTTAAATTCCTCCCATGTTATATTATTTTCGTTGGGGTGCATGTGTAGGAAATTTTCCCACCAGGATGCGGCTGCTCTAGTGAGATAGTGCGGAGCATAAAGCACTTCCTCAAGATCTGAACACTGGGCAATAATTAATTTTCTTTCCATGTCTCGAAGCCAGTCCTCGGCTTCAAGAGGTTTGTCAGTGTGAGAAAATGTTTGGGGACGCGTCTTCTGTAGCTCAGATAACTTTGATTGCTGCTGATACTGTCCACGGTGATTTCCCATATTGATGACTTGGTTCATCATTTCCTGATGTTGTTGCTGACTTTGCTCATAAAGACTGCCCCTATGTAAAATTGTTGCTTGGGGGTGTGCCAAAATTTTCCTCTGACGGAGTTGGCATGGAGCGCGTCCAAGGACGAGACATTGTTCACTCTGGGGATATATTTTGCAACACTCACAAGAAAAGAAATTAAGTTGCAAAAGTCAATAAATTCATGAAGACGGAAAAAGTCGCAAATGCTCCAAGATTTTTCAAGAGAATAAACGTTTGCGCCCGGAGAAGGACTGCTCATTACATATCTTACACGCAAGCAGTAATTATACAATACATCACTCAGGAGATGCGTACATATTCCTGACATGTTATTTAGGCTAGTGCACTCCTCCAGTTCCTACATGATGCGCAAGCAAGCTACTTCTCACAGCCTATGTACATATAAACATATCATACAAGTCGGTACATCACATGGCGGTTAAGCGTACTCAGTCGGAGATGGTAAGGATTTCCCTTGGCCTGCCAAGGGTGAGGCGCAGTGAGGCTGGGTACTCAAACTCCTCTTCGGTGATAGGCTCCAGACGTGAAGTGCTGCGCTGAGTTGGTGGAGCAGGTGCCCTATGCGGGACAACTCGAACATGAGCGGGCACGAGGGGTGGTGCAGAACGAACCGGAGTAGGCGCAATGACATGGTTGAACTCCTCCGTGGTAGGCAGGCGACGAGTAGTGGTGAGAGCAGTAGGAGCAAACGATGCTAATGACGGGACAAAAGTCAGTGGCGGTGCGGCGCGCAGGAGCTCCCTCCTGTTGGCGGCACAGCCATGGACTGAGTCCATGTGGGCAGCTACAAAGTCGTCCACCAGGTTGTCGAAGGCTGCCTCCAAAGCCCGGAGATACTCGATAAGCATCTCAAAAGCTTCGTCTCGTTCTCCTCTGGGGCAAGAGAACGCGTAGTGGCAGGTGTATGGCACGTGACATGGCAGGTAGCGGTAACGACGAGTCTTCATCGAAGGGAGGATATCCCTGAGACGAGCTATCGTCTCACGGGCTGCCATCTGCAGTGCATGCTTCTCTGTGGGCATGGCCCTCCCCAAGAACCGGAAACGCTCAACTCGCCCTCCCTTGAATTGCACCGCGGCTTGGTGCATGGTTAGACGGTCATTGACCTTGTGCTGAGAGAGTGAGAAGACTGGGCGCACAGATGGCCCCATCGCGACTTCGACGATGAAGGAGAGAAGCTTGACGAACCCATCGGGCATGTTGGCGAACATCTGTGACTCGCAGTCGTTGCCAGCCATCTACAAAAGTAGGCAAAATCCTGAGTAGTCAAATCATAAATTTATGCTGACTGTCAGAAATTGACTACGTTTGTAAAAATTAATTAAAAGCTCTATATGATAATAACTGATTAGCCATCGCACCTACTGGCTTCCTACAGTCAGCCTGGCTCTGGTACCAAGCTTGTCACGACCGGTTTTTCAATAAAAATATTTATTGAGAAACCGACCTATAAAATCCAGTGTGAGGAAAATCCTCCATACCGGTAGACAAAATCTTGATACAATAAGCCAGTAGCATATGATATATTACAGGGTCGAGCTGAAGTTGCTCAACAAATTATTACAAGCACGCCAATAATTATACATAGTGGCGGATGAGACACAGGAGTGGTGGCATACTACTGACTCGTGGTAAAGTGGTGGAGTAACACAGTGGAGTGGGAGATATGACTCCTACACTGGCGGCTCATCGAGCGTCGAGGTGAGGCTCGGTGAATTTATTTGGGTAGCGGAAGCGAATATATCACAATGACTAATCCAGGGGTCGCTCGAGACTGACTGGGATTCCTCTAGGCGTCGGAATCGCTATCGAACTCTTCATCCATGAGATCGCCTTCGTCAGCATCTGGCCAAATCAACAAGCCAGGTGAGTACTTTGAAAGTACTCGCAAGACAGTTCGGACAAAAGATATAACAAATGTATGCATGGATGTGTCATGAATAATTTAACAATGCGCAATCAATAGCAAGGTAAGTAAAAAGGGAATCGGCGGTAGTCCGCTCGAAAACCCAAAGAAGGTAAACTCAAAACCGATCGGGTGTCTGAAGCGACGCCTCGAAGGGTGAATAAATAAATAAACCATGCCACAGTCGGGCGTCTAAGCGACACCTCATAAAGGGCTTATATTGAAAGAAAAGACATGTGTTCCGCAGTCGGACGTCGGAGCGACATCACAGAAAGGGCTTACAACAAAATTAAATAATAACAATGCCGCTGTCGGACGTCTGAGCAACATCGCAGAAATGGCTTATAATTAAAGTAAACAATAACAATGCCGCAGTCGGACGTCTGAGCGACATCACAGAAAGGGCTTATAACAAAATTAAATAATAACACTGCCACAGTCGGACGTCTGAGCGACATCGCAGAAAGGGCTTATAACAAAATTAAATAATAACAATGCCGTAGTTGGACGTCTGAGCGACATCGCAGAAAGGGCTTATAACAAAATTAATAATAACAATGCCGCAGTCAGACGTCTGAGCAACATCGCAGAAAGGGCTTATAATTCATTATTCATAACTGACAAGAAATGGTGCTCACGGAAAATATTCATCACAAGACAATAAGCGGGTTAGTCCATTCACAAGAAATAAACATTTAACAATCATATGGTTCTCAGGAGTTTCTGTCACCGAGACTGACAGTTGACAAGATAAGATGAACACAGTACTTGGACATGGATAAGATGAATTTCAAGAATTTTGACTCTGCAGAGTTTGTACTAAAATTATCCACAGCCAACGGATTTCCGTAGTCACGAAGGACTAGTTCCGTTTACGGTATTTAGGAGGAAACACAGCTAACCAGTACACACCCATCCTACCTCACGTTGCCAGGAATCACCCTAGACAGTGTTCAAGAAAAACTTTGAGACGGGGAGATCACTATCTCGAATAGCATGGGATCAAATTTATATACGCGCGCTCTAAGGGGTGGCCCCCTCTCGGTCCCAACCTGAAACACCCATAACCCCTGACCGGATGAAAGGCTTTAATCCAGGGCCATGGAACCCTCATCCCGGCCTCTCGATTTGGTGTGTACCAGGAAGTGGTTTGCGACTTACTAAGCCGTATCCCTTGCGGAAAACATGTGGTAGTAGGAAAGGGGAGACGGACCGGAATTTGACTGATTTATGTTGACACTGGGTCAGCGATCTGGCATAAGACTGGCATGCTACAACACTGCCATCTTACCCATTCTCACGCCAACTCATGGCCATGCAACATGTTTCCAACAACTCATGGATTTCCCGAAACTCACTTGCCTCAACTCTTACGAGATAAACTTTCATCGAGATGCTCATGAACATGCCATGATACTAAATTAATGCAAACATGCCCAAACACTCATCATATCAAAAGTTCAAACATGCTTGCCTGGTTCGGAGTAGTCGGGGCCTAGCTCGGTGAAGTTCGCGGTCCCGTCACCTCCTTCGGTATCTACGGTATACAAAAAATATACGCACTAACGTAAATACAAAGGGGTGCTCAAAAAATATTCCAAATACTTTTCAAATAAATCGGATAAAAAACTAGACAAAATTTTGAAGAGGATAGAAAAAGAATCACTCAAAAATCCCTTTCTGTTTAAAAGTTATAAGAGTTTTGGTCCAAGGACCTTTCTGTAATGAAACAGAAAATACTCAGGGGGCAGAACAGAAAAGTTCAGAAAACGATTCGGTTTGGAAAGCGTATTTATCCGGATATGCTTTCAGAAAACGTTTCAAAATAAATAACAGAGAGGCTGACGGGCGGGTCCCACCCGTCAGGTTTAAAAATTCAAACGAGGCGGCAGAGCTCGTCGGTGCCCGGGAGCCGCGGGGGTCGCCGGCGGTGATCCACGGCGAGGCAGGAGGATCGGTTGGTACCTCCGTGCCCAGGGCGCCATTCCGCGTCGGTGGGTGGTGGTGGTGGTCGCCGGCGAGCACTGTGTCGACGGTGGCCCTTGCTCCAGCGGACGGTGGTTCGGGTGGTCGTGGGCCTCGTCGGAGAGAGCTGCTGGGGTCAAATTGGAGTGGGGGTTAGTCTCCTAGGGGTGGCACGAGGCTACGGGCAAGAGTAGGGCGGTGGAGGAGTTCTCACCGAAGAGAACGTTGCCGGAGCCCGAGGCGGACGAAGGTGGCCGGAGTTGAGGAAGAAGGGCCCCTCGAGGCTCTTCCAGTGGCTAGGCGGGGTCTGGTGAGGTGGTGGAGTTGTGCGGGGGCAAGAGCAAGCTCGGGGGTGCTATTTATAGCCGGTCCGAGGCGGGTGCTGTGAACGGGTAAGTCCGGCGAGCGATTACGGCGGCGCTGTGGTTGGACGGTCGGCTTAGGGGCTTGAGCATCATCTAGATGAAGCACTGGTGAATCCCAGTGTCCAACTCAGCAAGGAAAGGGTGGTTACGACCTGTCCTCGACGGAACGGCCGTACGGCACGTCGGCGGCAGAGAACGCGCTCTGCGCGTGCCAGGCCACGGCGACGGTGCTGCATGCGTGCGCTGGCAAGGAGATGGTCACGCGGAGCTCTCAGAAGGTTTGGGCGGTGTCGAACGGCGTTATGCCGCAGGGTGCCCCCTTGTCGGCCGCTACGGGGGTTCTGCCGCCGTGGAACACGCCGGCGCAGGCGGGCCAGGGCGCCACCGACGACAGGAACGAGCCAAGCGCGCGTGTGGTGCTCTGGACAGGGAGGAGGGGCTGTGAGCTACGTGCCAAGTGCATAGTTTACATGTGACTGAATCTCTGACAAAGAAACGGCACGGAATTCTGAATTTTACTAAAGATGTACAGTAACAGTGCATGCCAGGTGTTCGACAGAATGATTTTGGCATGTGGCGATTTTTCCTTGAGCTGGTTTTTGGTGGAGTGGTCTCTCATTGCAACTAGGGGTTGCCTGAATTTTGGTGGAATTTTTGGAGGAGTGGAGATATGAATTTCACCAAATTTGACAAATCTGGTCCAAACTTGCAGAGGGTGAATTTTGAAAATTTTGAAAAGAAGAAGAGTGGATCTTGATGGTTCTAGGTTGTGGGTGCTAAGGACTATCCAGAGGAGTTGAATTGAGATCCAAGATCAAAGGCATTAAGGTACTTGCTTTGCAAACTACCTAGGCTCAAAATAATGGACATAATTGTTTTGGGAAAAGAATTTAATGAAATAAAATCCAAAAATGAGTTGGACTTGTTGGGACAGAATATTTGAATTGTCCCAAAGGGGAAGGAGGGGTTTTGGGAAGATTTTTCCACATGAGGCATGGCAAAACCATGGATGGTTTTCAAATAAGAGAAGACCCAAAACTCCTAGGGTTTTCTTCTAAAAGAAAAATAAATCCCAAAAACAAATCTTGAGAAGGGGGAAAAATCAGAAGAAAGGTTTTTAATAACCAACACCAGAGTTGAAGAAGATGCCAAAATAAAATCTTTTGTCAAAGGAAAAATTCTTGAGAGAAGGAGATTTTTGGAAGGGTTCAAATGACCTCCTTCAAAACCAACAAAGTTTTTGCTGAAAATCAAAACAAAAATTTTGGAGTGTCACAACACCTACCCCCTTAGGAAAAATCTCGTCCCCGAGATTCCAGCTGATCCTCAAATAAATGTGGGTGCTCTGTCCGAAGAAAATCCTATCTTTCCCAAGTGGCTTCACTTGCGGTGTGGTTGCTCCACTGAACTTTGAAGAACTTGATGGTTTTCTGTCGGGTTCTCCTTTCAGACTCTTCCAAGATTTTTATTGGATGCTCTCGATATGTGAGGTCTGGTTGCACGACAATGTTTTCATGGGGTACTTGTTGCACGTCAATGTTTTCATACGTTCGCAACATGTTACGTCCAGAGGGAAGCATAGCTAGGGGCTTTCTGACCGAAGAGTGCATCTCCTACTGCACTAATTATCTAGGCATCGAGAACCTAGTTGGTCTGCCCATCAACAGGCACCTCGGCAGGCTCGCTGGATGGGGTCATCGCGAGGGTCGCCGCGAAATGCATGTCGACTTTGAGGGTCAACTCGCCGACTTTGAAAGAGCAAACCTAGTCACGCTACAACACATAGACGTGGTCGATCCTGGGGTGGTAGAGCACAAACCCTTTATTGAGAAGACGTAGAATGACCGAGGTCAACAGAGGACGGACGGTGATATAATCAAAGAGCACAACTCATGTTTCATGCGTTGGTTCAAGGAGAAGCTTTTGTCATACCCTTTACATGAGGATTCTTCCGCCGAAGAAAAACTCATATTCGCCTTGTCACAGGGCGTCGAGCACAACTTGATGAACTATGAGGCGTACGATATCAACGGCTACACATTCTACACCGAGGACAAGGACATGAAGAGCGATGGTTATCAGAACTCCGGGGTAACGATGGAATCCTACACCGGTAACGGCAAGGATAGATACTACAGAAGGATCGAGGAGATCGGGGAGCTGAGCTACGCTAGAGAGAAGGTCCTAATGTTCCGTGTCAGATGGGCCAAGAGCGTCATAAAAGAAGACCGTTATTTCACCACAATGGTTATACCCGAAGCCAAATCCAAGACCGCGGGCGCAAACGTCACCGCGAAAAATGAGCCATGGGTACTGGCTTCCCAAGTGGACTAATGCTTCTTCATTACCGACCCGTCAAAGCCAAATCATGTTGTCGTGAGGAGAGGCAAAAGGAAGATCATCGGAATGGATGGAGTCGCCAATGAGCAAGACTTCGACAAGTACGGCGACCCGAAGATGGAACATGACGACGACGATGAAGTTCCATACACCACAAGAAGAAGCAGGACCACCCTACCTAAAGGACATCCGTTCAACAGAAGAACTCCATTTGCGAAAAAGAAGGGCAAGAAGATTGTGAAAAGATAGCTAGCTAAGATCGATTGTATTTAAATCGTAGTCTTCATTTCTCGATTGTATTTCAACATGTTGAAATTATATTTCTTCTGTTCTACTCCTCATGAATATTGAATTTGTTAATATTTTTTGAACTCATGAATATTTTTAAATTTCATGGGCACCTTTTGAATTCATGAATATTTTTTCAAATTTGATGATATTTTTTCATATTCATATATGTTTTACCAATTCACAATGAATGCAACTAAAAATCCCAAAAAATGATTGATGATATTTTTAAATAACAAATTTGATGATATTTTCAAATAACAAATTTGATGATATTTTCAATTAAAAAAACAAATTTGATGATATTAAAAAAAACAAATTTGATGATATCTTCTGTTCTAGTCCTCATGAAAATAACAAATTTGATAAAAAAACAAATTATTAGATGTAACAAAAAATAATGAAAAAAAGTTACTAATGGCGCACCGGAGGAGGGTGCGCCATTGCTATCAGAAAAAAAAAGTTACTAATGGCGCACCAGAGGAGGGTGCGCGATTGCTATCAGAAAAAAAGTTACTAATGGCGCACCAGAGGATGGTGCGCCATTGCTATCAGTGTTTTTATGGCGCACCCCTAGATGGTCCGTCATTACTAACCTTCCCCCCTCTCTAGCTAGATACCCCTTCGCCCGATCCCCCTTCCCTCTCCCTCGCCAGATCCCCCTTCCCTCCCTCGCCACACCCGCTCCAACGACCCCCGCGCCCGCTCCGCACCCGCTCCGACGACCCCCGCGCCAGCTCCCACGACCCCCGCGCCTGCTCCGACGAGGTGCTCCGACCGAACAGGCGAACAACCCTCCTTCGCTCGGCTCGAACTCGATCAGGGCCAGCGCTAGGGTTCCAGCACCGCCGCCAACCTCGTCCACCTCGCTCTCCGGCGCACCTCCCTCGAGCCAGCAGAAGATCTCTACTTTCCCCCGTCGGCAGGAGCAACCATCCCCGCCTTCGCCACCTAGCAAAGGTGAGGATCCAAACTATAATGTTTGGCTGAAAATTTGAGTAAAACTGAAAAATTGAAGTTGCAGTTGCAGCAGCACGGGCCTGGAGATTTGGTCACGTTCTGCAACCAAACAACCGGCCTTGTCCGTTCTCCTCCAGTAGTAGCAAAAGGTTTTTGCTCTCCGTTGTTACTCAATTTAAGTTCTGAACCATTGGAATTTAAATCATGTTCTGAATCATTTAAGTTCTAAACCATTGGAATTTCTGAATCATGAACCTTGTTAAGTTTAAAAAAAGATGATTGTGCATCTAGGACACATAGGTGACCCAAATCCAACATTTTAGTAATATTTGAACTGTCTCAAAATTCACCCATGAACTCTGAACTCTGAAATTAGTATTGTCTGAAAGTTCAAAAAGATTTGCTCATTGTTGTGTAGTACTGAATCATGGATTATATTGTGGCATTGGGTAAAGTCTGAAATTTTCATTTTTACTACCGTCAAAATTCAGTTGACAAAGAAAGTGCCCATGTGTCTTTGTGGGTTCTAATTCAGTAAATTGTATGCGTTTGTGTGTGTTGTCTAGATGCCATCCACATGTCAGTGGCCATGCTAGACAGAGTTCTTATTCATGTCTAGACAGAGTTCTTATTTATGACAAAATTGGATGTCTTGTGTGATGTACTGTACTGTCATTATTTAGTGTGATGTACTATACTGTCATAATTTCCAGTTTGTAAAATTGCAGTATTGAAGATGTGTATTTTCCATTTTGAAGCTGGAAATAAACTGCCAAAACTGAAAGAAATTGGAGTGTTGAAGATCTGCTAGTGCTGAATTTTAGGAGTAGACTAAAATAAATTTTAGAATGACTGAATGTATGCAACCTGCAGTAGTGTAGCTGTACCAAAATCACATCTGCCCTAATGTATGCAGTCATGTTTTTATGCCATTCTGACTTGTCCACTGGGACTTCTCTTCTGTGATGTCTGTTTTGGTTCTGGAAAAACCCATTCAGTAGTGTGGGACTGTGGATCATTAGCAAGGAAACCGTGCTTTAGTTCAGACTTAAGAGATATTTGCCTTTGCTTCAATAGGTAGTTTGCTGATAGTCAACATATAATACAATATTTGTTGTCCTGCATTGGAATACATCACACTAATAATGTATACGAATTAGGGTCCTTACGTTATGTTCTATTCCATGCAGCAAAGGCAATTTTCATCTAAGTTGAAATTATTTTGATTTCCGTATGTTATGGGGGACAACAGATATTGCTATATGTTCATTCTTGAGGGTACAGACTTGCTAAACTATTGATGATTTTTTGTTGGGTGAACTATTATATCTGGAATGGAAGCTCACATAAGTTGAGCTGATTTTTGTCCATATGAAAGCAGAGGACCATATGGTCTATGGCCTTTTCATCCATATGAAAGTAGAGGCACATTGTGGTGCTAGTTTGCTGGGTTTTGTCTCCGACCATCGTGTCGTGATGATTTTGCAGGTACCCCGAGAGGCCCTTGAGTTTGCCGGAATGTCGATTAACTTCCGTTCCGGCAAATTCGGGTACTCCATATGTCCTATTTTCAGCAAAGGTCATGCTGAAATTTTCCGTGAATTTTAGCATGACTTTGCTAAAAATAGGACATATGGGGTACTTGCGACTAATGCATGGGCCGGGGTATCCTAGTACTTAATTAAGTAGGATCAACTGCCTCTTGTGTTATACATATAGAAGTGTGATAACAACTCATAGTTATTACTCTATCTATCACCATATGTGTATCCAACCTTGTGAACTTGTTTCATTTTGTAGTCTGTGTTAACTCAAGTATGTGTGATATATATACATATGTGTGTGCCTGTGATATAATACTCTGTTTGGGATAGTTTAACCTGCAAGTTGCCTTCTCTGTTTCTCTGCTATGAGGGGGTAGCATGATCGGAAGCACCAGCGCTCTTTTCCTAGGCACTCGAGTAGGCGGTGCTGCCGATGCGATCTGCCATTTAGAGTACCCATATATATCACTCAACTAGGGTGCCTCGGCATCGATAAACCCTAAATGATGAAAACTTAACTTAGGATTTAGGGTGCCTCAGCGTCGACAAAACCTAAATGATAAAACCTTGGCTTTTAGGGTGCCTCAGTGTCGATAAAAACCTAAATGATGAAAGCTTAGGCTTTTAGGGTGCCTCGGCGTCGACAAACCCTAAATGATAAAAGCTTAGCTTTTAGGATGCCTTGGTGTCGACAAACCCTAAATGATGAGACCATGATCTTGTTCCTTGACAATAACCAACTTTTTGACCATTTTTCTTTCCTATTTAGAGCGAAACATGGCCCACAATGATGAGGCCAGCGGTTCGGGCAAGGCATTATGGGAGATGTCCCAGGAGATGGAGGAAGAACCTCACCGCTGTGAGGACGCCGTGGAAGAAACCGATGCCGAATACACAACCCCTAGTGGCGTCGGGGATGACACCACTGATGGTGCCGCCGAGGATGCCACCACTAATGATGGTGGCGCACGAACAGATGGCAGCCAACCGAAGAGGCAACGGAAGGACCGGCGCCCGAACGTGCTCGGCACCGTCAAGGAGGAATTTACTGAAGTGTCCTCCGAGGGGCATCCAGCGGCGCCCAAAGAATACTCAAGGGGTACGCGGGACAGCTTAGGTGCATTTTCCGGAGCACCGTCTCGATCAACACCGAAAACCTAAGGCATCGTAGCCAAGGGAATTTGCGCAACCTCCTCTTCACGAAGCTGCACGAATGATACAAGTTCCCCGATGACTTCGCAAACACACGCCTCTCAGGGAATAAAGTTAACAGTGCCGCCCTCATGAAGATGAGCAAGGCCCTGGCTACTTGGAGAGGCGCGGTGAAGAGCATGATTGAAAAAGGTGATAGTTATGAGAAGATCAAGGAGAAAAATCCTTCGATCAGCGAAGATGACTACCGGGAGTTCAAGATCAAGTGCGAGAGCAACGCATCGAAGGAATCAAGTCAGTGGGGGAAAGATATGCGGGACTTGAACTTAGGGGTCCAAAAACTCGGTCCCGGCGGTTACAGAGTGGCGAAACCTATATGGGACAAGGAGGACGCGGAGCGTGGCGGGCAAGGCCTACCGCCCCGCTTCGAGAAATACCATGACAAGCAGACCAGGAACTATGTCAGGGCCCGGTACAAGATTGACCCTGTAACCAAGGAGCTTACCACAGATCCGAAGACCAAGGCGCTTGAGCGTGTTCTAGTAAGGAATACACCCCCGCGTAATTAGCTCCATATATGGTTGCATTCTACTTAATGAAGCCAAATTTCTAAATGGTTCACGTTCCTTCCGCAGGACACTGAAAGCAGTAGCGCGGGGTCGTCTCAGAGCACCCCTTTCGACACCCCTTTAAATAGGGCATTGAACATAATGGAAAACAAGGATAAGCACAGTAAGCCATCGTCATCTGGTCGTGTAGCCGGCAAAGGCTTGTCGACGAAATGGTTGGAATACTATACCGCTGGGCGAAAGGAGAGAAACACCAGCTCGGAAAGCCAGCAACGCGAGGTTGAACAACTCAAGGCACTAGTGGCGTGGATTCCGGAGATGGTCGAAGAGCAAGTGCGAGACCAACTGGGAGCGACGAGCACCGCCATTATACCTACCTTGGTTTCTGGGCTGCAGGCGTGAGTGGCGGGTGGCCAACAGGGGCCGCCCATGATTCCCAACTTCACGGGCAGCAACTAGCGCAACACGTCGGCGGCGCCATTGGTGTCTCCGGCGGAGGCGGCATTGGTGTCTCCCGCGGCGGCACCGGCATTTCAGCTTAATGTACCCGGGTATGGGAAGAATACGCCGGTCGGCACCTCGGCAGCAAGCGGCCCCTCCGTCAATTGCACGCCCGCCGTTAGCGGTGCCTCGACATTAGCCGAGCTCGATGCCATCATGGTCACTAATTAAGCCTCTCGGTCGATGACTTCATCTCCTTGCCTTTGACTGGGCATCCCTGATGCCCTACATGTTTTCGCAGGGCGCCGCCGACTTTCCATGCACTCTCCTGCACTTCGTGAACGACGAGTTGGTCGATGTCGCCAAGGGCAGAATCGTTCAATCGGGCAGCCGCGTGTTCCAAGGTAATCCGATGCCACCCACCGTTTATAGGGTTCAACTGGTTCAGGTGCTGCTGGGCTTCGACGACATGTTACCTCCGTATCGACCCCATGGGGCTGACGAAGATGATGTGATGACCCTCAGCGCCTGCATAAGCTTGCCCATGCTTTGGCCGAAGAGCCAGATTCGTTTGGGGGCGGGAGACACCACCCCACAGACAACACCGCCAGTCGTGCCGGCGCCAAGCCATGGCAAGACCCCCGCAATGCTACCGGACATGCCGGACATGCTTATGGCACATGATCCGGACATGCATATGGCATAGGATCCGGACGACGACGACGACGACGGTACATTTACCAACGTCGATAAGTACTTAAACGGACATGGGTACGGTGACGAATTAATGGGGCCTCCTTCTTAAGAACCCAACCCTGCAAAAGACGATCTAGCTAGTACCGCGGTGAAACCCAATTGCAACAGGCGTCGTCTGGCGTTCAGTTCTCAAGAGACGCCTCCAGCTGCCACCTTCACCGAGCCTCAGATTGCCGAGGTGTGAAATATTATCAGCCCCAAAACACACTCAAGAAGGCGGTCTCTGAGTAGAACTCGATCCCATTACAGCAGAAGAAGAAGGGATGGAAAATAAAGACTAAAAAGTGTGCAAGCCAGCTGGCACCGAGTACGACCCGTGCTAAGGACGGTCCACCTTCACCTAAGGATATCTCGAGTTGGGTGCATGTGGTGGGTAGGCCGATGCTACCAACTAATTTGCTCAATGCTGGAACTGGTACTATGCGGAGTCTACATGACAGTGTTCTTTCTTTGGAGAAGCGGCTTCTCTCCGAGAATGATGTGGCATACCCGGTTTTCGTGGCCAAGGTGCCAGAGGGCAAGGGCTTTGTGGATAATGCCATCGGGGGTACGATCGTCCTGCGGTTTGATGACATCTTCGCTATGTTTAACCTTCATCCACTGCACTACACCTTCGTTCGGCTATTTTCGCTGGGTATGGAGATGCGGATCATTAGAGACAAGACCCCGGACATCGTGATAGTCGACCCCTTCTACATGCGTGCCAAGATCTTGGGCAGCGCTGGGGACCGGCAAGTCGCGAGTTCATACCTCGAAGGCATCATTCTGGCAAACCCAGATAAGGATAACTTCCTCGTGCCTTACTTTCCCGAGTAAGTCATCCCCTCACTGCCCCGTAACATATGATTTCTTAGATTTCGATCGTTCTTTTTTTCTTTCTAACATTCCGTGTTTTGTGCAGTGACACACATTGCACACTCATCCTCTTAAGCCCGAAATATTCCATGGCCATGTATTTTGACTCGGATCGTCAGTCGAAGAAAGACTACACAAATATCAAGAAAGTTCTTAATGATGTTCTCCCCGGCTACGCCAGATCTGGAGGCACCTTCAGCAGGCCAGTTCGTAGGTATGGCAAGCACGTGTTCACCCAGAATACGACGTTCCCCTGCGTGAAGCAGCCGCCTGGCGGTCAGAAGGATGCCTACTACGCCCTCCATCACATGCGGGCGATCGTACGCGACCATAGTCACCTTCTGCTACCAAATAATCTCAAAGATTGGGCCGCACTCTTGTCGGCAATCCAGGACGCGGACATCAGACAAGAATTCTTTCGCTTCCAGTAGGAGGTTGCGGATATCATCCATCAAGATGTCCTTCGTACCTCGGGGCAGTTATACCTCAGATATCAACCATCCAACAGTGAGATAGAAACAACGCTACAATGCAGGCTGACAACGCCCGCGATTTCATGACCATCACGACAGACGGTGGCTTTCTCCGGTCCCTGAGTCGAGTCGAAAGTAGTGATGCTATGTAGTTCTGAAATATCGATTAGCTCATGTTGTAATTAAACTTTAATGAACTTGTATGTCTCTTTGGTTTGGACAGTCGCTCAACTTATATGTAATCGATGCTACTATTAGTAGGACCATGAATCGTGCTATTAATGTCTTGCTTTTCTCTTCCGATCCTTTTGTTGCATAGTTATATATTGCTTATGTATTGTCTGTGAATTGCTATTAACGTTTTGTTTGGATAGTGCATAGATATGCTGTCGTATGTCGTGTACAAGGGTAATGTTCCCGGATTCTACGACGACTGGGAGGAGTGTCGGAGACAGGTTCGTCGTTTCAGCGGTAACAGTTACAAAGGGTACACCACTAGGGCGGAGGCGGAAGCTAGATATGCGCGCTGTCGGTGTCAAAACCGGCGGATCTCGGGTAGGGGGTCCCGAACTGTGCGTCTAGGCGGATGGTAACAGGAGACAAGGGACACGATGTTTTTACCCAGGTTCGGGCCCTCTCGATGGAGGTAAAACCCTACTCCTGCTTGATTAATATTGATGATATGGGTAGTACAAGAGTAGATCTACCACGAGATCAGAGAGGCTAAACCCTAGAAGCTAGCGTATGGTATGATTGTTGTTCGTCCTACGGACTAAAACCCTCCGGTTTATATAGATACCGGAGAGGGCTAGGGTTACACAGAGTCGGTTACAATGGGAGGAGATCTACATATCCGTATCGCCAAGCTTGCCTTCCACGCCAAGGAAAGTCCCATCCGGACATGGGACGAAGTCTTCCATCTTGTATCTTCATAGTCCAGGAGTCCGGCCAAAGGTTATAGTCCGGCTATCCGGATACCCCGTAATCCAGGACTCCCTCACGCGCTATCTAGCAGGAGAGATGAGGGAGCGGAGGAGGAACGGATGAAGACCAGTTTCATTGCGATGATGCTCATCGTGATGACCGTAGCTCTCTTCTATGTGATGGTAGTTTAGATGATCGATATCGACTTGTAAAGTGAAGAGAAACTCGCTACTCGCGGTCTCGAGACTTGTATTGTTCTAACTTTGTTCGGTATTTTGAACTCGGAGACTAGCTAATATGATGAATTGTATTCGGAGACTAATCTTCTATTGTATTTGATGAATCTGCTGTTTATATGTTTTGCTGTCTATATTCTGTGCAGTAATATATTTTGTAACTTGTGCAAATATCAGAAAAGAAAAAAAATCCTAATATTCATACTAGTGGCGCACCATACAATACATTAGTGGTGCACTGTTGTAAAAAAATACTAGTGGCGCATTATCTGTTAGTGCGCCATTAGTAACCCAGAGCACAAGGTAAATATGGCCCCCTCGGAGGCATACTAATGGCGCACCAGGGGACATACTAATGGCGCACTGCCTAGTGCGCCACTACTGTCTGCTATACTAATGGCGCACCAAGGGTACATACCAAGGGTGCACCATTAGTATTAGTTACTAATGGCGTGATGATAGTGGCGCACCTGTAGTGCGCCATTAATGGTCAAAATAGGTGCGCCACTAACAGGCCTTTTCCTAGTAGTGAGAGGGTGGTGACGATGATGGCGACGCCGACACCGACGATTCTAAGGACAACAAGGATGATGAAGAGGTCGTGGATGTTGAGGAGGGCAGGGATGAGGACGTCGGTGAGGAGGCGATGGAGATAGACATTGAGGTGTGCGTTGGCCCATCAAAAGGCTTGGTCGGGGCGAATTGGGGGAGTTCCCGGTCAGCTACGATCCTAGTGAACTTCATGGAGGTCCCCTGGGCTGCAGATTCCCCTGATCGCCTCGACGCCAATGCGAAGGAGGCATACACCATTGGTTGCCCCTTACTTTATCATTATGGTTCATAAGCTTGCGTTAGTCTTTTATTGGCCCCATTGCTGACCTCTTGAGCTCATGTCCGGGGCTGCCTCCTACGATCCAGCTACAGGAGCGGTCGTCGTCGAACCCATCACGGTGAGCGCGATTCTAGCCATTCCTCTGTCGATATAGGGGACTCCGGATGGCGACACGTCTCGTGTGCAACGCACGGCTCTCGTGCGAGTTCATCCCCGATCTCGGGGCGTCGCTCTTGATTTTTCAACCGGGGTTCCTCCTCCGGCGAGGGGGACGGCTGGTGCTTCTCATCGCCGACGAGGTGACGGTGGATGCGCGTGGTTGGTGCGATGACGTGGTCTTCAACGCGGGCGACGTGTTTCTATTCCCGTGTCATATTGTGAAAATTGTGGCGCACGGGAGAGGGAGGGGTCATGACGCGAGCCCCGAGGTGAGTAATGGTAGACGAGAGGAGCGGAGGGATTATTTTACCCCCACTACTACCCTGACTCCTCGCACTCCACCCTCTCGCTCTCCATTCGACCCTCTCTTGCACGCTCCACTCTCCTCCGCTCCACCACGCCGTGGCTAGGGTTCGATGTCGACCCGCGAGCAACAGATCTGGGCGCTCACCGAAGACGACGAGGTGCGGTTGGGGAAGCTGAGGGAGATCGACATGTGGTTCCTGAAGGCGAAGATGCTGAACAACGCGACAAGCTCATTGAGGAGGAGATGCAGCGCTCCTTCCCCAACTATGATAGGCAGCCGACAATGGGGGTCCTACTTTGGGCAATGCTCGAGGCGGAATCCCCAATCCCGGAACAGAGGCGCAAGTGGAAGGTGTTCAGGTCCCTGCGCTATAGTCAGATCCAGCCACAGCCACCGCCGCCGCTGCCGATGGAGGTAGTGATGGGGCTGCCGGTGCCTGGCTCGCAACTGGCATCGATTGTGATTGAGGAGGACGACGAGGAGGTGGTGACACCAAGGAGGAAGCTGAAGAAGACCGTGATGGATTTGCCGAGGCGCTCCCCACGCTTACCCAGACGCTCGCCGCGCCACCGCGCCCTTTCCTGCCACCAGTAGGAGCCTCGTCGGCTGGTAGCCGCTTCTGGTTGCTGGCCGGGGAGGGCTCCGATGAGGAGGGGGAGGGGTTTCTATCTCTGACTTCTCCAGGTTCGTCCCCATCCAAATAATTGATCTCTACTGCGTCAATTGATGTAGATCAGACTATTGGGGGAAACTAAGTGGATCAGATAAGATTGGGAAAAAAGAGAAGCGCGTTAGGAAATTCAGAAACTCCATAAAAATGAAGATGGAGAAAAATGGTTGATTCTGGAGGTTTTGATGAATTTAAGAAACAGATAGGTTGGGATTTGGGTTTTGAGAGTTTTTTTGATGCTAGACCTGTCCAAAATTATATGAGGCATGGAAATTTCTAGCCCATTAAAAATTGGTACGAAGAGGATTCCATTGACTTTGGTGAAATTGTTGTCAGTAAAACTCCAATTATGCCCTGTAAAAAAGGGAGAGGAGGAGAAAAGAAAAGAAAATAAGAATAAATACCCAAAAAGGGGAGGGGAGGTGAGATTTGGTGGCACAATTGGTGGAAAGGTGCCTGATGACATGGACTTGGATCTGGCCTGTTGGGGTTTAGTAAGCCCAGACATTGAGCATGCCCAAGCCGAGGAGATATGGGTGGAGCCTATAAAAAGGCAGAGCCAGGAAGGGAGTGAGAGACTCGACCTAACTTTAGGGTTTACCCCCCAGCCGCCGAGAGAGGAAGGAGAAAGCATGTCTGGCAACTTCGGCACAGGGTTTGGTCGGGGGAAAAACAACAGAGGAGGAAGATTTAGAGATTTTGATAGTAGGAAAATAGGGAAATTTGGTGGTGGAGATAGAAGTAGGTCCAATTCCTCTGATAATTCCTTTGATTTTTATGGCAAAGGAGGGGTTTGTATGGGCTTTGATTCAACGCTGGGAGGGGGAGTGGTGGATCTGATCATCCCAGTGAGGAATCTAGGGGCAGCTAAGTTTGGCAGATCAAAGAGGGGAAAAGAGATATGGGTGATAGAAAAGAAGAAGCTGCAAAAAGCGATGAAGGTGGGGAAGAGCAAAGAGAAAGCAGGGAAGACGAAGAGGAGAAAATCAACCCTAGTCAACAGCAACAGATACTGAGCGCTCTTCTCTCACAATTGGTGCAAGGAATTAGCAAGAGCATTTTGGCGGGGGTTGATAAGGAGAAAAAACAAATCAGAAGGGGTTGCTGGCAAAGAAACAACCAAGAGAGCTGAGGCTAGAGAGGAAATTCTACTGAAAAATAAAACAGCACCGGAAATAGCTCTGGCAATAATTTCAGAAATCAGATGAGTAGTGGGACTTGGCAGCATAATGTTGGTGATGATAGGGGCAGAAATGACTGGTTTAGCAGAAAAGTTTGTGGGAAGTGAAAAAATCCTAGACACCTCACCAGAGATTGCAAAGTTGGTCACTGTTTGATTTCTGGTAGAGATAATCACATAACTGGAGACTGGAACATGTTGAAGCAGATGAAAACAGTGCCCAAATATGTTGCGTATGCTGCAAAAGGTTTGGGAATACTATTGGTACAGAGTTACAAAGATGTTTTCATTGCAGAGCATATAAACCCTCTAGGAGTGGTGATCATCAAGGATGGGCAGATCAATAAAACTGAACTGATTAAGGCATTAAATGAAATGGTTGATTGGGGTGGCAATGGAGAGTAAAGTAATATGGAAAGAACTACTACATGATGAGATTCCCAAACAAAGCAAAGTTGGTTGAGTTGGCAAAGTTCAACGACTTTAACCTGCTGGGAACTGGTGTTATCATCAAAGTCCAGCCCTGTTCTCTTGACCATCTGGCAATTGGTAAAATGCATACTGCTTGGGTCAGTTTTGAGAAGGTGCCAGATTGCTTCAGACATTTTTTTGGCATGTGTGAAGTGGCTGCTGCAGTGGGGCATGTGTTGGAGATTGATATGTACACAATCAATGAGGAAAAAGTGAAATTGAAATGTGGAGTGATAGATGTGGGCAAGATACCTACCCAGGTGGAAATCACTTCTCCAGACTTGTTAATGTTTAGAATTGGGACAGAACTAGATAAAGTGATTGAAATGGGCTGGTACAAGGAGGAGAAGAGAAAGTTTGAAGCTGTATCTGACATGGAAGCTGATGAAGAAGTGGAGGACAATAGGAAAAGATCAAAGACAAGTGGGAGTAACAGAAGGGGAATGACTTTGGGAAGCTTATCTTTGAAACAAATTGAGGAGATTGATGAGAAGAATGAGATGTTGAAAAACTCTTTAGAAGAAATAATTGGGCACTTGGATAAGAGTATGGCTGCTGAAAGAGGAAAGATGCAGAAAGAAATGGATATCATGTTTAGAAAAATCTAGATCCTGGAGGAGGAAAGAGCTAGACAGAATGCTTTATGGAACAAGGCTGATAAGAGAATTAGAGACCTGGAAAACACACATGAAAACCTTGAGAGCTTAATTGAAAAACAAAAAGCAGATATTTTGAAATTGGAACATGAGGCTGCTAACAGAGAGCAATATGAGATGGAGTTGGATAATTTAGAGGAGGAATATTATGAAAAGGAGAATCAAGAGAAGAAAGAAGAAACAGGCTCTGGAAAATGCAATGAACCTACTGACTATAATGCAAGTCAAGAATCAGTGGGTACTTTGGGACAAAGGCTTGCAGAGTTGCATGGAGTGGAGGTTATAGAGAGGAATGATGAGGACAAGGAAGTTGAACTGAAGAGGAGCCTTAGAAACAGAAGGAAAGAAGACCAAAAAGTGGATGATTTGGCAAAGTTAAGGGCTGAAGAAAGGGATAACTATGGTAAATATTCTGAACTGGATTATGCAAATTCCTCATTATTACATATAAGTTCATTGGTTTGGGATTGACATGGGATTTGAAATGATAGATAAAAACTGAGAGATTATTAGGAAAATGGAGATAGCCAGAAGAGAGGTGTATTTACAAAACTTGATGGAAGTCAAAAAACAAGAAGAAGAAAATGGTAACAGGGGAAGAGGGGAACCCAACACACCAGTGCACATATTCATTGGAGATGTTGAACTGAATGAAATTTGTTCAGACACAGAGCACTCTGATGCAGATTTGGAAGAGGAACAAATTATGAAACTGAGAAAAATGTTCTCAGGAAAAAAAAGGAAAGAATAAGATAGGATCGCCAGCATATAGCTGTGTGAAGCAATCTGTTGGGTTTGGTGTGCTCAGAAGATGGAAAAAAGGCAAAGATTAAAATTAACAAACATCAAAGGTTTTTTTTTTGGAATCTGAGAGGACTAGGACATGATCATAAAAAGAGATATGTTAGAGAACTAATTATAGACCACAAACTTGATTTCATTGAGATTTTTGAAACCATTAAAAAACTTTTCCAAGCATGAACTGCACAATTTGTGTGGGGGGAGGAATTTTATTTGGTGCTGGAATGAACCTAGAGGATTGTCTAGAGGTATTCCGATGGGGATAAATCAGGATAGGTTTGAAGTGGAACACACTGAAAAAGGGGTTTACTTTGTAAGGATGATGCTATTTGACAAATTTGTCAAAATGCATTGGAACTTAATCACTGTCTATGGGGATACACAGAATGAGGGAAAAGCAAGCTTTCTGGCAGAACTTGCCAGAGTGTATCATGATAATCCATTGCCTTGTTTGGTTGGGGGAGATTTTAATATAATTAGAAATGAAAAGGAAAAGAACAAGCCTTTGCACAATGAGCAATGGACATTTATGTTTAATGCAATCATTGAGCAGGCTGGTTTGAGGGAGTTACCCCTCAATGGAAGACAATTTACCTGGGCCAATAATCAGGCAGACCCAACCTTTGAGAACATAGATAGGGTTTTAATGTGCGCAGTATGGGAAGAAAAATATCCTTGACTATTGCTACCTCTTGAGCATGCGTTGGTTTTCCCTTGAAGAGGAAAGGGTGATGCAGCAAAGTAGCCTAAGTATTTCCCTCAATTTTGAGAACCAAGGTATCAATCCAGTAGGAGACAACGCACAAGTCACCTAGTACCTGCACAAACAATCAAGAACCTTGCAACCAACGCGATAAAGGGGTTGTCAATCCCTTCACGGTCACTCGCAAAAGTGAGATCTAATAGAGATAGTAAAGTAAATATTTTTGGTATTTTTGTTGTATAGATTGGAAACTAAAGATTGCAAAATAGTAAACAAGATGCGATGTAAATAAAAGATATGCAATATAATAAAAAAGAGACCCGGGGGCCATAGGTTTCACTAGTGCACTATTACAAAAACGGCTATAACTAATATGGACATTAATGGCGCACCATATATGTGGTGCGCCACTGCTATATAGCAGTGGTGCACCAGATATAGGTGCGCCATTAGTAACCAAAACAGTAATGGCGCACCAGGTGAAAAGTGTGCCATTACTAAGTTTGACCAAGGTTTGATCAAGTCATACACATAGTAATGGCGCACCTGCGCCATTACTAAGTTGCCATAGTAATGGCGCACCTTTACAAAGTGCGCCATAACTATGTGTATGACTGGGTCAAACCTTGGTCAAACTTAATAATGGCGCACTTT
>LR880967.1:58234340-58253582 GCA_904067115.1 Aegilops sharonensis
CACGAACCGGTACTAAAGGTCCCATTTTCAAACTCTACCCCCCCCCCTGTGGATCGCCTTTTCAATTTTAAAGAAAATAAAAGAAAATGATGGAAATGTCAAAAAAAATAAAAGAAAATAAGTTTCCCATGTGATATATGGTCTAGTTGTTGGGAAAATTCACAAATATAAAATTTGACTTTATTTGCAAAATCTCTCTGGAATTTAGTAAAATGGGCATAACTTTTGCATACGAACTCGGATTAAAAAGTTTTTTATATGAAAAATCATCTACTCGAAAAGTTACATCCGAGTTCAACCAGGGGAACCCCTTTGAAGATTTTTAGAATCCCTAGAAACCTAACAGAATAAAAGATATGGGGCTTTTAAGATCTAGAGGGGGAAAAATGGAGAAAAAATCAAACTTAGTAATGGCGCACCATTTGCTAGGTGCGCCACTAGTAACAAAAAAATTTGGTTTCAAATTTTTTTGAGGAAAAAATGTTCAAAATATGATACGTAATATGGCCGGGAAGTTTGAAATATTTTTTCAAAATTTCATCACACTCATGAACATGATCAAAGTCCTAGACATCAACAAGGTTTAATAGGATTGATATGATAGATATATCAACAAGTGCGTGTTAAGTGAGCTGGTGCTGGGGTGTGATAGAACTGCGACGTTAAGCGTGCTCGGGCTGGAGTAGTGTGAGGATGAGTGACCTTCCGGGAAGTTTGACCACGGAGTGCGATTTGACTTGAGATTAAGCATATTGACCCAAGATTAAGCTATAGTGACCCGAGGTTTACCACAGAGTGCGATTTGACTTGAGATTAAGCATATTGACCCAGATTAAGCCATAGTGACCCGAGGTTAAGAAAAAAACGAAAAAAATTTCTGAAAAAAAATTTGAAAAAAATATTTTCTGAATTTTTTTTGAAAAAATATTGTTAGTAATGGCGCACTTCTCTGTGGTGCGCCTTTACAAAGTCAGATAGTAATGGCGCACTTTTAGGCATAGTAATGGCACACTTTTAGGCATAGTAATGGCGCACTATGTGGTGCGCCATTATTATCTGAGATACTAATGGCGCACCAGAGGTGCGCCATTACTATTTGTTACTAGTGGCGTGTTAATAGTGGCGCACCTATTGTGCACCATTAATAGCAAAAACTGGTGCACCACTAACAGCCTTTTTTCTAGTAGTGGTGGCTTCTCTCAAGATAGCATGTATTACGGAGGGTGAACAAATTACTGCCGAGCAATTGATAGAAAATCGCATAGTTATGAAGATATCTAAGGCAATGGTCATGAATATAGGCATCACGTCCGGGTCAAGTAGACCAAAACGATTATGCCTCTACTAATATTACTCCACACATCAACCGCTATCCAGCACGTATCTAGAGTATTAAGTTCATAAGAACGGAGTAACACTTTAAGCAAGATGACATGATGTAGAGGGATAAACTCAAGCAATATGATATAAACCCTATCTTTTTATCCTCGAGGCAACAATACGATACATGCCTTGCTGCCCCTACTGTCACTAGGAAAGGACACCGCAAGATTGAACCCAAAGCTAAGCACTTATCCCTTTGCAAGAAAAATCAATCTAGTAGGCCAAACTAAACCGATAATTCGAAGAGACTTGCAAAGATATCAAATCATGCATATAAGAATTCAGAGAAGCATATGACAAAATTAAATGGCCCTTTATGATACAAATGTTGAAAGCCAAAGGGTTTCCTGATAAATGGTGTGACTGGGTAATGGAATCTATGAGAGGTGGACATGTTGGGGTGGAAGTAAATGATGAAATTGGTCCCTATTTTAAAACCTTCAAAGGCCTTAGACAAGGAGATGCTATGTGTCCCTTACTGTTTGATCTTGCTGCGGATACATTAGCAATCTTGATGAATAATAAATTAGAAAATGACTTGATCAAAGGGGTCCTAGGCAAGGGGGATAACAAAGGAGTGAATATGCTCCAATATGCAGATGATACAATATTTCTGATTAAGGATGAAGTAGAAAGTGTACAAAATCTGAAGTTTGTGCTAGGGGCCTTTGAACAAATGTCTGGGCTCAAATTAACTTTAATAACAATGAATTGATGCTGTTTGGGAAAGCAAAAGAGAAACAAAAATTATACTAGGAAATACTAACTTGTAAGATGGGGATAATTCCTATAAAGTACCTGGGATTGCCAGCTGCTGAAACTAGACTAAGAAACATACACTAGAACTGTGTTACTGAGAAAGTTGAGAAAAGTTGTGGATGCTGGCAAGGAAATTAGTTAGGTTCTATTGCTGGGAGAATTACTTTAGTACAGGCTTGCCTAACTAATATCCCTCTCTATATGATGTCATTCTATCCAATCCCAAAAGGGGTGGTGAAAAAGGTTGACTTCTATAGAGCCAGATTAGTTTGGCAGGAAGATGAGGATGTTAGAAAATATCATCTGGTAAAATGGGATACTTGCTGTTTACCCAAGGATGTGGGTGGGCTAGGAATCATTAATTTAGAAATTATGAACATAGCTCTGCTTGCTAAATGGTTTTGGAAAATAGAAACCGAGGAGGGACTATGGCAAGATGTCATAAAAAGGAAATATGGGGGGGGGGATAAATGCTTGTCCAGGAGCACAAAAAAACCTAGAGATTCTCAGTTTTGGTCTAGCCTGATGAAGATCAAGGATTTTTTTTTACATTTTTATCAAAAAAGAATTGGGGGCTGGTGAAAACACAAGATTCTGGGAAGATATTTGGGTTGATGATAAAAGGTTAAAAGAAGCTTATCCTAGGATATATGATATTTGTTTTGATCATAATATCACAGTGGCTGAGGCCATCCAAAAACGGTGGCAAGGGTTTAGGTTTAGAAGAACCTTACATGGGGAGTGATACGTCTCCAATGTATCTATAATTTTTGATTCTTCCATGCTATTATATATTCTGTTTTGGATGTTTAATGGGTTTTATTATACACTTTTATACTATTTTTGGGACTAACCCAAGGCCCAATGCAAATTGCTGTTTTTTTGCCTATTTCAGTGTTTCGCAGAAAAGGAATATCAAACAGAGTCCAAACGGAATGAAACCTTCGGGAGAGTTATTTTTGGAACAAACGTGATCCAGAGGACTTGGAGTGGACGTCAAAAAATCACCGAGGAGGCCACGAGGCAGGGGCGCGCCTACCCCCCTGGGAGCGCCCTCCACCCTCGTGGGCCCCTCGTGGCTCCACCGACCTACTTCTTCCTCCTGGGAGGGCTTCTACATCAACACCATAGCCTCTCCGATGATGTGTGAGTAGTTTACCACAGACCTTCGGGTCCATACTTATTAGCTAGATGGCTTCTTCTCTCTCTTTGGATCTCAATACAAAGTTCTCCTCGATCTTCTTGGAGATCTATTCGATGTAACTCTTTTTGCGGTGTGTTTGTCGAGATCTAATGAATTGTGGGTTTATGATCAAGATTAACTATGAACAATATTTGAATCTTCTCTGAATTCTTTTATGTATGATTGGTTATCTTTGCAAGTCTTTTCGAATTATCAGCTTGGTTTGTCCGACTAGATTGATCTTTCTTGCAATGGGAGAAGTGCTTAGATTTGGGTTCAATCATGCGGTGCTCGATCCCAGTGACAGTAGGGGAAACTACACGTATTGTATTGTTGCCATCGAGCATAAAAATATGGGGTTTATATCATATTGCTTGAGTTTATCCCTCTACATCATGTCATCTTACCTAATGTGTTACTCTGTTCTTATGAACTTAATACTCTAGATGCATGCTGGATAGTGGTAGATGTGTGGAGTAATAGTAGTAGATTCATGCAGGAGTCGGTCTACTTGTCACGGACGTGATGCCTATATGCATGATCATGCCTAGATATTCTCATCACTTTTCTATCAATTGCTCGACGGTAATTTGTTCACCCACCGTAATACTTATGCTATCTTGAGAGAAGCCACTAGTGAAACCTATGGCCCCCAGGTCTATTTTCCATCATATTAATCTCCCGTCAACTAGCTATTTCTATCGCCGTTTATTTTGCTTTCTTTACTTTTAGTCTTAATCATAAAAATAACAAAAATATTATCTTATCATCTTTATCAGATCTCACTTTTTCAAGTGGCCATGAAGTGATTGACAACCCCTTTATCGCATTGGTTGCAAGGTTCTTATATGTTTGTGTAGGTACGAGGGACTTGTGTGTGGCCTCCAACTGGATTGATACCTTGGTTCTCAAAAACTGAGGGAAATACTTACGCTACTTTGCTGCATCACCCTTTCCTCTTGAAGGAAAAAACCAACGCATGCTCAAGAGGTAGCACGGAGACATTAGAACTTTGGAATAGTTTAAAAAGTAGATGTGAAGAGATTCAAATGAAAGGGGGCAGGGATAAAGTAACGTGGTCTCTCAATGCAAATGGCATATCTACAGTTAAATCACTGTATAAAAAACTGGTGGCTGATGGACTCAGATACCCATAGAAATTTCTGTGGAAAATCAAAGTCGCAGCAAAAATTAAGGTGTTCTTATGGCTAAGCATTAAAAAAAGCATACTTACTAGAGACTCCTTGTTGAAAAGAGGGTGGAAAGGGGATAAAAACTATGTATTCTGTGGAATAGATGAATCTGCGGATAACTCATTCTTTACCTGTTCCGCTGCTTCTTTGATTTGGAGCTTAATCAAATGTACCTTGGGTTTGAAACGAACACCTTTGTCAATGCATGAGTGCCTGGGATCTTGGTTAAATTCCTTTGGAAAAGAGGTTAAAAAACTTGTTCTGGTGGGAATTTCTGCTACTTGTTTGGCTTTATGAAAAGCTAGAAATGGGGTGATTTTTTAGAACAAAAGAATCTCTGATCCTATGTATATAATCAAAGCAATGACACATTGGATGGTGGATTGGTCTATTTTGCAGATAAGAGAGCAGCAAAAAAAGGTGCTGGAGCTGGGGGCAAAACTGTTAGAACGGGTAGCAAGTGAAGTCTACGCGGCGTCTCAAGGATGGAGAATCAACGTGTTGTGGCTGGAATGATGAAGAATTCTTCCCTGGAGGTCGACTGGACTAAGTTGCTTCTTGGTTCTCAGCATGTTTTAGCCTCTCTCTTTTGCGTAGCTTGATCCGTTGCTTAGTTCGAGAGTATGGATGAATGTATCTTGGCCATAACGTTTGTGTGGGGTTGCTAAAACTTTGTCGATGGGGGTGGGGGGTGCTTCAGCTTGTTGTTGCATACTCCTCTACCTGCCTTTTGGTTTCTTCTTCAGTTTAGCGTTCCATGTAGCCCGAAAGACTTGCTGGTTTTCATTAATAAAAATCGGAGGGGGTGCAAAGCCCTCTCTTTTATTAAAAAAAAAAGCCATGTCTCTGTCGGCGATCCCGGCGGCGCAGCCGTCCGTGGAGGTTCCAGTCTCTGAATCGGAGACCCAACCCCAAGGTACGTATTCTTTGGTCTTGGCCGTTGTTTTGGTGACAACCTTCAGGGGAATGTTCTCGCGTGGGCTATTTTTGGCAAGGGCTCTATCTGCCGAGGACGCAGTTGACTCTGAGGTCGGGGACGCCGATGGAGACCGCATGGACCTAGTGTCCCCCCATGTTCCGGCCTCCGCGCTAACCTGAACGTGTCGGCCTTTCCTCTGGCAAGCGTGGCTGCTGCGGTGGCGATCGTGACGGTCTTTGTTGCCGGGCTGGACCGTTCGGCGGCCCCATCATCCAGCGTGATGCCTAGGTGTGCTCCTTCATATCCCGTGGATTCGAACCTGAGGTCCCGCAAGAGGTCGTGACGCCCTTGAGCACTGCGGACGAGGCGCTGGGACGCGTGTGGGAGAGCCCTGAAGGAGGTCGGGCTGGCTATGGAGCCCGGTTTCAAGGTATGATACCCTAGTAGTATGCATGAGTGTCTCAAAAAAAATTAGTATGCATGATAGTAGTAGCCCCCGGGGTCAAGTGCATCGTTGCTGTGCTAGCCGTGCTTGGTCCCTGAAATAGTGTGACGTGACCTTTTATGTTGCCATGCAATTTCTTGAGGCCGCCCAACGGTGCTGCGAGGATCTGGAGGCCACCGCCCGAGGTTAATTTTATTTATACTCCCTCCGTCCCGAAAAACATGTAGTGGGCGTAGTTCACTGATAATTTTGCAAAAACCCCCTCGTGGTTTCAAAAGCGTTTCAAACAAGTCCCTCCGCCCCGTCTTCTTCCTCCGTCCGTCGCCTGCGCGTCGCCAGGGGCCGACGCCGCCCAGCTGCGTGATTCGCCAGGGGCTGGAGAGCCCAGCTGAGCTCCTCCGCCGTCGCCAATTACATGCTCTCGCCGCCATCGACAGTAACCTCCTCCACCGCTGCAGCCCAGACCTGCACCACCGCGGTACCCTCCCACTGCGATTACCTGCGGGCGTCGCCGGAATCTCCCACTATGTCTTCCTCGAGGCCGTGCGCGTTCCTCCTCGAGCTCCCCCGCATCCTCCTCAAGCCCGCGCACGTCCTCCTCGTGCTCCCGCGCGTCCTCCTCGAGCTCCGGCGCGTACGCCGCCGTGATCCCCTACCGGCGTCGCCGGAGCCTGCCTCCACGATCCGGTGGACCAGGAGCTCGCGCACGTGATCCTCAATCTCTAGCGCGACCTCGTCGATATCCCACGCCCGCGCACCCGTGCTGCTCCTTCTCCCCTGCCCACGCACCCGTGCGGCTGCTTCTCCCCTGTCGCCGGTGGTTTCTGCCCATGCTGCTGCTGCTCTGCTGACCCTGCCCGTACTGCTGTTGCTCCACTGACCCTGCCCGTGCTGCTGCTGCTCCACTGAGCTGCCCGTGCTGCTGCTCCTTGACCCTGCCCGTGCTGCTGTTGCTCTACTCTGCACCCTGAAGAAGGTACAGTAAAACTGTGTGATGGTGATGTAAAACTTAAATTGGAGAAAAATAGTTCTGCTTATGCTGGTGATGTAAAACTGTGTGTGATGAAGCAGAAAAATACTTCTGCTTATGGTGCCCAGTGGATACAAATCTGACTGAAAATGAACATGGACCATAACTTAGTTTCAGTTTTGTTGGTCTACTAGTTACTCCAACAGTAGAAGAGCAGAACATGCTTGCTTCTTCCTCATTTATCTGTCATTAGTACTGAATCACTAAATGAACAATGGGAGTAATTCACTAAATAGTGTGACTTATTTAGTGTTAACACTGATTTAGTAACACTAAACAGAGGAGTATGGCAGCAGCAATTCAGTTAACACTGATTCAGTTAACAGTCAACAGTTTCATTTGAATTACAGTGAACTATTAAGTGAAGCTATAGTTCAAATGAACCTGTTAAATTCAGTGAAGCTTACTATAGTAAGTGGGTCTTTGATCAAATTTAAACTTGTGTTTAAAATGACAAACTACTCGTAAGTGGGTCTTTGATCAAATTTTCATCACACAGAGAAAGGGAGTGAATTAATTTATGAAGAAATAGACAGAATGCACAAGTTTCAGTTCATAATGAGAACAGAATTATTTGTTCTGTAACTTGATCAAAATAGCACTACATACTTTGACACTACATATTTTCAGGGGTACTAAAAATGCATAATGCTCATATGTTCAGGGGTAGCAAATGTTCAGAAGATATTAGTAAATGCACCAAGAGCAACTAGTCATGTTATCTTGACAGCAATTAGCAGGACTATTGCCTTAGATGCTTCTCTACTCTACTCTACTGCTATGCTATGCTACATCACACCACATCAAATCAGGAGTGATTTGCAACACTCTGTTTTGCACTCAATCAATTTCTTATCTAAGCTCCCATGCTCATATATAGAGGTCCTAGGAACTCTGTCAGTCCTGTCATTTAAAGTCCAATAATTCTATTAATTCAGTTAAAATGTCGTTGATTGAGTTAAAACTGACATCTTGTCATTATTGAAAATTCAGTTAAAATGCAGTGTTAAAACTGTAGCTATCTACTCATGACCATATCTAGCAGAACTAGTGCAGAAGTGTTGACATTAGTACTCCTCCTACCACTTTGTGTGTGTGTATTCTTGTTATGGTACCATGGTGTGCTCATCTTTTGTCATTGATGGCAGGAACACATAAATATGGATTTGAACTTGATGCCTCAAGAGGAAGACGATGAAGACATTAATTTGAATTGGGTCCCTGGAGAGGAGGAACCTCAAGTGGCAGAGAATGGAGATATGGATTTGAACTTGATGCCTCAAGAGGAAGACGATGAAGGCATTAATTTGAATTGGGTCCCTGGAGAGGAGGAACCTCAACTGGCAGAGAATGGAGATATGGATTTGAACTTGATGCCTCAAGAGGAAGACGATGAAGCTATGAATTGGATGCCTCAAGAAGATGAAGCTCAAGAGAATGAAGCTCAAGAGGAAGAGGATGAAGTTATGAATTGGATACTTCAAGAGAAAAGAAGAGAATTGTCAGATAAGGAGAGGCATGGTGTTTACTTTGCCTTGCTGGTAATCGAGCTCAGAGATGGGTCTGTTCAACCAGACGACAAGCTGCTAGTCTCAAACCTGTTGGACATAAGTGTACGATCAGTTGAAAGAATCTGGGAAGTAGCCAAAAAGCAAATTGCCGATGGCAAAGAAGTAGATGTCTCAAGCAAGAAGCCAGGAAGGTCTGGCCGAAAGAGAAAGGAGCTGGATCTAGAGAGGACCTCAACAATCCCACTAAATAAAAGAAGGACAATTCGATCTCTGGCACGGTCTCTAGGTGTGGCCCGATCGACCCTACATAAGAGGTTCCAGTTGAATGAGCTCAACCGCATCACAAGCACCGTGAAGCCTCACCTCAAGCTAGAGAACAAGCTTGCGAGATTGAAATTTTGTATGTCCATGGTCGATGAAAATTCAATCTCAACTTCTCGCGCTATGTTTAAACCAATGACGAATATGGTTCACATCGATGAGAAGTGGTTTGACATGACGAGAGTGAAGAATAGTTACTATGTACTTCCAGGAGAACCTGAGCCGAAGCGCACCGTGTCAAACACTCACAGCATTGGGAAGGTGATGTTCCTAACAGCTGTTGCCAGGCCTCGATATAACAATGAGGGGGAGCTAACATTTGACGGGAAGATTGGCATTTGAGCATTCGTTGAAGAGACTAAGGCGAAGCGGACAAGTCATAACAGAACAAAGGGAACAAAAGTGTTGGCATCAGTGAAAGTAACTAGGCCTGTGTGAAGAGATTATCTAATCAATAAGGTTATCCCGGCAATTCAGGATAAGTGGCCTGACGATGACGAGGGAGCAACAATATTCATCCAACATGATAATGCAAAGCCCCATGTCCTTCCCAATGATGTAGCTTTTCGAGAAGCTGTGTAACAAACTGATCTTGACATCCGATTGCTACAACAGCCCCCAAATAGCCCTGAGTTAAATTGTTTGGACCTCTACTTCCATACCTCTCTCCAGTCTCTAACCGACTGCAGGTCACGTACAAACATCAAAGAACTGGTACATGGTGTGGAAGAGGAATTCGAGAACTACGATCCCGACAAGTTGCACAGAAGCTTTATCACATTAGAAGCAATTATGTTTGAAGTTATGAAAGACAAAGGAGGAAATCAATATAAGTTGCCCCACTTGCACAAGGATCGCATTCAGAATGCTGGCAGGGAAATCATCAGTGTATATTGCGACAGTCAGGTAGTTGTTGATACTAGGGCCATTATTGAAGAAATGGAAATTGCAATAGGAAAAGAAAATGAAATGAAAGAATTGGCTAAAGAAGGGAAAAGAAAGAAAAGTAAAGGGAAGGGAAGGGAAGAAGTGGCCAGAGAAAGAATGTAGTCAAGAGGGGGCAAAGAGGCCCTTATGTCATGTAGTCAGGTGCTCCTTGTGTATGTCTTGTGTAATCTTGTGTCAAGAGGGGACAAAGATGCCCTTATGTCATGCCCTTGTGTATGCCTTGTCTAATCCTTGTATATCAACTCCTTGTTGGAATTTATTGGAATTATCTGGGTTATTTGGATTAATTGAATTATATGGGTTATTTGAATTAACTGGATTAATTTGGATTATTTGAATTAATTTGGGTTATTTGGATTTATTTGAATTTATTTGGATTAATTTTAGTTATTTGAATTAATTTAAAATATTTGGATTAATTTGAATAATTTGGATTAAAACTGAATTTGTGCTAACTTACTTTGCAATTTGTGCTAACTTACTTAATTATTTGTGCCATAATGTTGGCCATTTTAGAAATGCACTAATTAAATTTCTAAATGAAGCTATAGATATACAGTGTTATGTTCTGACAATAGCTAGGTACTGTAGATAGGATAGCAAATTTGTAGAACCAGTTGAGTTAATTTGAGCAAGTCTTGAGATGATGAACTTGCTGTCAGTTGACATGATGAACTAGCTGTTAATAAAAAGCACTGTTGTTATGTTATAAAAACTGTAGTATGAAAAGCAACCGAGAACAAATTAGTCCAATAGCAGTCCTTTTTTGTTTTGGATTAATTTAGTTATTTGAGTAAATTTTGAGTAAAATGACAGTACTTCAGAAAATATGGAGTAATGCATAAATTTGTACTCTAGCAAGTTTATTGCATACTCTGACTAAACTTTAGTTTACTGTTAAATGGCACTTGGGGTTATCTAGTTGATCAGCCTCATGTTTCACTTTATTCCTCCTTTGCTGTGAATTGGGGGTTATCTAGCAGATTTTCCCTGCATGGTTGATTTGTCAGAAAAATTACTAACCCAGCCAGATCTCATGTGGCTCTAGATTAGACCCCAATTGTTGAATTGTTCATAATACTCCAAAATTGATGGAGTACTACTGTTCACATGCTTGCAAAATTGTTCAGTTAACTGTGCAAAATACCCCAAACTCGAAACTAACAGAACTAGTGCAAAAGTGTTGATAATCTAGAGGCTCTTGTAATCTAGAGGCTCTTTTAAACTAGCAGAACTGTGTACTCCTACTAGTAGTAGGACTACTACTAGTAATCTAGAGGCTCTTGTAAGATAATGTTTACAACCAAAAAATGAACAGATTTAAAAATATCGCACATGTTTTATTTGCAACACAAATAGAAGGGGGGATCTTATTTTACTGGTGGATCTTGATCAATGGCTATGTAAAGAATTTGAATCAATTTCCACACAACAATACTGAATTGGGGGAAAGAATGAGAGGAGCCCAACATGAGAAGTGATGGACTATGGATACCGTTGCAATCAAAACCATTTTCTCAGTTAATTGGCAAAAAATAAATGTCGTAAGAAGAAGCGAGGCCACCAACACCCAGAACATGGTAAACAACGATGGCCTCCACTTCAAAAAGAGGATCATTGTTTCTGAAGAAAGTAACTTGCTCGGCATGTTTCTGAAGCCAGTAACTTGCTCGGCATGTTTCTGAAGCCATGTAACAATGATGGCCTCCACCATGTTTCTCAAGCCAGTAACTTGCTCAGCATGCAAGGAGGATCATTGTGGAGTAACTTTTAATCACATCCACTAAAATTCACAAGTTGACAGCACACTTTACAAGAGTACATTCAGTTTACAGGAGTACATTCACTAAAATTCAGTAGACAGAGAATACGCACATTCAGTAAAATTCAGTTTAGAGACTATGCACGTTCAGTACATTCAGTAAAGATAAGTAGAGAAGAGAGGTTCATACCCAGGCTGTAGGCGTTGGTGACGGAGATGACCCATGCTGTATGACTTGGAGATGCTGGAGAAGATTTGTAGCCGCCGCCACAGCTGCCAAGTGAGCAGGGACGACCCACTGGACAGCCGCCGCTGCTGGCGCGGTGTCGCAGGCGCGGGTCTTCCACCAGAGAAAAAACGAAGAAGAAGCCACGGCGGTCGTATTCCTAGCGGAGTTGTCGTCGCCGTCTTCCACACTCGCAAATCCACAAGCTTTAGGTTGCTGTCGTCGTTGGGCTCATCGGCGTTTACCTTGTTGCATCTCCTGTCGCCATGGTGCTCGTCGGCCTCATCGACCTTTAGATTGTTGGTGGTGGTCAGGATCCAGCGCCTCCGGGTTCACTAACGTCGGTTCCTACGCAGCCGGAGCAGAGAACGGCAGTAGCTGGGGAAATCGAAGATTTTTATGAGGAAGGGGGAGCTTGGAGAGGCAGGCGAGGGGCAGGTGCGGCGGCGGAGCAGGAGGTAGCTGCGGCGAGGGAGCGGGGGAGCAGGGAGCTGCGTTCGCGGGGAGCAGGGCAGCTGCAGCGGCGGGGAGCAGTGCAGCTACGGTGGCGGGGAGCAGCGCAGATGCAGCTTCTGTCGGAGGAGGACGACGAGGGAGCGCGGGTTTGGTCGGGAAAAATTAGAGGGGGTTTTTGCAAAATTGCCCTCACGACATGTTTTTCGGGACGGAGGGAGTACTTAATAACTTGAAGTTTACTTGTGAAATTTCCATCATATATGAACGATATGTACCAACTGCATGTATGTCCTTGTGGAAGTGTACTGAGAATAGTGCATGTACGCATTGTCTACCGAGATGTTCGGGTTATGATAAATTCCTTTAACTTTATGTGAAAAGAATGAGTTCATGATTATTTCAATATATGGCCAATATAGGAGGGTACTCGCAAGATACGTACGAGGCACGGCCAGGCAGGCAGACGGGCCTAGAGAGGGATGGACCTGACCCTTGTCGTAAGTCCTTGAGACGGGGCGACAGGATCACTGATCGTCTCCGCTCGCTCCCAAGAGACTAAGGCCAATTCCACCGCGCAACCCCATCCCGTCTGGCTCCGTCCGTTTGGGGTAAAACGGACAAACCAGACGGCCCAGCGCGCGACGGCCTGGACCCATCCGGTCCATTTTGTGTCCGGGCCGCCCCATTTCGAGCGCAAACATGCGCTGGGTTTGGGTCGCTGCGGACAGCAAACGGCCGCGTCGCTCGTCCGCGTCGGGGCCGTGTGGCAGGTGGCCACCTACCTCCCACCCGCCAACGTCAGTGCGCACGCGCGGCTGGCCCCACCTGTCATCCGCCCAGGCGATGGTTCGCCGTCCTTCTTAAATGGGGAGGCCGTGGACTGGTCGTCGTTCACACTCCCCACTCCACCCCGCTGCCTCCTCGAAACCCGACACCCCCAAACCCTAGCCTCGAACTCGTCGGCCGACCACTCCCAGCCATGGGGCTATGGAACCACGGCCGCAAGGGGAAGCACGACCGTGAGGCTGGCTCCTCCTCGGGACGCCGCCGCCGATCCGTGAAAGAGGAGGCCACATCGCCACCGTGCCGGGCCCCCGTGCCTGTTCTTGCACCATCGGCCCTAGGGGCGCCGGCGAGCGCGACTAGCAGTACATCAACGCGGATGTATGCCGGCGCTATTGGGAGATGAGGACGCCGGTCCCGTGGAGTGACATCCACCTCCCCAAAACTGGCACCTCTCCGCCAACTAGGTCCCGATCCCGCCGGTCCCGATGAGCGGCCGTGCGCGCTGCGATGAGATTGAGCGCCGCAGCCGCCTCCTCCCCAACGACCTCTACTACGACGATAGGTACACCCCCGACTCCGTGCTCTGAGACACGTGGCTACTGGACGAGCATGAAGTGCGGCGTGCCTCGTACTTCGCCGGCACGGCATCGGGGCTGCGGCGGCCCCACTCCCACGCCGTCGCCTTCCCCATCTCCATCGCCACCTCCACCTCCTCGCATGAAAATGGAGGAGGAGGCCCGGCTCATGCAACGTATCATGGAGGACTCCATGAACACGCACGATGAGCGCCAATGGCCGGGCCTTGAGGAGACGATGGCCCTCTCTGCGGCCGGCGACGTCACCATCCCCGAGCTGGAGATGGTGACGGCAGAGGAGGTGATGGAGGAGGAGCTGGTGGCCGCGTTCCACCCGGGTCTGGTGGGCCAGGGGTGGAGCTGGTCGTGCACGGATCCAGAGATGGCCGACGCTGTGGGGGGCGTGAACTGGTGCCCCACGTCGCCGCGGTCACCGGAGAGGGAGGCGTCGCACCAGGAGGAGGTGGTGCAGGCACCTCCCGCCTTCCAGCCAGTCCCCCGCGTACCACGGACCGCCAGTCCACCTCTGGACGCCGCCGGACTACTCGACCTCGTGAGCGACGACGACGACACTGGCGGCCACTGAAGACAGCGACGGCCGCGGCATCGACGGGCACGGCAGGAGCGCGTGAGCGACGTTTTTTACTTTATTTTTACGTTAATTATGGCAATGTGAACCGTGAAACTGGGCCGTTTTGTGGCCGTGAACCCTATCTTATGTTTTATGTTTTTTATTTGCGTTTATTTACCTTTTTAGACATTTTATTTAAGTTTTTTTTGTTTTTTAATCACGTCCAACACGGACATGATTTAGGGTGCGGCCGTGTGTTGGGTGCACCCATGACCCAACGGACATAAGTGGACATGGGCCAACCCATTGCCGCCCCAAAGGGACGAAATCCGGCCAAACCGGACGACCGTTTGGGGTCGTGCTGTGGAGTTGGCCTAATGGGTTTGGATATGTGATTTGAGTAGGCCCTGGCCTTTTCGCACTAACCACCATACGAGAATAAGTATGGCCACTCGGCATCGTATGATTCTTCAGAAAGCTTCAGAAGTCAGTGGTTTAGCGGCACGCGCACGGTTGGACGGTAACTACCTGCACTTGTATAAGGGGGCGCGTCTACTCAAGGCCGCGTTCGGAACGTGTTGGATTGCAAATGACGAGTGGCCCATGACCCCTTCGCATTTAGGATGTAGACCGGCGTCCTGGCCTCTCTGTTGAGCCTAGATAGGACTACGGTGTGTCGATCAGCTGAGGCCGGGCATGACTCGGAAATGTGTGCCCGACCAAGTTAATCGAGCGTGTTGGGTAAGTTGGTGCACCCCTGCAGGGAAATATATATATCCGAATAGCTGTGTCCATGGCAACGGATGCTCAGAGTTGTACCCCGATTTATTACAACTAGAACTGGATACTGGAGACACTAAATGGATATGATGGCTCCGGGATCGCTTTCTCGTAGGGAGTCGAGGAAGGATCTCTGGGCATTGCTACAAATTTATTACTTGTGTTATGCCAATCTACATTGTTCTAATGCTGCAAGACGCTGCAAGATGTTAGTCTTCGATAGGCTAGGCAATCCCTTCGATTCTGGCATTTCTGCAGTTTAGTCCAAAGATATAGACCCATTCCTTTGATACCGATGCGTACTTAGTATAGATCTGATGTAAGTCTTTTGAGTACTTTGGATGAGTACTCATGGTTGCTTTGCTACCTCTTTTCCCCTCTACCCGATTTCTGTGATCAGATGACAGAGTCCAGTAGCCAGCTGATCCCGCCGACTACTACTACTACCCCGACGGAGCCTACTACTACGTGGAGACCGCCGACGACCAGAAGTAGATAGGAGCACTACAAAAAAATACACTTCCGTGATGATACATGTTTGTCACAGTAGGTCGCATTTTTTGTCATGCATGTACATCCATGACAAATTTCTGACAGAATCAAGATAGTCATACCTGTGCTGTCGTAGAAGTGTTCCATGACATTACGAAAATTATCATCACGGAAGTGTCCACTTTCATGACTATAAATCGCGCGTCACAGAAGTGCTTTCGTCAAGGGTGACCGACACGTGGCATCCACCGTAACAGAACGCCGGGCTTGCGTGTGGACTATACCATGTCCAATGCTTCGTCTGTTATTGTTTGGAAAGTAATTGCTGTTATTACATGACCAATAAAAACATTTTGTGCCACATCAGTAGATGCACGGACATCACAACAGGCATGCTGACTGGATAAACATTTGAACCTAGCTATTATGAAGGAAATTTTGTATTGACAACAGTTTTAGATAGCAGGAGACGCCTAGCCTGCTCTACCTCTGCTAGCTTATTTCTGGCTTCTTCCATCTCTTCTTTGGCTTGGCTGAAGAGAACATCTGATTGCTCTTTTCGCTTCTTCAGGAACTCAGCTACATTCTCAAGGGCTGCTGCACGTTTTTTTTCCAGCCTTTACTAATGCCACGAGGACACGAACAGCTGACGAATGCACCTGGCTTGTGTGTAATCCAGCATCATATGGGAATTTGCACCTTGTGTCTAATTCAGCATCATTAGGGAACTGGAACCTTGTGTGTAATCCAGCCTCATTTTGGAAACATGATCTCGAGGTTGACCATACTTCCCTCCTCGCAGGAACTGCATCCTGACATGAAGTTACTTCTTTTTTAGATCAATACTCAGAGCAACCTACATTCATTTAGTAGAAGCCAGATAAACAGAACTCAGAGAAGTGAATTCAAAAGGAAAATAAAAATAAAAACAGACTACAAGGTGAGAACACCCACTTCCTACATCAAGCTAAAAACGAAAGCATTAGGACGATTAAGACTCTTCTTATTACACATCGAAGAACACCACACTTAAGAGAAACAGAAACTACAACATATACACAACGAGGCTACACAAAAGTAATTGAAAGGGTGTTACTTACCAAAGCTCGTTTTACAGGTTCGGTGCAGCTCCTCTTTAACTTGCCACGCTCCTTGAAGATGTCCCGAATATCCCGTGTTTGGTCTTGATTGCTCCTCTGCATGTTCGCGCTCGTGGTTTTAAAATCTCAACATGGCAAGAAAAATATACTACTAGTAATACTCGCGCATCTTGTGGGCAACTTTAAAGCACTCGTATGCCATGTTAGAGCATCTCCAACAGAATCGCAACGCGCGGCACTTTAAAAAAGCGTTTACAGTGCTGAGATCGAGAAGTAGATAGACTAGAGGATAGTTCTCAGCATAGATAGATAAAAAAAGATAATTCAACTACTCCTCGTCGTCCGACTCCACCTCGGTGATGTCCTCCTCCGACGTCTGACTGTAGGCGTGAAGATACCGATCGTCGTCGGATTCCCAGGATGACGCTGCTCCTAGCCTCATGTTGAATTGAGCGTCCGCTTTTCGCCTACGCTTGTCCTCGCAATAGGCGGCTCGCTCCGCCCTCCTCTTATCCCTCTCTGCCCTCCTTTGTGCATAGAACTCGCGCTCGTTGATGATGTCTTGTTGTAAGTGCATCTAGTGCCCCTTAGTGATTTTGGTGTACTGAAGACTTATAGGTTAAGTAACTAATGCATTTGCGAGTGTACACAGGTCTATAAGTCTATGAGGAGTTTGATATTTACAGTGAAAGTCGACCCCTAAAAATGAAGTTCTTCAACTGAAGACTTTGATATTCTGAAGACTTTCTGAAGACTTTGAAAGTGAAGAAATTGGTGTGATCCTGAAGACTTGGTATTCGCTTGAGGAACATGAAGCGTGAAGACTTTTGTTTTCGTAGTTTCATTTTCTCTTTCTTGAGTCATAGGAAACACTGTACTGTTAAAGGGGGTCGAGGAAATACTAAGGAAAAATTTCCATTTGATGCTCAACTCAAAATCCTACACCTACCAATCCCTTCGAGTGAAGCTTTTGGAAATCTCATACAGTTCAGTCAATTTCTTCAGTGACAGAGACGAAGCTCTTCTGGTCACTGAGGAATTTGTTCTGACTGAGGAGTTAGGAATTCGCCAGTGCGGATTGCCTACACAGTGAGGAACATGATAGCCCTGAGGAATTTGATGTTCAAATTTCTGACCGTTGCTGTGCTGCGCGCCAGCTGTCCCAAATATCTTATCCACCTAACGGTCATATCATTGAAGGGCATTTATGTCTTATCATGTCGGGTTGCTCCCTAGGCTATAAATAGCCGCCCCCTACAACCACTAGTTGGTTGGCTGCTCCGAGAGAACTTGACACTTGTCATTTGAGAGCAACCCATCCTCTGAGGAATTTGAGCGAAAATCATCAAGTGAGGAAAAACCCAAGAGTGAGGAAAAACCCAAAAACCAAACCCCTACAAACCCAAAGTGATTGAGCATCACTGAAGAAATTGATCCTGCGTGGATCCGACGCTTTTTACCTTTGAAGACTGTGCTTCTTCCAGACGGTTAGGCGTCACGGTCTAGAGCATCCAAGAGGAATTGTGGATCGCCGAGTGACCAAGTATGTGAAGGTTTGGAAGTCGCCTGAAGACTTACCACGAGTGATTGGACGAGGTCTGCGTGACCTTAGTTCAAGGAGAATACGGTGAGGACTTGGTGTCCTGAGCAGCGTGCTCAGTGACTGGGTGTCCGGGACTGCGTGTCCTCGAGTTTAAATACTCAGCCGCTCCAACCAGACGTACAACTGAGACAGCAGTTGGAACTGGTCTACCAAATCATTGTCTTCACCAACCTAACTGGTTCTATTTCCTCAACCCTTTCATTTCCTCATTACTGTGTTGAGTGTTTGTTCATATCTGTGTTTGAAGACTTTGACTGAAGACTTTCTCAATTTCCTCAGTTCAATTTCTTCAGTCTGTTTGTCTTCATCTTGTGTTATCCTGTGATTACGCTTTCTGTACTCTGAGATAGTCTTCATTTCATCATGATGACTATGCCTGTAATCTGTTATGCTTACTTCTGAGTACTTATTCCGCTGCGTGTATTTCTTCGCTCAGGAATTTCCTCACCAGCAAATTTCTCAGTGAAGAATTTGTAAAATTCTCTGAAAATCGCCTATTCACACCCCCTCTAGTCGATATAACGCACTTTCAATTGGTATCAGAGCAAGGTACTCCCTTGTTCTGTGTGATTTTGGTTTAACCACCTGGAGTTTTAGTTATGTCGACCGCAGGTATGATCAAGGTCTCAGCAGGGTGTCCTACCTTCGATGGGACGGACTACCCCTACTGGAAGAACAAAATGCGAATGCATCTTGAAGCAATTGACAACGATCTCTGGTATGTTGTGACGAAAGGTGTTTCCTCAGTCACACCCACTCTGAATGATGCTGATGTGAAGAGATTCAAGCAACTCGATTCTCAAGCGAAGAATATCATATGTGGCCATCTGAGCAGAGGTCAATATGGAAGAGTGAGTGCTTTGGAATCTGCCAAACTCATCTGGGATAGGCTGTCCAAAGTAAATGAAGGTGTTTCAACTCAGCGTGACTCTCGAGTTGATGTTCTCCGGAATCTCTTCAACCGCTTCAAAAGACTTGACAACGAAAATGTTCAACAAACCTTCGATCGCCTCACTGACATCTCAAATGAGCTTCAAGCACTGGGTGCCACTGACATCACCGACCATGAGGTGGTGAAGAAATTGCTAAGATCGCTTGATTCCTCATTTGACACTCTGGCACTGATGATACAAGAACGAGCTGACTACAAGTCTCTTGATCCTGCTGATATCCTCGAAAGGCTAAATACTCACGAGTTC
>LR880967.1:58261640-58281414 GCA_904067115.1 Aegilops sharonensis
TGCTAAGTGAATGTGATCGGACCCTTCCCCCTCTATGCTATACTCAACCCAATCTATTCACAAATTCTTCATGTGCGTTCTACTTTGAAACTCGTTCAAATTCTTCACTGTGTCCTTGGCAGCTGAAGAAATTGCGAACGGAACTTTTAAAACGAATCTTATCCAAACTTCGATTTTACCGCTCAAACCGTTCCGCATCCCACGATGCATTATTATATTCGCCCACGATCGTACACGATCTCCACTACACAGTACGTGGGTGACACATGTCGTGAGAAGGGAAGCGGTCAGGGGCACGTTCGTCCTAAATCTTCGGACGATCCGTTTTTCACCGTGTCTATAAATACCCATCTCTCCCTTCCTCACTCTTTCACTTCGCTCGACCTCTCTCTCCCGTTCGAGCTCCTCGAAACCCTAGCGCCGCCGCTACTCCATCGTCGCCGGTGAGGAAAAGCTTCACTGCCTTGACCTCTTCGCCGACGTACTCGCGCCGACCGTGGAAAATCTTCACTCCGCTGTCGCCGTAGCTGATTTCCTCTGCCAAGTTAGGGCGGGGAAGATCTGAACGGACAAACTTCCCAACTGTTCATCTCAGTTCGTCGTGTTCTTCACTTAGGGTAAATTAAAAGTTACTTTTATTACTCACTTTGATTCTCAAATTTTCTTCAAATTCTTCAAAGGTGTTTATTCTTCAAATCTTCACACATATGAACACCTCAAATCTCTTGACTCGTTTCTTTAAGCAATGATTTTCTTCAAGATTCCTCAATTGTGTGGATCTTCGATCTATACAACTCTGGAACCTAAGACGAAGAACGCTTATTGAAATTCTTCAAGGCTCATCTGGTCAAAATCCTCAAACTTGTTCTTTTTGAAAAACCTTCTGAGAACGCATATGACCTCTTCAAATTCCTCGCACCTATACTCTGTTCACAGGTACAAATGTACGCTGCTGAATCCCTAGGTTCTCATCAACTTAACTCATTTGCAGCGTTCCTCGAAGAAAAACTGCATACTTCTTCAGAAAACTCAATTGTTCAATTTCCTCAACTGAAGAAAATGGCAGATGGTAAGAAGCCGCAGAAGGGAGGAAAGAAACCTGAGGTCATGACAGCATTCGAAATCCCTGAGGAAATATATGCTGACTACTGTACACCAGATGAGGAAAGCAAAAATCAACGCAAGGTGCGTATTCAGAAGATTGAACGGAGATGGGCACGGGAATGGAAGGAATACAGATATGTAACTCCTAAGTACATGAAGAAATTCGCTTTAAATCCTCCATCCCCAAGAGCTCCTTTGGCACCTGGCCAAATAGCTGATCCCACTAGCGTCAAACGCGGTGAGGACTTTCCTGATGAATGGGCTAAACGCCAAGCAAAATTGGCAAAGCAAGCAAAGGAAGCAGTGAAGAAATTCAATGAGGATTCTGCTGCTGCTGCTGCCACTGAGGTCTCGGTCAAACCGAGGAAATCAATGCAAAAGAAGTCTGCTAATAAGCCAAGTGCTTCATCATCTGCGCCCTCACGGCCAAGTTCCTCAGCAGCACCATCCCAGCCAATTCCTCACACTGCTGCTGCTGCATCAAAGTCCTCAACTGCTCCGTCCAAACCTTCAGTTCCTGTACACCTAGCTACATGTCAAAGGACTGCTAGTTTCTCTATTGCCTCAGGCATCTCTGCAAGTTCCTCAGCTGCCCCCAATTCTTCATCTGGCCCGACTCTGCTGAAGACAAAAGCAACAGCTGGACGTGGTCCTCGGCCTAGCCCAAGGAAGAAACAGCTTGTAGTCCACGTGCCATCTGATGATGAGGCATCTGATGAAGAACTTGAAGAAATCATCAGAGACCGCCAAGTTAGAGCCGCTAGAGCCAAGGGTACATCTGTGCCACTGCTACTGGATCCGAAGAAAGTCCTCGACTTCATTGACCTCTGGCACAATGATCCCAATACCCCTCTGCCTGATCTTCCTTTGACTCCTGGACAAAGTCATGCGCTGACTCACTTCATCGCTGAAGAAAAATGGAAGTTTGAGAAGGCGAGGGAAATCAAGAAGGCTCAATACAGGAAGGAGAGGTTCCTGAAGAAAAACGTTGTCAAGATGACACCTGAGGAACTCCTCCAAATCCAAACTGAAATTCAAAACCTCAGCAAGAACTTCGACACATACTATGCTGATTGGCAAGTAGTCAAGACCAGATTCGTCGATCTGACGAACAAAATTACAAGTGTTGCTGCACCTGCGCAACTTGAGATTCCTCAGGCTGAAGCCTCAGTTCAGCCTGCTGAAGAAAATGCTGATTCCAGGGCTGATGATCCCATCCCAGCCGCTGAAAAAAATGCCAGGGCACCCACTAGTGGTGCGCCTGAAGAAACTACTCAAGACAGGGGAACTGCATCAGTTGCTCCTGAAGAAACTGCACCAAATTCCTCAGCTCCTCCTGCGCCAACTCCAACTCCAATTCTTCCATCTGCTTCTGATGTGAAGAAAACCAAGGCTGCGGAACGAGCTGCTGTGAAGAAAAGGAAAGCATCAGCTGCGTCAGATTCTTCGACTGCGAAGAAAATGAAGCCAATGACCAGCTCCATTGAAGACCCAATTGATGCTATTCCAATTTCCTCCGTACCATCAAAGGAAGTAGTTCCTTTTGAAGAAGAATATGAGATCCCAACCGGATCTGATGAAGAACATCAATCTCCTGCTTCGTCAGAGAAAATTGATGAAGAAATTGAAGTGGAAGCAATCCCTTCAACCCCAGTTATTCCCTCATCAGACCATGAAATTCCTCAAGCTGGTACTGAGGAAATTGACAATGAAGATCTGGATATTGGATGCACCACTCCAGTGATCAATGATGACTTTTGGGAAAGTCAGCATCCCAATACTCCTCTCTTCACCCCGCTCCAACAAGTTCCTCACTCCCCTGCACAGACTGTCCAAATAGACTCTGAAGAAAATCAACCCGCTGGTTCTGTGCATGAAGAAATTCCAGCCACTAGTGCTGATGAAACTGCTGCTGCTGCTAATCCTCAGACTGCACAAGTTGAGGACCAAGAAATTCCTCAGCCTGAAGAACCTGAACTTACGATTCCTGAGGTGGTGATGCAACTGACTGACACCCCTCTGCCCAAGCAAAAGAATCCGTTCTCAACCAAACAAAAGTTCAAGGCTGAAGATTTCTTTGTCGAGCATGTGTTCTTCACTGAATATAATCCTTATGATTCTGCTCGCATTAGGAAGAGGCGTTTCTGGACTGCGAGTCAAGCAAACTTCTATTCCTCAGTGCTTTTCAACAAGGACAAAATCTTCGATCATGCTCATATTCCTCATGTGGATATGGAGTCACTGCCAGGCTTTGAGCCCGTCCTAAGTGTTCTTCACGACGCAGGTCTCCTAAACTTCTGCACTGATATTTGTGATTGGAACGAAGAGCTAATTTTTCAGTTCTATGCAACCCTGCACATCACCGGAGACGCTGAAGACGTAAATTCATGGGTCTTGGATTGGATGACCGAAAACACTCACTACAAGGCACCAGCAAGTGAATTGCTTCGTGCCCTACCACTCAGTCCTCCGCTTGATGGTGCACGTCGCATCTATGAAGAAAAGGAACTTTCAAATCACTATATGCAAGTGCTGATGAAGCCTTTGAAACCAAGGCAAGCTCCAAGGACCGAATTCCTCGTCAAGGAATTATTATATGTGCCTCGAACAGTCTATCGAATTTTGACGAAGACTATGAGTCCTATCAAGGGCCACGACTCGAATGATGAAGAAGTCGTTGGCATCATGAAGAATATGCTGTTCAACATCATCCATGGCGTTCCCGTCAATTTCCATGATTTCTTCATGAGGACTCTGGCTAACATTGCCATGTCACCTTTTGAGCTGAAACCTTATGCACCTTGGATTATGAGATTCATCAGGTCAAGATCTTCACTGAATTACAAGGCTGATACTTTGAACCACTGCAGCTACCTGCCCCCGATTGAAGTCCTCAAACGGACAATTACCTCAGCTGATGACAAGGGCAAGGCTACTGCTGTAATAGATGAAGGCACTCGTCCATTGGATGGACAGTTTCGCAAAGCAGCATCCTACTCCACCAATGATGACTCTGCCACCCATGACTCAGCAGCAAATACCTCAGTCAAGCAAAGTCCTCAAGCTACTGCACCCAGGGTGATGACTGATCGTGAGTTACTCCTCAGTCTTCATCAGAAGGTTGATCACAATCATAAGTGGGTCAAACGTCAGTTTGGTACTCTTCTTTACAACCTGACCTCAACACACAATGCAGTGAAGAAAAACCACTACTATCTTCATGAAACCTTCAAGCGCACCTGGGCTGTTCTTTCACATGTCTACAATGAAGAAGAACTGCAATCAATGGGACTCAAGGAAGAATTTGACTGGTCTGCACCTCCTCCGAAGAAATTCAAGAAAGTCAAAGTTCCTTCCTTGGTGGCCAGCTCCTATTCTTCATCTCGCGACACTGATGAAAATGAAGATTTGGAAGACACTGCTGCTGGTCCTACTTCGACAAACAACCCCGACAATGCTGGCGCTCCGTCTTCAACTTGAAATTCTTCAAGAGCGTTAGTCCTCAGTTTCAATCCTTTTGGTCATTTGATGACAAAGGGGGAGAAATTTGAGTTAGTCTTCAAGCGGGTATCGTTTTTGTCTATATACAGTATTTTATTAAGTTACAACTCTCGTTCTTCTGAAACCTTTTTATTGGATCGAGTTGTAATCTTAAACCCGATGGTGCTTTGATACTTTTGATGCATTATGCTTTTGCTCTATGCTCGGATTACAATAGTGTTGATATGCTCTGATATTTGTTATGCTCTGATCCACATGAGCCCGTTGAAAATCGTCAAATCGATTTGGGCTCTGATACTCATGAAAAGTTTCAAATTCGTCATACGCATTGGGCTCTGATACTCTTTATGCATTATTTTGCATGCTCTGAATACCATCAAGCACCATATTTCATCATGCATTTCAAATTCCTCATATTATATGTCCAATGCGTGTATGAATTACAAGATATAGGGGGATATCTCCATGATTCAATTCTTCAAATGTGCATTGCCTCAAAAGCAAATTCCTCACTATGCACATCTTCAGGGGGAGTTCTTCTATATCTTGCAATCCAAATCCTCATTATCAGTATTTACACTTCATATATTTATCCCCGTTGAAAACTTAACCTATGTTGTCATCAATCACCAAAAAGGGGGAGATTGTAAGTGCATCTAGTGCCCCTTAGTGATTTTGGTGTATTGAAGACTTATAGGTTAAGTAACTAATGCATTTGCGAGTGTACACAGGTCTATAAGTCTATGAGGAGTTTGATATTTACAGTGAAAGTCGACCCCTAAAAATGAAGTTCTTCAACTGAAGACTTTGATATTCTGAAGACTTTCTGAAGACTTTGAAAGTGAAGAAATTGGTGTGATCCTGAAGACTTGGTATTCGCTTGAGGAACATGAAGCGTGAAGACTTTTGTTTTCGTAGTTTCATTTTATCTTTCTTGAGTCATAGGAAACACCGTACTGTTAAACGGGGTCGAGGAAATACTAAGGAAAAATTTCCATTTGATGCTCAACTCAAAATCCTACACCTACCAATCCCTTCGAGTGAAGCTTTTGGAAATCTCATACAGTTCAGTCAATTTCTTCAGTGACAGAGACGAAGCTCTTCTGGTCACTGAGGAATTTTTTCTGACTGAGGAGTTAGGAATTCGCCAGTGCGGATTGCCTACATAGTGAGGAACATGATAGCCCTGAGGAATTTGATGTTCAAATTTCTGACCGTTGCTGTGCTGCGCGCCAGCTGTCCCAAATATCTTATCCACCTAACGGTCATATCATTGAAGGGCATTTATGTCTTATCATGTCGGGCTGCTCCATAGGCTATAAATAGCCGCCCCCTACAACCACTAGTTGGTTGGCTGCTCCGAGAGAACTTGACACTTGTCATTTGAGAGCAACCCATCCTCTGAGGAATTTGAGCGAAAATCATCAAGTGAGGAAAAACCCAAGAGTGAGGAAAAACCCAAAAACTAAACCCCTACAAACCCAAAGTGATTGAGCATCACTGAAGAAATTGATCCTGCGTGGATCCGACGCTTTTTACCTTTGAAGACTGTGCTTCTTCTAGACGGTTAGGCGTCACGGTCTGGAGCATCCAAGAGGAATTGTGGATCGCCGAGTGACCAAGTATGTGAAGGTTTGGAAGTCGCCTGAAGACATACCACGAGTGATTGGACGAGGTCTGCGTGACCTTAGTTCAAGGAGAATACGGTGAGGACTTGGTGTCCTGAGCTGCGTGCTCAGTGACTGGGTGTCCGGGACTGCGTGTCCTCGAGTTTAAATACTCAGCCGCTCCAACCAGACGTACAACTGAGACAGCAGTTGGAACTGGTCTACCAAATCATTGTCTTCACCAACCTTACTGGTTCTATTTCCTCAACCCTTTCATTTCCTCATTACTGTGTTGAGTGTTTGTTCATATCTGTGTTTGAAGACTTTGACTGAAGACTTTCTCAATTTCCTCAGTTCAATTTCTTCAGTCTGTTTGTCTTCATCTTGTGTTATCCTGTGATTACGCTTTCTGTACTCTGAGATAGTCTTCATTTCATCATGATGACTATGCCTGTAATCTGTTATGCTTACTTCTGAGTACTTATTCCGCTGCGTGTATTTCTTCGCTCAGGAATTTCCTCACCAGCAAATTCCTCAGTGAAGAATTTGTAAAATTCTCTGAAAATCGCCTATTCACCCCCCTCTAGTCGATATAACGCACTTTCACTTGTGGGAAGTGTTGGCGCCATAGCGCCATGGCTTCCTCGTCCATCTCGGCGATGCTGAGACGGTGCTCCCGCCTCCGGTTGTCGCGACGATCTTCGTCGGTGCTTAACCGCGGCAGAGGCGCGAGCTCCTGTGCCTGCTTCCGCGTCGGCACGTTGGGGAAGTTCAATGTTCTATGAGGCCACCGGAGTCGCCACGCCGCCGCGTCGTACGCGCGGGCGGCCTCGTTGGCGGTGTCAAAATTGCCGAGGCCGGGGCGCATCCCGCGGAACCGGATCTTGGCGGAGAAGCCGCCGGAGGGGCGCGCGCGGACGCCGCGATATCCCTAAGTTTCACGGCGACGCAGCGGCATGGTGGCGTAGCGGCGGCGAGGAGAAAATGAGCGGGGAGAGAGCGGTGGCAAGGCACAGAGCGGTGGGAGGGCATTGGATTTTATAAAGCGCGCCAGAAGCCACGCGCCAAAACTAGCGCACGCCCGACCGCATTTTCCCACGCGCGCGCAATCCTTTCCCGACGTCTTTGCTATCTCTACTCTCTTCTCTACTGTTATATTTATTTAATATTTAATATTTAATATTTATCTCTACTTCCTTTACTGTCTACTTTTTTCTCTATACTTCTTTTTTGCAATATAGGCCGTCCGATTTATATCTGACAGATAGGTAGGAAACAAATGGGAATTTTGCAAAAAGATACCCATACCCCTCTCCAGATTTGCAAATAAGGCCTTCCCTTGTTCATCCTTTTCTCCCACAAGATAGACTACTCATACAAATGCATCTTGATGCGTGCAACGCATGGGCAACTTGCTAGTTCTAAAAACCTTTCCATCATTTGCCACACTACTGGTTGCAGATGAAAAACCTACCCAAGCACAGCGCGATACAGGAGCGACGCACAATTACAAGCTGATATTCTGTTGGACAATGGAGGCTATAACCAATTACTTTTACGGGAACAATAGCACCCAGGAAATTTGAAGGGTAAGTATGAACAAAATTGGAACTGCACATGTACTACTAAGTGATTCAATACACACATTACCAATCGAGAAGGAGAACGATGGTCGCAGCAGCCTCTGTGAGTCATGGTCGGCAACGGGAGTCAGTTCATTGTCCACGACGGTGGTACTTCTGTGCTTGGCGTCGGCTTCCGGGAAGCTGATCCGAGACCGTGGAAGACGATGCCAGGGAAGAGGCTCCGTGTACGACGACGAGGATGGACCGGCTCCAGTGCGGCGTACGAGGTTGTCGATGAGGCAGATGCGCTGCGGTGGACGAGTGCGCCGATGTAAAGGGGAGGAGCACGAAGGCTGCGATGCCATGGAGAAGTCTATTTTGCGGTGGGGATAGAAAATGGGGGGTATTCAGTTGTACTACTCTGGGTGCCGGGGTGGGGTTGGCTGGATAGGGTGAACCTGAAGTTACGAAAACAGCCCCATACCAAGCATCATCCGTAGGCCTGTTCCGAAGGTTATGATGGTAACTTCCCACTGCTCGAATCAGGGTCGGCGGGGATTTTCCCGCCGGCCTCAGAATTTTGTGACACTAGACTCCCCGTGTGGCGTGTTGAGTGATTCGGCTAAGCAACTAGCGAGTAGTAGTAGTAAACTCTGCATATTAGGTTTGACCAAAGTCAAACTTCCTAAAGTTTGACCAATTTTATAGAGAAATATAAACATTTACCATAACAAATATGTATGATGTGAAAGTACATTCAATAATGAATCTAATGGTATTTATTTGTTATTGTATATGTTAATATTTTTTGTTATAAGCTTTCTGAGAGTTTACGAAACTTAACTTTGACCAATGCTAATACACGGACTTCAATAAAAACGGAGGGAGTACACATTTGTTTTTTTAGTTTGAAGTGAACTAGTCATTTGTTGAAATTGTGAAATAAATATATTAGGCTATTGGCTTCGAATGTAATGGTCTATACAATTCAATAGTTACAATCACTGTCGAATCCCAAGATGTATACAAGGTCTATAGTACTTCACAACATGCTCAAACTCACATAATCCCAGTCAAATGAGAATCTAAATGCATTTCATAGTTATTACTTTTTACGATGCAACATAAACAACCATAACTCTACATCAGCCATTGGCCCTGTTTGGATACTCTAACACAGTTAGAGTTAGAGTTATTTTCTAACCCACTCTAACCCAAATAAGCACCTCTCCACCGGGATAGTTGGGTTAGATGGAACTAACCCACTTTAACCCTCCCTGTATGGATACTTTTGGGTTATTTGAGCCCCTGACTAACCCAAACTAGCTCTAACCCCATGATCCAAACAGGGCCATTATAGAAGCAACATTTTGACATATCCCAATGTGTTAATGAAACGTGCAGAGAGAGCTTTTGAAGATGGAGCAGATAGGGCGGGAAAGATTGTATGTATGTGGACGAGAGAGTAGGAGACAAACCTAACAAGACAGAGGGAGAGAGATAGAGAGAGAAAGAGAGAGGAAGAAGTTAGGTCTATGAGAAAGATGGAGACATGTAATATACGTGAGATGCGTGTGCATCCAGATTCTGTATAGGAGGAAGGAGAAGAGACAACATGTTTGATGAGAGAGCTGGAAAAACATGGACGAGAGGGGAAGGATCTCGTGGGTTGAGGGATTGACAATTTTGTGTGGGTGAGAGAGGGATTGGTAATTTTGTGCAAGAGAGAGAGAGAGAGAGAGAGAGAGAGAGAGAGAGAGAGAGAGGGTGGGGGAGGAGTCAGTCAGCTGTCATCACATCACCCTGCTTCCAAATGACCGCGCATTCTCTAGCGCGGTGTGGTCGCCGGCTTCAATCTGCTCGATGCCTCTTTGGAGATTGAGGTGTTGTGCATGTCGGGATGCAAGGAAGCACAAGTGAGATTGGTCGCCGTATAACCTTGGATGGGGATGAATTGTGTGCTCGGGGGAGTGTGTGTGTGTGTGTGTGTTGTGTTGCGTGTGTGTGTGTGTGTGTGTTGTTGTTGTGCTTCGTGTGTCTGTGTGTGTGTGTGAGAGAGAGAGAGATATTGAGATAAAACAAACCTAAGGAGAGAAATGGGTATTCACAAAGAGATTGTGCGGGCCTTGAGGTGGCCAGGGGCCGGGTGAGGGTGTCAAAATGTGCGTGTTGATGCATGTGTTGCATGCGACCATGCGAGGGACGGACGAATGGAGAGAGATGGTTGTTGTATTACAGATGCTCCTCTCTCTCTCCCTCTCTCTCTCTCTCTCACACACACACACACACAAGTAAACTAGAAGACCGTTCTCTCATGTATACACAACGTATCGTCATATCTGTCTATGTCTCACTCATGCATGATCATTTGTACATTCACACCTCTCTATGTCTGTATCACACGCACACCGTCTCCACATTGCCCTTCCGCAAAAACACACATATGGACACATACACACGTTCTCTCTCAGTCACACACACAAAATCAGTATTAAAAAAAACTAGGGCACACCTAAAACGTCAAATCCAAATAAACACGAACTGGAGCTAAATTCAAATATATGGAAATATTGCAGCGTTAAGAACTTTCCCAGGAAAAAAAGTTGAGTAATGTTCGAGGATTATTTTCACACACACAAAAAGGTTCGGTGGATGTCCTTCGAGCGCGACACGGTGACGCACCGTTTGATCGACCGTGCGGCCGTGGTTCACGCGCTTGCACAGGATTCCGTACCATGGCTGTGGTACTAACTCATAAAAGCGTTGCCTAAGTCTAATGTTTACATGTACTAGTACAGTTTTATTTTAAGTTTGACCAACCTTATATAAAACTAAAGTAAGCTCCCAAACTCGCACTCATCAATATGCCGCCGCCACCATTGCGCATGCCGGCGCCCGCCTGCTCTGGCCAACAATTTCTCGCCCATCACCGCCGTGTCGCCGCCATCCCTGTGCCATGAAGCCGAAGGCTCGCCTGCTCATGTCGTCTGCAGTCCCTCCTCGCGATGCCGCCACGCTGCCAAGCACGCGAGCAGCTGGTGGAGCCGCGTCTATGCACGCAGCGTATGAAGAGGAGGACGAGCGCGTGCTCCAGCACTCCGGCGAAGAGGAACTAGCATGTCATTGTCGCCTCCGCCCGCACGGAGGAGGCGCGCATGGTGGCTGTCGTGGCGGAAGCCGGTCGCGCGCGCGTCGAGCCCGCAAACTGGGTGCGAACACGGAATCTACCTTCGAGACCTTGAATGCCACGTGGATCCTGCAATCTGATGGAGCAATTTGGGTCAGTCGACTCATGTGAGGCGTTTGATGCAACATGGATGGCTAGAAGGGCTTCTTCCACCTCTTCTGTCGTCTTCTTCCTTCGCTCCGTCGAACTTCTTTCACAAATCAACTGACCCAAATTATACTACTAGTACGAACGCATTAAGTACGGTAGGAACATGAAGATACGAGCAGTAGTACCAACTGCAAGAAGAACAATAGTAAGACATAGTACTAGTACTAATTTACGTACTAAAGAGTTCAAATAACGAGAAAGAACATACTAAACATAGTTCTGCTGGGGCCTCAGCACAACACACCCTTGAAAATAAACTAAGCAACTAGTCCGCTTGACACTGCAGTAGAACCAGCATGAGCGACGGCACTGCCACCTACTGGGAGTCCGAGTCCACGTCCTCGACTTCGTCCTCGTCCCTCTTCCTCTTCCTCGTCGCCGACGCTTCTTTGCTTGAACCGAACACTGGGATCTGCTTCCTCATCCAACCCTTGTAGATATTTAAACAAAGGTAGGCATCCATTGCTACGTACAGGATGTGATCTTCATCTAATGTCTTCGACTCCCATGCATGATGAAACCCGTGATGAGGTTTCTTCAGTTTAGCGTACGATGGATCAATCATGGCTGCTGCCAGGGTCAGCATTAAAGGTTGAGAGGAGGACACCAGGCTTGCCTTCTGGAGATCGAAGGGCTGGCCTACAACGAGACCTATCCGACGCAGGACATCCCTGTCGTTCTTAAAGCCTACAGTAACGAATTTCACTCTTTTGTCCTTGAGGAAGTTCTTAAAATCCTGGCACTCAACGTTGGCATGGCATATGTGGTAGACCAAGCAAACGTTATGTACGCAAACCTGGATCACGGCGGGCTTCTTCCTCTCTTCGTCCTTTAGATACTTCTCTGGTCGCAGGACTGTGATGTACTCAACATCTAGCCCAGCGACCCACTCATCCGTTGAACTGTTGAACATGCGTAGGAAGCGAGCAAGCCATCCTTTCACCGTCGCGGATCCACGTGTGTAGATGATGATGAACTGATCGCCGGTGATGGCTCTAACCTGGTACTTAGCGGCGACCATGGAGATTTGGGAGGCCATGGATTTTGGAGGAGGGTTAGGAGAAGTTGAACTGTTGCACCCCGCAAAAACTGGGAGCGAACTAATGTGAAAGGACGGGACGTCTGGGAGCGAACTGTTGTAAGGTAGTAGAAGACGGGGACGAGTAGGGCGTGCGAACGGAGTGGGGTTGCTGGCTTGCCCGGTGGATAAACAGCTGCAAGCCCCCAAAGAGTTCTCGAGAACTATGCGGGACCCACTAGATGTCATGTCTACTAGACCCATATCGAATGCCTAATGGTATAGCTTCTGCCTATTCCACGCCATGCCGGCGCGTCGATGTAACTTCACTTAATTCCGTCAACCGCGCGCCTCCCATGACCTTCGCCTCCCTCGCGCGGTCGGGCCCTTTGAGACTTCGACCGGCTATAAATGAGCAATTTTTTTTGCCTACTCCGCATGCATGATACTCCCTCTGGTCCTTTTTACTCCCGTCAACCGTTTGCAAAGTGTTTGACCAAATTTATACTTTTTTTAAACACCACCTTATATTAATAAACCAGCCACACCAGTACACTCATTCGATACAATATTCACCACACAGGGCGGTATGTTATTTACAAGAATACCCTCTAATCTATTATCAAAGCTATACTTAGCGATTAACTATGCCACCTTATTGGCCGAACGGCTAATCTTTGACAATTGAAGATTGTTGATCAACTTCAAGATGCTCAACACTTTCATCTTCAGGTCACTCATAGTAGACCTGTCATAGTCCCCCGATGCAAGACACGCTACCACAAAAGCGCAACCAGTCTCTAAAATTACAGGATTATGAAGAGAAATACCTATGTAGAGACCGTCAATGCAAGCCCTAAGCTCCGCTTCCTCCATGCTTTGACAGGCATCAATGAAATCCCATGACCAAATTTATACTAAAAATATCAATATCTACAATACTGATTATAATGAGTATAAGAACTACATTTTATAATGAGTGTAAAAATATTGATTTGACATTGTGAATGTTGATACATTTTTCTATAAGTCTGGTGAAAGTAGAGGTACATTGACTTCAGACAAAACTTAAATGCACAATGCAGACTAGTTCCTCCGTCCAGGTGCGTGCCATGTCCTATCTTGTCATCACAACAAGGTTAGCTATTAGAGTACCACTACCTCCCTTCTAGTTTAAAGGGCTCGATTCAAAAATTTCACCTACTCTTAGCAAGATAGTAGAGGCGGTGGAATAGTTTTGGAAGTCTGCAAAAGTACTCAACTAATGCTGTCGTTCTTCACACAAAAATGTGTTTACCAATGCATGCATGAACACTAGTTACTCTAACCCCCCTCTCTTCTTCAATTCTTTGCCACATCAGCATGTTTGCTACTATTCCCGTGTGCATGATACAAGCTAAGATACAACCATTATGGCCAGCCTTAATCATCGCATGCAATAATTTAGTGCACCTTGAAACATGAACATGTGTGGGGCGTGTATGTTTTTAATGACTTGAGACTATACCTAGCCCGGCATGCAAGATGACTTATTATGCACCGTTCCCCAGACCTGCAGGAAGCCCGTCCGTCTCCAAATCTTTTCCTCTCCATGTGTGGAAACAATATGCCTGCCAAACTCTCCTTCTCCCTCCAACGGTCCCACCACTCCGCCTCGTGTGAAAAAAATCTGCATGCATGACTCTCCTCCCCCCACGCTCTTCCAATCCGTTGTGACCAGCAATATTTCCACCCCTTCTCTCTCCCGTAATTTACTCCAACAAATATGCCCACGTAGCTGTTACTTAACTGCAGGTGCATTAGGTCACTGACATATGGGCCCAACAGGTGTTCGGCCCACATGTCAGTGACGCAACTGGACATGCAGTTAAATCAGTGCAGCTTAGTCCATATTTTACGTAGGTGTGCCATTGCTTGCTATAAATACTGCGCCTCCGACGACATCGCTATCTCCTCCCCCTCACGTTCATGTTCATCGCTATCTCCTCCCCCTCACTCTCACGTCGACCACCATGGCATCGCCCCTCCCAAGCCCTAGGAGCTCCTCGCTGCACCGCGCGGACAGTCAGGCGTCGCTGTTCCGTTCCTCGCCACCACTAGTCGAGGAGGACACGTCGGTGTTCCGCTCCTCGCTGCTACGCGACGCGTCGCCGTTCCGTTCCTCGCTGCCACTAGTCGAGGAGGACGCGTCGGCGTTCCGCTCCTCGCCGCGACACGACGCGTCGCTGTTCCGTTCCTCGCCGCCACTGGTCGAGGAGGACGCGTCGGCGTTCCGCTCCTCGCCACGACGCGTCGAGGTGGACGCGTCGGTGTTCCCAATCTCGCCAGCACGCGCGTCGGAGGACGCGTCGGTTCCCCTCTATGAGGAGAACGCCGCGCCGCCCGCCGAGCCCCCCAACCTGGAGGAGCTTTGGAAAGAAATGGATGTTGCCTTGTGGGAGGCTTTGCCTCCAGCAGAGCGCGCCAAAATAGAGGCGGAGAAGAAGGCCGAGGAAGAGAAGCGCACCGCGGAACAAGCTGCCTGGGAGGCCTATGTCACGTCCGAGAGAGTTAGGCAATTGGCTCTTTGGCAGAAGGCTCGTGCGAGGGCCGTGAGGGTGGCGGAGGATGCCTGTGCCGATGCCCTGCGTGCAGTCGGGCCCAAGCGCCTCATCTACGCTTGGCGGTACGTGGACCGGGTGCACGCTTCCAGCGAGGCGGAGTACCTGTTGGCACCGGATCACCACACCAGTGAGATCGCGCTCGCCCGCCGGCAAGCCGCCAATCAGCACCTCGCGAGTTGCGAGGCTGAGGAAGAGGCGTTGTGTCGGCGCGCTCGGAAACGACCGCGCACTAGGGCACTCGTGGCGCGCCGGAAGCGCTCCCGCGAGCGTCGTGGCTTTTAGGAGGAGTATAATTTTTGTATCGTAAGGCGATCTCATTAGTTTTGGGACGCAAATGATAAATCCCGAACGTTCAGGAATTTTTAGCGTCCTTAATTAAGTATGTAAAAGGGAAAGTTTGGAAACCTTGTGTATTCGTACGCATTTTGCAAGTACGTGCATATAGAACAAACTTTACTATATACTATCGCACTACACGTCTGTCTCGATATATGCTTGCAGACTGTGCTACTCCCTCCGTCCAGGTCAATAAGTCATCTTTGGTTGTGCATGGTGACCAAGGAGGGAAGACTTTTACACCTAGACAGAGGGAGTGCTACTATTACTTATGTACGTGCAAATGCACGCTTTAACATTACGATGCGGTTTTTATAAAAGTAGAAAAACAACACTAGTCAAGCTTGTGAAATGAGTCAATGCAAAACAAATGCAAAAATGCTCGTTTGATTGTTTACTTTTAGCTTCCTACTCTGTCGTTATTTCTCTGTCGTACTTTGTATGGAGTATCTCACTGGTTGGAAAGGCATGCAAATTCCCAAACCGCTTCCTACACCCTGTATCGAATTTTTTTGCCTAACAAGTTGTGCCGTGCAATTGGAATTCCAACTTGAGTACTACTACTAGTAGGAGTACCAGGGTCCAGTTCTTTTAGGCTTCTAGATTAGTAATCCCACAACTACTTACCTCCGTCCTGGTTTATTGGTCCCCATTGTAATCTGTGTCAAATTTTGGTCATAAATTTAACTAATGAAATGTTAGTGCATGTCACATGCACTACTCCATCCGTCTAGGTGAGTAAGTCATCTTAGGCTGTGCACCGTGACCAAGGAGGAGGAGAAAACGAGAAACATTAATGTTTATTTGCTAAATCTTTGGTCAAAATTAGCACTAATTACAATGGTGAGGAATAAACCAGGACGGAGTAGTAGTATAGAAGCCCTAATAAATGAGTGAGGCGCCTTAATTTTTACTCTCCATTGTGACTAGTCTTGTGGGAAAAGCTGGGGAAGCCGCCAAAAGAACTGGCCCTAGGAGTAGTAGCTAGGGATCGAGTGTGTGAGATGAACCGGAGAAAGTAAATGCAGAGAGATGAAATGCAAAAAAGACGGAGGGATGTGATGGTTGCTTGTCCGTTTATTTTACCAGGCCACTTATTACTGGGAGTGGTTGGGTTTTGTGATATGACGACTTTACTGCCGCACCACGAGCGAGGTGAGAGGTGAGACTCCCGTGTAGCGCTGCCCTCTACACTTGTACTACATCGGTCGTGGTTTATTAGTCCCCCATTGAATTTTACTGAAGATTTAACTGACAAAATGTTAGTGCATGTCAACAAAAACTATATCGTTGGATTCGTATTTGAACATAGTTTTGAATGATATAATTTTAGGTGAAATGCATAAGTATTTATCGTACTATATATAATGTTAGTTCAATTTTTGGTCGTACTAATCTATTGTAGTAAGGTGCCCGTGCGTTGCACTGAAGAGTGAAATGCATTGATCGGGGAGTTGTTTATTTGACAAAGGATGTGGGGTTCATCTCATGTGTAACATGTATCGATAGGTTTCTTCGCATATTATCTCATCTCTAGAGCTCACAAACATCCGGGTGAAATAGATAAAAAGGTATCTTTCGCAAACAAAAGCGTTCAACTGTTCAACTTGCATCCAAAACTTGTGAAGAAATAACACTTATTGTGCTTTGCAAGAAATGATCTTTAAGAATTAGTTTATGAGTATCGATTATTATGCATGTTGGCTACAGATGACATGGCACTTTCTTATATTCAACAGTTGGCTATACTATTAAGTAATATTAACCATGCCCTTATACACCCAGACGGAGGGATTAAATCAGGATGGCTTGCAAGGGGGCAGAGGAGATGTAAGAAATGGTTCATCGTAAGTCTTTCACCAGTACTGTAGTAAAAATTCATACATGGAAGATTCTAGACTAAACCATAAACGGATACACTTTTATTAATGCGCGATACTCCAATAAAGCAAGATCCTGCATGGAAGTCTCCACATGCTTAGACAGCGGATTACATTGAGCGAAGACTAATGATCAACATTTAACTTGATAATGCGTAATTTTTTTAGAAGAACAGGGAGGCTCCTCCCCAGTTCATTTATAAAATGAAACCCAAAGTGTCTTACATCATCTCACTGAGAGGAGCAGTTCAAATGAAGGACTGCAGCGAAAGCCACTCAAGTTTAACGACAAGCTTACAGAATCAAAAGCGGCAAAGACACGGGCCATAAGCGCCCACACACACTACATGTTTTCTAAGTGCACTTGATAATGCATATGTCCAGGTGAACCTCCTTGGAGTCCCCGTGCACCGCGTCGGCAGGTAAATGATGGAAACGGATGCCATGGGTTTTCCAAGTCCACATTGGCAGGATAGTCCCAGCTCCCCAGAGTCCAAGTCCGTTCGATGAGGCCGGTGTCGCCGCCCACGCGATCCGGAGGGGTAGTAACAGTGACCACGCACCCGTACATCTGCCTCGTGTCAGTGTAAGCGTCAGCGGCGACGCCACTGACGCACGTTACAGAGACGGGGCGGCGGCCTGCGCGGGCCTCGCCGGTGCCCATGATCAAGAGGAAGACGCTGTCGTCCTCTTCCGAGACTAGCAGGCGGCGGTGATCCTCCAGCGACTCCGTAATGGTGAACCGGTAGCACGTGTCGTACTTGATGTTCTCCGCCAAGGGCCAACAGTGACCACTGCACGCATCCGTGAGGTGATGCACCATGTCCCCCGGCGAGCCACAAAACGGCATCGGGCACTCATAGCAGTGGACGAAGGGCTCATTGGAGGCATCGAACAGGCCGTCCATGAAACGGGAGTGGCTGTAGGGGACGTTGTGCCAGTTGAATATATGAGCAAGTTACTTCGAGATTTAATAGGAACAAGCAAAAAATAAATCATGACGGCTATAACAGTGATGAAACTAATCATGTGGACTAGCATAGTAGTAGGATACATAGTAGAAACATGAATTCTACCAGGATTTCGAACAGGAAGGACAGAAACACATACGGTACAACGGGAGCAGCACCGTTGACGTTGAGGTTGTCGCCCATGTCATTGAGGAAGAGGTTGCCGAGGTCGGGGAAGAAGTCGTCGTCGGTGAAGTCGTGGCTGCCAGCAGTCGCGAGAGTACGCTCCCCAGATTTCAACAGCGCCCGCCGAATGGAGCACAAGAGGGGTGGCTGTAGGGGACGTTGCGGCCGCCGAATGGAGTGCAGGAGTAGCACACGAAGCAGTAGATGGTGTCCTTACTAGTACTCCCTAGTCTATCTATATATATCTACTCTTATAGAAAACCGAGTTGGTGATGATGGTATGCCTGCCATCTTGTAATATAGATCGTCCGATCTATATCTGACGGATAGAAAGCCAACTATGACAATTTTACAAAAGATAACCGCACCTGATACGCCTCAAGTAGCGTTGAGACGATTTTTGGGTTGCCCTGATCTTTCATCACGCGCAAACCGTTGTACTAGCAGAAGCAATCTTGCAGGAAAAAGAAAACGCAATGGATCTTGTTGGAATTGGAAGAGATTGTGGATGTGTACGTGGAGGAGACTAATAGCAGACTAGATGGATGGATAGATTGTAGAGATGAACAGCGGCTGGAAGATGTACGTGGTAGTAGTAGCACTAGTATAGATGCAGGGGATTAAGCTAATGGCGATTAGCGGCGGCGACGGCGACGGAGTAATTAGCAGATGGATAATAAGCACTAGTAGAAGTATATTGAGAAGAACAGGAAGCTAGATCGNTCTTTCACCACGCGCAAACCGTTGTACTAGCAGAAGCAATCTTGCAGGAAAAAGAAAACGCAATGGATCTTGTTGGAATCGGAAGAGATTGTGGATGTGTACGTGGAGGAGACTAATAGCAGACTAGATGGATGGATGGATTGTAGAGATGAACAGCGGCTGGAAGATGTACGTGGTAGTAGTAGCACTAGTATAGATGCAGGGGATTAAGCTAATGGCGATTAGCGGCGGCGACGGCGACGGAGTAATTAGCAGATGGATAATAAGCACTAGTAGAAGTATATTGAGAAGAACAGGAAGCTAGATCGACCCTTGTAGATCAAGAATCAAACCGAGACTTGCGCCTTGACGATCGACGTCGCCCAAACACATGCAATGATCAAACCCTGATTAGGGAACGCATGAGCACAGATACGCGGGCATCGCTAGATGCATGTTCTGAGTATTTTTGCCAAAACTAAAACCTAACCTTAGACAACGCTGCACCCCTTGCTTAAATAGGTGGTGCATAACGCCTGGGCCAAGCCCGACTCACATCACGACACGGACCGGACTCAACAAAAATACTAGAAAACACACTGCAGGATAAAAATAATACACCATAATAAAACTATGAGACCTTCACGTGAGCTTGCTTTTCTGGCTAAACTTGTAGTAGTTTCTTGGGGTTCTAAAGCAAGGCTCCACTTCATCCAAAGGGATTGTATTAGCAGGCATCTCTTCAATTATAACTCTGGTGATACTTGGATCCCTGAATACTGACTTTTGACTTCCTTGGATAGTACGTGAGCAAGGCATGGAGCCTAATATACCTCTTTGATTAGTTGAATGCAACACCTTCCTTTGACGTAGAGCCGGAACCACGTACTTCTGCATCTCTTTTTCATAGCCAGCCTCTCGCTTTGAAAATATTCTACTTGGCAGCAATGAAGGAATAATAGGTGTACGAGCGGTGACCGTATCA
>LR880967.1:58281754-58297274 GCA_904067115.1 Aegilops sharonensis
ACTTCATCCAAAGGGATTGTATTAGCAGGCATCTCTTCAATTATAACTCTGGTGATACTTGGATCCCTGAATACTGACTTTTGACTTCCTTGGATAGTACGTGAGCAAGGCATGGAGCCTAATATACCTCTTTGATTAGTTGAATGCAACACCTTCCTTTGACGTAGAGCCGGAACCACGTACTTCTGCATCTCTTTTTCATAGCCAGCCTCTCGCTTTGAAAATATTCTACTTGGCAGCAATGAAGGAATAATAGGTGTACGAGCGGTGACCGTATCATCCTCTCCTCCTTCAAGCAAAACCGTCCTCGGTTTTGGGACACTCTTCAAAATTTCCTTGCATACAAACATATGATCAATCTTGATAGCATTATTACCCATGGGCTGCAGCACACGTTTGATGCCAACATCTCAAAACACGTAAGTGTTGGACCTCGCCTCATGTATAGCATTGCGATCATATTGCCATGGACGACCCAATAGTAATTGACACACATCCATTGGCACAACATCGCAAATCACCTCATCGTAATATGTGCCAACATTGAACTTTACGCGTACCTTGTGAGTCACCTTCAAACGTCCGGAGTTGTACAACCACTCAATGCAATGTGGCTGCGGATGTGGCCATGCCTTCAGTCCTAACGCATCCACCACACNTCCAAAGGGATTGTATTAGCAGGCATCTCTTCAATTATAACTCTGGTGATACTTGGATCCCTGAATACTGACTTTTGACTTCCTTGGATAGTACGTGAGCAAGGCATGGAGCCTAATATACCTCTTTGATTAGTTGAATGCAACACCTTCCTTTGACGTAGAGCCGGAACCACGTACTTCTGCATCTCTTTTTCATAGCCAGCCTCTCGCTTTGAAAATATTCTACTTGGCAGCAATGAAGGAATAATAGGTGTACGAGCGGTGACCGTATCATCCTCTCCTCCTTCAAGCAAAACCGTCCTCGGTTTTGGGACACTCTTCAAAATTTCCTTGCATACAAACATATGATCAATCTTGATAGCATTATTACCCATGGGCTGCAGCACACGTTTGATGCCAACATCTCAAAACACGTAAGTGTTGGACCTCGCCTCATGTATAGCATTGCGATCATATTGCCATGGACGACCCAATAGTAATTGACACACATCCATTGGCACAACATCGCAAATCACCTCATCGTAATATGTGCCAACATTGAACTTTACGCGTACCTTGTGAGTCACCTTCAAACGTCCGGAGTTGTACAACCACTCAATGCAATGTGGCTGCGGATGTGGCCATGCCTTCAGTCCTAACGCATCCACCACACGCTTGCTTATGATGTTGGTGTAGCTCCCTCCATCAATAATCAACTTGCAACACTTGTTTTTGATCTTGCATTGTGACTGAAAAATTTTCCACCGTTGTCCCGAACTTGGAATTTGATCCTCTTTAGCTCGTTGCACCATGATGCATGGCAGATCATCATAATCTAAAGGATAGCACATGATAGGATTAGATTCACTTTCCCCTTCCTTGGGCTCATCAGACTCTGAGTCAATTTTGTCTTCGGAAACATATCCATCATTAACAAGGAGCACTCTCTTCTTGTTCGGACAATCAATGCGTTTGTGTCCCCTACCTCCACATGTGTAACAAACAATCTCACTAGTACGCATAACANCAATTTTGTCTTCGGAAACATATCCATCATTAACAAGGAGCACTCTCTTCTTGTTCGGACAATCAATGCGTTTGTGTCCCCTACCTCCACATGTGTAACAAACAATCTCACTAGTACGCATAACAGACTGCGCACTTGAATCAGCCCTTGAAGCCACTTTGCCCGCGGCCATAGATTCTTTGCTCATCTCCTTGTGATCGGTAGCAGCTGACCTATAGGATGAAGCTGGCTTGACATTATCATCGTCATGCGAATAGGAACGTCGCCCCATGCTGAAATTGGTGCGGCCTTTGGAAACTTGCTTGGCTTTGACCCACTGTTCGGCACGCTCCGCTTGATGAAGAAGCTCTAGCATATCATTATACTGCATCAAATCAAACGGTCACGTATATCCTCATTCAGCCCCTCAAAGAAGCGTGTCATTGTTGCATCATCAGACTCATGCACATTAGTTCTGATCATCAGAACTTGCATCCGTTGGTAATACTCATCCACCGTCATGGCTCCTTGAACAAGACGGCGAAGCTTTGTGTGTTGCTCCTTCTGAAAATGAGCTGGCACAAAGCGAGCACGCATTGTACGCTTCATCTCACGCCACGATTCTGGTCGTGCGTCATTGCGGTTGAGCTGATCCCACCAAATTAATGCATAACCTGAAAATTCAAGAGAAGCAAAACGAATCTTCCGCTCCTCGGAGTAACGGTGATTATCAAAAATCTGCTCCACACGCATCTCCCACTCAAGATACTCCTCGGGACCGGCCTTGCCTGTGAACGAAGGAATAGTAATTTTTATTCTACCAATACCTCCGTCCTCATCCTCATCGTGGCGCCGCCTTGGTCCATCATCACGGGGACGAGCATCCTGTCGTGGTCGGCGAGGCAAGTCGCCGCGAGCATCAGAACCTTCCTCGGACTCAGCATCATTGTCGTCGTTGGCAACGTCCGCGTCACGAACATGTCGAGGTGCTCGCTGCTGCAGGGCATGTTGTTCCCTCGCTGGAGCAGTCGCGCCGGCTGCCCTTGCCTCTAGGCGACGGAGGGTTGCTTGCATGGCCTGGAACCCGTCGGTCACCGTCTCGTCGAGGGCCTTCATGCGGTTGTCGAAGTGCTGGTATGTAGCCTTGAACATAGCACGGACACCTGGGTCCAGATCGGGACCATATTGCGGCGGCCCATCATCCTCCTGCACCTCATCCGCATCACGCTTGCTTGCAGTTCACATCACGCAGTGATAAACCTGGCGCTCTCTGATACCAGTTGATACGCCTCAAGTAGCGTTGAGACGATTTTTGGGTTGCCCTGATCTTTCACCACGCGCAAACCGTTGTACTAGCAGAAGCAATCTTGCAGGAAAAAGAAGACGCAATGGATCTTGTTGGAATCGGAAGAGATTGTGGATGTGTACGTGGAGGAGACTAATAGCAGACTAGATGGATGGATAGATTGTAGAGATGAACAGCGGCTGGAAGATGTACGTGGTAGTAGTAGCACTAGTATAGATGCAGGGGATTAAGCTAATGGCGATTAGCGGCGGCGACGGCGACGGAGTAATTAGCAGATGGATAATAAGCACTAGTAGAAGTATATTGAGAAGAACAGGAAGCTAGATCGACCCTTGTAGATCAAGAATCAAACCGAGACTTGCGCCTTGACGATCGACGTCGCCCAAACACATGCAATGATCAAACCCTGATTAGGGAACGCATGAGCACAGATACGCGGGCATCGCTAGATGCATGTNAGTTGACATCGCGCAGTGATAAACCTGGCGCTCTCTGATACCAGTTGATACGCCTCAAGTAGCGTTGAGACGATTTTTGGGTTGCCCTGATCTTTCACCACGCGCAAACCGTTGTACTAGCAGAAGCAATCTTGCAGGAAAAAGAAAACGCAATGGATCTTGTTGGAATCGGAAGAGATTGTGGATGTGTACGTGGAGGAGACTAATAGCAGACTAGATGGATGGATGGATTGTAGAGATGAACAGCGGCTGGAAGATGTACGTGGTAGTAGTAGCACTAGTATAGATGCAGGGGATTAAGCTAATGGCGATTAGCGGCGGCGACGGCGACGGAGTAATTAGCAGATGGATAATAAGCACTAGTAGAAGTATATTGAGAAGAACAGGAAGCTAGATCGACCCTTGTAGATCAAGAATCAAACCGAGACTTGCGCCTTGACGATCGACGTCGCCCAAACACATGCAATGATCAAACCCTGATTAGGGAACGCATGAGCACAGATACGCGGGCATCGCTAGATGCATGTTCTGAGTATTTTTGCCAAAACTAAAACCTAACCTTAGACAACGCTGCACCCCTTGCTTAAATAGGTGGTGCATAACGCCTGGGCCAAGCCCGACTCACATCACGACACGGACCGGACTCAACAAAAATACTAGAAAACACACTGCAGGATAAAAATAATACACCATAATAAAACTATGAGACCTTCACGTGAGCTTGCTTTTCTGGCTAAACTTGTAGTAGTTGCTTGGGGTTCTAAAGCAAGGCTCCACTTCATCCAAAGGGATTGTATTAGCAGGCATCTCTTCAATTATAACTCTGGTGATACTTGGATCCCTGAATACTGACTTTTGACTTCCTTGGATAGTACGTGAGCAAGGCATGGAGCCTAATATACCTCTTTGATTAGTTGAATGCAACACCTTCCTTTGACGTAGAGCCGGAACCATGTACTTCTGCATCTCTTTTTCATAGCCAGCCTCTCGCTTTGAAAATATTCTACTTGGCAGCAATGAAGGAATAATAGGTGTACGAGCGGTGACCGTATCAGCACCTCTCTCCACATTTACAGATAAGGCCTTTCCTCGTTCATCCTTATCTCCCACAACCTTGTGCTCCTCCCAATGTCTCTATCTCTACTACTCTTCTTTGTTTTTTTATAACAAATCGAATAGTGTTGCGCCGTCCGCTGCACGCCCGGCTGAACATGCCTCCTCGCCTCCATCGTCACCAACTGAGTCTTTTATAGGAGTAGGAGTAGAGAAAAAACTGAGTTGGTTATGATGGTGTGCCGTGCAATGCATAGATCTCTTGCTACTTTTTTGCATATAAGTCCAAACACCACGTAGACACGGTCTTTGAGCACGGTTCATAGTCGTTCCACGCTCGGACATTGAAGTTTGTAACTATTTTAGATTAGAATATACTACTACTCCTCCGATGCTAGTAGTAGAGCAGAGTCCTACTCTACAAGTCTACTCTAGCAAGCTAGGGCATAGTACTATAGTAGGTACTGTAGGGAGTACCAGTACTGTGATCACTCAAGCAAGTTGTCTGGCATCGATATGACCCTACGGTGCTGGTATGTGTCTCGTAAGTCAAGCGGCGTGCTGTAGTCATCATCACCTGTCCACTTCCTGCAGCACATATTCGCTTCTCCATCTTTGTCCGCACATAATCTCGTCCAAGCTTCCATCCCCGCTGGAAGCAAAGGCGCCTCCCCCCTCGTCCGAAACCCAAGCACTAACAATGGCAGAACCGAGCAGCGTCCCCCGAAAGAGTGGCTAGAATTCGCTCCCCACAGAGGTAATCAAGATCATTGTTTCGCGTGTGGACAATCTCAGTACCATGCCGCTCGCCGTGTGCTCGTCGGGGCTGTACCGTTTACTCAAAGCCCTCAGGCCGAAGCTTTTTAAGCCAGCTCCTTGCTTGCTGATGCCGCCTGATATTCAGAAATGGTGTGTCACGCAGCATAACAATCGTAGGGTGGCGAGCATCAAACCCCTTCACTGTGATCCGATCCCCGTCAGCCTCAGCTACATTAACGGTATGTACTGGGTTGGCATGAACACGTCTTGGATGGTGCTCGTCGACGGTCGCGGCAGCTGGATGCTCGTGGAGGTCTACACCCGGCGATTGATCCCCCTTCCTTCGATTAACACTGCACTGCTTTGGCATCGCGGCCTAGAATACTCGGAATCTTACAGTAGCCAACATGATACCAAGTTTGATTTGCTCAAAGTTGTAATCTGCCAAGTACCCACAAGATATGTGAATTATAAAGACTTCAGGCTAATTGCGTTCTTCAACCGCGGTCTCGCCTATCTGACAGGTCACTGCGGTAAGTGGATAAATCTGCACGTCCATCGCAGGATCATACATCCTCCATGGTTCTCTGATGCCATTGAACACAAGGGCTTCATTTACGCCGTCGACTCCTTCTATGGATGGACGTATTGCTGGCCTACTCCAGTCATCGCTACAAATGGCTGTTACAGCAGTATGTTACTTTCCTATGATATCATGATGGCTTGCTTATATTACTGTCAAAATTTACTGAAAAAATATTCATGCTCATAACATGCTGTTCTTAAGATTGACTAAATCTAGATCCCTTTTTTATTTGACTCCAACTTGATATGATGTTGTAGGCCGCCTGGTGTCCCTACCCTTCCTAATCCCAGAACCTTTCAAAGAAAAGCGGCATGACAGTTGCAGGTGGTTCCTGGCTCGATCAGACGACGACGAAAGATTGATGATCGTTCGCACATACCGGACGTGATGTTTCGCGGAATACAATCACAGCCACTGCAAGGTCTTTGAGCAGGATCCCAGCTTCTCTGGGCCTTCAGGAATTTTTGAATGGAGGCTGGTAAGTAGCCTTGGTGCACGCTCTCTGTTTGTCGGACTGAATTATTTGATTAACCAAGAGATAACCGACGGCAAGGATCATGATGGCAGCACGGTTTCGTTCATCAGGCAAAACTGTGTGTACACGGCGTACCATGCGTCTCTGCATGCACCATACCCTGATATGTGCCGCCACGCTCTGCAGCCCAAAGTAGGAGAAAGGGTCGCAAGTATCAGACTTCGACCTGCTGGCTGGAGTTTCCCCCGTCAGCCAATCTCCGTAGCTTAATAAATAGTAACGTCTAACTGAGTCAGTTAGTTAGATGCGTACTCTTGGTGTAGTAGGATCTTTATTTAGTTTGATGTATACACTTGTTCTTTTTTGGTATCCCTTTTGTAATGATGGCTGATGTTTGGTTTGGAAGAGAGAGTTGCGTCTTCACTCTTCTAGCCTGCTTACTGCTTCTGTTGCACCCCCAGCCCTGGTTGTTGCTGCTGCTGTTTTCAATGTACAATCAGTAGTATATTTTGTCTGTTGGTTGAATAAATGTGTTGTTAGAACGACAAACACAATGTTTTGGAAGTCGTTGCATGGTTCGATCCTTTAGTGCCCCGTACCGTACGTAGCTCATACTATTTTTAGTACGGAACACATTTTCCACTTGTTGATAAGATGCAGCCCACTGATGAAGGCCCAATTGAGAAGCCCATAATTAACTGGAAGGGTGGCTCTCACATGAATCCGGCCCAGGTACATGGTCATGGTCCCGTAAACATAATAAGTAAATAAATAAATAAAGCTAAATGCTCATGCACTAGTTCTTTGGGAAAATAGGTAGCCCAGTATTTCTTTCTGAAGAATACCCAAGCTAGGACTATTTGTTTTCTCCGAACTACTGGGGTGCAAATCTTTCAAGACGAGGAGGGATGCGTTCCATCCTGGCCAAAGAGTATGGTCAATGTCTGTTAAAAGTAATATCAAAAGGGGTTGAAAATTCCAAAAAAGTATTGCAAATGGGATATTAGTTTAGTTTTGTTTTTGTTCTTCACTGATATCTTATACGTATTTCATTGGATTTAACATGACATAGTACTAATTTATTTTTAAATTATGGCTATTAATTTTTGGATTAAGAATATTTTGTTCCCCAGCAAAAATTTGCGAATTTTCAAAATTTCCCACATATTTAGTTAATTTTTTGACACTGGTACTGACCAGAAAATGGCCAGCAATTCTAAAAATGGAGAAAGGGCTGCAATAAATTCCATATGAATTAGAAAATGAGTAAAAATTATAAAAATAATAGCAAATGGCTGACTTGTTTACGCAAGGCTTTGTCAGTGAACACACGATTCTAGCAGCAGGGACTGTTGGATGTCCATCCAACGGCCGACGTGCTTCTTCAATCTCTAATCTTCCTGCTCCAGCCGCCTAAACTAGCGCCGGCGGGACTGCCTGCTCCCTCCTCTTGTGGCCCGCTGTGATGCCGTGCAGGCTTCCCCGGCCCACACTACTCCCTCCGCTGGCCTGGCCGCACGCAATCAACTGCCTCCTTATTACGCGAAAAAAATGATTCCTCCCACTGACATCTGGGGCGCACCGGTTGGGAGGCTGACCTGTGGGCCTACTACGTTGACGCGTACGCATGGCTTGTCAACTTAGTCAACAAACAATTCTAGCAGCAGTAACCGTTGGATTTGAATCGAACGGTCCTGCTGCTTCTTCAATCGCTGCTCTTCTTGCACCAGCCGCCCAAACCAGCGCCGGGGAGACCGCCTGCTCCTACCTCAAGTGGCCGGCTGTGTTGCCATTGAGGTCTCATAGCCCCCTACTACTCCCACCGCTAGCCAGGCCCTGCGGCGATGGCAGCCTCACACCGCAGCCGAACCAGTGAACCCTCGTACTCCTCTCCGTGTGAGCATCCACTACCGCGTCTTCCCCGGCTCCGCGTCGTCCCCTTCCTAGGCCTCACCGTCGTCCACCGCCTTGGGGCTCTGGGCGCGGCGTGGTCAATGTGGTCAACGACATTCCATCGAAAGAGTACTGTACGTGGAGAGGCTGACAGCTGGTTCCACGGTCACAGCCCAGTTTTTTTGTGATTTGCCAAGTAAGTCGCTTTGTAAGGCCTGTTGGGCTGCAAATCTTTCAAGACGAGGAGAGCTTTCATTCGGCTGGCCGAGAAAATGGCCCATCAGTAATGAGAAATTGGCTGTACATTTTTAATACAGATCAAACCGGCAATTAGTTTCATATATCTTTTTTTCATTTTGAGATTTTAAATTACATTAATTTTTAGGCGTGGAGAATTTTTGGATTTTATATTGATATAAATTTATTTTTAAAATCAGTTTGAATGTGAGTCAAATTTCGGTATTAAAAACAGTTCGGACCGCACCAAAATATGCAAAATTTCGTATAGTTTTTTAACCGTGGCCACAATATGGGCTGTAATGCTAACAAAAAGAATACGGGCTCCAAAAAAACCTTAAGAATTAGCAAATGGGCCGTAAATTATTAGAAATAATGGCAGATGGGCTGTATGATGTTTTCCATAGATTTGAGGCTTTCTTAAAAAAAGGTTGACGCACAAGAAGTGACTGTTGGATGTCCATCCAACGGCCGTCGTGCTTCTTCAATCTCTGCTCTTCCTGCTCCAGCCGCTCAAACAAGCGCTGGCGGGACTGCCTGCTCCCTCCTCCCCGCGGCCAGCTGTGCTGCCGTGCAGGCCTCACCGCCCCACCATACTCCCATCGCTGGCCTAGCCATCCCTCTACTCACCCACACCTGCTGTTATTCTCCGGCGACGGCACACGAACCAGTAAACCGTCGTACAATTGTACTCCCCTCCGCGTGGTAAACAACTGCCGAGTCTTCCCTGCCTCCGTGTCGTTCCCTTCCTAGGCCTCTCCGTTGTCGGGGGTTGGGTGTGACATATGCCAATGGATGGCTTATCATAGTGGGAGCGAGTAGAACGTCGCCGGTGCCCGGAAGCGGGATGAGGCGTAAACACGAATGCCGGTGTGCTTTACCCAGGTTCGGGGCTCTCCTAGGAGATAACACCCCTAGTCCTGCTCTGCGGGGTCTCCGCATGATCACTCAGGCTCAAGTGAATACACAAGTGCTCCTCGAGCTGTATGCTGGAGGTAGAAGAAGGCAAGACTAGCTCTTCCCTTTCCTCTATGATTTGGTCTACCTACCTCGGGTTCGGAACCCTTTGCATGGGTGCCCTGGGGGGTTTATATAGGCCTACCCCCTAGGGATACATTTGTAATCCGGCCGGGCCGGGTAGGGCCTGGCCGTCAGCCTCTCTTGCGCCGGCTTCTCCGCCTACTGGTAGGGTGCGGGTCGACAGGCCGCACCCACCGCTTTCGGGCTTGCCGGCGGCTGATCACTGTAGCCACGTCTCTAATGACGCAGGCATCATCGGGAGGTCATGGCTACAGCCCCGCCGGCTGATGGGCGATTACTGTAGCCACTCCCCATCTTGTCTGGTTGATGGCGCGTGGGTCCCGTGGATTGGGCCAGCCGACTACTAGGGGCCGACCTTCATCGGGTCCGACTGGTATGACTCTTCGCCGTCTTCTGGATTCTCGCTGACTGGCGGGGCCCATCGTCCTTGGGCCGTACAGACAGGTCGTCGTGGGAACATGACTCTGCCCACACGGGGTGATTTCAGGGAAGCGGTGGCAACAGTGCCGCACCGGGCGGAGATCTCCGCTGGTACGGGGCACTGTGGCCATGCTTGCCGGAGTTGGGGGAGGGGATGGGCTATACTTTAGCCACTCCCCGTCCTGTCCCCCTGACGAGGGCACGGGATTCGTAGGTGTCGCGGGCCGACTCCCTGAGGCCGGCTTCTCTGGAAGTCACCTGGCGGGAGTCGGCTTTGACTTGACCTTGTATCCAAGACTCGGCCGCCCACGGGAAGTCGGCTACTCCTTCAGTCGGCTTTCCAGAAGGCGGCCCTCCGTCTTAGCGTCTTGAGGGGCATAGTCAGCCTCGATGTCTTGAAAGGTTATGGGACTCGGGTTAGCCTACCTGTGACACTCCAAAGTTTTTGATTTGGTTTTATCAAATTCTTTATTTATTTGGAAGGGGTTATTTAAATTTTTTCTAAAAGACTCCTTCTCAAAATTTTCATTTGTGACAAGTATTTTTTTCTGGGTTCTTCCCAATCTTGATCTTTTGTCTTGAGGGTTTTTCATCATGTGTTGGCTCAACACAAATAATTTTGGAGGTTTTTTACAATTCCTTTTTATTAAAAGGAATTCCTATAAATTATGGATTTATTCTTCCCCATTCAAAAAAATTTCTCTCTTGCGATGGCCTATGTAGAAAAGTTTCTTCCAAAACCCACCTCCCTACTTTGGGTCAAGCCAAGCATCCAATTCCAACAAGTTTCTACCTCTTTTGGATTTTATTTCTATTTATTTTATCCTCAAACTTTTTTCTATAATTTATTTTAGACTCTTGGGATTTACAAAGGAGGTACCAGATTCCTTAAATTTCTAAGCCCAAGCAAATTACCCAAGCTACTCCTTAGTACCCTCAACCTAGATCCATCAAGATCTGCTAGTCCACAGTTCAAAATTTTCAAAATTTGCTTGCTGCAAGTTTGGACCAGATTTTCCATTTTTGGTGAAATTCATTCTTTTCCTTTTCCAAAAATTCTGAGATAATTCAGGCAGTCTCCAGATGCATCAAGAGATCACTTCACCAAGTCTCAGCTCAAGAAATTTTTTTCACGTGCCTAAATCATTTCGCCGAACAGCTGGTGTGCACTGTTTCTGTTCAAATTCAGAAATTCAGTGTTTCAGTTGAGAGACAGTGTCGTTTTCATCAGTCGGTAGTGTCAATCTCGCCAGTGCTCTCGTGGGCTCGTTGCTCACTGCTCCTCCGTCTTATCCAGTGCGCCGAACGGTTGTTTGGCCGGTCGCGAGCGTCGGTGGCAACGTGTCGCGTCAACTCCAGCGTCTTCCGTTGTGGCAGAACCGCTCGTGGCGGCCAGCAGGGGCCAGCCCTGCCATACGGCGCCGTCCATCACTGCCCACACCACCAGGAGCCTCCGCGCGGCCGTCCTCTTCTCTGTGCGCGCTGCAGAACTGCCGTCGTGGCCTGAGAGGCGCAGAGCGCACTCACTGCCGCCGAAGAGCCCGTGAGCTCCGTTCCGTCGAAACCACGAGAGCAGGCCATGTCCGACCAGGTTTAGCCGTTGAATGGTGCCAGTGGACCGTTACGAAGCTACCCAGTCACCTTAACCTCCCGTCCAACCTCTGCCTCGCCGTAATCGCTCGCTGGAGTGATCCCGTTCTCGGCAACCGCCTCGGGCCGGCTATAAATAGAGGCCCCGAGCTCGTCCTCAACCCAACACCTCCCCTCCTCGCCTCAGAACCTCGCCACGCTCATCAGAGGGCCTCCGGAGAGCCTTCTTCCCCGACTCCGGCCACCCCGATCCGCTTCGGGCTCCGGCAAGATTCTCTCTGGTGAGAGCACCCCCACTTCCCAAACTATGCCAGTAGACTCCTAGTGCACCCACTCTTCTGACATGAGCCCCATTTTGGCGTCTGCAGCTCTCCTCGGTGAGATCCATCACCGCCCGAACCACCGTCCGCCAGAGTGGAGGTCGTCGTCGACATGGTGCTCGCCGACGACCAACTCCACCACCCACAGACGCGGAAGAGCTTCGTGAGTCCGTGAGTACTTTCCGTTTCCCCTACCTCACCGTGGATCGACACCGGCGACCACCGCGATCCTCGGGCGCCGGTGTGCTCTGTTTTCAATTTTTAAACCTGACGGGTGGGACCCCCTCGTCAGCCTCTCCTCTTTTATTCGAAACGTTTTCTGAAAGCGCCTTCGGGCAAAGTATGATTTCCCTTTGGGTTGGCGTATTTCTAACCGGAGCGTTTTCTGTTTTTCTAAACTAGCCCCTGGAAAGTTTCTGTTTCATCACAGATTAGTCCCTGGACTAAAACCTTAATAACTCTTAAACAAAAGATGATTTTGAGTTGATTCTTTTTCTATCATCTTTATTTTTTTATATAGTTATTTATCATATTTATTTGAAAAATATTTGGAAAAATTTTTATGCACGCACGATATTTACGTTAGTATTCGATTTTTTTATAACGTAGATACCGAAGGAGGTGACGTAGCCGCAAACTTCGCCGAGCTAGACTCCGACTACTCCAAACCAGGCAAGCATGTTTGAACCTTTGATATGATAAGTGTTTTTCATGTTTGCTTGAGTGGTTTCGCATGGCATGTTTATATGAGCATTTGTGAAGGTTATATTTCATGCAAAGTAAGCTGCGAGTGAGCTTCGATATTGATGTGTTCTTATGATAGTGATATAACCTGATCATGTGGTGGCATGATAGGTCGCAAGCTGGTTTTGTTGAAGCATGCCAGTTTTATGTCAACCGTTTAACTCCAATATTAACGTGGATCAAGTCTTGTTCCCATTCGTCCCCTCTTTGTGCTGCCACATGTTTTCTGCAAAGAGTGCGGTTTAGTAAGTTGCAAACCTCTTTCCTTGTACACTAAAATAGAGGGACCGCGATGAGGGTTCCATGGCCTTGGATTAAAGCCCGTCATCCGGTCAGGGGGCATGGGTGTTTTCGGTTGGGACCGAGAGGGGGGCACCCCTTAGAGCGAGCGATATAAATTTGATCCCATGCTACTCGAGGTTGTGGCCTCCCCGTCTTAGAAATTTTCTTGAACGTTGCCTAGGGTGATTCCTGGCAGCGGAATGTGGAATGGGTGTGTACTAGTTAGATGTGTTTCTTCTGAAATACCGTGAACGGAACTAGTCCTTTGTGACTACTGAAATCTGTTGGCTGTGGGTAAAGAGTAAAAACTCTGTAGAGTCAAAACCATTTGAGTAACCATGTCCATGGTCAAGGACTTTGATCAACATATCAATGTCAGTATCAGCGTCAGTCTCAGCGTCAGTCTCAGTGTCAGTCTCAGTGACAGTCTCTGGTGAATAAAGACGAAATTGAGAGTGGTAAACCCAGCTGAATGTGATTCCTGTGGATGTACTAACCAATTATTATTATGTACTGAGTATATTCCTTGGGATGATTTACCTTCATGAGCTACTTGAACTCGAAAGATGAAATATAAGCCCTTTATGTGATGTCGCTCAGACGTCCGACTGTGGCATTCCCGTTATTTAAATATAAGCCCTTTATGCGATGTCGCTCAGACGTTCGACTGTGGCATTCACATTATTTAATTTTGATATAAGCCCTTTATGTGATGTCGCTCAGACGTCCGATTGTGGCATTCTTGTTATTTACTTTTGAAGCCCTTTATGCGATGTCGCTCAGACGTCTGACTGTGGCATTCCCATTTTTTACTTTTGATATAAGCCCTTTATGTGATGTCGCTCAGACGTCCGACTGTGGCATTCTTGTTATTTACTTTTGATATAAGCCCTTTATGCGATGTCGCTCAGACGTCCGACTATGGCATCCTTGTTATTTACTTTTGTTATAAGCCCTTTTCGAGATGTTGCTTAGATGTCTGACTGTGGCACGCACTGTCATTTACATTTCAATATAAGCCCTTTATGTGGTGTCGCCCTGACGCCCGACTGCGGCATGTTAATTTATTTTACCTTTCGAGGCATCGCTTCAGACACCCGATCGGTCTTCAGCTATTTTATTGGGATTTCGGGAGGACTACCGCCTGACTTCCTTTTTATTTATCGTGCAGTACAAATTTATTATCTGAGTGTGCATTACTAGTCTGCTCATGTGCGTCATGTTTGAATTTGTTATATCTTATGTCCATCTATCTTGCGAGTACATTCAAAGTACTCACCTGGCTTGTTGATTGGGCCAGATGTTGACGAAGGCGATCTTATGGATGAAGAGTTCGATAGCGAGTCCGACACCTAGAGGAGTCCCAGTCAGTCCCGTGCGATCCTGGAGTTGGTCACTTGTATTATATACGCTTCCGCTACCCAAATAAAATCATCGAGCCTCTCTCCGATGCTTGATGAGCTGTAAGATTTTAGAGTCTTGCCACCCCTTCACTGTGACATATCCACCACCACTTTTTTTACGAGTCAGTAGTTATGCCACCATACCCTTTGTGTCATATCCGCCTTTATGTATAATATCGGCGTGCTTGTCTTCCGAGCCTTCCGACGACGAGTAAGGTGCTTAGGTCGTGGTTCTATACTCAGTGATGCCGTTGGAGTTGATGGACTCGCTTATCTTCCGAGCCTTCCGCTGTTGTCTTTATTAGATGGCCTTAAGCCATATTTATTGTAATAAGTTCTCTTTTGGAGACGCTCGATGTAATAAGTGTGTGATTGCTACTCTGTTATAAATCCTTCAAGTACTGTGCATGTCAGCATTACTGATCCAGGGATGACACTGATGCATAGAGATCAGACTGTTTGAGATCTGGTCGCTACAAGATGGTGTCAGAGCACACGCTGACTATAGGACACGACCACTAAGCTAAAGCCCTAGATCACTACTCTTTCTTCTCATTTCCGACTCCTCATCTTTTCTATTCTTTTAGGATGGCGGATGCAAGGAACAAGTTCACAAAACCGGATGAAGATACACCTTTTGGGTGTCACTTGAAGGAAGTCACTAGATACCTGAACATCGGAGTACCAAGCTTCACCGGGACCTACAACGCCACTTTACCCGAAGAGGAGCGCTGGATGATTCAAGTTCAAGTTCCAGGAAGGACATTCGCACCTGTCACGGAGCCCATAGAGTTTTCCTTTGATGCACCAACCTGGAGTCTAGGAAAGAGCGTGGCAGCCCACATCGCCACGGGACGTATTGGAGAAGTTTACCGCAATGATCTCAAGAATACTATTTACCAGATTTGTGGGCACCGAGATGAGCAATGGGAGATGATCAGCACCAGGAGGGATAGATGAATCGCAGCTTATATCCAGGAGTTAAACCAGCACATCCGACGCCAGGAGAACCAGATGTGCGCAGGCATGGAGGATCTGCAGAAGGCTATGACCAAGATCAAGGAGCTAGAGGAATAACTTAAGGCTACACGTGAAGATTACATGGAAGAAATTGAATTGCTAGTGGAGAAGAATGATCGCTTAACCAGGAAGCTCGGAGTTTTCATGGGAGACCCCGCGCCAGGAGGAAATGATGACGATTCCACTTGCCCGGATAACTATATCATCATTGACGACACCGACTCGGATCCCGACGGCAGTGATGATGACTATGTTGATGAAGCTGGAGCAGATATCATGGAGTCTTCAT
>LR880967.1:58299108-58309241 GCA_904067115.1 Aegilops sharonensis
CGCAACTTACGCCAAGGAGGGCGTACTGTAAGCCAGTATGTGGAGGACTTTAGTAAGTTAGCACGTTATGCCCCAGATGACGTTGCTACAGATGCAGCCAAGCAGGAGAAGTTTCTGGAAGGACTGAATGATGAGCTGAGCATGCAGTTGATGGTAGCCACTTTCAATAACTACCAGGAGTTGGTAGATCGTGCTCTTATGATTGAAGGGAAGCAGGAGCAGATTGATAACCGCAAGAGGAAGTATGGACAGGGGAAGTACAACTCTGGAGCTTAGCAGAAGCTACGCTTTACCCTGAAACCGGGAGGACAATTTCAGCATACCCATGGAGGAGGTAGCTCGCACAATCATAATGGTTCCAAGATTGGGAACGGGAATGGAGGAAGCAATGGACAAAACCGCACCAACCGTCCACCCCAGCCAAGAGAGACCTGAGCCAAGTCACTTGTTTTAAGTGCCAGAAGACTGGACATTATGCCAATGAATGTCCCGAAGCCCAGAAAGGCAATGGTAATGGAAGCTCGGGGAAGAAGCCGAACCCTTTGAACAGGAGACAGGTGAACCACGTTAACGTGGAGGAGGTTGAAGCTCAGCCAGATGCAGTAATAGGTAAGTTTTTGGTTAAGACATTTACTGCAATTGTTCTTTTTGATACTGGTGCATCACATTCATACATATCACGGGGATTTGTGGATAAGTACAAACTTCCCACCAAGGTTCTTAGAACACCGATGCTAGTAAGCTCACCAGGAGCGGAGTATATGGCCAGTCGAGGATGTTTTCAAGTGCCACTGAGTATTGGTAGGCATGTTTTCCCCACGGATTTAATCATTCTGGAATCGCAAGGTTTGGATGTGATTCTAGGTATGGATTTGCTATCGATGTATGGAGGGACAACGATTGCGCTAGTAAGTCGATTTTGCTTACAACGCCCGAAGGAAGAAGGATCAAGTATGTATCATGGCATGAGCCGAGGAGGGCACAAGTAAATTCCTTATCAGGAGTTGTGTAGGAGGAAGTACCAGTGGTGAAGGATTTCCCGGATGTGTTTCCAGAAGAGTTGCCAGGCATGCCACCGGATAGAGACATTGAGTTTTTGATTGAACCACTGCCAGGCATAGGGCCGATATCAAAGAGACTGTACCGGATGCCCGCACAATATTTGGAAGAAATTAAGAAGCAGATTAAGGAGTTACTGGATAAAGGTTTTATTCGCCCAAGTTCTTCGCCTTGGGGATCGCCAGTACTTCTAGTGGGGAAGAAGGATGGATCATTGAGAATGGTTGTTGATTATCGTGGATTGAATGAAGTGACCATTAAGAATAAGTACCCGCTGCCGATGATCAATGACTTGTTTGACCAATTGCAAGGAGCTAAGGTATTTTCCAAGATCGATTTGCGATCGGGATACCATCAGTTGAAGATTCGAGAGCAGGATATACCTAAGACGGCTTTTACCACCAGGTACGGACTGTATGAGTAAACTATGATGTCATTTGGTCTGACTAACACACCTGCCTATTTCATGAACGTGATGAACAAGGTGTTTATGGAGTTCTTGGTTAAGTTTGTCGTTGTTTTCATTGATGATATTTTGGTATATTCAAAGAATGAAGAAGAACATAAGGAGCATTTGCGTTTGGTACTCGAGAAGCTCAGAGAACATCAGTTATATGCCAAGTTCAGCAAATGGAGTTTTGGTTGAAGGAAGTAGGATTTCTCCGACATGTTATATCCGGAGAAGGTATAGCAGTGGATCCCACTAAAGTTGCCACTGTGACAAACTAGGAAGCACCAACGACAGTTGGAGAGATCAGGAGTTTTCTTGGACTAGCAGGATACTACCGGAGATTCATTGAGAATTTGTCGAAGATTGCGATGCCTATGACGGAGTTGTTGAAGAAGGACACTCAGTTCTATTGACTGAGGAATGTGAGGCTTGTTTCCAAGAGTTGAAGAAACGTTTGGTTACCTCACCAGTGTTAATTCTGCCAGATCAAAGCAAGGATTACGAGGTGTATTGCGACGCTTCACGTCGAGGACTTGGAGCAGTGCTTATGCAGGAGGGAAGAGTTGTTTCGTATGCTTCATGACAGCTTAAGCCTCATGAGTTAAATTATGCTACTCATGATTTGGAGTTAGCAGCCGTAGTACACGCACTGAAGACTTGGAGACATTTTCTCATTGGAAACCATTGCGAGGTGCACACGAATCACAAGAGTTTGAAGTACATATTCACGCAGAAGGAGTTAAAATCTCAGGCAAAGGAGATGGTTGGAGCTCATTAAGGATTACGGTATGAGATTGCATTATCACACCGGAAAGGCTAACGTAGTAGCAGATGCGTTGAGCTGCAAGAGCCATGTCAACACTCTAATGACCGGAGTTTTACCAAAAGAATTAGCCGAGGAATTTTGAGAGCTATGTTTGGAGATAGTTCCGAGAGGCTATGTAGCAGCATTGGAGATACAGTCTACTTTGATGGATAAGATCAGAGAAGCTCAGAAGACGGATAAGGAGATTGCCGATATTAAGGAGAAAATGAGGAAGGGAAAAGCTAAGGGATTTCGTGAGGATGAGCACGATACCTTATGGTTTGAGGACAACATTTATGTGCCTAGTGATCCAGAGATCAGGAAGTTGATTCTACAAGAAGCCCATGATTCGCCGTATTTGATTCACCCAGGAAATACCAAGATATATTTGGATTTGAAGGATACTTTCTAGTGGACCTGAATGAAGAAGGATATTGCGGAGTATGTAGCAGTTTGTGATGTATGTCAGAGAGTGAAGGCAGAACATCAGAAACCAACGGTATTGTTACAGCCATTGCCAATACCCTAATGGAATTGGGAAAAGTTTGGCATGGATTTCATCACGGGATTGCCCAGGACTCATTCAGGCTATGACTCAATTTGGGTTGTAGTCGATCGTTTGACGAAGTTAGATCATTTCATCCCAGTGAAGACTACCTATAGCAGTGCTAAGTTGGCTAAGATATACATGACTAGGATCGTATGTCTGCATGGAGTTCCGAGGAGTATCGTATCATATAGAGTAACCCAATTCACCTCAAAGTTTTCGAATCAGTTGCACGAAACTCTGGGAACCAGACTTGAGTTTAGTACAGCTTTTCATCCACAGACAGATGGACAAACCGAGAAAGTCAACCAGATTTTGGAGGATATGCTGAGAGCATGTGCATTGGGTTATGGATCAAGTTGGGATGACAACTTGCCATATACGGAGTTTTCTTATAACAACAGCTATCAAACCAGTTTGAAGATGGCCCCTTTCGAAGCCTTGTACGAAAGGAGGTGCAGAACCCCGTTGTTGTGGGATGAAGTTGGAGACCGCCAGTTGTTTGGACCAGATTTGATTTAAGGAGTCTGAATGGAAAGTGAAGTTGATTCACGATAGGCTCAAGGTAGCCCAGTCTAGGTAGAAGAGCTATGCGAATTCAAAATGCAAGGAGACAGTATACGAAGTCGGAGACAGAGTTTATCTTCGAGTATCCCCGCTTCGAGGAGTTAAGCCCTTTGGAGTTAAAGGAGAGTTAGCGCCACGTTTTGTAGGACCGTACAAAGTTTTGGAGCGCATGGGAGAAGTTGCGTATAAGTTGGAATTGCCCGAGGGGTTGTCAGGAGTTCACGACGTGTTCCACGTTTCTCAGTTGAAGAAGTGCCACGCCGGGATGGCTGATATACCGCTAAGGGATACTGTGCCACTGGAAGTGATTAAGTTGGGTAATGATTTGACCTACGAGGAGAAACGAGTCAAAATTCTCGAGTATGCCAGCCGAGTCACCCGCAACAAGGTTATCAAGTTTTGCAAACTTCAGTGGAGCCACCACTCCGAGGATGAAGCCACCTGGGAGCGAGAGGAAGATCGGCTTAAGGCCCACCCTCACCTATTTTCTAGCCAACCCAAATCTCGAGGGCGAGATTCATCTTAAGGGGGATAGGTTTGAAACATCCCAAATTTTCAATTTGGAATGTTATACATAGATCATCAATTGCATAGCATATCTAATTGCATTTTCGCTCGATCCTAGAAATTTCACGCAACTCAAGGATCCACGGAGAGAGTTGGAGATTTCATTATTTTCATATTTGAGTTTTCTCAAATTTTGAAAATAGGATCATTTGATTTTATTTATTTTATCTTCAAATTATTTCTACTGTCAAAATATGAGAGAGGGAATAAAATGACTTTCCCAAAATAAAGAAATAATGAAGATTTAGTAAAAATTTCAAATAATATTTTTATTTGGAGTTTTTCGCTATTTTATTTGAATTTAGGAAAAATGCGCGTTTTTCAAAATTGCATTTAGGCCCCAAATAAATATTCATCTTATCCGGCTTGATTTTAGAAGCCGGGGAAAATTTATTTCGGGATTTTGGAGTCCGTTTAGTATTTCTTTCGTTAGATTTTCTGCGCCGAATTAGTTAAAAAAAACGCGAACCGATTCTGGGCCGTAAACGGCCAGGACTCCGCCTGGCCGGGGCTTTATAATGCGCCGCCCGTGGCCCGTGACAGCCCAAGCCGCTGCCGCGCCCCACCTAACCCTAACCCTAACCCTAGCCCGCGCCCCGCCGCCCGATCCGCCGCCGCCGCCGCCGCCTCGCGGGCCGCCGCCGGAGCCCGACGCCGCCGGCCCTCGCCGCCCCGCACCCCGTCGGACCCCGCCGCCGCTGGAGCCGCCGCCCATCGCCGCCCCGCACCCCGCCGTTGACCCGCCGCCCCTCGCCGGAGCCGGCCGCCGCTGCCGACGCCGTTCACCGGAGCCGCCGCCGCCCGTTCACCGCCCGAGCCGCCGAGGATGAACCGCCGCCAGTTTTTCCTAGAAAACCGTTCGGTTTTTGCCGGTTTTCGTTCGGTTTTTTAGTTTCATTTTTATTTATTAGATCGGTTTTTTTCTGGTTTAGGTTAAATAGCGAGCGTTCGCTCGTTCGTTCGTTTTAATGGACGCGTTCATCGTTTAGATCCAGATAACGAACGTTCGTTCGTTAAGCTGCTCGTCGTTTTTCTTTTTCTTGGATTTATTCCGCGATTTTTCTGATCGCGATTTCTGATCCGATTTTCGATCAAGTATAACTTTTCGCTCGTTTATCGGAATTAGGCGATTCAAGCGCCTGGTGTTTCGTCTCGAAACCCTCTATCAGAATAATCAACTCAAACAAGTTTTTGCTTCTGTTAAATTTACTTAGGTCCAGATTAGTAAAACGAAGCTTGTTTCTTTCGCCGTTTGATTTTCGTTGCTTCGTTCGAGTTGTTTCTTTTTGCAAATCGGAGTTCTTAAGTTGAAATTTCTAGTTAGATTTCCTACTTGATTTTTACCTGTGCATTAGTTGAGTACTTATTGTGTGCTTGTTTGTTTGCGATAGAGTACCCGGAGTGCGCCGGGTTTCACGGATCATCAGCAAGGCAAGTAACACTTTGATCATATTCCCTTTTGTACCCAGTTTTTATGCATTAGATCAATCCTCAAACATTGCATGATTAGGGTCTAATTAAGTTGTGGGTTTTGTGGAAGTATATGAGGTAGTACCTATTACCTGTTATATTATCAAACCCTTGGGAGTTACTTCTATGTTTGCTTATTATGCCATGCTATGCTAGTAGACGTGGATTGGGTGAGTGTATCCATGACAGATGTGAGATTTGTTAATTAATGGTTTATTCAAGTTGGCAACTTAAACACACATCTGGGTGGATTGAGGTACCTGGGTATTCCAGGATTGCCTGTTTTCTTTTTGGACCGCCACCCAGGCTCAAAGGGATCATGAGATTATTAATGCTAGAAACTTTTGTGTGCAGCCACAAGCTACTATAGGCTCTAACATAGTTGACTAAGTTGTGCGAACTCTTACAGTGGTAGACTAGCAGATGTAGAGGGATGTAGGTGTAACTGTCTACCCGTTCGTAAGGTGCTAGCGCTTCTGAAAGACTATGTCTCGGTCATCTGTTTCTCAAACACCATGCAGTGCGAGAAATCAAACGAAGGAGATCGAGTCTTGTGGGGAAAAGTGCACAAACCTCTGCAAAGTGTACAAACTAATCATGGTTAGTCGTGTCCCCGGTTATGGACATCTTGAGTATCTAGTAACTGGATTATCATGTGAATCAAATCATGTTACTTTAAAGTAATATTGTTGGTTTTTAATGGTGATGTTTAATTGGGATTGAGAATGATGTCAACCATTCTCAATGTTTAACAACCACCATGATAGTTAAATAAAATTTATTCCTTAGTTGTAGGGAAAATTTGGCTTTATGCAAAACTGTAACCGTAGAGCTTTCCACCAGCCAAATATGCATGTAGTATAGCATTACTCTTTCATATTGCTCTCTATGTGTTACATTGCCAGCATATTCCATGTGCTGGCCCATTTTTGGGCTGCAACGTTCATGTTGCAGACTTTTCAGACGACGAGTAAGGTGCTTAGGTCGTGGTTCTATACTCAGTGATGCCGTTGGAGTTGATGGACTCGCTTATCTTCCAAGCCTTCCGCTGTTGTCTTTATTAGATGGCCTTAAGCCATATTTATTGTAATAAGTTCTCTTTTGGAGACACTCGATGTAATAAGTGTGTGATTCCTACTCTATTATAAATCCTTCAAGTACTGTGCGTGTCCGCATTACTGATCGAGGGATGACACTGATGCACAGAGATCAGACTGTTTGAGGTCTGGTCGCTACATGCCGCCGCCGCCGCCGTCTGGGAGCACTCCGGGCGGGCAGCCGGTGGACCCGCCGGTGCCTCCAACTGGAGAGGTGGCGACGGGCCTGGATCTTGAGGTCGGCGCACCAACGCGTCGCCGCCTTGCGAAGGCGGCTTCCGCGCCATGCCCGCTGGAGACCGGTGCCACGAGCTCCTCGATCCCGGACACCGAGGCGACGAGTGCTGCGCCGACTGGGTGGGTTCGGGGAAGCGGGATGGGCCCGGTGAATCGGGCGCTCTTGGACGCCCAAGCCAAGATCCGAGCCGAAAGCGAGGCCTTGAAGAACTGCAACAAGGCGCACTTGGCAGTGCGGGAAGCCGTTCGGGTACTTTCTCTTCTTCGTTTTTGTTTCTTGTGCTTTTCGTTGGGGGGGGGGGGGGGGCGCCAGCGCACCCTCTGGTTGTAGTCGCCGGGTTTTGGGCCGGCTGCTGAGCAGGTGGCTCGGAACTCTAATCGACGAGTTCTGAGTACTAACACTCGTCTGAATTTTATGTCGCAAGATTACCACAATATCCGCGAGATCACCTTCCATTCTAACGCCCAGGAGCTGGCTCAGCGGGCCGCTGACTTGTCGGACAATCAGAGTGCGTCTTCTTCTTCTCTCTTTTTTTTCTGCGGGGCGCGTTGGCGCACCCGCGGGCTGTAGTCCCCGAGATTCGGGCCGACTGCTGAGCAGTCGGGCCGGATCTCCCCGACGACTATATTTCTTTGCTTGGCGACTAACGCCTTGCTTTCTTCTTTCTTTCGCAGAAGCCAACGCCGCCTTATAGGAGCAGCTGGATGAGGCCAACGCCGCGCTCCGTGCCAAGGAGGAAGAGCGCTGCCGACTGGCTGAAGAGCGCGACCGGCTGGCCGCGCAGCTGGCGGAATAGAAGGAGCTCTTCGAGAAGGCTCAGAAGGAGGCAAAGGACAAGGAGTCCGGTCTCCTTGCTGAATTCGTGAGCGAGCGCTCCTCCTGGTCCGACAGTGAGGCGATGCTAACCTCCGGCTTCCACAAGATTGAGGACATAGTCGATGATGAGTCTTCCTCACTTTTTCTTTTTTGCGCCGCCGGCTGTTCGTCAAAACCGGCTTCTAGCCTTTTAATTTCACTCTTTGCTTTCGCTCTGGCAGACTTCTTCCCTGGCCACTCGGACATCGCCAGCCGGGCCATCGAAGCCGACCGCGAAGGGCCAAGGGCGGACGGTGCGAAGATCGCCGCCGACGCCCCCCGATCCCTTTACGAACAGATCGTGAGCATTGAGGCTCGTCTTCGTCCAGCCCACTGGATGTTGCGCCGGCTTCAGCGTGTTGGTGCCCAGGCAATCACTGCCCTGTCGCCGGACATGCCGGCACCGCGCACTCCCAGTCGGACTGCCCACTGGCTGGAGGTAGCGGCCGGCCGTCTTGAAGCCTGGAAGAGCTCTTCGGCTCGGCCTGGGGCACGCCGAGCCTTGGAGTTCGTCAAGGCGTGGTAACCTGGGCTGAATCTAGCCCAGCTGGCCACGTTCCGGCAGGAGGCTCAGACAGAGTTGGTGGCCATGGAGGACGATCTTTACAAGCGCGCGGCATCGATCGCCGAGTACACTGACACCAGCATCTTCGTCCCGGAGCGGGCTGAAAACGGTGACGAGGCGCCGCCAGAATGGTTCGGGCTGAACCCAGCCGATGGCGAGGACTCGGTGGAGGTGATCGACTCCAGCAGCGAAGAGGATGTTGGGCAACGTAGCAGAAATTCAAAATTTTCCTACGTGTCACCAAGATCTATCTATGGAGAAACTAGCAACGAGGGAAGGAGAGTGCATCTACATACCCTTGTAGATCACTAAGCGGAAGCGTTCAAGCGAACGGGGTTGAAGGAGTCGTACTCGTCGTGATCCAAATCACCGGAGATCCTAGTGCCGAACGGACGGCACCTCCGCGTTCAACACACGTACAGCCCGGTGACGTCTCCCACGCCTTGATCCAGCAAGGAGAGAGGGAGAGGTTGAGGAAGACTCCATCCAGCAGCAGCACAACGGCATGGTGGTGATGGAGGAGCGTGGCAATCCCGCAGGGCTTCGCCAAGCACCAAGGGAGAGGAGGAGGAGGAGAGGCAGGGCTGCGCCTGGAGAGGGAGGCTCTCGTGTGTTATGGGCAGCCCCATAGGCCTCATATATATAAGGGAAGGGGAGGGCTACGCCCCCTCTAGGGTTTCCACCCCCTAGGGGTGGCGGCCAGCCCTAGATGGGTTTTGGGGGGGGCGGCCAAGAGGGGGGAGAGGGGAGGCGCCCACTAGGTGGGCCTTAAGGCCCATCTGAACTAGGGTTTGCCCCCTCCCACTCCCCCTTGCACCTTGGGCCCCTTGTGGGGGGCGCACCAGCCCTCCTAGGGGCTGGTCCCCTCCCACACTTGGCCCACGCAACCTTCTGGGGCAGGTGGCCCCACTTGGTGGACCCCCGGGACCCTCCCGGTGGTCCCGGTACATTACCGATATCGCCCGAAACTTTTCCGGTGACCAAAACAGGACTTTCCATATATAAATCTTTACCTCCGGACCATTCCGGAACTCCTCATGACGTCCAGGATCTCATCCGGGACTCCGAACAACATTCGGTAACCACATACAAACTTCCTTTATAACCCTAGCGTCATCGAACCTTAAGTGTGTAGACCCTACGGGTTCGGGAACCATGCAGACATGACCGAGACGTTCTCCGGTCAATAACCAACAGCGGGATCTGGATACCCATGTTGGCTCCCACATGTTCCACGATGATCTCATCGGAGGAACCACGATGTCAAGGACTCAATCGATCCCGTATACAATTCCCTTTGTCTAGCGGTATTGCACTTGCCCGAGATTCGATCGTCGGTATCCCGATACCTTGTTCAATCTCGTTTCCGGCAAGTCTGTTTACTCGTTCCGTAACACATCATCCCGTGATCAACTCCTTGATCACATTGTGCACATTATGATGATGTCCTACCGAGTGGGCCCAGAGATACCTCTCCGTTTACACAGAGTGACAAATCCCAGTCTCGATTCGTGCCAACCCAACAGACACTTTCGGAGATACCTGTAGTGCACCTTTATAGTCACCCAGTTACTTTGTGACGTTTGGTACACCCAAAGCATTCCTACGGTATCCGGGAGTTGCACAATCTCATGGTCTATGGAAATGATACTTGACATTAGAAAAGCTTTAGCATACGAACTACGATCTTTGTGCTAGGCTTAGGATTGGGTCTTGTCCATCACATCATTCTACTAATGATGTGATCCCGTTATCAATGACATCCAATGTCCATGGTTAGGAAACCGTAACCATCTATTGATCAACGAGCTAGCCAATAGAGGCTTGCTAGGGACATGGTGTTGTCTATGTATCCACACATGTATTTGAGTTTCCTATCAATACAATTATAGCATGGATAATAAACGATTAT
>LR880967.1:58318214-58337886 GCA_904067115.1 Aegilops sharonensis
CGTATACAATTCCCTTTGTCTAGCGGTATTGCACTTGCCCGAGATTCGATCGTCGGTATCCCGATACCTTGTTCAATCTCGTTTCCGGCAAGTCTCTTTACTCGTTCCGTAACACATCATCCCGTGATCAACTCCTTGATCACATTGTGCACATTATGATGATGTCCTACCGAGTGGGCCCAGAGATACCTCTCCGTTTACACGGAGTGACAAATCCCAGTCTCGATTCGTGCCAACCCAACAGACACTTTCGGAGATACCTGTAGTGCACCTTTATAGTCACCCAGTTACGTTGTGACGTTTGGTACACCCAAAGCATTCCTACGGTATCCGGGAGTTGCACAATCTCGTGGTCTAAGGAAATGATACTTGACATTAGAAAAGCTTTAGCATACGAACTACGATCTTTGTGCTAGGCTTAGGATTGGGTCTTGTCCATCACATCATTCTACTAATGATGTGATCCCGTTATCAATGACATCCAATGTCCATGGTTAGGAAACCGTAACCATCTATTGATCAACGAGCTAGCCAATAGAGGCTTGCTAGGGACATGGTGTTGTCTATGTATCCACACATGTATTTGAGTTTCCTATCAATACAATTATAGCATGGATAATAAACGATTATCATGAACAAGGAAATATAATAATAATAACTAATTTATTATTGCCTCTAGGGCATATTTCCAACAGAGGAAGGCGAGTCAGAGGAGGGAGGTGAAGAGGAGGCGCCAGAGGTCGGAGCGGACGGCCAGCCTCAGCTCGACCGAGCCTCCAGCAATGAGCCGCGTCCGACCGAGCCAGCTGCCGCCGGAGGCGATCAAGCAGAGACCGACCAGCCGGCCGCTCCAGCGACTGGCACTGCCAACTCCTCCGATCCTCCGAACCCTTCTGCCGCTTCCTAGACTGCCGCTTTATCTTTGTTTCGCCTGTCTATTAGTCTCAGATGAACTTGTTAATTTCGCACAATTCCACCCGCGGGGTGTATCTTAAACTTGTTGAAGATCGGCCAGGGGCCTATCGTGTAAATATTTTCCCGAGTTCCGACTCTTCTTGCTTAATTGCTCTTTCGCTTTTTTCCTTTGCTGCCTTCCCTTGGTTGTCGCCTTGTCAGCCAAGCAGCCGCTCTGTGGTCTGTTGCTGGGTCAAGTTCCTGGATACCTTGGGGAGGCAAGTACTTAGCCGCTTTAGAGTTTTTAGTAAGTCGAATAAGAAACGGCCAGCCGGCTGTTGAACAGTCAGCTGAAGAAAGGCTGGAGGTCGGCTTAAACTATGTGGTGCTTTGAGTCCTTAGCCATTTTTCGTGTGGGCACCCTTTCTACCTTGCTCCTGCATGCCAATCAGTCGCTCCGCGAGCTGCAGCTTCTGGCAGGAGATGGCTTAGGTGCCACACATTACTTGTCCGGCTGCAGGAAGCATTTCATAGTTCCAGATGGCAAGTCCCCGGGCCGACTGGTCGGACCCGGTGCCAGGCGGTATAACGAAAGGGTGACATACTTGTAGGCATAACCCTCATCTTATATAGATAAAAGAGGGCAGTCCCCGAGCTCTTCTCGGGGGACCCAGAGTCTCTGTACTTTAATACAAAATGTAGCGTGGTACATACTGCATTAACTGTAAAATCTTCGGAGGAGATTTGCATTCCATGGCAGCTCTGTCTCCTTGCCGGAGTCGTCCCTCTTGCATGCTCAAGGCTTCTGAGCGTCGATCAGGTAGTAGGAGTAGTTGCCCAATACTTTGCTGACGATGAAGGGGCCTTCCCAAGGTGCTGAGAGCTTGTCCTGGCCGGCTGTTCGCTGGATCAGCCGGAGCACAAGGTCTCCTTCTTGGAAAGATCTCGGCTTGACCTTCCGGTTGTAGTATCGGCGCAGGCTCTGCTGGTAGATGCTGGACCGACTGAGTGCCAATAGCCAGTCCTCTTCCAGCAAATCGACGTCGTCTTGTCGTGCTTCTTCTGCCTCCTCTTTGGTGTACATGGTGACTCGAGGGGAGTCGAACTCTATATCCGCTGGGATGACGGCTTCGGCACCATAGACGAGGAAGAAAGGCGTGAAGCCGGTTGACTTGTTTGGAGTTGTGCGCAGGCTCCAGAGGACGGCAGACAGCTCGTCGAGCCAGCAGCCGGCCGAATGCTCCAGAGGCTCGACCAGCCGGGGCTTGATGCCGGACAAGATGAGGCCGTTTGCTCGCTCGACTTGGACTTTTGAATGCGGGTGGGCAACGGACGCTAAGTCCAGTCAGATGCCCTGTGTCGCGCAGAAACGGGCCAAGGCGCCCTTGGCGAAGTTTGTACCGTTGTCGGTGATGATGCTATGTGGTATGCCGTACCGAGTGGTGATGTCGGCAATGAAGGTCACGGCAGTCGGCCCATTCAGTTTCTTGATCGGCCTTGCCTCTATCCACTTGGTAAACTTGTCCACAGCGACAAGCCGATGAGTCATGCCGCCACATGCCGTCTTGATGGTCCCACCATATCTAGACCCCAGACGGCAAAGGGCCAGGCGATGGGGATAGTCTTGAGTGCAGAAGCCGGCTGATGTGGCTTGGAGCGGAACATCTGACACCGTTTGCAATTCAGGACCAAATCCTTGGCGTCTTCTAGGGCAGTCGGCCAGAAAAAATCATGGTGGAAAGCTTTGGCGACAAGTGCTCTTGAAGCCGCGTGTTGGCCACACTCGCCTTGGTGGATATCTTTGAGAATGGCTTGGCCTTGCTCTGGCTCGACGTAGCGTTGGTAAACACCAGTGACACTGCGCCTGACCAGCTCTCTGTTGGCTATGGTGTAGGCCGCGGCCCGGTGTTGCACTTGCCGGGCCGAGATCTCATCGTGCGGTAGCTCCTTGCTTACTAGGAAGGTGAGGATGGGCTAGGCCCATGAAGGTGCTGCGACTTCTGCGACTGTCAAGACCGCGACTTGGATGAGGGCGGTTGGGCCGGGAGGCGGCGGGTTGGTGTCGGCAGCCGTTTGCTGGGTCGATGAAGTCCCCGGGCTGATTGGTGCAGTCCCCGGGCCGAGCTCTGGAATCCCCGGGCTGGCGGACTGCAGTACCCAGGCCGGGTTCTGAAGTCCTCGGGTCGGGTGCGACTACCGCAGTCCCCGGGCCACCCGCCAGAATTCCCGTGCCGGCCGTTGGACCTCTCAAGTCGGATCCGACTGCTTCAGGAGGAGTCGGCATGAAGATCAAATCTGATTCTGGTGATGGCTTGACAGACGGCTTGAGGAGGCGTTGAAGTGCGATGCCGGTCGGTATTGCTTGTCGGGTGGAGCTGATTCTTGCCAAGGTGTCTGCTTGCTTATTGTCGTTCCTTGGCACATGGAGAAACTCGCACCCCTCAAAATATCCACTGAGTTGCTGTACGAGGAAGTGATAGCTCGCCATGTTTGCATCTTTGGCGTCCCAATCGCCTGATGACTGCTGGACCACCAAGTCAGAGTCACCATAACACAGGACCCGGCGGATGCCGAGCTCTTTGGCAAGCCGGAGCCCGTGAATGAGTGCCTCGTATTCGGCGACGTTGTTGGAGGCGGCAAAATGGATTTGCAGCACATACTTGAGCTTGTCGCCTTTGGGAGACGTGAGGACGACGCTGGCTCCCAACCCGGTGCGCATCTTGGAACCATCAAAGTGCATCCGCCAATGAGTGGAGTCGGGCGCTCGTGACTTGACGGCGGAGCGAGGCTGGTAGTAGATGGTGTAGGGGGCCAAATCTATGGCCCACTTGGCGAGTCGGCCCGAAGCATCTCGGCTTCCTATGATCTCGGCCAGCGGAGTTGTGCAGACCACAATGATAGGGTGCTCTTGAAAATACGGCTTCAGCTTTTTGGCGGCGAAGTGTACGCCGTAACACATCTTCTGGTAATGGGGGTAGTTCTGTTTGGAGGTCGACATTACTTCACTCTGGTAATATACCGGTCTCTGGACTGGTAGTGCCTTGCCTTCCTCTTTGCGCTCGACTACAATGACCGTGCTGACCACTCGGCTAGTGGCGGTGATGTAAAGGAGCATGGGCTCTTTACGAGTCGGGGCCGCCAAGACAGGTGGAGTAGTCAACATCTTTTTGAGCTGCAGTCGGGGAAAGCTTCATCCGCGTTGTTGTTCCACTCAAAAAAGGTGGTTTTCTTCATGAGCTGGTACAGGGGAAGATCCTTTTCTCCCAGCCGACTGATAAAACGGCTGATGGACGCCAAATAGCCGGTGAACTTCTGCACATCCAGCTTCATCCTCTCGATGGCCTTGATCTTCACAGGGTTGCACTCTATGCCGCGTTCAGAGACCAGGAATCCAAGGAGCTGGCTGGCTGGTACCCCGAAGACGCACTTCTCTGGGTCGAGTTTGATTTGAAATCGGCGCAAATTCTCAAAGGTCATTTTGAGGTCTTCTAGCAGTGTTCCGCGCTTCTCCGTCTTCACCACCACATCGTCCACTTTAACATGGGCGTTCCTGCCGAGTTGCTTGAGGAGGCACTTCTGCATGCAGCGTTGAAAGGTGGCGCCGGCATTCCTCAAGCCAAACGTCATGGTCAGGTAGCAGAAGGCTCCAAATGGTGTGATGAAGGCGGTCTTCAGTCTGTCAGCCGGATTCAGCTTGATTTGGTGGTATCCCGAATATGCATCCAAAAAGCTCAACAGCTCGCATCCTGCTGTGGAGTCTATCACTTGGTCAATTCTTGGCAAGGAAAACGGGTCTTTCGGGCATGCTTTGTTGAGGCTAGTGTAATTGATACACATACGCCACTGCTTGTTTTTCTTCAGTACGAGGACTGGGTTGGCCAGCCACTCTGGAAAGAACACTTCCATGATGAAGTCGGCTGCCAACAGCTGGGCTATCTCTTCTCCGACGACTCTTCTCTTCTCTTCTGACAGGCGGCGCAAGGGCTTTCTGACGGGCTTGGCGTCAGGCCGTACGTGTAGCTTGTGCTCGGCAAAATCCGTTGGAACACCTGGCATGTCTTTGGGGGACCATGCAAAGATGTCCCGATTCTCACGGAGGAAATCGACGAGCTCGCCTTCCTATTTGCTGTCGAGGCCCGTACCTATGACAGCATGCCTCTCCGGGTGCTCCGGGTCCAAGGGTATCTTCTTTGTCTCTTTGGCCGGCATGAACGAGCCCTCAGCTTCCGACTCCTTGGGGTCAGGCGACATCCCTGGCCGCTTTCTAGCCATCGCCACAACCCGGTCATGGAGCCGCTTCTCAGCTGCGATCACTAGGGACTCGGCCAACCGACTGCTCTCTGCTGCGCAAGAGGACGACTTCTTGTAGTCGCCAGCTATGGTAAGAATCCTCTTGGAACTCGGCATCTTCATCTTGAGGTAGGCATAGTGGGGGACTGCCATGAACTTGGCCAGAGCATGCCGGCCAAGCAGCGGATGGTAGGGGCTTTCAAGGTCCACCACCTCAAACCAGACCTGCTCCCGGCGAAAGTGGTCTTTGTCCCCGAAGAGAACGTCAATCTGGATCTTGCCGATTGGTGAGCAGGAAAGACCAGGGACTATGCCGTGGAAGACGGTCCAGCTTGGCTGAAGCTGTCTTTGCATGATTCCTAACTTCTCCATAGTATCTTTGTACAGGATGTTGATGCTGCTGCCGCCGTCTATCTGAACCCGGGAGAAACGAGCAGCTCGCCTATCCGTGGCAAAGGTGGCATCCAAAACCAAAGCATAGGAGCCGGGTTTGGGCATCACCTCTGGGTGATCGGCTCGGCTCCAGCTGATGGGTTTCTCCGACCAATGCATGAAATCTGGGGCCTTGGTTGCTACTGCATTCACTTCTTGTTGTTGCGGCCGTCTGCTGCGCCGGTCATCGGCCACGCTGGTGAATATGACATATGCTCCATGCTCTTCTGGGAACTCGTCCTTTATGGCTCCGACTGGTCTGGCTGCCGGCTGCTGGGGCGGAGGAGGAGGCTGCTGCCCAGCAGTTGGGGGAGGTAGGAGGCCATCTCCCTTGGCAATCCTGGTGAGCCAACGACACTTCCGAGTGGTGTGGTTTGACGGCTTCGCGCTGCTATGGAATTTGCATGGTGCATCCAAAGTCCGCTCGTGCGAGAAAGCCGGCAGCCAGTTGGACTTGCCACCCTTCGGCCGCTTGGAGGGAGCTTGCCCTTCTGGCAGCTGATCTTCGACTGTCGCCACCTGCCGGCTGGTGGAAGCTGGCTACGGGGCTTTGCGCTTGTGGTCGTTCAGCTACTGACGTCGTCCTGTGTCTCCAGCCAGAGTTCTGAGAACCTGAGGGGCCATCTTGCCAGATGCATTTACTTGGATCTCTGCCTTCATGGAGGAGTCGGCCGTGGCGTGTTTGTCTGCTATGATCAGCAGCTCGTCGAGGGTTTACCGCTCGTCGCAGAGAAGCTTGTGCTTGAGGAGAGTGCCCTCTCGGCATCTGGCGGTGAAGTACTCGATGGCCTGCACCTCGTGCACGCCCTCGCAAGAGTTGCGGAGCTCGGCCCAGCGTGTGAGGTAGTCGCGAGTCGACTCGTCGGGGCCTTGCACGCATAAGGAGAGCTGGCGGGGCTTGGGCGGCCGCTTGTACGTGCTGGTGAAGCTGCGGACGAAGGCGTCGGTGAAGTCGACCCAACTGTTGATGCTTCGGGGCTTCAGGCTGTTCAGCCATGTCTGGGTTGTGCCTTGGAGCATGATCGGAACGTATTTCACGGCGACTCGCTTGTTGCCATCTGCTATGCTGACAGCTGTGGAGTAGTCAACCAGCCAGTCCTCCGGCTTCACGGAGCCGGTGTATTTGGGCGTGTCTCTTGGGAGCGTGAACCCTTTGGGGAAGGGCTCGTCTCATATGCGGGGGCCGAAACAAGGCGTACCCAACTCGTCTTCTTCTTATAGCACCAAGGATTGGTTGAGGCGGTCGATCCGGTGGCGGGCATCGTTTCTCCGATTCCTTCTCGGCGGCCAAGGTGGTCGTCAAGTGATGGGTGATCGACAGGCGGCGGGGAAAGGCGCCTTTCCCTGCGAGGGGGAGGAGGCGGACAGTCGTCCTGCCGTTCCACTGCTCTTGGGCGGCCGTCTTGGTCACGCTCTATGGAGAGCCGAGTCCGACTACGGCTGGCAGCCGGCCCCTTGTCCTTTCTAGCTCGGACGCCACCAGTTGGCCTCCGAGAGGTCGCACCTTGATCTCGGCGATGAGGCAGATCATCATTTTGCCGGCGCGGCACCTCGGTGCGGCAGCCGACTTCGTGCTGCTCGGCGGCCGCGTCGAGGAGTCACTGGACGCGCTCCGCCATCTGGCAACGCTACTCGCCCTTGAACTTGTCCAGCTCTTCTGCTGTCGCCTGGGCGGCTCAGATGTTTTCCGCAGGCGTCACGTAGACGGGGCGATCTGCCCCGAACACGTTGGCGATAGCCACACCGCGCTGCTGGACCGTGCCAAGGCGGCTGGGCACAGTGGGAGCAGGCATGCCGCCCACAGCGCGATCCATCTCGCGCTGGTAGGCTTCCGACAGGCATCTCATGCCGGCCAGCTTCTTGGCGCCTTCGACAAGCTGGAGGCGGCGTGCTTCCCACATCTCGGCGTCGGCATTTTCAGGAATGGGCGCTGACAGGTCTTGCAGCGCCGCGTCGAGCGGGTCGCGAGCACCTCCACCGGAGTGCTCGCCGTGTCCGATGACTAGCACCGCCGTGACAGTGCTTTCGCCGCTCTCCGCGCGAGGGAGCGGCTCGTCGTAGACCACCACGTTGGTGGGGAACGCATTGTGCGACGCAGTGTCGGAGTCAACAAACATCGGGTCAGTGGAGCCTACCGACTCCAGTTCCTCGGCTGGTTCGTCGGAGACGTGGAGCTGGTCGAGGAGGCCCGCGAGGAGGCTCTCGGGGCTATCGGTGCCCGCGTCAGATACGGGATCGTCGGAGAGGCAGACTCCACCAATGAGATCAGCGAGGCAGCTCACCGCGCAGGCCAATCCCGCGCCATGCAGCGCGTCGACGCAGACACCTTCCGGCGTGCCGGGCTGGATGCGCTTGCCAGGAAGGAAAAGGGTTCCCGTCCAGAACAGGTCTCCGAACGACGGTGTACCTCGCCCCACGGTGGGTGCCAAATGTCGGGGGTTGGGTGCGACATATGCCAATGGATGGCTTATCATGGTGGGAGCGAGTAGAACGTCGCCGGTGCCCGGAAGCGGGATGAGGCGTAGACACGAACGACGGCGTACTTTACCCAGATTTGGGGCTCTCCTACGAGATAACACCCCTGGTCCTACTCTGCGGGGTCTCTGCATGATCACTAAGGCTCAAGTGAATACACAAGTGCTCCTCGAGCTATATGCTAGAGGTAGAAGAAGGCAAGACTAGCTCTTCCCTTTCCTCTATGATTTGGTCTAACTACCTCGGGTTCGGAACCCTTTGCATGGGTGCCCTGGGGGGTTTATATAGGCCTACCCCCCAGGGATACATTGGTAATCCGGCCGGGGTAGGGCCCGGCCGTCGGTCTCTCTTGCGCCGGCTTCTCCACCGACATGTGGGGCCCGCCGACTAGTGGGTCCCGCCGTCTGGTAGGGTGCGGGCCGACAGGCCGCACCCACCGCTACCGGGCTTGCCGGCGGCTGATCACTGTAGCCGCGTCTCTAATGACGCAGGCTTGGTCGGGAGGTCATGGCTACAGCCCCGCCGCCTGGCGGGCAATTACTGTGGCCACTCCCCATCTTGTCTGGTTGATGGCGCGTGGGTCCCGTGGAAGGGGCCAGCCGACTCCTAGGGGCCGACCTTCATCAGGTCCGACTGGTATGACTCTTCGCCGTCTTCTGGATTCTCGCTGACTGGCGGGGCCCATCATCCTTGGGCCGTACAGACAGGTCGTTGTGGGAACAGGACTCCGCCCACACGGGGTGATGTCAGGGAAGCGGTAGCAACAGTGCCGCGCCGGGCGGAGATCTCCGCCGGTACGGGGCACTGTGGCCATGCTTGCCGGAGTTGGGGGAGGGGATGGGCTATACTGTTGCCACTCCCCGTCCCGTCCCCCTGACGAGGGTACGGGCTTCATAGGTGTCGCAGGCCAACTCCCTGAGGCCAGCTTCTCTGGAAGTCGCCTGGCGGGAGTCGGCTTTGACTCGACCTTGTATCCAAGACTCGGCCGCCCACGGGAAGTCGGCTACTCCTTCAGTCGGCTTTCCAGAAGGCGGTCCTCCGTCTTGGCGTCTTGAGGGGCGCAGTCAACCCCGATATCTTGAAAGGTTATGGGTCTCGGGTTAGCCTACCCGTGGCCCATTACTCCGACAGCCGTCGTCCACCGCCCTGGTGCTCTCGGCACGGCCTGGTCAACGTGGTCAACGACCGACATGCATCTGAAGTGGACTGTGCGCAAGCAGATGCCTCCTTATTACGCGCAAAATAATGATTCCTCCAGCTGACATCAGGGACCCACCGAAAGGGCCTCTGTATTTCGCGAAGAAAATGTTACCTCCGCTGATAGCTCGGACCCACCAGCTATATCTTCGCACGCAAGGAAGTGCCTCCTTATGACGCACAAAAAAATGAATACTCCCCCTGTTAGCTGGGACTCAGTATAGTGGCAGGCTGACTTGTGGGCCTACTAAGTTGACGGGGACAGAGGGCTTTGTCAACTTAGTCAATATGCACGATTCTAGCTCCAGTGACCGTACGATGTCCATCCAACGACCGTAGTGCTTCTTCAACCTCTGGTCTTCTTTCTCCAGCCACCCAAACTAGCGCCGGTCGTGCCTCATGCTCCTGCCTCCCGAGGCCGGCTGCGATGCGGCGGAGGCCTCACCGCCCCCTACTACTCCCACCGCTGGCCAGGCCATCCCTCTACTCACCCACACCCCCTGTTATTCTGCGGTGATGGTAGCCTCACACCGCAGCGAACTAGTGAACCCTCGTACTCCTCTCCGCATGGGCATCCAATGCCGCGTCTTCCCCGGCTCCGCGTCATCCCCTTCCTAGGCCTCGCCTTCGTCCACCGCCCTGGTGCTCTCGGCGCGGCATGGTCAACGTGGTCAAGGAATGGCTTCCATCGGACGTGGACTGTACGTGGAGAGGCTGACAGCTCGGTCCACGGCCGTAGCAAGGAAGTGCCTCCTTATTACGCGTAAAATAATTATTCCTCCACCTGACAGCGGGGACCCACCGGACGGGCCACCATATTTCACGAAAAAAACGTTTCGCCCCTGACTGCTGGGACCCACCAGCTACACCTTCACACGCAAGGAAGTGCGTCTGGGCAAAAAAATGATTCGCCCCCCTGAATGCTGGGACCCACCAGCTACGTCTTCGCACGCAAGAAAGTGCGTCCGGGCAAAATAAAAAAACGATTCGCCCCCCTTGACTGCTGGGACCCATCAGCTACATCTTCGCACGCAAGGAAGTGCCTGACAATCGGGACCCACCTGGTTACGTAGCGTAGTCATTCTGGTCGCGAACGTGTACGTACATACTGGTCGTAGTACAGGCGCGCACGTAGCATGTACACGTACGTACAGCGGCGAGGGTGCAAGAGAGAAAATACGGCCACGTACATACATACGGGCAGGGTCTCGAACGCCTACTCGCGCATACGTACGGCCAGGGGCTCGTGTACATGGCTGGGTCGGAACGGAGAAATAGCGTCATCGTCGTGTTCATGGGGAGGCAACGGAATGCGTCATGTTCATCGGGAGGCATCGGAATGCGTCGTGTTCATGGGGAGGCAACGGAATGTGTCGTGTTTATCGGGAGGCAACGGAATGCGTCGTGTTCATCGGGAGGCAACGGAACGCGTGGGAACCAACCGGCTTGGACGGAATAGGCAATGGAAACGAGGCCTGGCATACCGCACAACGGAGGAAACGGACCTCCTACGTTCAGAATGGGGTCCTGTTGATCGGGAGGGGTGTGGCGTACCATAAAACGGAGGAAACGGACCTGCTACGGTCGAAACGGGGGTCCTGTTGATCAGGAGGGGTGTGACGTACCGCAAAACGGACGAAACGGTCCTCCTATTATCGAAACGGGGGTCCTGTTGATCGGGAGGTGTGTGGCGTACCGCAAAACGGGACTCCACGGGATACTGTTCATCTCCAACGTCGACCTCATCCAGCCTCCACGGGCTACCGTTGACCTCCTCCAGCCTCCACGGGCCCCCGTTCCTCCAGCCTCCACCGCGCGCTACTCCACCGGCTACTGTTCAACCACCCCTCCACGGCCACCCCTCCACCGTCTTCTGTTCATCCAGCCCTCCACACCACGGGGTCCTGTTCAACCACCCCTCCACGGCCACCCCTCCACCGTCTACTGTTCATCAACCCTCCACACCACAGGGTCCTGTGCATCTAGAGTCAACGCCACCGCTCACTGTTCATCCAACCCCCCCTGCAACGCTCACTGTTCATCCAATCGATCGACTTCAGTTAGCAGCAGTAGCGAAGGAATCGCTCGATCGAGTTCAGTTAACAGCCATCGATCGATCGCTCGGGTTCAGCAACGCGTAGCCTGCAGTGCAATCGGTCGGGTACAGTTAGAGCCCAACGCCTCGCTTGGGTTCAGTTAGAGCCAACGCCTCGCACACACACACGCGTACGTGTACGAGAGAAACGCGCATCGCTCGGCCCCCGACCTCCCACCGTAACCGGGAACTCCCCGAAATTTTCCTCCCCCTCGCTTCTACCACGGTTTTTTCCGTCATGGACGACCCAAAGAATGTCATGCAACTGCGTCTTCGGCCCGCCCAGGTCGAAAAGCCCATTTTCTGTCATGATTATTTGTCATAGAAGTAGGAGCCAACCACATCTATGATGATACCGGGTTTTGTCACAATTATCGTCATAGAAGTGTCATATGTATGACAGAAAAAAAATTCGTTCGGCCCAAAATGTCACGGATGTGTCTTTTTTTTGTAGTGGCGGCTCCCAGACAGGAAGCCTATGCCTTTCGATCTAGTTATCATTGTTTTTGCTAGCCTTCTTAAGGCAGACTTGTTCACTTATGTCTGTACTCAGATGTTTTTGCTTCTGTCAACTTATGTATTCGAGCCTTCATGGCCCTGGCTTGTAATATAAAGCTTTATGTTTGAATTTGTGTCTATAGTTGTGTTGTGATATCTTCCCGTGAGTCTCTGATCTTGATCATGCGCATTTGCGTGTATGATTAGTGCACAATTACGTCGGGGGCGTCACATATTTACATTCTAAAACACTGGCTCAAGTCATGGCACATCCGTATGACTCTTCGTTTTGGAAGGGGCTTATGAGGACAAAGGTTGCCTTCTTTACGAGGAGCAAGTTTATTATAGGGAATGGACATGGTACTAGGTTTTGGAAGGACACCTGGTTGGGCGAGACTCCACTAGCCTTGCAGTATCCGTCCTTATATAACATTGCTCAACGGAAAGAGGTTTCTGTTGCTATAGTGTTGGGATCCGTTTTTCTTAACATTCAGTTCAGATGATCGTTAGTGCATCAAAGATGGCTGCATCTCGTGCATAGGTTAATGCATGTTGTAGGATCGAAAGTATGTCTAGAGCGGGGGTGATTAATTAGACTACTTGACAAAATCAAAATCTAGCCTTTTCCCAATTTTAGTCATGGCAGATTTTAGCAACTTAGCACAAGTCAAGTAATCAACCTACACATGCAATTCTAAGAGTGTAGCAGCGGAATGTAAAACAATTGCATATGAAGGTAAAGGGAGGAGTTTGGAGGGAGCAAACGTAATGTAGACACGAATATTTTTTATCCGTGGTTCTGATAGGTGGTTCTATCGTACATCCACGTTGATGGAGACTTCAACCCACGAAGGGTAACGGTTGCGCAAGCCACGAAGGTTCCACGAAGAAGCAACCTTGTCTATCCCACCATGGTCGTCGCCCATGAAGGACTTGCCTCACTCGGGTAGATCTTCACGAAGTAGGCGATCTCCTTGCGCTTACAAACCCCTTGGTTCAACTCCACAATCTTGACGGAGGCTCCCAAGTGACACCTAGCCAATCTAGGAGACAGTACTCACCAAGAGGTAGCAAATGGTGTGTTGATGATGAACTCCTTGCTCTTGTGCTCCCAAGAGTACAAATCTTGGAGCGTCTTTTGCATTTAGTTTTAATTTTTCTTTTATGCACCATGCTGGTATGAGATGGTCCTTGGTTGATTTATAGAATGCTCTTTGCACTTCAATTATCTTTTGAGTATGACTTTATAGAATGCTTCATGTGCTTCACTTATATCATTTGAAGCTTGGATTGCATGTTTCTCTTTACATAGACAACCGTCATTTGTAGAATGCTCTTTTGCTTCACTTATATTTGTTAGAGCGTGGGCATATCTTTTGTAGAAAGAATTAAACTCTCGTTGAGGGAGTTCCGGACTAGGGGGTGTCCGGATAGCCGAACTATCATCATCGGCCGGACTCCAAGACTATGAAGATACAAGATTGAAGACTTTGTCCCGTGTCCGGATGGGACTTTCCTTGGCGTGGAAGGAAAGCTTGGCGATACGGATATGTAGATCTCCTACCTTTGTAACCGACTCTGTGTAACCCTAACCCTATCCGGTGTCTATGTAAACCGGAGGGTTTTAGTCCGTAGGACGAACAACAGTCATACCATAGGCTAGCTTCTAGGGTTTAGCCTCTTTGATCTCGTGGTAGATCCACTCTTGTAACACACATCAACAATATTAATCTAGCAGGACGTAGGGTTTTACCTCCATCAAGAGGGCCCGAACCTGGGAAAAACATCGTGTCCCTTGTCTCATGTTACCATCCGCCTAGACGCACAGTTCGGGACCCCCTACCCGAGATCCGCCGGTTTTGACACCGACATTGGTGCTTTCATTGAGAGTTCCTCTGTGTCGTCACCGATAGGCCCGATGGCTCCTCCGATCATCAACAACGACGCGGTCCAGGGTGAAACTTTTCTCCCCGGACGGATCTTCGCGTTCGGCGGCTTTGCACTGCGGGCCAATTCGCTTGGCCATCTGGAGCAGATCGAAAGCTACGCCCCTGGCCGTCAGGTCAGATTTGGAAGTTTAAACTATACGGCTGATATCCGCGGAGACTTGATCTTCGACGGATTCGAGCCGCAGCCAAGCGCGCCGCACTGTCTCGATGGGCATGATCTAGCTCTGCAGCCGAACAGTGCCCTGGAGGCCGCACCAGTATCCGCTCCGACCCTTAATCCGGAGCCGGATCCCCCGATCGAGGACGAGTGGTTGGACACCGCCTCGGGGGCTACAATCTCTACGGCGATCGAGCTGAACTCCATCCTTGTCCTTTGCGAAGACCTTGGCTCCAGGAAGCCGTACTCCACTCCGGATTCCGAACCCTCCGCGCCCTCGCCAATCGAATCCGATTGTGCGCCCGTTATGGAGTTCACGGCCGCGGACATATTTCAGCACTCGCCCTTTGGCGACATCCTGAATTCACTAAATTCTCTCTCTTTATCGGAAAAGCCCTGGCCGGACTACGGCCAAGAAGGTTGGGATACGGATGACGAAGAAATTCAATGCCCACCCACCACCCACTTCATAGCCACTGTCGAAAGCTTACACGACGTGCTCGATTTCGACTCCGGAGACATCGACGGTATGGACGACGATGTAGGAGACAACAATGAACCAGCACCTATAGGATGCTGGACAACCTCATCCCATGATGTATACATGGTGGATAAGCCCAAAGAAAATGAAGACGAGGAGCAACGGGACGCTACGAAGGATAAATCCCTCGAAAAGCAGTCAAAACGGCAACGTAAACGCCGAACAAAGTCCCGCCTCAACAAAGACCCAGCGATAGAGCAGGGCGAACCTCGGTGGACAACGAACAAGCTATCGAGCAATCGTCCGAACAAGACAACTTGGATAAACAATCTGTCCCCGGCGAAGACATCAGTCCGGATGATCTCACGCCGGACAAACCATTGGAGCAAAATGACCTCCAGAAAAAGCTCGTCGCCACGGCGCGTAGCCTGAAAAAGCAGAAGCGGAAGCTCAAAACAGCGGAAGATGCACTCAGGATTAAATGGAGCAAAGTATTCAGCACCGCAGATAAGTACGGCGACAGTCGCCGAACAAAGAGCTACCCGAAAAGAAAGCTACTTCCCGAATTCGACGAGGAGGCCTTAGAGCCCCCACAATTAAGAAGTAAGAAGGCCACCCGGTCGGATGGACGACCCCACGACAAAAAGAGAGCGGTGAATGGCGCCGCACACAAGCAAATATGCGATCCGCATAAGGATTCACATCAAGAGGATGGCCCAGTTAGGTCCATGCATGGGCCAAGAAAGCAGGCTCGTCAAAGCAATGCAATGCACCAAAATTCCGAAGATCACGGCACACCCAAATATAGGGGCGCCGCACACCCCCTATGTTTCACCGATGAGGTGCTGGATCATGAATTTCCAGCAGGATTCAAACCTGTAAACATAGAGGCATACGATGGAACAACAGACCCTGGAGTCTGGATCGAGGATTACATCCTCCACATACACATGGCCAGAGGAGACGATCTCCATGCCATAAAATACTTACCCCTTAAACTCAAAGGGCCAGCTCGGCATTGGTTTAAAAGCCTCCCCGAAAACACCATTGGAAGCTGGGGAGAGCTCGAGGACGCATTCCGGGCAAATTTTCAGGGGACTTATGTCCACCCTCCGGATGCAGACGATCTAAGTCACATAACTCAACAGCCCGGAGAGTCAGCCCGGAAATTCCGTAACAGGTTCCTTACTAAAAAGAACCAAATAGTCGACTGTCTGGACGCCGAAGCCTTAGCAGCTTTCAAACACAACGTCCGAGACGAATGGCTCGCCAAACACCTCGGCCAAGAAAAGCCAAGAACAATGGCCGCATTAACAAGCCTCATGACCCGCTTTTGCGTGGGAGAGGACAACTGGCTGGCTAGATGCAGCACCAGCGACCGGAGTACATCCGAAATCAGGGATGGAAATGGGAAATCACGACGTAGAAAATATCAGCGCCGGAATAAGGAAAATGGCCCAAATAGTACGGCGGTCAACGCCGGATTCAAAAGCTCTCGGCCGAACAACAAAACACTGCCCCTAAAGGATAACAGTGACGAGCTATCCAACCTAAACAAGATTCTTGGTAAACTGTGTCAAATACATGGTACCTCCGGGAAGCCTACAAACCATACCCACAGAGATTGTTGGGTCTTCAAACAGTCCGGCAGACTGAACGCCGAACACAAGGGGCTCGACACACCAAGTAAAGATGACGACGAGCACCACAAGCAGAACCCCGGAAAACAAAAAACTTTCCCACAGGAGGTTAAAATAGTAAACTCACTTCACGTGATCAAAAGGAAAAACAAAGCGGCGCCCCCTAAAAAGCGCGCCGCACACTGGTTGTCAAAACCAATCACCTTCGACCATCAGGACTATTCCGATAATATCCGGAACGCAGGATGGACTGCCTTGATATTGGATCCTATAATCGACGGATTCCAATTTACAAATGTCCTCATGGATGGCGGCAGTGACATAAACCTGATATATCAGGACACAATCCGCAGGATGGGGATAAACCCAACCAAAATTCGCCGTAGCAACACCTCCTTTAAAGGAGTACTGCCCGGCCCATACGCCCTCTGCACGGGCTCCATACTGCTAGAAGTTGTGTTTGGTTCATCCGACAACTTCCGTCGCGAAAAGTTACTCTTCCATGTCGCCCCTTTTAAAAGTAGCCATCAAGCACTATTGGGACGCGAAGCTTTCGCCCGCTTTAACGCAATACCGCATTATGCATCTCTAACAATTAAAATGCCCGGTCCACGCGGCATCATCTCGTTAAAAGGAAGTATTAAGTGTTACTCGAGCACGGGAAAACGGGAGACTGCCTTGACAGCCCCACAACTATCCGACTCTGCTAGGCAAAGAACCTGAATTGGTCATTCAAACCCCGGACACGGCTAGACGAGTCCGGCGCCTACTAGCGGCATACCCCCATACGAGGGGCCACATGCATGTATAACAAGAGACAATAAAGCTCAATTTTATTCACTTCTTCGAACCGTACTCTGTTCATTTAATATTAAGTACATCTTTCGCACGATCCTTTTGCTTTCAAACTAAGTTCCTCTCTTTTACAGATGAACAACGTGGTACACCCGTCTAGGATACGGCACAACGGAGACACAGGTGCAGACGTGCAGCAGGGACCCGTTGCAAGGATTCTTTTCAGATTAAGACCCTGCGTAAACCTTTTTTCATTGTCTCTTGTTGATATACATTCCCCCAGTTCCTTAAATATAACTGAGGAGGAGGCTGGTGCTTTGGCATTGGCCGCACCAGAATTTTTGCGCGTACCTGGACACAAAGGGCTTAGGGCCTTATTTTGCCCATTTTCATAAAGACCGAATACCTTAGAGAGTATTCGGCGTCTCGAGTTAGGCCTTAGATGCATCAGCTCCGAATCATGTCTTTGGTCAAATGTTGGGTTGCCCGGCTCCTGTGTTTTGCTGCCTTTCGTTCCATTTTCACGGCTAACGCGGCACCAGGAGAACTACTGTGATTGTGCCCCGGTTCGGCCGGGCGAGCACCTTAGTAGAGAAAGCCGAAAACTGACTGTCATGATATAGCGAGAGACTGGTCAACCACTCGATGACTCACATGAATGTTTAGAATTCCTCCGCATTAACGAAGGACCGGGTTTTCGGTCAGGCACATACGCACCCCGAATTCGGGAGAGTGTGGTGCCCCCAGGGGCTATATAGTAGCCCCACCCTCGAACTCCTATGGCTAAGTGAAAGTGATAAAGCATTATAGTCCGGTTGCCTGGTTTGCTACGCTATCACCTCCTTAACAGGACCAAGACGTTGGATTAAGTGTGAAAAAGCGCCTTTTTTTGCAAACACCCCCGCACTATGTGCGTGGGGGCTGAAGCCAAGGACTGCCATCTTTCAGGGTATATACACATATAAATAAACGGCCACACATGGAGTAGTTTACTACTTGAACGCACAAGTATAAAAAGCACTTATATTACATTGAAAACATTGTTTTCACAAATCATACATGTCATTTAAACATAATATCCTTCGAGCATTGCGTCTCTATTAAACGAGCGCCCGGCAGGACTTCTTCAAAGTAGTGCTCGGCAGGTACTCGGCCTCTGTCCGAATCCTGGGATGCAATGTCAGTGGCCTTCATCTCTGCCCAGTATGTCTTGACACGGGCAAGAGCCATCCGCGCTCCCTCAATGCACGCTGATCGCTTGATTGCGTCGATACGCGGCACCGCACCAAGAAACTGCTGCACTAAACCAAAAAAGCTCTTCGGCTGGGGTCCGTCCGGACACAAGTGAGTCAAGACATGCTTCATGGCAAATCCGGACAATCGATTCAGCTCGGCCCATTCGGCCAACCGATCGGTCAGCGGCAGAGGACGCTCCGGACTATGGAATTGCGACCAATATAGCTCTTCCCTTCTGTGCCCCTTCTGGCCCCGGAAGTGCTCAACCGCGTCCACAGCGCTCGCCGCCAAGTCCAGATAAGCATCCTCTGAACTCCACAATTTATCCAACTGAGCATACTTTGGATCTGTATATTTCCTCCGCAGAAGAAATGGTTTTCCAGCCGCAATTGCCCTGGCCTGACTCAGCTCCTCCTTGGCAGCTCTCAAAGCCGATTGGGCATTCTTGGATTCGGCGGCGGCCTTTTTTAGGCCCTCTTGTTCCGCTTGACGCTCTTCTTCAAGAACCTCGCAGCGATCGGTAGTATTCCTTAACTTTTTGGCCATATCGGCCATCTCCTCTTTGCTTCGGCAATGAGCAGCCCGTTCAGTTTCTAGCTCTTCGGCCGCCTTTAAAGCGGCTGCATTACTACTCCTGGCTTGCTCTTTCGCTCGGGCGAGTTCTACCCGCAGCTCCTCAACGGCAGTGGCACCATCTGCATTAAGCATACAAACAGTAAGACATGGGCGTCAAGCTCCCTTACCAGGTGTCCGCATAGAAGTCGCATACCTTGTGACTCGTCAAACCGTTTATTGACCAGCGCGATGTCCGCATCCGCCTCATCAAGCTGCCGCTTTAGTTCGGCATATTCATCAGTCCGGCTGGCCTCCGGACGCCCCGCCACCTGTTTAGGAGCGGCGATATGTTAAAACTGAGAATTTGATCCTCGGCACGTCGTCAATTTTGACAACATACCGAGTCTCAGGGGCTACTATCTATACATGGCGCATTTTATATGCATAACTGTCAGAAGGTACAATATTTTTTGCGTACCTCAAACCCCGTCAGTAAGCTTCTGACGGCTTCATGCAATCCACTCTCTGCGGATGCAACTCTTTCAATCACCGCACCCATTAGAGCACGGTGATCTTCTGAGATAGCCGCTCGCCCGAGCAGATCCTTCAGCTCCTCCGACCGCACACCACTTGGCGCCGGACCTTCCGCCCCCGCCGGACTTGGGGGAACCCTCCGCGACGACACCTCCGGGTCGTCTGCTTCACATGAGGGTGCGACAGGTGGAGGCGTTTCGCTCTCCATCATCTCCGGAAGAAGATCCCCCGAAGACGAAATCTGCTGAGAAGGGCCGAGGTCCTAACTACAAGGAACAATTTCGGTTATCTTCATAAATAAATACAGGGATGCTCCTTATTTACAAGACCCCTTCTTTCTACTTACGGCTCGCTGGAGGGCTAATCCCCTTGGGGAAATAATGCGGCTGGGTTACTTCCCAGCGCCGGACTCTCTGCCGAAGATTCCCTTCCTTTCTTTGAGGC
>LR880967.1:58342111-58353664 GCA_904067115.1 Aegilops sharonensis
GAGATATAAAGATGGTGATATTAGAGTCATGCTAGTGGGTAGTTGTGGTTTGTAGAAATACTTGTGTTGAGGTTTGTGATTCCCGTAGCATGCACGTATGGTGAACCGTTATGTGATGTAGTCGGAGCATGCATGATTTATTTATTGATTGTCTTCCTTATGATTGGCGGTCGGGGACGAGCGATGGTCTTTTCCTACCAATCTATCACCCTAGGAGCATGCTCGTAGTACTTTGTTTAGATGACTAATAGATTTTTGCAATAAGTATGTGAGTTCTTTATGACTAATGTTGAGACATGGATTATACGCACTCTCACCCTTCCATCATTGCTAGCCTCTTCGGTACCGTGCATTGCCCTTTCTCACCTCGAGAGTCGGTGAAAACTTCGCCGGTGCATCCAAACCCCGTGATACGATACGCTCTATCACACATAAACCTCCTTATATCTTCCTCAAAACAGCCACCATACCTACCTATCATGGCATTTCCATAGCCATTCGGAGATATATTGCCATGCAACTTCCATCATCATCATATACATGACTTGAGCATTTATTGTCATATTGCTTTGCATGATCGCAAGGTAGCTAGCATGATGTTTTCATGTTTTGTCCATTTTTTATGTCATTGCTACACTAGATCATTGCACATCCCGGTACACCGCCGGAGGCATTTATATAGTCATATCTTTGTTCTAGTATCGAGTTGTAATATTGAGTTGTAAGTAAATAAAAGTGTGATGATCATCATAATTAGAGCATTGCCCCATTGAGGAAAGGATGATGGAGACTATGATTCCCCCATAAGTCGGGATGAGACTCCGGACTTTACAAAAAATAAAAGATGCCAAAGAAGCCCAAATAAAAAAAAAGACGCCAAAGAAGCCCACCAAAAAAATTAAAAAATTAAAAAAATAAAATTAAAAATAGAGAGAGAAAAAGAGAGAAGGGGCAATGTTACTATCCTTTTACCACACTTGTGCTTCAGAGTAGCACCATGATCCTTCATATAGAGAGTTATCACTTTCATATACTAGTGGGAATTTTCATTATAGAACTTGGCTTGTATATTCCGGTGATCGGCTTCCTCAAATGCCCAAGGTATTCGTGGGCAAGCAAGTTGGATGCACACCCACTTAGTTTCCATCTTGAGCTTTCATACTCTTATAGCTCTTAGTGCATTCGTTGCATGGCAATTCCTACTCACTCACATTGATATCTATTGATGGGCATCTCCATAGCCCGTTGATACGCCTAGTTGATGTGAGACTATCTTCTCCTTTTTGTCTTCTCCATACAACCTCCACCATCATATTCTATTCCACCTATAGTGCTATGTCCATGGCTCACGATCATGTATCGCGTGAAAGTTGAAAAGGTTTGAGAACATCAAAAGAATGAAACAATTGCTTGGCTTGTCATCGGGGTTGTGCATGATTTGAATATTTAGTGTGGTGAAGATGGAGCATAGCCAGACTATATGATTTTGTAGGGATAACTTTCTTTGGCCATGTTATTTTGAAAAGGCATGATTGCTTTATTAGTATGCTTGAAGTATTATTGTCTTAATGTCAATGATAGACTATTGCTTTGAATCACTCGTGTCTTAATATTCATGCCATGATTAGACATATGATCAAGGTTATGCTAGGTAGCATTCCACATCAAAAATTATCTTTTTTATCATTTACCTACTCGAGGATGAGCAGGAATTAAGCTTGGGGATGCTGATACGTCTCCATCGTATCTATAATTTTTTATTGTTCCATGCCAATATTATTCAACTTTCATATACTTTTTGGCAACTTTCTATACTATTTTTGGGACTAACATATTGATCCAGTGCCCAGTGCCAGTTCCTGTCTATTGCATGTTTTTGGTCTCGCAGAATATCCATATCAAACGGAGTCTAAACGGGATAAAAACGGATGGAGATTTTTTTGGAATATTTTAGAAGTCTGGAAGAAAGATCATCGCGAAACGGAGTCCGAGGTGGGCACGAGGTACGGGGGGCGCCCTACCCCCCCCCCCCCAGGGCGTGCCCCTGACCCTCGAGGTCCACCCGTAAGGCGGTTGGTGCCCTTCTTCGGCCGTAAGAAAGCTATTTTTTGGTAAAAAAATCACGGCGAAGGTTTCAGGCCAATCAGAGTTACGGATCTCCATATATATACGAAACAGTGAAAGGGCACTAGAACAGAACGCAGAAACAAAGAGAGACAGCGAGACAGATCCAATCTCGGAGGGGCTCTCACCCCTCCCATGCCATGGGGCCCAAGGACCAGAGGGGAAACCCTTCTCCCATTTAGGGAGGAGGTCAAGGAAGAAGAAGAAGGAGGGGGGCTCTCTCCCCCTCGCTTTCGGTGGCGCCAGAGTGCCACCGGGGGCCATCATCATCACCGTCATCTTCACCAACAACTTCACCGCCATCATCACCAACTCTTCCCCCCTCTATGCAACGGTGTAACCTCTCTCTTACCCGCTGTAATCTCTACTTAAACATGGTGCTCAACGCTATATATTATTTACCAATGATGTATGGCTATCCTATGATGTTTGAGTAGATCCGTTTTGTCCTATGGGGGGCCATCATCATCACCGTCATCTTCACCAACAACTTCACCGCCATCATCACCAACTCTTCCCCCCTCTATGCAGCGGTGTAACCTCTCTCTTACCCGCTGTAATCTCTACTTAAACATGGTGCTCAACGCTATATATTATTTCCCAATGATGTATGGCTATCCTATGATGTTTGAGTAGATCAGTTTTGTCCTATGGGTTAATTGATGATCGTGATTGGTTTGAGTTGCATGTTTTATTATTGGTGCTGTCCTATGGTGCTCTCCGTCTCGTGCAAGCATGAGGGATTCCCGCTGTAGGGTTTGCAATATGTTCATGATTTGCTTATGGTGGGTGGCGTGAGTGACAGAAGCACAGACCCGAGTAAGTAGGTTGTTTGCGTATGCGATAAAGGGGACTTGATACTTTAATGCTATGGTTGGGTTTTGCCTTAATGAATCTTTAGTAGTTGTGGATGCTTGCTAGAGTTCCAATCATAAGTGCATATGATCCAAGTAGAGAAAGTATGTTTGCTTATGCCTCTCCCTCAAATAAAATTGCAATAATGATTACTGGTCTAGTTATCAATTGCCTAGGGACAAATAGAACTTGAGGGAATATTTGTTCTACCTTTAGCTCCTCGTTGGGGTCGACACTCTTACTTATCGAAAGAGGCTAAAATTGATCCCCTATACTTGTGGGTAATCAAGTATGTGCATTACTTTGGGCCATTTGGAATTGTTGGAATGATGTTGCCTTTAATAGACAAACTATCACCAATTTTTTTGCAGGTTATCTTCAGGGCTACTTGGATCTGTATGTGGTCATTAATCGGCCATCCACGGGGAGCATATGGATATTGGGTGCAACCAATGGAGAATGATTGTACGGGATAGTTATAACCGGTTTGGATGGCGGTCCAATAATAGGATAGGTGTTTGTCATCTTACCCTATTTTCGCCAGTTGTGGCAAATTTCTTTTTTGAGATTTGTACTTTTGTTTGAGACTTCATATTCAACTTGGATTTTTAATAAAATGGCCGTGTGCTTCAAGAGATGCAGAAGTCGGGGCTTTCCTCCTTTAAAAAAAACCGACAAGACCGCCCGCACACAAGCCATCTCCAATGGGGGGAAACACCTTTGGCGCAAGTCCACCCTGCTCAACATTGATGACCGTCACATCCAGAAAAGGGAGGTCCGGGGAGACAACCTAGTTGATCTCATCTCAGACATCCTCGAGGCTCCATGCAAGGTATGCGCCCGTCGCCTTTCCCTGAGCACGCTATACCATCACTCCAGCGACCAAGACAGGTATTTTTTGAAAAGAAGGATGACCCCCGGCCTCTGCATCTGGGAGATGCATGCGGCCATTTTATTTATAACCCCATGTTTGATGGATGGTTCCAATCCGAGGTTCTTGATCACCTCGAGGAGTTTCATTTCAGCTACCAGCGGGTCAACAACATGGAACCGCTTCATGCTGGTGATTTGATGGCACCGTAGCGCCGTCTGTGTTAAACTCTTCCTTCCTTCGAGTCGCTAGCTTTGGCCGCTGCCGCTTCATTGAGAATATCTTAGCCTTGGGCATAACTTTTCCAAATCTCATCGACCTCACTCTCTTCAGGATGACAAAGCCCGAGAGCACACTCCATGCCATGATCGCGGCATCTCCAAATCTTATCACCTTGTACCTCAACAGATGCTATCACTTCCGTCGTGTCCACATTAGGTCCCAAACTCTTGTAAGCTTCACCATGTTGGTTGACCCAGAGTGTGATAGGATGGAGGAACTCACTATTGTCTACACTCCAAGATTACAGGAACTCTTGCTATGTGATGGTGGATATTACGTTCCATGAATCATACGTATCCTGGTTGCACCAAATTTTCACATGTTGGGATGGCTGCGCAGTGACATGATGTCCATGATAAAGCTTGGGAAGACAATACTCCAGGTAACTTAATCTCTTAAATCCAGTTTTCTGTTTGCATCCTCTTACTTAGTCAGCACTTCTATTACTAATTGTCTCTCATGTTTTGATGATCCAGGCAATGGTTGACAGTAGCCTAGTGTCATCGTGTCACGACCGGTTTTCCAATAAAATGCTTATTGAGAAACCGACCTTTGAGTCTAGTACGAGGAAAAATCGTCCTGACTGGTAGACAAATTCTTGATACAATAAGCCAGTAGCATTAGAATATATTACAGGGTCGAGCTGGGGTGCTAACCATTTATTACAAGCACGCCAATAATTATACATAATGGCGGATGTGACACAATGGTGTGGTGGCATACTACTGACTCGAGGTAAAGTGGTGGTGGAATAACACAGTGGAGTGGATAATATGACTCCTACACTGGCGGCTCATCGAGCGTCGAGGTGAGGCTCGATGAATTTATTTGGGTAGCGGAAGCGGATTTGACACAGAGACCAAATCCAGGGTCGCACGAGACTGACTGGGACTCCTCTAGGCGTCGGACTCGCTATTGAACTCTTCATCCATGAGATCGCCTTCGTCAGCATCTGGCCAAATCAACAAGCCAGGTGAGTTATTTGAAAGTACTCGCAAGACAGTTCGGACATAAGATATAACAAATGCATGCATGAATGCGTCATGAGCAATTAGTAATGTGCAATCAAATGAGGAACATGCACAGCATTTTATAGCAATACGAAAGTCAGGCGGTAGTCCTTCCGAACTCCACAAAAAAAAATAACTGAAACCGATCGGGTGTCTGAAGCGACGCCTCGAAGGGTGGACAAATAAATAAAACATGCCTCAATCGTGCGTCTAAGCGACACCACATAAAGGGCTTATATTGAAAGTAATGGACATACGTGTCACAGTCGGACGTCTGAGCGACATCACAGAAAGGGCTTATATTGAAGTAAAAAAAATGCTTGCCACAGTCGGACGTCTGGGTGACATCGCAGAAAGGGCTTATATCAAAGTAATATAACAAGTGTGCCACAGTCGGACGTCTGAGCGACGTCGTAGAAAGGGCTTATATCAAGTAAATAATAAGTTTGCCACAGTCGGACGTCTGAGCGACATTGCAGAAAGGGCTTATATCAAAGTAAATAACAAGTTTGCCATAGTCGGACGTCTGAGCGACATCGCAGAAAGGGCTTATATACATTATTCATATATGTTAAACTTGTAAGAATAATACTCATAGGAAATCATTCAACACATGATAATAAATGGGTTAGTCCATCCATAGGAATAAACATTTAACCGGACTTAACAGTCCTATGGTTCTTTGGAGTTTCTGTCACCGAGACTGACACTTGACAAGATAAGATGAACACAGGACTTGGACATGGATAAGATGATTTCAAGGATTATTGACTCTGCAGAGTTTGTACTAAATTATCCACAGCCAACGGATTTCCGTAGTCATGAAGGACTAGTTCCGTTTAAGGTATTTCGGAGGAAACACATCTAACCAGTACACACCCATCCCACCTCACGATGCCAGGAATCACCCTAGACAGCGTTCAAGAAAAACTTTGAGACGGGGAGATCACAATCTCGAATACCATGGGATCAATTTATATACGCGCGCTCTAAGGGGTGCCCCCCTCTCGGTCCCAACCGGAAACGCCCATGCCCCCTGACCGGATGATAGGCTTTAATCCAGGGCCATGGAACCCTCATCCCGGCCTCTCGATTTGGTGTGTACGAGGAAAACGGTTTGCAATTTACTAAGCCGTATCCCTTGCGGAAAACATGTGGTAGTACGGAAAGGGAAAACAGACGGGAACTGGGATGATTCATGTTGACACTGGGTCAAACAGTCTGGCATAAGACTGGCATGCAACAACACTGCCATCTTACCCATTCTCATGCCATTTCATGGCCATGCAAACTCATATCCAACAACTTATGGATTATCGAACTTCACTTGCCTCAACTTTGCATGTAATATAACCTTCATCGAGATGCTCCAAAAACATGTCATGGAACTACTTAATGCAAACATGCCAAGACACACGTCATATCAAAAGTTCAAACATGCTTGCCTGGTTCGGAGTAGTCGGAGCCTAGCTCGGTGAAGTTCGCGGTTCCGTCACCTCCTCCGGTATCTACGGTATACAGAAATACACGCACTATCGTAAATACCGTGAGGTGCACAAAAATATACCAAATATTTTTCAAATAAATCTGATAAAAAAGTAGACAAAATTTTAAAGAGGATAGAAAAAGAATCAATCAAAAATCCTTTTCTGTTTAAAAGTTATAAGGGTTTTAATCTAGGGACTTTTCTGTAATGAAACAGAAACTTCTCAGGGGGCTGAACAGGAAAAGACCAGAAAAACGATTCAGACTGAAAGCGCATTTGCCCGAATACGTTTTCAGAAAATGATTCGAAAAAAAGAACAGAGGGGCTGACGGGCGGGTCCCACCCATCAGGTTTGAATTTTCAAACGGAGAAAACAGAGCTCGTCGGCGCCCGAGAGCTGCGGTCGTCGCCGGCGGCGATCCACGGTGAGGCAGCGGGATCGGGTGTTACCTCCGTGCTCAGCATGACCTTCCGCGTCGGTGAGGGGTGGTGGTGGTCGCCGGCGAGCACTACGTCGACGGCGGCCCTGGCTCCGGCGGACGGCGGCTCGGGTGGAGCTGGGTCTCGTCGGGGAGGGCTGCGGAGGTCAAATCAAACCATGGGTTAGCTTACTGGGTGCTCGGGGAGGTTACTGACGAGGTTTGGGTGCCGGGGATGGGCTCACCGAAGTGGATCGAGGTGGTGGCCGAGGCGGATCGGGGCGGCCGGAGTTGGGGGAGGAGACCTCCTCGAGGTCCTCCTAGTGGCCTGGCGGGGTGCTGGTGAGTTGTAGAGGTGGTGCGTGCTCGAGAACGAGCTCGGGACTTCCTTTTATAGGCGATCCGAGGCGGTGGCCGTGAACAGAGATCTCCGGTGATGGTTACGGCGGCGCAGAGCTTGGTCGGAGTGTTTAGGGCGTTGGGCGTCAACGTAGAGTCCCACTGGTTCCGTTTAGGCGCTAAACGAGTTCGGATTAGGTGCTATGGGTGGGTTTGACGGAACGGGGCGGCGCGGGCCCGTCGGTGGCAGAGAGCGCACCCTGTGCTTGCCGGGCCACGGCGACGGTGCTGCGGGGTGCGCTGGCGTGCGCGAGGCCACGCGGAGGGCAAGGGAGCATCGGGCGGCGCAGAACGGCGTAACGAGCTGGCACGGGCCCTCGCTGGCCGCCACGGGTAGCTCTGCCACCGCAGAGGCAGCCGGCGTTGGCGATGCTCGCCGCCACCAACACCTACACCCGTCCAAGAGGGCGTGCGGTGCTCTGGCCAAGGAGAAGGGGCCGTGCGCAACGCGCCAGGACGCACGGGTGATCGGTGACAAGTCATTGACGAAAACAACACTGAAGAAAACTTTGAAACTCTGAACTTTCTGAAAGTGCATAGTAACAGTGCCGTCCAGGTGTTCGACGAAATGATTTTGGCATGTGGGGAATTTTCCTTGAGCTGATTTTTCGTGAGGTGGCCTCTCACTGCATCTGGGGGCTGCCTGAATTTTGGTATAATTTTTGGAGAAGAGAAGATATGAATTTCACCAAATTTGACAAATCTGGTCCAAACTTGCAGAGATTAAAATTTGAAAATTTTGAAAAGAGGAAGAGTGGATCTTGATGGATCTAGGTTGTGGGTGCTAAAGACTATCCAGAGGAGTTGGTTTGAGTTCAAAACCCAAAGGAAATTTGGTACTTGCTTTGTAAATCCTCTAGGCTCAAAATAATGGACAGAATTGTTTTGGGAGAAAAAATAATTGAAATAAAATCCAAACATGGGTTGGTCTTGTGGAAACAGAATGTTTAGATTGCCCCAAAGTGGAAGGAAGGGTTTTGGGAAGATTTACCACATGAGGCATGGTAAAATCATGGATGGTTTCAATATAAGAGAAGTCCAAAAACTCCTAGGGTTTTCTTTAAAAGAAAATAAATCCCAACAAATAAATTTGAGAAGGGGAAAATCAGAAGAAAGCTTTTTAATAACCAAACACCAGAGTTGAAGAAGATATCAACAATGAAATCCTTGCCAAGGGAGAAGTTTTGAGAGAGAGGTTTTTGGAAGAATTTAAATGACCTTCTTCAAATCCAACAAAGTTTTTGTTGAAAACCAAACAAATTTTTTTTTGAGTGTCACACATCGCTGCATAATGTAAAGATCCCGAAGCTTATTGTCCATGGTCCTAGGTTAAACAATGTCATTGAAGTCCTCCCATGCTTTCCATGCTTACAACAGCTTCACATAAACGTGAGTCAATTTGGGAGACTCTTTCTTTCTGTGTGCAATCTTAGCTTTTTTAGAAAAGGAGGAATACCTCCGGCCTCTGCATCAGTCGATGCATTTTCTTTTTTTTAGAAAAGGAGGATGACCCCCGGCCTTTGCATCTGGGCGATGCATGCGGCTACTTTATTAATTATTCTCACAAGAACTTACAAAGTTATACAACAGTAAGACTAAAGCCACCGTCTAAGCGACAACTATCGCTACACCTATCCTATTGATGAAGGGGCGTTGATAGGCTAGGCCTAATACCAAACAAACATCATAGCCAGACCTAACATCTAAAACCTGAGGTCCCAACCAGGACGCCTACCGAGTATGGGCACCCACCAGTCCAGCGTGCTCCCCAACCAGGACGCCTGCCGGGTATGAGGCTGCCGCAGCCACTTGCCACCAATCCATCTTCAGAGATGTACTGCTGCATCAACCTTGCCCGGTCTAGTTGCCACCGACGCCACCATGACGCCAAACAGTATCGACCTCCTTCGCGTGCCCATCACCACACATCTGACGTCAAGCCACCGCTGCTCCATGCCGCCAAGAGCCGCCACCATCAGTCGATGCACCCATTAGTCGATGCATGCAACTATATTATTAGAATTCGGAATAGAGTCTGCAATGAAGCTCAAAGTCTGAGCAAAAAAGGAGAAAATAAGTATGCAAAGTGCCACATCCGGCGATAAAGAACAAGGCTACGATGCCTACGCACCTAGCCTATTATTAACTCGCCATCCAAATCGGCTGAAGATAGCCCGTGTTATCGTCTCCCAACGGTTGCACCAAATAACCATAGGCCCCTGTAGTCCGCATGAGTGAGTAATGACTACATACGGATCCAGGTTGTAGCTCTGTAGATTACCTACAAAAAATTGGTGAATGTTGTACCATTAAGAATCATATTATTTCTACTGTTCCATATATCCCATAATAAAGCACATATCCCTATCCGAATATGTTTAATTATGTGTATGTCCACTTCATTAAGCCACGTCCCAAATAACGTGTTTGTGCTCATTGCAGGTTGTATGTTAAAAGCTATATGGATAGACCGCCATAACAATTTTGCAAGTGGACACTCGAGAAAGAGGTGTTTAATCATTTCGTTTTGATCACAAAAACAACACCTGGGGTTACCAGCCCAATTTCTTTTCATCAAATTATCTTTGGTCAAGATGTCTTCTTTGTGGACGAACCACTACAGCCTCGGAGGCAAGTTAATGTCTTACAGAGGCCGGCTGGTGTTGATTAACTCGGTTTTGACGAGTGTGCCGATGTTTATCCTATCTTTCTTTGAAGTACCGGTGGGGGTACGAAAAGATTAGACTTCTACAGATCCCGATTCTTCTGGCAAAGCGATGAGGCCAAGAAGAAATACAGACTGGCTAGATGGGATATCATGTGTAGACCTAAAGACCAGGGTGGGTTAGGGATCAAGAATTTAGAGGTAAAGAATAGATGTTTGCTTAGCAAATGGTTAGACAGACTATCTACGGAGACCGAAGGCATGTGGATGCAAATCTTGTTGGGGAACGTTGCAGAAAATTAAAATTTTCCTACGGTTTCACCAAGATCTATCTATGAGTTCATCTAAGCAACGAGTTACTAGAGAGAGTTTGCATCTACATACCACTTGTAGATCGAGTACGGAAGCGTTCGAGGGAGTGGTGATGATGAAGACGTTCCCAACGTGATTCCGATCACCGATGACCAAAGTGCTGAAAGGACAGCACCTCCGTGTTCAACACACGTACGGGACGATGGTGTCTCCTCCGTCTTGATCCAGCAAGAGTGAAGGAGAGGTTGAGGAAGACAATTCCAATGGCAGCACGACGGCGTGGTGCAGTTGGTACGGCAGTTCTCCGGCAGGGCTTCGCCAAGCTTGCGTGGAGAAAGAGAGGTGTTGGGGAGGGGAGGGGCTGCGCCTTCAATGGTGTTGGCAGCCCTCCTCCCCACCCCTCTATTTATAGGAGGAGAGGGCAAAGGGGGGCCGGCCATCTAGGGTAAACCCTAGATGGGGGCGGCGGCCCAAGGGAGGAGGGGAGGGTGGCTTGCCCCCAAGCTAGGGGGGCGCCCCCTTTAGGGTTTACCCCTCCCCAAACCCTAGCCGCATGGGCCTAGGTGGGGAGGTGCGCCCAGCCCACCAGGGGCTGGCTCCCTCTCCCACTTAGCCCATGTGGCCCCCCGGGAGAGGTGGCCCCTCCCGGTGGACCTCCGGAACCCTCCCGGTGGCCCCGGTACTTTACCGGTATACCCCCGAAACTTTCCGGAGTCCGTTTAACCACTTTCCATATATAAATCTTTACCTCCGGACCATTCCAGAACTCCTCGTGACGTCCGGGATCTCATCCGGGACTCCGAACAACATTCGGTAATCACATACTTGTTTTCCTATTAACCCTAGCGTCACCGAACCTTAAGTGTGTAGACCCTACGGGTTCGGGAGACATGCAGACATGACCGAGACTACCTCAAGTCAATAACCAACAGCGGGATCTGGATACCCATGCTGGCTCCCACATGCTCCTCGATGTTGTCATCGGATGAACCACGATGTCAAGGGTTCAAGCAACCCCGTATTCTATTCCCTTTGTCTGACGGTATGTTACTTGCCCGAGACTCGATCGTCGGTATCCCAATACCTCGTTAGTCTCGTTACCGGCAAGTCACTTTACTCGTACCGCAATG
>LR880967.1:58360757-58377990 GCA_904067115.1 Aegilops sharonensis
GCCCCCTTTAGGGTTTACCCCTCCCCAAACCCTAGCCGCATGGGCCTAGGTGGGGAGGTGCGCCCAGCCCACCAGGGGCTGGCTCCCTCTCCCACTTAGCCCATGTGGCCCCCCGGGAGAGGTGGCCCCTCCCGGTGGACCTCCGGAACCCTCCCGGTGGCCCCGGTACTTTACCGGTATACCCCCGAAACTTTCCGGAGTCCGTTTAACCACTTTCCATATATAAATCTTTACCTCCGGACCATTCCGGAACTCCTCGTGACGTCCGGGATCTCATCCGGGACTCCGAACAACATTCGGTAATCACATACTTGTCTTCCTATTAACCCTAGCATCACCGAACCTTAAGTGTGTAGACCCTACGGGTTCGGGAGACATGTAGACATGACCGAGACTACCTCAAGTCAATAACCAACAGCGGGATCTGGATACCCATGCTGGCTCCCACATGCTCCTCGATGTTGTCATCGGATGAACCACGATGTCAAGGGTTCAAGCAACCCCGTATTCTATTCCCTTTGTCTGACGGTATGTTACTTGCCCGAGACTCGATCGTCGGTATCCCAATACCTCGTTAGTCTCGTTACCGGCAAGTCACTTTACTCGTACCGCAAACCATGATCCCGTGACCAGACACTTGATCACCTTGAGCTCATTATGATGATGCATTACCGAGTGGGCCCTAGTGATACCTCTCCGTAATACGGAGTGACAAATCCCAGTCTCGATCCGTGTCAACCCAATGGTCACTTTCGGAGATACCTGTAGTGCACCTTTATAGTCACCCAGTTACGTTGTGACGTTTGATACACCCAAAGCACTCCTACGGTGTCCGGGAATTGCACGATCTCATGGTCTAAGGAAGAGATACTTGACATTGGAAAAGCTCTAGCAAAACGAACTACACGATCTTTGTGCTATGCTTAGGATTGGGTCTTGTCCATCACGTCATTCTCCTAATGACGTGATCCCGTTGTCAATGACATTCGATGTCCATAGTCAGGAAACCATGACTATCTGTTGACCAACGAGCTAGTCAACTAGAGGCTTACTAGGGACGTATTGTAGTTTATGTATTCACACGTGTATTACGATTTCCGGTTAATACAGTTATAGCATGAATAAAAGACAATTATCATGAACAAGGAAATATAATAATAATGCTTTTATTATTGCCTCTAGGGCATATTTCCAACAAATCTTGCGGAATAAATACCTACATACTAAGACTTTAGCCCAGGTGAATGCAAGGCCCACGGACTCGCCATTTTGAAAAGGGTTAATGAAAACAAATAGTAAGTTTCTTACAGCGGGTGAAGTTCCTAATTGGTAGTGGTACCTCTATTATATTCTGGGAGGACCCATGGCTAGAGGAGACGCCTCTGGCTTTACAGTACCCTTCCCTATACAATATTGTGCAACGTAAGGAGGATTATGTTGCCACAGTATTAAATTCAGTACCACTTAACATCCAATTTAGGAGATCTCCTGTAGGGTAACGTATGTATGCTTGGTTACACCTGGTCCGTAGGTTGATGGATGTTCAACTTTCAGACCAGGCGGATAAAATTAGTTGGAAGTTAACCTCAAATGGATTATTCTCTGTGAAATCCATGTATTTGGTCTTAATTGACTCCGGGCCATTGTCGAGGCCTTTGCAGATATGGAAGATTAAAGTTCCACTCTGCATCAAGATCTTTGTGCAATCTTAGCTAGCTTTTATGTACTCTCTATTTATCCATTCCTATATATGTTGAGTAGTTCTACTCTAAATTATATATTCTCTTGCTTCATTTTCAGACACTGAGCCATGTTCCAAACAAGCAGAATGATAATCCAGCTCCTACTACTGTTGAGTGAGTTGACAGACATCTAAAGCAAGTAGCAGTGAAAATTTATTTAGGCAAGAACCCAGATTATAACTTTGCCAAGTTCTTTGTTTTGAACGCAACAGTGCTAGAGTCAATGAAGCTTTAGGTCCCTTTTAGCTGGAACAACTAATGGTGCTCCATACAATGAAGATGGATTTTAAGAACAGATCTTCTCCAAATGCTTGGGTTTATTTCGAGGGCACAGAGTGAGCACATGATCAACCACGCATATGAGGTGTCAAATTGTGTACCCGTTTGGCAGGCTAAGTTATCAGGGTTTCTTTTACTGCGGGGAACTGTTGCCTCTGTTGTCGTTCCATGTAATTTGATAACCAGAAAGGTTATTTTTATTTGTAATAACTTGAAGTTTACTTGTCAAAATTATATTATATGATTTTCTTTCTCAGAACATGTGTTGCTAGTTTTCTAAATATATTTGGTTCTACATACTTGAAAGTTCATGAATTTCTGACAAATTTTAGTAATGCTATGTCAACTGATGGTTGGTATATTTTTTGTTGGACCATAACTCATGGTAGATATATGATGATGTAAATGTTGGTCCTCATATATGTTGTCCTAAAGCAAACATATTTGGTGTTATGATTATGAAATATAGGTAGTGTGCTGATAGTAGTTTGTGGGCGAATTCATAGCTGACACACACTTACATATATATATTTTGTTTACTACAAGTTTAAATAATCTGTAGGGGATGAATATTTTCAGGTGAAACATGTCCAGTGTTCTCATTTTAAACACGTCACATAAGCATATGATCAAGGTAGGGCTCGTTCAGCTCCCAATGTTAGTATTTTTTTCATTGAACCATAATTCAGGGTAGATATATGATCATGTCACTTCTAGTCCTTAGAGCAACTCTAACCTATCTCCTAATATTTAGAGGAGTAAGGGCCGAGTATACTTTAGAGGAGCATGCATTTGCTCCTCTAAAAAATGACTGTTTCTAAGTGATTAACAATACTTAGAGGAGCATTGAGGGAGTCCTGGACTAGGAGGTGTCCGGATAGCCGAACTATCATCGCGGCCGGACTCCAAGACTTTCCTTGGCGTGGAAGGCAAGCTTGGTGATACGGATATGTAGATCTCCTACCATTGTAACCGACTCTGTGTAACCCTAACCTATCCGGTGTCTATATAAACCGGAGGGTTTTAGTCCGTAGGACGAACAACAATCATACCATAGGCTAGCTTCTAGGGTTTAGCCTCCTTGATCTCGTGGTAGATCTACTCTTGTACTACCCATATCATCAATATTAATCAAGCAGGAGTAGGGTATTACCTCCATCGAGAGGGCCCTAACCTGGGTAAAAACTTTGTGTCCCTTGTCTCCTGTTACCATCCGCCTAGACGCACAGTTCGGGACCCCCTACCCGAGATCCGTCGGTTTTGACACCGACATTGGTGCTTTCATTGAGAGTTCCTCTGTGTCGTCACCGATAGGCCCGATGGCTCCTTCGATCATCAACAACGACGTGGTCCAGGGTGAGACTTTTCTTCCCGGACAGATCTTCGTATTCGGCGGCTTTGCACTTCGGGCCAATTCGCTTGGCCATTTGGAGCAGATTGAAAGCTACGCCCCTGGCCATCAGGTCAGATTTGGAAGTTTGAACTATACGGCCGATGTCCGCGGAGACTTGATCTTCGACGGATTAGAGCCACAGCCGAGCGTGCCGCACTGTCTCGATGGGTATGATCTAGCTCTGTAGCCGAACATTACCCTGAGGCCACACCAGCATCCGCTCCGACCCTTAATCCGGAGCAGGATCCCCCGATCGAGGACGAGTGGTTGGACGCCGCCTCGGGGGCTACGATCTCTACGGCGATTGAGCCGAACTCCATCCCTGTCCTTTGTGAAGACCTTGACTCCAGGGTGCCGGACTCCTCTGCGGACTCCGAACACTCCGCGCCCCTGCCAATCGAATCCGATTGTGTGCCGGTCATGGAGTTCACTGCCGCGGACATCTTCAGCACACGCCCTTTGGCGACATTCTCAATTCACTAAAGTCTCTCTCTTTATCCGGAGAGCCCTGGCCGGACTACGGACAGGAAGGTTGGGATGTGGACGACGAAGAAATTCAACGCCCACCCACCACCCACTTTGTAGCCACTATCGATGATTTAACCGACATGCTCGACTTCGACTCCGAAGACATTGACGGTATGGACGATGATGACGGAGACGACCAAGGTCCACCTCCTACAGGGCACTGGAAGGCCACCTCGTCATACGACATATACATGATGGACATCCCAAAAGATGGGAACGGCGATGGAACAACGGAGGTTGACCCCTCCAAGAAGCAACCGAAGCGCCGACGTCAGCGGCGCAGCTCTAAATCCCGCCACAACAAAAACGGTGATTCCGGCACGGGAGATAATAGCACCCCGGACAGTGCCGAAGACAACCGCCTCCAGCAGGACTCAGCGTAGGAGGAGGGAGAAGCAAGTCCGCCCGACAGTGCGGCAGAAAGAGAGGTCGAGGACAATAATTATGCGTCTCCCTCCGAAGATGAGGCAAGCCTCGACGACGACGAATTTGTCGTGCCTGAGGATCCCGCCGAATAGGAGCGTTTCAAACGCAGGCTTATAGCCACGGCAAGCAGCCTCAAGAAAAAGCAGCAACAACTTAGATCTGACCAAGACCTGCTAGCTGACAGATGGACTGAAGTCCTTGCAGCCGAAGAGTATGAACTCGAGCGCCCCTCCAAAAGCTACCCCAAACGCAGGCCGTTGCCTCGATCAGAGGAAGAAGCACCCAAGTCACCAGCGCACGATATGGCCGACCGGCCACCCCGAGGCCGCGACAGAGAAGCCTTTCGGCCCTCCGTTCAAGCCGCACCCCGACGCCGCTCAAAAAGTACCAAGGCACGGGAAAACGTGCCGGACTTGCGAGATATATTGGAGGATAAGGCAAAACATACAAGATCGATCTAAGGATCGCGTGGGCGCCCAACGACTCGGGATGATTACCGGCACGCCGGATACAGCAAACCCGGTCGGGCCGAACACAGTAGAGAAAGCTCATATGAGCTACGTCACTAGTGCAGAACCGGGCAATAGCACCGGTTCATAAGGCCCTTTAGTGCCGGTTCCGTAACCGGCACTAAAGTGTGGGCACTAAAGCCCCCCCCCCCCTTAGTACCGGTTCAGCACGAACCGGTGCTAAAAGGAAACCACGTGGCACGAGCCAGCTCTGGGGGCCGGGAGCCCTTTAGTACCGGTTGGTAACACCAACCGGTACTAAATGTTTGTGGGTTTTTGTTTTATTTTTTATTTTTCAATTAAATTTGTGTTATCAATTTAATTTAGGATTGTTTTACGTTATAATGAGTTGTAGTCGTCGTCATCATCATCATCATCATCATCATCATCATCATCAGCATCATCATCATCGCATATTAATAAATAAATAAACTTTAGCGCGCTAAAAATCATCGTAGTCGTCATTAATTACCACTATTTTAGTCATAGTCATTACCGCTAGCTATCTAATCATCACCAACACTGGCTAGCTTAAAGAAGAAACATTCACTTTGTAATAGAAGCAAAGATATCATCGAGTTCAACATAATCATCACCAACATCGAAGTTCAGGACAATACGGACATGCATGAGAGATGACAAGTACTAATTAAGAGCATGAACTAGCTACTCCTGCGGCTCCCTCTCAGGTAGATTAGCATAGAATATGTATAGCTCTCCTGATTCATCATACTGGAGCATGCAGATGAATCTGTCTCCTAATCTTGGGTTGCGCTTCTCCTTGCTGCCCCCTAGTACTTCTCTGCGATCGTTAACAATTTTGCTCCAATCTTTCAATATTAAGCATTCTTCGCTTTCAGAAAACCTGAATGCACTCATGTGCAATGTAGCAAATCTTGGTCGTAAGCTAACCATTGACATGCGACCTTTTGTCTCAATCCACTGAGGCACAACTGTCATCGGAAGTCCCTGTTGAAGAACATCGTATAGTAATTAATATACTAAGCAATGAAAGTTTAGCTTCAAAAATAATGTATGCAAAAGATGCACTAATTAAGGACAAATAGTTAAAATCTTACCATCTTTCGGTTATAGATGTGACCGTAGTTCAATACGATCACCATTGGACACACGTTTTGAGTACTAACATTTCTAAGTTCAGGAATTTTTTTTTCTTGACAGTATTAAGATCCTCAAGCCATGAAACATAATGACTTATCTCCTCGCAGTTTAGTTGAGCCCCGGGGCAGTAGTAGGTCATGTCTACCAAGCCCCGGACATGTTTGCTTGAACCGAAATAAGCTGGCAATACAAATTAGTTGTCAACTATTTTTCAATAAATTGTATCAAAGACATAAACATATGCATGCATAGTTGAGAAAAACTCACATAATGGTAGAACTGGAGGCGTTTGCACATCGACCCAGATGTCTATATTACCTTCAATATCATCTTCCGGACGAATATCAAAGGTGATAACCATATCAGGCTCAAATGCATAAGCCTTGCATAGTGCTTGCCAAGTTTTGCTTTCAAAATGGGTGTATGTGTCTCCATTATATAATTTGACGTTGAAAGTATACCCATGCTCCGTCTTCAAGTAAACTCTCTTTACCTCCATATCATTTATAGCACTAAAACCTATCTTATCCAAGACAAAAATTCTTGCATGGCAGGGGATGCGGTAGTAGAATAGTGAAAATTTAAAATTATAAGTTGAAGCAAATGAAGCATAAGTCATGCTTTAAAATTATAAGTTGAAGCAAATGAAGCATAAGTTTTGCATTCAAATAATAATTGCCGTTGTGACTTACTGTATACACTTCGAATGTCTCATTCAGCTTGATGCTGAAGCGCCTACCATCAACAAGAAAATTTCTGTCGCACAGGCCGCGCTGGTCTTCACAGTGTTCGCACATAATGAAATCTTTTTCATCGTCAGATGAGATTTCCTATATGTTCATATATGTGAAACATTAAACACTTATTACTATCTAACATTAATTAATATCTAGCCAATTCAAAAATATATCTAACTATATTCATCTAACATTCGACATTAATCTAACATTTATATAAACTCAAAATATATAAAAACATTAAATAAACAGAAAAACTCATTAATAAATAATATTTTAATTAGATAATCAAATCTCAGATACAACAATTTTCTTACTAAAAATAAACTAGTTATATTAATTATTCAACTAGTTCAAATCTCAAATACCTAAATAAACTAGTTCGACAATTTTCTTACTAAAAATAAACTAGTTATATTAATTATTCAACTAGTTCAAATCTCAAATACCTAAATAAACTAGTTCGACAATTTTCTTACTAAAAATAAACTAGTTATATTAATTATTCAACTAGTTCAAATCTCAAATACCTAAATAAACTAGTTCGACAATTTTCTTACTAAAAATAAACTAGTTATATTAATTATTCAACTAGTTCAAATCTCAAATACCTAAATAAACTAGTTCGACAATTTTCTTACTAAAAATAAACTAGTTATATTAATTATTCAACTAGTTCAAATCTCAAATACCTAAATAAACTAGTTCGACAATTTTCTTACTAAAAATAAACTAGTTATATTAATTATTCAACTAGTTCAAATCTCAAATACCTAAATAAACTAGTTCGACAATTTTCTTACTAAAAATAAACTAGTTATATTAATTATTCAACTAGTTCAAATCTCAAATACCTAAATAAACTAGTTCGACAATTTTCTTACTAAAAATAAACTAGTTATATTAATTATTCAACTAGTTCAAATCTCAAATACCTAAATAAACTAGTTCGACAATTTTCGTACTAAAAATAAACTAGTTATATTAATTATTCAACTAGTTCAAATCTCACATACCTAGCTAATTAATATCTAATTAAATTTTCTAAAAAACAGAAAACAGAAAATAAGTAAAAAAATGTGTGTGTGTGTGTGTGTATGTGTGTGTGTGTATGTGTGTGTGTGTATGTGTGTGTATATATGTGTGTGTATATATGTGTGTGTATGTGTGTATATATGTGTGTGTCTGTGTACGTATACGTACACTGCAGTGCGCGGCCTCGTACGCCGCCGCCCCGTACGTACGAGCGGGGGCGCCAGCGTACGGGGCGGGGGCGGCGGCGTACGTACGGGCCGGGTGCCCGCGCGGCGCGGGTACGCGAGAGCGAGAGAGTACGTACGGGCCGGACCGCGGCGCGACGATGACGGACGGCGGGCGGCGGACGGCGGGCGAAGGGCGGACGACGGGCGACGGGCGACGGGCGCGGCGGCCGGCGACGACGGGACTCGAGCGGCGCGCGGCGTCGCGAAAGGTTGGAGACGCGAAGAAGTGGCGAGATGTAACTGAAATTTTCGTAAGTGTTGTATATATAGGAGAGGCCTTTAGTACCGGTTGGAGCCACCAACCGGTACTAAAGGCCAACTTTGGCCAGGCCAAGAGGCGGGAAGAGCAGGCCTTTAGTACCGGTTGGTGGCTCCAACCGGTACTAAAGGGTGGTCTTTAGTACCGGTTGGAGCCACCAACCGGTACTAAAGGCCTCGCGCTGCCACCCCAAAGTTTAGTCCCACCTCGCCGGGCGAAGGGCAGCCGCACTGGTTTATAAACCCCGCCGCGGCTACCTCTTTGAACTCCTCTATATAGCAGGCTTGTGGGCCTAAATTCTGCGCGCTGCCCTGTGAGTCTACTGGGCCTTTAAGGCCTGTAACTGCACGCACGGGGCCTAGCAGGCCCACAGGGCAGCGCCCCAATTTTTTTATAGTTTTTTTCTTTTCTGCTTTATTTTCTTCTATTTATTTCTGCGTAGTTTTTTGTATAGTTTTTTCTTTTCTGTTATATTTATTTTCTTCTATTTATTTCTGACTAGTTTTTCATCTAGTTTGCCAAAATTCAACATTTTCAGAGTTCATTTTGTAGTGATTTTCAATTTCACGGTCATTTTGTAAACGATTCAAAAATAGCAAATATAATTTATTTTCTTTTCTGCTTTATTTTTTCTTCTATTTATTTTTGAGTAGTTTTTTCTTTTCTGCTATATTTATTTTCTTCTATTTATTTCTGAGTAGTTTTTTTATATAGTTTTTTCTTTTCAGCTATAGTTTTTCTTCTTTTCTGCTATTTTTCTTTTCTGCTATTTTTTTCTTTTCTGCAAAACTTGATGGTCAAAGTCTGGAGTTATAACCAAAGTTTAAAAAAAAGAAATGCCGACGTGCAATTAGTTTTTGCCATAACAGAAGAAGTCCGGAGTTGTAATAAGTTATTAAAAATAAAAAAGAGGTGCAATGCTCGTTAATTTGCTTCAAGCCTTTCGGGATAGTGTAAACTGCACTGCGCATAGCTCCGTGCAGTCTACCATATTCCTGAAGGCTTGAAGCTAAGCAACGTGAGCATTGAGCCTCTTCTTCATCGTCTCTACACTCAGGGCTTATAAACCGCTCCTAGTCCCTCTCTCTTCGCGAGGTGGGACTAAAAAACAGCTGACTAAGAAACTGTAGTACTGGTTCATCCATGAACCGGTACTAAAGGTGCTCGTGGGGCCCCAGCCTTACCTGACACAACCTCATTAGTACAAGTTCGTGGCACGAACCGGTGCTAAAGGTTCGCCACGAACCGGTACTAAACAGCTCCTCCCGCCTAGCAGTTGGAACCGGTACTAAAGAGCTCCTCCCGCCTAGAAGCTGGAACCGGTACTTAAGAGCTCCTCCCGCCTAGCAGTTGAATGGTGCATACTGAATGCACAAAAGGCCTGGAGTTGTAATAAGTTTAAAAAATGAAATGCCTTTGTAACAGATGAGTTTAATTTCGTCATAAACACGAATACTTCGAAAGAGATTGTCCAGTTTGTAAACGAAGTGCATCCAGTTTTTGCCGTAACCCTCTCTACTTTTTTTAACATGATATGTGGGTGAAATGATGATACCATGCCAAGTTTCAACTTTTTCAGAGTTCATTTGTAGTGCTTTTCAATTTGCAGGTCATTTAGTTCTCAAAACAAATCATTAAATGCATGAAAAATACCAAATGAAGGCATAAACGGTTGAAAGTTGATGCCGTCGCTTTGAATGGTGCATACTTAACACAAAAAATATAAGAGCATTTAGATCATGATCTTATATTTCTTTACAGTCTAAATTGTCAATATGATCTTATAACATCAAAAATACTTTGATCATCAATGATCTTTGTGTGTACAATCTGAATTGTCAATATGAGTCATCAATGATTTATAAACCGATGAAGACTCATATTGCGGCCACAAATTCTACACATAGAGTTCAATGAAGACCAAGTGCTTGTGATAGTTTGAGAAATAACATATTTAAGGTGGTAAAAGGCTTGTTAGGGGAGCGAGGTGGGACTAAAAATAGCTTGCCATAACCTCATTAGTACCGGTTCATGGTACGAACCGGCACTAAATGGTGATGGTGGGGCCATAGCCTAACCACAGGCTGACACAGCCTCTTTAGTACCGGTTCGTGGCATGAAACGGTACTAAAGGTTCGCCACGAACCGGTGCTTTTAATCGCCACCACGAACTGGCACTAATGTACACATTAGTGCCGGCTGAAATTTAAACCGGCACTATTGTGCTTCACATTTGACCCTTTTTCTACTAGTGCGTCGTGATATAGCCCAATACAGAGGCGCAGCACACCCACTATGCTCCACAGATGAAGTAATGGATCATCAAATCCCTGAGGGCTTCAAACCCGTAAACATCGAATCATACGATGGTACCACAGATCCTGCGGTCTGGATCGAGGACTATCTCCTCCATATCCACATGGCCCGCGGTGATGATCTACATGCCATCAAATACCTCCCACTCAAGCTTAAAGGACCAGCTCGGCATTGGCTCAACAGCTTGCCAGCAGAATCAATTGGTTGTTGTGAGGACCTGGAAGCCGCATTCCTTGATAACTTCCAGGGCACATATGTGCGACCACCAGACGCCGATGACCTTAGCCATATAATTCAGCAGCCAGAAGAATCGGCCAGACAATTCTCGACACGGTTCCTAACAAACAAAAATCAAATCGTTGACTGTCCGGATGCGGAGGCCCTTGCAGCCTTCAAACATAACATCCGCAACGAATGGCTTGCCCGGCACCTAGGACAGGAAAAGCCGAAATCCATGGCAGCCCTCACAACACTCATGACCCGCTTTTGCACGGGAGAGGACAGCTGGCTAGCTCGAAGCAACAACTTAGCCAAACACCCTGATAGTTCGGATACCAAGGACAGCAATGGCAGGTCACGTCGCAACAAGAACAAGCGCCGCATTAACGGCGATAATGCTGAAGATACGGCAGTCAATGCCGGATTTAGAGGCTCTAAACCCGGTCAGCGGAAGAAGCCATTCAAAAGAAATACCTAGAGCCCGTCCAACTTGGACCGAATACTCGATCGCTTGTGCCAGATACATGGCACCCCCGAAAAACCAGCCAATCACACCAACAGGGATTGTTGGGTGTTCAAGAAAGCAGGCAAGTTAAGTGACGAACTCAATGACAAGGGGCTGCATAGCGATGACGAGGCAGAGCCCCAGCCGCCGAACAATAGAGGACAGAAGGGTTTTCCCACACAAGTGCGGACGGTGAACATGATATACGCAACCCATATACCCAAAAGGGAGCGGAAGCGTGCACTAAGGGACGTATATGCGATGGAGCCAGTCGCCCCGAAGTTCAACCCATGGTCTTCCTGCCCGATCACCTTCGATCGAAGGGACCACCCCACTAGCATCCGTCACGGCGGTTTCGCCGCATTGGTCCTTGACCCAATTATTGATGGATTTCACCTCACCAGAGTCCTGATGGACGGAGGTAGCAGCCTAAACCTGCTTTATCAGGATACAGTGCGCAAAATGGGCATAGGCCCCTCAAGGATTAAACCTACAAAGACAACCTTTAAAGGTGTCATACCGGGTGTAGAGGCCAATTGTATAGGCTCAGTTACACTCCAAGTGGTCTTCGGATCCCCGGATAACTTCCGAAGCGAAGAGTTAATCTTCGACATCGTCCCGTTCCGCAGTGGCTATCATGCACTGCTCGGACGAACCACATTTGCAAATTTCAATGCGGTGCCGCACTACGCATACCTCAAGCTCAAGATGCCAGGCCCTCGAGGAGTAATCACGGTCAATGGAAACACCGAACGCTCTCTCCGAACGGAGGACCACACGGCGGCCCTCGCGGCGGAGGTGCAAAGCAGCCTCTCACAGCAATTCTCGAGTCCGGCCACTAAGCATCCGGACACTGTCAAGCGCGCCCGGAGTAACCTACAACAAGACCGCCTGGCACGATTCAAGCACGCGTAGCAATCCGGCCCCAACCCCAGCCCTCGCGAAATTGCGAAGCCAGTACTACGCGTACATAACTATGCTCTGGAGATACCATGGGCACAAGGGGAGGGGCACGACCACGGCACGCCCGGAATGCGGCTCAACCGCACCACGGGCTCCCGATTGTGTCATTCTTTTTCCTTTTTCTTTTTTTTCCTTTTTCTTTTTTTTCCTTTTTCTTACTTTCAGGTCTCCGTTTTCCAGAAGTCCTGTCCGGCACTAGAATCGCCGAACTAAAGATGCAACAGCCAGGGAAGCAGAAAGCTACGTCGAGTGTTCAGGTGGTCTCTACTACGAGCATTATACCTGTTTTATATACCATCCCACAGCTTACCCCGGGAGGGAGACATGTTAAATAGTCCCATCCCTTGCTTATCGCACAATTTGTATCGTTCTGCTTTTATTTGCAGTTTATTTTTGAATAAAACAATACATAGCTTTTGCTTATTATTGCACTCCTTTCTTTATCTATATATATGTTCATTTCATGACATGTCGCACCCGTACACTTTGGTACGGCCAATACACCAGGGGCTTAAGTTCCCCAAAATTCTGGTGTGATAAGTCCGAACACTTTCACAAGTGTGGCACCCCGAACTTATAGCATTATATGAATCGGCTCCGAATCATGTCTTGGGTCAATAGTTGGGTTTGCCCGGCTCCCGTGTTTTGGTACCTTACGTTCCGTTATATCGGCTAAGGTAGCACCGGGAGAACCACTGCGATTGTGCCCCAGTTGAGCTGGGTCGAGCACCTCAGTGGAGAAAGCTAAAACTGACGTCATGATAGGGCGAGAGCCGGTCGCTATTCGAGAGGTTTTTTTGGGTCCCTAAAGACTTATGCCGCTTAGAGCGAGGAACCGGAACTGTCCGGCCAAGGCGTGGATAGCGCCCCGAACTCAGTCTTCCGAATACTAGGGGCTTCGCCGAAATTTAAAATTATAGAATTCTATGGCTAAGTGAGAGTGTTCAAGCATTTTAAGTCGGCTTGCGTTGTTCGTTGCCTTGAGCGCCTCCCTAGATGGACCCAAGAATGGGAACAAGAGTGCTCAAGTTTATCCCGAACACCCCAGCACTCGTGGCATGGGGGCTGAAGCCAACGACTTGCCATCTCTCAAATTTGATAAACGGCCTCATAGAAGGTAATATTTTAAATTAACAAGCGTTGCTTAGCGCATATGAACAAGTTTTCAGCGTACAGGATAACAAATGCGAGTATATTCAAAAATTACATCTTTGGAGCACTCATCCGCTATTAGGCGGGCATCCTTCAGGAGGACCTCATAGTACATTTCGGGCGTACGATGCTCCTTGCCCTTCGGTGGCCCGTCCGTCACAAGCTTCTCCGCATCCAGCTTGCCCCAGTGCACTTTAGCACGGGCAAGGGCCCGACGGACACCTTCAATGCAGACGGAGCGCTTGATGACTTCAACCCGTGGACAGGCGTCCACCAACCGCCGCACTAGCCCAAAGTAGCTCCCAGGCATAGCTTCCAATGGCCACAGCTGAACTATGAGGCCCTTCATGGCCTGTTCGGCGACCTTGTGGAGCTCGACCAGCTGCTTCAGCTGGTCGCTTAGGGGCACCGGATGTCCGGCCTCAGCATACTGAGACCAGAACACCTTCTCCGTCGAGCTCCCCTCCTTGGCACGGTAGAACGCGGCAGCATCCGATACACTACGAGGCAGATCTGCGAACGCTCCTGGAGAGCTCCGAATCCGGGTAAGTAATAGGTAATTCACTTTCACATGCTTGCTCTGCATAAAGAATGCCTTACCCGCCGCTATATTCTTTAGCGATTCAATTTGTTGGAGGGCTTTTTGGGCTTCGGCCTTAGCGGCTTTGGCACTCTCAAGAGCCGAGGCGAGCTCGGACTCTCGAGTCTTCGAGTCACGCTCCAAACTCTCATGTTTTTCCACGAGAGCCTGGAGCTCTTGTCGTACCTTCGCCAGCTACGCCTCCCCATTCTCTCGCTCGGTGCGCTCCGCGGCCGCTTTGTTTTCGGCCACGGACACCGCTTCCATCAGGGTCGCCACTTCGTTCGTGGCCCCTGCAGTACCCATGTTATTCCTGTTATTTTTTCGCAACCAAAACCTTTCTATAAGGTATTTCTCTAATAAGGTATTACTTACCTTCCTTGTCCCCGAGCTACTTCTTGGCAAGGCCGAGCTCGTTCTCGGACCGCTCGAGGCTCTGCTTCAATGCAATGACCTCCACAGTCAGTGCAGCAGAGGTCAGCAGCGCAGCCTGCATTCCCATATTGACATACTTATGTTAGACTCATGCGTATATCTTTTTAGATCCTTAGTCCGGCTTTTCTTTCCGAACATCGAACTAAGCATCAGGGGCTACTGTCTATGCGGTAATATTTTTACATATTCTAAACTTACCTCAAAGCCTGTTAGAAGGCTAGTACAGGCTTCGGTCAGCCCGCTCTTAGCGGACTGAACTGTCCGGATCACCGCACTCATAACAGTGCGGTGCTCCTCCTCGATGGAGGCGCTATTAAGCGCCTCTAGTAAGCAATCCGGTGCCTCCGGTTGGACGGAAGACACCGGCGTCTTACCCTTCTCACGAAGGGACCTCTTCCTGGACTCCGGAACCGTTGAAGGTTCCGCCATGGAGTCCGAAAGAGGGTCGGGATTAGAGCCCCTGGGGGTCTTGCCTCCCACGCGCTTGGAGTCCGGGAGGTCGCCTTGTGGCGCCTCCTGCGCCACCTCCTCTTGAGCAGGCACCCCTTGGGGCCCCACCTCGGCATCGTCCGCAGCGTGAGGCGATGAGGCGGCCGGAAGTGAAGTACTCTCCATTTCCGACGAACTCAGGGACCCGCTCGACGAAGCGGTGATCTCGCCCTTGGGCGGGCTGCATGATTGTTCGGCATTAGAGAACACTATGCAATAAAAAAGCCATGGGTATCCGGACATTTACAATCTCGCCAGGGGCTTGGTCCTCGTTGGCCACTCCTCCTCGTCGTCGTCGACGTTGCTGGAGAAGTCCGGAGGAAGGGTCCTTCCCTTCTTAGACCCTCCGGCCTTCCCAGTTGGGGCGGCCTTCGTTTTCCTCTCCTCCCCCGCTGGGGGAGAAGCTTCTTTTTCCTCCTCCTCGTTCTCAGGAGAAGATTCTGCTTCAGAATCTGACAACACCAGGTGTCTGGAGCTCCTTCGAGTTCCCGTTGCCTCCTTCTTGGCCTTCTTCTCCGGCACCACATGAGGTACCGGAGCCAGCAGCCCCGTCAATCGGGCGTCCGCTGGGTCTTCTGGCAAAGGAGCCGAACAGTTAACCTGTCCGGACGTCTTCAGCCAGTCCTGTTAAAGGTTAGGGAGTTTTAGATCCCGCATAGAGTCAAACTATGAAAAAAGAGTCCCGTAAAGGGTAAAATAACTTACCTCGCTGGCTTGACGCTGCGAGCTGAATCCGCGATCTTCGGTAGCAGATGTGGGAGCCTCGGCGCCCTTGAACAGCACCTTCCAGGCATCTTCGTACGTAGTGTCGAAGAGCCTTTTTAGAGTTGAGTGTTGTGCCGGATCGAACTCCCACAATTTGAAGGCCCGTTGTTGGCATGGGAGAATCCGGCGGATGAGCATCACCTGGATTACGTTGACAAGCCTGAGATTCTGGTCCACCAGGTTTCGGATGCATGTTTGGAGTCCGGATAGCTCGTCCGAATTCCCCCACGTCAGGCTCGTCTCTTTCCATGATGAGAGCCGTGTGGGGAAGCCAGATCTGAATTCGGGGGCCGCCGCCCATTTGGGGTCGCGCGGCTTGGTGATATAGAACCACCCCGATTGCCACCCCTTTATTGTCTCCACAAAGGAGCCCTCGAGCCATAGGACTTTGGCCATCTTGCCAACCATGGCGCCTCCGCACTCCACTTGACGGCTGCCCACTACCTTCGGCCGGACATTGAAGATCTTCAGCCATAAGCCAAAGTGAGGCTGGATGCAGAGGAAGGCCTCGCACACGACGATGAATGCCGAGATGTTGAGGATAAAATTCGGGGCCAGGTCGTGGAAGTCCAGGCCGTAGTAGAACATGAGCCCCCGGACAAATGGGTGAAGTGGAAAACCTAGTCCGCGGAGGAAGTGGGGGAGAAACACCACCCTCTCATGGGGCCTGGGGGTTGGAATGAGCTGCCCCGCGTCGGGCAGCCTGTGCGTGATGTTGCTGGACAAGTATCCGGCCTCCCGCAGCTTTGTGATGTGCCCCTCCGTGACGGAGGAGGCCATCCACCTGCCTCCCGCTCCGGACATGGTTGGAGAAGGTTGAGGTGGGATGTACGGACTTGGGCGCTGGAGCTCGAGTGCGCGAAAATGGATGAGCAAAGGAGGAAGAAGGCGTAGGTGAAAAGGTGGATCCTTATCCCCTTATATGGACGGACGAAGCTATGCGTCCCCCACCAGCCTGGTAAAATTCGCTTATCTCCCAAGCGCCGTAATCAATGGCGCGGATGGGTTACCCACGTCCGTATTGATGGGAATCCTGGAATAAGAGGGCACGATCTATGCTTTGATAAGACGTGCCAGGGAAACCGCCTCGCTAAACGCGCAGAGGTGGAACAGTAAAAAAAACGATTCATATAAAGGCCTGGCCGTGGTGTGATGTCACGCCGCGGAATACGTCAGCAGATCTGTGCAAAAGTTATTCTCTCTACGGTGGTATGTGGAACTTGTTTTCCAGAGCCGGACACTATCCTTGTGTTCAAAACCTTCTATGAAGTATTCGGAGGAAGAACCCGCCTTGCAATGCCGAAGACAATATGCACGCCGGACTCGTCGTCATTGAAGCCTGGTTCAGGGGCTACTGAGGGAGTCCTGGACTAAGGGGTGTCCGGATAGCCGAACTATCATCGCGGCCGGACTCCAAGACTATGAAGATACAAGATTGAAGACTTCGTCCCGTGTCCGGATGGGACTTTCCTTGGCGTGGAAGGCAAGCTTGGCGATACGGATATGTAGATCTCCTACCATTGTAACCGACTCTGTGTAACCCTAACCTATC
>LR880967.1:58400625-58455079 GCA_904067115.1 Aegilops sharonensis
TGATCATGTATATAGGCATCACGTCCGAGACAAGTAGACCGAAACGATTCTGCATCTACTACTATTACTCCACTCATCAACCGCTATCCAGCATGCATCTAGAGTATTAAGTTAAAAACAGAGTAACGCCTTAAGCAAGATGACATGATGTAGAGGAATAAATTCATGCAATATGATAAATACCCCATCTTGTTATCCTCGATGGCAACAATACATTACGTGCCTTGCAACCCTTTCTGTCACTGGGTAAGGACACCACAAGATTGAACCCAAAGCCATGCACTTCTCCTATTGCAAGAACTACCAATCTAGTTGGCCAAACCAAACGGATAATTCGAAGAGACTTGCAAAGATAACTCAATCATACATAAATGAATTCAGAGAAGATTCAAATATTATTCATAGATAAGCTGGATCATAAACCCACAGTTCATCGGTCTCAACAAACAGACCGCAAAAACAAGATTACATCGAATAGATCTCCACGAGAGAGGGGGAGAACATTGTATTGAGATCCAAAAAGAGAGAAGAAGCCATCTAGCTACTAGCTATGGACCCGAAGGTCTGAAGTAAACTACTCACACTTCATCGGAGGGGCTATGGTGTTGATGTAGAAGCCCTCCGTGGTGGATGCCCCCTCCGGAGGAGCTCCGGAACAGGCCCCAAGATGGGATCTCATGGATACAGGAAGGTACGGCGGTGGAATTAGGTTTTTGGCTCCTGTTCTGATGGTTTGGGGATACGTAGGTATATATAGGAGGAAGGAGTACGTCGGTGGAGCGTCAGGGGGCCCATGAGGTAGGGGGGCGCGCCCAGGGGGTGCGCGCCCTCCACCCTCGTGACCGCCTCTGGCACTTCTTGGAGTAGGGTCCAAGTCTCCTGGATCACGTTCGGTTGGAAAATCACGTTCCCGAAGGTTTCATTCCGTTTGGACTCCGTTTGATATTCCGTTTCTTCGAAACACTGAAATAGGCAAAAAAAACAGCAATTCTGGGCTGGGCCTCCAGTTAATAGGTTGGTCCCAAAAGTAATATAAAAGTGGAAAATAAAGCCCAATATAGTCCAAACAGTAGATAAAGTAGCGTGGAGCAATCAAAAATTATAGATACGTTGGAGACGTATCACATGCGAACAGTGGTGGAAGATTTGCTGGTGCGGCCTGGCGGTGGCCCTGCTGATGTCCTCGGCAAGGGCCTTGCCATGGGCCCGGCAAGGGTCTTGCCGTGGCGTGAAGTCGTCCGTGGCAAGGATTCATCCAGGGGTCTTGTGGCGTTCCTCGGCAAGGATCCCGCCGAGCGTCGCCGTCTTCTAGTCCTCATCTTGATCTCATATATCTATGGTCTTGACAAAGATCTGCATGCCATCAATGAGGTGCCTCCCGAGCCCTACTCCAATCGTAGCCGGTTGGGTTGGAACCTGTGGCTCAAGGGCAGCTCGCTCTGTTGGCGTTTGGGCGTGCTGCCCCGGCAAGGGTCTTGCCGAGGCTGCTGAGGCTGCCCCCGCCAAGGGTCTTGCCGGGGGAACCTGCTCCGTCCTTCTGCCTCTTTGTATTCTTGGCCTTGGCGTTGTCTTGGGCATCTTGTGCTTCGGCTTCTCTCTGGTTCCCTCCCTTGCCCTGCCGTGGCGCGTGGCTCTGACTGCCCGTGCACAAGTAAAGGGGTCAAAAGGAGTGCCCCTACTTTTGTACACCGACAGGAGCCCCCGAGCCTGGGCCACACATAAGCGTGACACGTTGTTGGGCCAAGCCCAGAACGGTGCGCGGGCAGGCGGGGCAGATTTTACCGCGGTAATTTTCCGTCTGTTGCGCTTCCCCACGACCCGCGTTGAACGCGCGACGTGGGGGAGGGGCGCGTGACGTGGGCGGCATGCATGGGGCGGTTCCCGCATGCATGCGTCACATCATGGTTAATGGGAAAAGAGGCGGCCCGCGCCTTCCCCGTAAAAGGGAATAACTATGGGCGCGCTACTCATTTTACCCCCTTGTGCCTTCTCCAATCTCAGAGCCGCCGCCCCCTTCTCCTTCCTCCCTAAGCTTCGTTCTTGCTCGCCGCCGCTGCGCCTCCGCCGCCTTCTGTCTCTTGCTCCCCCTAGCCTCCATGGCGCCCAAATCCACCAAGGGCAAGGGAGTGGCCGAGGATGCCGGAGCGGCGGAGCCACCGGAGAGCATGCTGGCGGTCCAGAGGACGCAGCTCGCCTATTTCCCTTCGACGGTCGACGTGTTCGAGCTCCGGGAGGCCTTCAAACCCCTGTGGGGGTTGAAGAAGGGGGGAGAGAAGACGGGGCATCCAGCTACACGCGTCATCCCCGCCAGTTGTGCCGAGGCCGCCCCAAACCGGTACCCTTTCTTCATCGACTACTTATCCTACGGGCTCTGTCCTCCCTTATCCAATTTCTTCAGCGACGTCATGCACAGCTACGGCTTCCACCTTTCGGATTTTACTCCAAATGTCGTGGCGTGCATGGCTCTTTTTGCGCACCTCTGCGAGGGCTTCGCCGGGGTGCATCCCAACACAGCGCTCTTCCGCCACTATTTCTCCCCTCGGATCCAACCGGGGGCGCCATCTCTGGTTGCATCAACTGGATCCCAAGGTCCAAGAAGCGTACCCGGAGGGGGCCTGCTACCTCTTGAGCACTGCGTTGGTTTTCCCATGAAGAGGAAAGGGTGATGCTGTAAAGGAGCGTAAGTATTTCCCTCAGTTTTTGAGAACCAAGGCATCAATCCAGTAGGAGGCCACGCACAAGTCCCTCGCGCCTACACAAACAAATAAATCCTCGCAACCAACGCAATAAAGGGGTTGTCAATCCCTTCACGGTCACTTACGAGAGTGAGATATGATAGTTATGATAAGATAATATTTTTGGTATTTTTATGATAAATATGCAAAGTAAAATAAAAGGCAACAAAAATAGCTAAGTGTTGGAAGAGAGACCCGGGGGCCATAGGTTTCACTGGTGGCTTCTCTCGAGAGCATAAGTATTACGGTGGGTGAACAAATTACTATTGAGCAATTGACAGAATTGAGCATAGTTATGATAATATCTAGGTATGATCATGTATATAGGCATCACGTCCGCAACAAGTAGACTGACTCCTGCCTGCATCTACTACTATTACTCCACACATCGACCGCTATCCAGCATGCATCTAGATTATTAAGTTTGACAGAGCAGAGTAATGATTTAAGTAAGATAAATGTTGTAGAGGGATAAACTCATGAAATATGATATAAACCCCATCTTGTTATCCTCGATGGCAACAATACAATACGTGCCTTGCTGCCCCTACTGTCACTGGAAAAGGACAACGCAAGATTGAACCCAAAGCTAAACACTTCTCCCATTGCAAGAAAGATCAATCCAGTAGGCCGAACCAAACTGATAATTCGAAGAGACTTGCAAAGATAAGCAATCATACATAAAATAATTAAGAGAAGATTCAAATATTGTTCATAGATAAACTTGATCATAAACCCACAATTCATCGGTCTCAACCAACACACCGCAAAAGAAAATTACATCGAATAGATCTCCACAAGAGAGGGGGAGAACATTGTATTGAGATCCAAAAAGAGAGAAGAAGCCATGTAGCTAATAACTATGGACCCGAAGGTCTGAGGTAAACTACTCACACATCATCGGAGAGGCTATGGTGTTGATGTAGAAGCCCTCCGTGATCGATGCCCCCTCCGGCAGAGCTCCGGAAAAGGCTCCAAGATGGGATCTCACGGGTACAGAAGGTTGCGGAGGTAGAATTAGGGTTTTGGCTCTGTATCTGGTAGTTTGGGGGTATGTAGGTGTATATAGGAGGAAGAAGTACGTCGGTGGAGCAACGTGGGGCCCACAAGGGTGGAGGGCGCGCCCAGGGGGTAGGCGCGCCCCCAACCTCGTGCCTTCCTGGTTGATGTCTTGACATAGGGTCCATGTCCTCTGGATCACGTTCGTTTCGAAAATCATGTTCCCGAAGGTTTCATTCCATTTGGACTCCGTTTGATATTCTTTTTCTGTGAAACTCTGAAATAGGCAAAAAAAACATCAATTCTGGGTTGGGCCTCTGGTTAATAGGTTAGTCCCAAAAATAATATAAAATTGTATAATAAAGCCCATTAATGTCCAAAACAGAATATAATATAGAATGGAACGATAAAAATTGTAGATACGTTGGAGACGTATCAGCGCCATGAAGGAGAAAGACCCGCCAGCGTTCTGCGAGGTTCGCCGGGTGCCGCCGGTCCACAGAAGCGATTGGAGCAACATCGACGCCGACGACGAGAAGCTCACGATCGCCACCACCAGGATCCTTCGGCACACCGAGGCCGGGCTCACCCTCGAGATGATCGGGGCGGACTTCATCCACCGCAGCATCGCTCCACTACATGACAAGGGGCGGCCGGCCTGGCTCTTCACGAACGCCGCCGACATCATGAGGCTTCGCCCCAGCCTCGACCACAACTTCACGGTGATGGGGCACGCTCACTTCTACCAATGGCTCTTTCAGCTTGACGTGGGCCGCGACGGCGAGGTCGAGCGGACTGGCAAGGTTGCCAAGGAGCCTTTATTCCAGTAGCCGGTAGGAGTGGTTCCGCTGAGCAACAACTTGCGCCGGACCGACATCATCGCTATGATGCCACTCTGCAATGCGCATGGCCCTGGCCCGAGTTGGGTCGATCCGGAAGACATCCAGGTGCAGCAGTTCTTCGACTCCTTGCACGAGGGGTACGTTACCGACGAGCCGCGGCTCATCTAGGACACCACCCAGGTGGAGCTGGACTACATCGCCGCCTGGGCGACGGAGGCGAAGCTTGCCGAGGAGGCCGGCAGCGCCTGCGGCATGGACGACAAGGCCGCGGTGGAAGCAGAGGAGAAGGAGCTCGACCAGTGGGTGGAGGCCGCTGGGGAGGCTAGCAGCGCCGGCGCCGGGGCTCATCTCGTTGAAGACGTGGTCGGCGAGTCGTCGGGGGAGGAGGCCGATGAGGAGGAGGTCGTTGCCGTCTACCCTCCGGCCACGGGAAGCGGTCGAGTCCTGCGGCGGGCCATCTCTGGCGAGCCGGTCCGGCCTGGCAAGGCTATCCCGTGGCAGCGGGCCCAGGAAGGGTCCGCATGCCAAACCCGGGGCACGGCGGCGAGGAAGCTGATGAAGGCCGCAGTTGCAAAGAAGAAGGCAACTGCCCCCTCTTCGACCAGGCGTAGCTTCACTCCACCTTCTTCCCCCCCCCCCCTCCGGCAGACGTCGGAACGGAGGTCGACTTCGACTACGGGTCCCTCAGACCAGGGAGGAAGAGAAAGGCAACAGAGGAGGAGATGAATGTCGAGTAAGCAACTTGCTCCTTTTCGCCATCTCTGTTTCCTCAGTCCGTGCCGCATGTCTTGACATGTTTTCATCCTTGCAGGGACGCGGAGATGCTGGCCCAGAGAGTGAAAAGGGCCAAGGCCTCGGCGGGCGGCCAGCCCCCGGCTGGTGCTTCAAGGGCGCCACTGGTGGTGTTGAGCAGTCCGGACAATAGCCTCCAGCGCATCCCCCAGCATAAGTTCATCACTCACCCCTCATCGACATGTGTCAGGGGTATGATGCTTTGGCGCTTACCTCGCCACGTATGCAGGAGGAGAGCAGCAGCAGCAGGAGCCACAGAGGGCTACTCCCAACACGACGTCCCCATCAACCACGCCGCACCGAGGGGCGTCCCCGGCAAGGGCGCCAAGTACCGAGCCCACGCACATGGAGGAGGAGGAGGAGAACTTGGGCGCCGGTGGCTTCGCCTCGGCGCCGAACGTTGGCGGGGAGGGGGCTTCAGCTTCCCAGTCCGGTGATACGTCTCCAACGTATCTATAATTTTTGATTGCTCCATGCTATATTATCTACTGTTTTGGACAATTTTTGGCTTTATTATCCACTTTTATATTATTTTTTGGGAGTAACCTATTAACCGGAGGCCCAGCCCAGAATTGATGTTTTTTTTCCTATTTCAGTGTTTCAAAGAAAAGGAGTATCAAACAGAGTCCAATTGACCTGAAACTCCATAGAACTTATTTTTGGACCAGAAGAAGCCCACGGGGTACCGGGAGTGCACCAGGGGAGTCCCGGGCTGCCCACGAGGGTGGGGGGCGCGCCCCCTGCCTCGTGGACAGCCCGAATGTCCACCAAGGTACTTCTTTCACCCATATATACCCACGTACCCTAAAACTTCCGAAGACGAGAATAGATCGGGAGTTCCGCTGCCGCAAGCCTCTGTAGCCACCAAAAGTCAATCGGGACCCTGTTCTGGCACCCTGCCGGCGGGGGGAACCCTCACCGGTGGTCATCTTCATCATCCCGGCGCTCTCCATGACGAGGAGGGAGTAGTTCACCCTCGGGGCTGAGGGTATGTACCAGTAGCTATGTGTCTGATCTCTCACTCTCGTGTTCTTGATTTGGCACGATCCTGATGTATCGCGAGCTTTGCTATTATAGTTGGATCTTATGTTGCTTCTCCCTCTCTACTCTATTGTAATGGATTGAGTTTTCCCTTTGAAGTAATCTTATCGGATTGAGTCTTTAATGATTTGAGAACACTTGATGTATGTCTTTCCATGCATATCTGTAGTGACAATGGGATATCACGTGATTCACTTGATGTATGTTTTGGTGATCAACTTGTGGGTTCCGCCCATGAACTTATGCATAGGGGTTGGCACACATTTTCGTCTTGATTCTCCGGTAGAAACTTTGGGGCACTCTTTGAGGTTCTATGTGTTGGTTGAATAGATGAATCTGAGATTGTGTGATGCATATCGTGTAATCATACCCACGGATACTTGAGGTGACATTGGAGTATCTAGGTGACATTAGGGTTTTGGTTGATTTGTGTCTTAAGGTGTTATTCTAGTACGAACTCTAGGGCTGCTTGTGACACTTAAAGGAATAGCCCAACGGATTGATTGGAAAGAATAACTTTGAGGTGGTTTCGTACCCTACCATAATCTCTCCGTTTGTTCTCCGCTATTAGTGACTTTGGAGTGACTCTTTGTTGCATGTTGAGGGATAGTTATATGATTCAATTATGTTATTATTGTTGAGAGAACTTGCATTAGTGAAAGTATGAACCCTAGGCCTTGTTTCCTAGCATTGCAATACCGTTTGTGCTCACTTTTATCATTAGTTACCTTGCTGTTTTTATATTTTCAGATTACAAAAACCTATATCTACCATCCATACTGCACTTGTATCACCATCTCTTCGCTGAACTAGTGCACCTAAACAATTTACCATTGTATTGGGTGTGTTGGGGACACAAGAGACTCTCTGTTATTTGGTTGCAGGGTTGTTTGAGAGAGACCATCTTCATCCTACGCCTCCCACGGATTGATAAACCTTAGGTCATCCACTTGAGGGAAATTTGCTACTCTCCTTCAAACCTCTGCACTTGGAGGCCCAACAATGTCTACAAGAAGAAGGTTGTGTAGTAGACATCAAGCTCTTTTCTGGCGCCGTTGCCGGGGAGGTGAGTGCTTGAAGGTATATCTTTAGATCTTGCAATCATATCTTTTAGTTTCTTGTTTTATCACTAGTTTAGTCTATAAAAAAAACTACAAAAACTGGAATTGAGTTTGTCTCATACGCTTCATCTTTTTAATATCTTTCGTGAGTATGATGGAAAGGAAAATTGTGCCAAAGTGTTAGAAGAAGAATGCTATAAAATGTTTGGCACTAAATATTTGAATGATGAGCATGATTGCAATGTTGTTAGTATGAATTACTTGAATATCCATGATGCTAATGATATGCAAATCCACAAGCTTGGGGAAGCTATGTTCGATGAAGATGATATTTTTTGTCCCCCAAGCTTTGATGAGCAAATTTACTATGATGAAAGCATGCCTCCTATCTATGATGATTATTGTGATGACATGTATGCTTTACAGAATAATGCTAACCATGAAACTTGTCATCTTGATCTTAATTCTCAATCATATGATAGTTATTTTGTTGAGTTTGCTCCCACTACTATTCCGAATGAGAAGAATTTTGCTTATGTGGAGAGTAATAAAATTTCTATGCTTGTAGATCATGAAAAGAATGCTTTAGGTGCTGGTTATATTGTTGAATTCATTCATGATTCTACTGAAAATTATTGTGAGGGAGGAATATATGCTTGTAGGAATTGCAATAATATCAAGTTTCCTATCTATGTGCTTAAAATCTTGAAGTTATGCTTGTTTTACCTTCCTATGCAAGTTGATTCTTGTTCCCATAAGTTTTTTGCTCACAAAATACATATGCATAGGAAGTGTGTTAGACTTAAATGTGCTAGTCATATTCTTCATGATGCTCTCTTTATGTTTCAATTCTTATCTTTTTGTGAGCATCATTGAAATCATCATGCCTAGCTAGGGGCGTTAAACGATCGCGCTTGTTGGGAGGCAACCCAATTTTATTTTAGTTTCTTGCTTTTTGGTTATGTTTAGTAATAAATAATCCATCTAGCTTCTGTTTAGATGTGTTTTTTATGATTTAGTTAGTGTGTGTGCCAAGTAGAACCTTTGGGAAGACTTGAGTGAAGTCTTTATGATCTTGCTGTAAAAAACAGAAACTTTAGCCCTCACGAGACTAGCTAGAAATGTTTACTGGAAAGTGCTATTTAGTTGATTCTTTTTGCAGATTATTACTAGGCAAATTCCTCAGGTCCACCAATTTATTTTAGAATTTTTGGAGTTCCAGAAGTTTGCGTTAGTTACAGATTACTACAGACTGTTCTGTTTTTGACAGATTCTGTTTTCATTGTGTTGTTTGCTTATTTTGATGAATCTATGGCTAGTAAAATAGATTATAAACCATAGAGAAGTTGGAATACAGTAGGTTTAACACCAATATAAATAAAGAATGAGTTAATTACAGTACCATGAAGTGGTGTTTTGTTTTCTTTCGCTAACGGAGCTTACAAGTTTTCTGTTAAGTTTTGTGTTGTGAAGTTTTCAAGTTTTGGGTAAAGATTCGATGGACTACGGAATAAGGAGTGGCAAGAGCCTAAACTTGGGGTTGCCCAAGGCACCCCAAGGTAATATTCAAGGATAACCAAGAGCCTAAGCTTGGGGATGCCCCGGAAGGCATCCCCTCTTTCGTCTTCGTTCATCGGTAACTTTACTTGGAGCTATATTTTTATTCACCACATGATATGTGTTTTGCTTGGAGCGTCATTTTATTTTGTTAGTATTTTCTTGCTGTTATTTAGAATAGTGTTCTGCATCTCTAGTTTTAATAAAAATGTCAAGGATAGCCTTTACCTTGCTTATTTTGCAAGTATACATGTTGCTGTTTCAAAACAGAAAGTTTACTGCTGTTGCAAAAATTCCCTAGAAAATTCAGAATGTGATATAATGATGAAACCTTTTGAATATTAATCTCTGATAAATTTATAACAGTGGGAATTTTCTTTCATAATTTTTGGAGTTAGGGAAGTAGGATGAATCTTGCATTCTTTGCAGACTGTACTGTTTTGACAGATTGCTGTTATGTTTGCATTGTTTGCATATGTTTGCTTGTTTAATGATTATATTTGAGGATAAGAGTATTAAATATGCAGAGACATTTAGGATGCAATGTTCAATAATAATTTTAGTGATTTGTTACAGTAGAATATGATAAGGTTTTGCATTGGTTTATACTAACTTATCTCACGAGTTCTTGTCGAGTTTGGTGTGGATGAATCTTTTGAGATTTAGGAAACCGAGATATAAAAGGAATTAAGGAGACACAAAATCTCAAGCTTGGGGATGCCCAAGGCACCCCAAGATATTATTTCAAGAAGTCTCAAGCATCGAAGCTTTGGGGTGCCCCCGTTGGCATCCCACCTTTCTTCTTCAACAACTATCGGTTAGTATCGGTTGCACCTAAGTTTTTGCTTCTTCACATGAGTTGTGCTATCCTTGCAATGTAATTTTATTTAGATTTGCTTGCTGTTTGAATAAAATACGAAGATCTGAAATTCTTATATGTTAGAGAGTCTTCACATAGTTGTATAATTATTCGACTACTCATTGATCTTCACTTATATCTTTCGGAGTAGTTTGTCATTTGCTCTAATACTTCACTTATATCTTTTAGAGCACGGTGGTGGTTTTATTTTGAAGAAATAGATGGACTCTCATGCTTCACTTATATCATTTTGAGAGTCTTAAATAGCATGGTAATTTGCTTAAATAATCCTAATATGCTAAGCATACAAGATTTGTAAGAATTCTTATGAGTGCGTTGAATACTATGAGAAGTTTGATGCTTGATAATTGTTTTGAGATATGAAGATGGTGATATTAGAGTCATGCTAGTTGAGTAGTTATGGATTTGAGAAATACTTGTGTTAAAGTTTGTGATTCCCGTAGCATGCACGTATGGTGAACCGTCATGTGATGAAGTCGTAGCATGATTTATTTATTGATTGTCTTGCTTATGAGTGGCGGTCGGGGACGAGCGATGGTATTTTCCTACCAATCTATCCCCCTAGGAGCATGCGCGTAATACTTTGCTTTGATAACTTGTAGATTTTTGCAATAAGTATATGAGTTCTTTATGACTAATGTTGAGTCCATGGATTATACGCACTTTCTTCCTTCCACCATTGCTAGCCTCTCTAATACCGTGCACCTTTCGCCGGTATCATACACCCACCATATACCTTCCTCAAAACAGCCACCATACCTACCTATCATGGCATTTCCATAGCCATTCTGAGACATATTGCCATGCAACTTTCCAGCGTTCCATTTACTATGACACGCTCCATCATTGTCATATTGCTCTGCATGATCATGTAGTTGACATCGTATTTGTGGCAAAGCCACCGTTCATAATTCTTTCATACATGTCACTCATGAGTCATTGCACATCCCGGTACACCGCCGGAGGCATTCATATAGAGTCATATTTTGTTCTAAGAATCGAGTTGTAATTCTTTAGTTGTAAGTAAATAAAAGTGTGATGATCTTCATTATTAGAGCATTGTCCCAGTGAGGAAAGGATGATGGAGACTATGATTCCCCCACAAGTCGGGATGAGACTCCGGACTAAAAAAAGAGAAAGAAAAATAGGCCATAAAAAAGAGAAATGGCCCAAATAAAAAAAATGAGAGAAAAAGAGAGAAGGGGCAATGCTACTATCCTTTTACCACACTTGTGCTTCAAAGTAGCACCATGATCTTCATGATAGAGAGTCTCCTATGATGTCACTTTCATATACTAGTGGGAATCTTTCATTATAGAACTTGGCTTGTATATTCCATTGATGGGCTTCCTCAAAATGCCCTAGGTCTTCGTTAGCAAGCAAGTTGGATGCACACCCACTTAGTTTCTTTTGTTGAGCTTTCATATACTTATAGATCTAGTGCATCCGTTGCATGGCAATCCCTACTCACTCACATTGATATCTATTGATGGGCATCTCCATAGCCCGTTGATACACCTAGTTGATGTGAGACTATCTTCTCCTTTTTTATCTTCTCCACAACCACCATTCTATTCCACCTATAGTGCTATGTCCATGCCTCACGCTCTTGTATTGCGTGAAGATTGAAATTTTTTTGAGAATGTCAAAAGTATGAAACAATTGCTTGGCTTGTCATCGGGGTTGTGCATGATTTAAATACTTTGTGTGGTGAAGATAGAGCATAGCCAGACTATATGATTTTGTAGGGATAACTGTCTTTGGCCATGTTATTTTGAGAAGACATAATTGCTTTGTTAGTATGCTTGAAGTATTATTATTTTTATGTCAATATTAAACTTTTGTCTTGAATCTTTCGGATCTGAATATTCATACCACAATTAAGAAGAATTACATTGAAATTATGCCAAGTAGCATTCCAAATCAAAAATTATCTTTTTTTATCATTTACCTACTAGAGGACGAGCAGGAATTAAGCTTGGGGATGCTTGATACGTCTCCAACGTATCTATAATTTTTGATTGCTCCATGCTATATTATCTACTGTTTTGGACAATTTTGGGCTTTATTATCCACTTTTATATTATTTTTTGGGACTAACCTATTAACCGGAGGCCCGGCCTAGAATTGTTGTTTTTTTTTTGCCTATTTCAGTGTTTCGAAGAAAAGGAATACCAAACGGAGTCCAATTGACCTGAAACTCCACAGAACTTATTTTTGAACCATAAGAAGCCCACGGAGTACCGGGAGTGCACCAGGGGAGTCCCGGGCTACCCACGAGGGTGGGGGACACGCCCACCCCCCTAGGGTGCGCCCCCAGCCTCGTGGACAGCCCGGAGGTCCACCGACGTACTTCTTTCACCCATATATACCCACGTTCCCTAAACTTCCGAAGACGAGAATAGATCGGGAGTTCCGCCGCCGCAAGCCTCTGTAGCCACCTAAAATCAATCGGGACCCTGTTCCGGCACCCTACCGGAGGGGGGAACCCTCACCGGTGGCCATCTTCATCATCCCGGCACTCTCCATGACGAGGAGGGAGTAGTTCACCCTCGGGGCTGAGGGGATGTACCAGTAGGTATGTGTTTGATCTCTCTCTCTCGTGTTCTTGATTTGGCACGATCTTGATGTATCGCGAGCTTTGCTATTATAGTTGGATCTTATGTTGCTTCTCCCCCTCTACTCTCTTGTAATGGATTGAGTTTTCCCTTTGAAGTAATCTTATCGGATTGATTCTTTAATGACTTGAGAACACTTAATGTATGTCTTGCCGTGCATATCTGTGGTGACAATGGGATATCACGTGATTCACTTGATGTATGTTTTGGTGATCAACTTGCGGGTTCCGCCCATGAACTTATGCGTAGGGGTTGGCACATGTTTCATCTTGATTCTCCGGTAGAAACTTTGGGGCACTCTTTGAGGTTCTATGTGTTGGTTGAATAGATGAATCTGAGATTGTGTGATGCATATCGTATAATCATACCCACGGATACTTTAGGTGACATTGGAGTATCTAGGTGACATTAGGGTTTTGGCTGTTTGTGACACTTATAGGAATAGCCCAACGGTTTTATTGGAAAGAATTACTTTGAGGTGGTTTCGTACCCTACCATAATCTCTTCGTTTATTCTCCGCTATTAGTGACTTTGAAGTGACTCTTTGTTGCATGTTGAGGGATAGTTATATGATCCAATTATGTTATTATGATTGAGAGAACTTGCATTAGTGAAAGTATGAACCCTAGGCCTTGTTTCCTAGCATTGCAATACCATTTGTGCTCACTTTTATCATTAGTTACCTTGCTGTTTTTATATTTTCAGATTACAAAAACCTATATCTACCATCCATATTGCACTTGTATCACCATCTCTTCGCCGAATTAGTGCACCTATACAATTTACCATGGTATTGTGTGTGTTGGGGACACAAGAGACTCTCTGTTATTTGGTTGCAGGGTTGTTTGAGAGAGACCATCTTCATCCTACGCCTCCCACGATTGATAAACCTTAGGTCATCTACTTGAGGGAAATTTGCTACTATCCTACAAACCTCTGCACTTGGAGGCCCAACAACGTCTACAAGAAGAAGGTGTTGTAGTAGACATCACCCGGCGCTGGTATGTTCCTGGTCTTACGCCCATGTTCTTTCTTTCTTTTTCATGTCGATTCTTGGTCTTGGCTTCACCTCACCCTCTTCTTGATATCCAGATCCTCTCTCGGCGGACCGGGAAGACCTGGACACTGTCATCGAGGACGTTGCCAAGAATGTCACGGCGGAGGCCGAGGAGATCGCCACCGAGGAGGCCGCTAGGGGCGCTGCGGAGGATGCCGCCAAAGGGCCTGCTAGGGAGCCCGGCAAGGCTACCCCCGAGGAGGCTGGCAAGGGGCCTGCCGGAGAGGCCGGCAAGGCCGCTGCCGAGGAGGAGGTGGTCGATGACCATCCTTCTTTTTCCGCTGCCTCTGACTCTGGCACGTACCTGAAGGTGAGCGAAGACCTCTTCGTCCACCTCCACGGCGCGTCGAGCACCAGGGCCCCCGTCGAGGGAGAGGTATTCGACGACGAAGTGCTCGCCGTCGCCGGACTCGAGGTCGTCGACGAGCCGAGCGTTGGTGGCGACGGCTCCCAGGAGGAGCTGCTGCTCCAGGCCATGGGTGCCAGCTTCCGAAGGCTCCAGGTGCTCCACCGTGCCCACCTGGAAAAAGCTAGGTCCAGGATGGCGGTGGCGGAGAAGGCGGAGGCGGACCTCCAGAGCGCGTCGCCGAGACGCAGGACTGGTTCCACCAGGCTCGCGACGAGCTGAAGGCCGCCCAGGGCGAGCTGGCCAAGCGTGATGTGGAGCTCACCATCAAGCTAACGGAATGGGTCCTTCAGTATTGAGTTTCAACTTGAGTTGTCATTTGATTAACAAGATCACATCATTAGGAGAATGGTGTCATTGAATTGACCCATTCCGTTAGCTTAGCACTTGATCATTTAGTATATTGCTATTGCTTTCTTCATGACTTATACATGTTCCTATGACTATGAGATTATGCAACACCCGTTTACCAGAGGAACACTTTGTGTGCTACCAAACGTCACAACGTAACTGGGTGATTATAAAGGTGCTCTACAGGTGTCTCCGAAGGTACTTGTTGGGTTGGCGTATTTCGAGATTAGGATTTTTCACTCCGATTGTCGGAGAGGTATCTCTGGGCCAACTCGGTAATGCACATCACTATAACCCTTGCTAGCATTGTAACTAATGAGTTAGTTGCGGGATCATGTATTACGGAATGAGTAAAGAGACATGCCAGTAACGAGATTGAACTAAGTATTGAGATACCAACGATCGAATCTCGGGCAAATAACATACCGATGACAAAGGGAACAACGTATGTTGTTATGCGGTTTGACCGATAAAGATCTTCGTAGAATATGTACGAGCCAATATGAGCATCCAGGTTCCGCTATTGGTTATTGATCGGAGACATGTCTCGGTCATGTCTACATAGTTCTCGAACCCGTAGGGTCCGCACGCTTAAAGATTCGGTGATGATTGTACTATGAGTTTTTGTGTTTTGATGTACCGAATGTAGTTCGGAGTCCCGAATGTGATCACGGACATGACGCGGAGTCTCGAAATGGTCGAGACATAAAGATCGATATATTGGACGACTATGTTCGGACACCGGAATGGTTTAGGGGAGTTTCGGACATATACCGGAGTACCGGGGGGTTACCGGAAACCCCCGGGAAGTTTAATGGGCCAAGATGGGCCTTAGTGGAGAAGACGAGGGGCTGCTAGGGCTGGCCGCGCACCCCCCCCCCTTGTCCGAATTGGACAAGGAGAGGGGCGACGCCCCCCTTTCCTTCCTCTCTCTCCTTCCCTTCCTTTCCCCCTCTTACTCCAACTAGGAAAAGAGGAAGTCCTACTCCCGGTGGGAGTAGAACTCGTCCCTGACGCGCCCTCCCCTGGCCGGCCACCTCCTCCCCCTGGTCCTTTATATACGGGGGCAAGGGGCACCTCTAGACACAACAATTGATCTCTTGATCTCTTAGCCGTGTGCGGTGCCCCCCTCCACCATATTCCACCCCGATCATATCTTAGCGGTGCTTAGGCGAAGCCTTGCATCGGTAGCAACATCATCACCATCATCACGCCGTCGTGCTGACGGAACTGTCCCGTGAAGCTCTGCTGGATCGGAGCTCGCGGGACGTCATCGAGCTGAACGTGTGCTGAACTCGGAGGTGCCGTACGTTTGGTACTTGGATCGGTCGGATCGTGAAGACGTATGACTACATCAACTGCGTTGTGCTAACGCTTCCGCTTTCGGTCTACGAGGGTACTTAGACAACACTCTCCCCTCTCATTGCTATGCATCACCAGGAAATAGGTGACGCCCTCTTCCAAATTGGACCTCTGAAGGCCCTCGGTCCATATGGGTTTCCAGCAAGGTTTTTTCAGCGGAATTGGGCCCTAATGAAGGAAGATGTAATGGCGGCTGTCAGGAGGTTTTTGGAGACAGGACATATGCCGGACGAGGTAAACTCTACTACCATTGTGCTTATTCCAAAGGTTGCAGAGCCTAAGAGGCTAAATGAGTTCACACCGATCAGCCTGTGCAATGTAATTTACAAAGTCATCTCCAAGTGCCTGGTAAACCGTCTGAGACCCTTCCTTGACGATATTGTGGCCCCTGAACAGAGTGCCTTTGTGCCAGGTAGACTAATCACAGATAATGCTTTTCATAGCCTTTGAGTGTATGCATACTATCAAACAGGAAAGGAATCAACAGAACAACTTTTGTGCATACAAGCTGGACTTATCAAAGGCGTATGACAGGGTAGATTGGCAATTCCTAAAGCGAATGATGCGACAGTTGGGCTTTCATCACCGGTGGATACAACGGATCATGGCGTGTGTTACCTCGGTGAGATACAATGTTAAAATAAATGGAGCTCTCTCAGACTCGTTCGCACCATCCCGTGGCCTTCGGTAGGGTGACCCTCTATCCCCGTTTTTGTTTTTGTTTGTGGCTGATGGACTTGATGCTATTCTGAAACAGAAGGTTACACAAGGAAAGATCTTGCCAGTACATGTGTGCCCGCGGGCTCCAGGCATCTCGCACCTACTTTTTGCAGATGATACCCTTCTGTTCTTCCGTGCTTCTCAGGAGGAAGCGGTGCAGGTGGGAGATGCACTGGCTATCTACGAGCATGCCACAGGGCAGTTCATCAATCCAGCGAAGTGCTCTATTTTGTTTGGCCCAAGATGCAGGGAGGACAACAAACAAGCAGTTATGGAAATGTTGCAGGTTCAGATGATGGGTTTTGAAGAGAAGTACCTCGTTATCCCCACCCCTTCTGGAAGAATGTCAAAGGGAAAGTTTCATCACCTACAAGAACACCTTACCAAGCGTATTTTGCAGTTGGGAGAAGCAGCGTCGCAAGGGGGCAAAGAAATTCTCATCAAGGCGGTTGCACAGTCGCTCCACACCTATCTTATGGGGGTCTTCCGGCCACCCCGTAGTGTGTGTGATGATCTAACTCGCATGGTGCGCAAATTTTGATGGGGTGCCAGGGAGGGGAAGAGGAAGACACACCGGCGAGCTTGGGACACACTAATTAAACCAAAGTCTCACGGTGGTGTTGGGTTCCGTGATTTTAGGCTCTTCAACCAGGCACTTCTAGCAAGACACCCGACTTATGGTTAGAAGACACTCCGGTTCGTTCTCGGTCCGGAGTGCCTACCGCCTTGCTTTCGACGAGTCTCATCGTCATAATATAGTCGCTGCGAGCAAGGCACTAGACGGGCGACGTGCCGTTTGGGCATTTATATGGAGGTGTCCTGCTCCACCAAAGGTGCGTATCTTTGCGTGGCGGCTAGCTTCAAACTCCCTTGCGACTTGGATGAACAAACAGTCACGGAAGCTGAGGTATCTAACCTTTGTCCGCTATGTGCAATGGAACCGGAGGACACGTTTCACACATTCTACAGGTGTCCGTTGGCTGTCGCATTGTGGAACGCCATGGCGGAGCAGTGGCCTCTGCCGAACCTCGCTATGCTGAGGAACACGGGGTCCTAGTGGCTTTTTGATCTGCTATATGAGCTCAATGAAGAGGAGCGCATGCGAGTGCTTATGGTGTTATGGCGGAGCTGGCATGTAAGAAACGAGATTGTCCACCACAAATCACCACCTCCAACTGAAGCATCACGCCGCTTCCTTCTTAGTTATGTGGACTCTCTTCGTTGCATCCAACAATTCCCTACAGCCGATTTAATCAAAGGTAAAATGGGGCTTCCGCCTATTGGCTACAGTTCTTCAAACAACACCCGCCAGTGCAGCATACCACAATTATCTAGTGGTCTCCCCCGTCGGCCGGACGTGTCAAGCTGAACGTGGACAGATCGTTCGTCGAGACTGATGGTGGCTTGGTGGGAGCCGGCATGATCCTTCGCGACAGCGACAGCAACATCGTCTTCTCCGCTTGCCGCTCCATACGACACTGCTCCGTGTTGGCCCAGTCCAGACGTCGAGTACTTTCCGACGACAGCGATACGACCGACGATGAACGACAATGACAAACCAAACTCACTGACAAACTTGACGAATTACTTTACGCCGAGCAGCACCGTGGTAAGGAGCCTAGCAAGCTAGCTCCAACTAGTTGACCGATTCCTTTTGATCAATTAGTACTCCACGCACGCACACAACGGCCAGCGGGCCGGAACACACGAACGCACGTGAGACGCCGGCGTATTGCCACAGGTACGTATCGTACCTGTTGTTCATTGCTTTGTTGCTTAACTCACGGTTACAATCTGATTGATTACAGGGGGCTTGTACGTGTATATATAGGAACTATCTAGCCTAGCATCAAGCAAACCTAGTCGGTCTACAGTACTAGTCCTACTCGGACACACACACACGTACAAGTAACCTAGTCCACGTACACATATGGAAGCTAAGTCCACTAGGTAATTGCTCCGTATACGATCCGTATATGGCGACTACGTCGGGTTTAATTCCAACAATCACCCCCCTAAACACGACATCGTCATGTCACATATCGATGCTGACCCAGGCTTTGGTTAGGATGTCCGCCAGCTGATCATCCGTGCAACTGTAGTTGACCTTCGTCACCCCTTCTTCCACGCAATCCTTTATGTAAAGATACATCGTATCAATGTGCCTGCTCCTATCATGCCGCACTGGATCCTCGCGTAGAAAAAACATAGACTCACTGTCAACGTTGAGCACCACTTGTTCTGGATCTCGATTCATGAGATCACTGTGTAGCCGTCCTAGCCACACACCTTGACACTCTTCTTCACTTGAAGTCGATGTCACCACTTTTTGTCTTCGTGATAGCCAGCTTACTACGCTTCCACCAAGGAAATATGCCACGCCCGAGGTACACTTATGGTCGTCAACAATCCCTTCCTTGTCACTACTACTATACCCAAGTAGTTTCACCATCTCCTTCTTGCTCATCTCAAGACGAGGTTCCATTGAAGCGACAATGTGATTGCAATCTTTCATGCCACGGCTTTCAAGTACCTTCCTTGCATATGCCTCCTGGCATAGTGTGATCCCCTCCAGCTTTTGATGTACCTCTGTCCTGAGGTTGCAACTCAAAAGGCCTAGATCATCCATCTTGAAAAGCTCCTTCATCTGTAGCTTGAACTTTGCAATCACTTCTTCATCTGCTCCAGTTATCAATAGGTAGTCGACATAGATGCCGACTAGTAGACGATCCCTTCCTTCACCTCTCTTGTACATCACATGCTCTAGTGGGGCTTTCTCAAATCCAAGAGAAATCAATGTATGATCAAGTTTGATGCTCCATGTCCGAGAGCCTTGCCGTAGCCCGTACATGACTTTGTGTAGCTTCAGTACTTTGTGTTCCTCTCCCTCTTTGATGAATCCCGGTGGCTGATTCACATACACATCTCCTTCTAACTCGCCATTCAAAAACGCGGATTTTACATCCATTTGATGTATCTTCCATGATTCCTGAACCGCGAGAGCGATGAGTAGTTCCACCGATTCCATCTTTGCAACGGGAACGAACACTTCTTCAAAGTCCACACCTTCCTCTTGCACGTACTCTTTGGCTACTAGCCTCGCATTGTGCTTCACGGACCCTTCTCCATCTTTCTTGATTTTAAATTCCCACTTGAGATCCATTACTTTTTCATTGTTGGGAAGATCCACAAGCTCCCATGCATTGTTATCGTGGATCGGCCTCAACTCCTCTTCCATAGGCTTACGCCAATACTCCTTCGTAATTGCGTCATCGAATTCCGCCGGTTCCTCGGCGCTTAGACACCATCGCCCACTTCTTTTCACCTTTTCCGGGTCAATCGTCCGAAATTTTTTCTCCGGATACGGGTGTAACACCGGTCCAAAATGCATTCGTGTAGATGACTTTGTCCTTTCCTCCTGTATTGTCGAAGGCGACGCAGGTTGCCCAGCTCCTTGTACACTCAGAAGCGACGACCCTCCTTTTGCTCCGCACTTTTCTTTTGGCAAAGCAAAATAACCACCATACATGGCTTCTTCATGCGATGAAGAACCAAAAAATACTAGCGTTGCCGGATCTCCACGTGTGCCACCGCATGGGCCTCCTGCCCTGCTGGATGTGCTACCAGGTGCAGCACCTGTGCATGGGCTGCATCCCACTGGCACGTTCCCTTCTGCAAGACAAAATCTGCCTTCGGGCCTTCCATGCTTAGCATATTGGCCACTACGGCCACCACAAGCTGCTGCTACTGTTAAACATGCGTCCGTTGAAACACTTGCACATGTGGCCGCTCTTGCTGCACGTGTGTCCAACTTTGCACTAGCTTCTACAATCGTTGCACTATTATATGTTGTTTCTTTGTGGACTTCCGGCGCCACTTATGCCTTAATTTTTTCTGGACGCATCGTACGAAGACTGCTTCTCCATGGCCGAGCACACGCGGCAATTGCTGCGTCCGCTCCAGCGAAGTTAGCACTTATGCCCGTAACATCAACGTAAGTTTCGGAATCACCGCCCGCGTCCGTAGCATCAACACGAGTTTCCGAACCACGATCTTGAGAGCGAACTTTTTCTTCACGGAGCGCGACAATTTCTTTAGCCGACACTTGAAGAACTGGATCCTCGTTGTCCACGAGTTCACACATCAACATCATGTCACTTTCATCTCCTTGCTGGACCATGAGCGCCTTCTCCTTCGGGGGATTCTTACACTCCGACTTGAAGTGCCCGAGCAGAATACAGTTGTGGCAGCGGATCTTCCTCTTGTCGAACTTTTCTTCTTTGGCTTCTCCGACTGTTCGTCGGTGTCCTTTGCGGGACGGTACTTTCCGCCGCTACCGGACGCCTTGTCGAAATTGTACTCCTTGGAAACCATTGCCTTCCACTGAGCACGCGTAAGCATCAGGTACTCATCACACTACTAGGAAAAGGCCTACTAATGGCGCACTGGTTTTGCCTACTAATGGCGCATTACCAGTGCGCCATTAGTAGCACGCCACTAGTATTTCTTACTAATGGCGCACCACTGGTGCTCCATTAGTATCTGGTATACTAATGGCGCACCAAGCAGTGCGCCATTAGTTTTGCCCACAGTGCGTCACTAGTGTCTTCTATACTAATGGCGCACCACATGGTAGTGCGCCATTAGTAACAATTTTTTTAATTTTTTTTCTTAATCTCAGGTCACTATTTCACCTATGAGATATCCAACACATATATATACAACAAGCATCCATATAACAATCATAGCCAGCACACAAGTTCCATCATATATACATACATAGCCAACACACAAGTTCCATCATATATACATACATAGCCAACACATAGTTCCATCGTTACATGTTACAAAAGTTTCACATTGTTCATCCAACACCGTTATCCATCAATTCACAAAACTTTCACATTGATACAAAATAAAAACACAAATGGAAAAGAAGCACTCCATCCATGCAAGCTTCCGTGAATTAAATCAAATCTGCAAAATGATAAACAAGAAGTTAGAAGAAGAAAAAGAAGAAGACTAGAAGAATACTAGAAGAAGAAGAACACTAGAAGAAGAATAAGAAGAATTTTGGAAAAGAAGAAGAATAAGAAGAAGACTATAAGCTTATTATGTAAACTTGATCATTTTGTGCTAACATAAGTTATTTTGGAGCTAACCTATAGGAAACTAAGCATATAAGCCCTAAGTTAGTATATTAGAGCCAACTTAGGTAAAATGAAGCTAACCTATGTCATTTTTGGAAAAGAAGAAGAATAAGAAAAAGACTATAAGCTTATTATGTAAACTTGATCATTTTGTGCTAACATAAGTTATTTTGGAGCTAACCTATAGGAAACTAAGCATATAGGCTCTAAGTTAGCATATTAGAGCCAACTTAGGTAAAAATGAAGCTAACCTATAGGAAACTAAGCATATTAGAGATAACATAGGTAACTAAGTATATATATATATCATTTTGGATAACTAACCTATAGGAGATCTGACATACCTGACAAAGTTCAGTTCTCATGCAATGTTCTTCTCCTTCTCCTTCTCCTTCCTCACAGCCTGATGCGCCAAGAGCGGCGAGGTGGTGGAGGCAGTGGAGGCAGTGGGATGTACTCTTCTACCACAATTGGCGTGGTCATGTAGCCCAGCTGTGGGATCGCCGGCACCACCACCATCGCGAGGCCACCTTCAGGCACGACCATCGCTAGGTCATCCTCAGCCACCTCCATCTCTTGCCTATGGTCAGCCACCACCATCTCTTGCCCATGGTCAGCCACCACCATCTCTTGCCCTTGGTCAGCCACCACCAGCGCTAGGTCATCCTCAGCCTGATGCCCATCGTCATCCTGCAGCTCCTCAACCCCACTTTGCTCCTCTTCTCTCGCACTCCAGTCCGGATCATCCTTCTTATTGTCTATGCTGCTGACAGAATCGCTGCTGCTTTCGCTACAACCAGAATCGTTGCTGCCAGAATCGCTGCTGCCAGTGTCGCTGCTGCTGCTCCCATTACCTGTCCAAAATGCAACAATGACCGTTAACAATCGATGTGAGACAAAGCCAAATGTAGAGGAATAAGAAGAGGTAGAACGTACCGGCATCATCATCGTCAGCGTAGCGCAAGCGACACATAGTCGCGTTGAACACCTTCACGATGAGCATGGTGGCGTCGTCGTCGTACCTGAAGAGAAGGAAGTACCCCAGCCGCAGGTCATAGGCATGGTAGAACTTCTCCCACCCACGAGACAAGTACATGTGGCCCTCCTTGATCACCAACTCCACATCCCACTGCCTGCGAATCCTGCTGCCGGCCTGTCGCAACTTCACATTATTTGGCGGATCTTCACCCATCAGCATGTTCATAAAACTGTCAGGCAGCCTCTGCAGTTTGGGACAATGAGTGATGTAGCAAACAACAGATATCATAATGAGATGGGTGAAGAGGATATCTCTCGTTCTATATACCTGCGTCATGGATGAAGTCTCAAGTATGATAGTGAAGAACTCGGAAGCATCCAACTCGTACTGCGGTGTCGCAGAGCGGCGGTGGCTGCTTCCCGCCATCTCTGATAAGCAGCAGAAGAGACCAATTAGTACCCTTACAACAGATCATAAAACATGCATGATAACAGGCATTAGTCGCAAGTACCCAGTATGTCCTATTTTTAGCAAAGTCATGCTAAAATTCACGGAAAAATTCAACATTACCTTTGCTGAAAATAGGACATATGGAGTACCCGAATTTGCCGGAACGGAAGTTAATCAACATTCCGGCAAACTCAAGGGCCTCTCGGGGTACCTGCAAAATCATCACGACACAATGGTCGAAGACAAAACCCAGCCACAGACCATATGGTCCTCTGCTTTCATATGGACAAAAATCAGCTCAACTTACGTGAGCTTCCATTCAAGATACAAACACAGAAAGAATAGAAAGTTTGCTGCCTATTCAAACACAGAAACAAAACACTACTTGAAACTTCTGCTACATTTGGATCATGGCATTGTTTTTACTATATGCACCATGGCAAATTTCTTTTCTTTTTGCAACATGGCAAATTTCTAGATCATGATCCAACAAAAATATAGTCTATGCATTTTTTTAATCTCTGGATCATGATCCAACAAAATTGCCATCTCCCATGGCAAATATAGCCTATGGATCATGGAATTTATACTGTATGGATCATGGCATTTTTTGTCTATGGATCATGGAATTTATATTGTCTATGTTATCATTATACACTTAAATAATCATGTCCTCTGAGCTCTTCCTTCAACTCAAATATAACTTCAGTTATTCACCACTCATCAGAATGGAACACATTGAACATTCAATTTTGTCCAACTAGTCAGTGACAAAATGCCTTATTTGAGCTGAGGAGAGATTCAATATGATCACCTTGTGCTTGGTCGAGAACAAATATCTGATCTTGCAGGAGAATGTAGCTCTGATGTCTCACAACAGTAAAAGAGCTGGTAAAGAGAAAACAAACTCATTCAATTCTATGGAATTACATGGAAACAAGATAAGCTACTAAGACTCAATGGATTGGACATGGTTTAGAAAGGAGCAGCAATCTGCCTTTTCATACAGCCTAGATAACCAGATAGTACTAGAATATCATGTCAAACAACAGTGTTATTCCTTGGTCACAAACTTGTGATAAAAGATTATAATATTGGAACAGATGCTTTCAGCAATCACAATGCTGTTGAATAACAGAAAACAGTCATGCTGTTTATAATTGGAACCACATGAACTTGTTAGATGACTACAGTAAAACCATCCACAAAAAAAGATCTCTTGAGGTGCAAATAAACAGTAGTGTTTTCAAAATGTCACTTAACTTGTATGAGAACCCAAAGTGTCAGACTTCAGAGACCCCACTGAAAATCCAGTTTCAATTTTAAACTGCTGCTGTAAGAGATGAGAATAAAATGCTTCAAGATGAACTAGTCTTGAATAACCCTGAAAGTTAACCCTTGCAACAACCCCTGAATTGTCTTTTAACATGCTAAGAGCCCAAGACAGCTGGTACATATTATCATAACCCAGAAGATGCTAATTGCCAAGGTCTGATATTATCACAAGCCAGAAGATGACAAGTGCACAAAATGTTTAACCAATGACTAGGTCATAAGAATGTTAAAAGTCATAGCAAGAAGACAAATTCGGATGCAACATACAACAAAATATCAATTGTCATATCCCCCAAAACTTACAACTAGAGCAATGACATTGGGCTCAACAGTACCTAACTTATGTTCAGCAAACCAGCCTCTGACTATTACTAGTACATCAAGGCAATAACCGCAAGCCTAAGGACTACACATCAACATTTCAGTGCAGACACGTACAATCCAATCGCGCACGGATCAAATAACCACATCAGACGGTACTCAATTCCGTATTCAGGGGGGACGGGGCGGCGGCGGCGAGCTCCTGCTCCTAACCCTAGGTCGCCGCCCCGTACGTGGGGGCATGGGGATGAGCGGGGGAGAGAGGGAGGGAGGGACAGAGACTAACCGCGCGGGGAGGCTCGCCGCCGTCGAGGAGTGCGTCCGACGAGGCTAGCCGCCGTCCGTCCGTCCGTCGAGGAGCGCGGGGAGGCTCGCGCCGCCGTCCGTCGAGGAGCGCGGGGAGGCTCGCGCCGCCGTCCGTCCGAGCAGGTTGCGGGCTCGAGGGGGAGGAAGGGGAGAGGGAGGCGGCGGGGGCGCGTGGGCGGCTGCGGCGCAGTGGGTCGGGGCAACGGCGGCGGATGCGCGGTGGATCGAGGGAGAGGGAACTGGCGAGGGGGAGAGGGAAGGGGGGATCGGGCGAAGGGGTATCCATATAGACACTATAGCAATGGCGCACCATTTTGTGGTGCGCCATTAATAGTTTTTTTTATTATATCAATGGAGCACAGGTTATATTGCACCTAACCCAATCCACATCAGAACCCGCCCACTAGCCGGACTGGTCAGCATGCAGCACACACACCAGGAGGTCCTTGGTTCGATTCCCAGGCTCCGCAATATTTTTTTTGCATTTTAAATGTTGTTTGATATTTATTTGTGTTTAAATATGTTCAAACTTGTTTAAATCATAACAGTAATATATTTTTTCTAAAAACAATAATAAATTTTTAAAAAATATGTTCAAATTTGTTACTTGAAAATATCATCGGTGGCGGCGGTGGAGCAGGGGAGGGTGCGGGGGGTGCCCGTTGGCGGCGGTGGAGCGGGGGAGGGTGCGGGGGGCCGGGTGCTCGTTGGCGGTGGTGGAGCGTGGGAGGGTTGCGGTGGGTCGTCGGCGGCGGTGGAGCTAGCGGGGGAGGGTGCGGGTGGGATCGAGATGGAGGGGGATCGAGATCGAGATGGAGGGGGAATCGAGATCGACCATGTCTGTCCTCTTTGATTATATCTCCGTCCGTCCTCTGTTGGCCTCGGTCATTGTACGTCTTCTCAATAAAGGTTTTGTGCTCTACCACCCAAGGATCGACCACGTCTATGTGTTGTAGCGCGACTAGGTTTGCTCTTTCAAAGTCGGCGAGTCGACCCTCGAAGTCGACATGCATTTAGCAGCAACCCTCACGGTGACCCCATCCAGCGAGCCTGCCGAGGTGCCTGTTGACGGGCAGACCAACGGGGTTCTCGATGCCTAGATAATTCGTGCAGTAAGAGATGCACTCTTTGGTCAGAAAGCGACAGTCTACCTCGTCAATTTTTTTTAAATATCATCAAATTTGTTTTTTTATTTTTAATTGAAAATATCATCAAATTTGTTATTTGAAGATATCATCAAATTTTTTATTTGAAAATATCATCAAATTTGTTATTTAAAAATATCTTCAAAAGGTGGGGGAGGGTGCGGGGTGTCGGCGGCGGCGGTGGAGCGGGGGAGGGTGCGGTGGGTCGTCGGCGGCGGTGGAGCGGGGGAGGGTGCGGTGGTTCGTCGGCGGCGGTGGAGCGGGGGAGGGTGCGGGGGGTCGTCGGCGGCGGTGGAGCGGGGGGAGGGTGCGGGGGGTGCTCTGCGGCGAGGGGGGTCTGGCGAGGGGGATTGCTATCGAGAGGGAGGGGGATCGAGATCAAGTGCCATTAGTAGTTTTGCAAAAAAATAAAATAAAAAAACATACAGTAATGGCGCACTCCTAGACTGGTGCGCCATTACTAGTTAGAACTAGTAATGGCGCACCGGTCTAAGAGTGCACCATTACTGTATGTATGTAAAAATGAAAAAAAATTATCACTAATGGCGACCATTTGTCTGGTGCGCCATTAGTGTCTTCCACACTAATGGCGCATCACCAACCAGTGCGCCATTAGTATATAGTAGTGGCGCACTGCTTCCCTGGTGTGCCATTAGTGTCAATCCTATCTATAGCCCTTTTCCTAGCAGTGTCATGTTTCGTGTCGCCGTAACTCAACTTCATCCGCTCATCATGGGCCTTGAAGCGACCAACCAGATCATCCAAGGTGAGAGACTTGAGATCAACACACTGCTCCATCGCTGACACAATCGACATGTAGCGTGGTTTAGCGGCACGTAGGAAACGCCGGACCATGGAGATGTCCTCCAACTTATCCCCAAGACTGCGAATCCCGTTTACCATCGTTGCTACCCTTGCTGCGAAGGCGTCCACCGTCTCATCTTCTCCCATCCTCAGATTCTCGTAACTTTTCAGCAAAGTTTGCAAGTTTGCCTCGCGCACACGCGAGTGCCCCAGATGCAATGTCTTGAGCATGTCCCATGCCTCCTTCGCTGTTGTCTTTGAGATTAGATGCTACTGCACGTTCACCGGCATCACCGAGCAGATGGCCGTGATAGCCTGGCGATCCTTCCGATACAAGGCACCACCCTTCAGGTACTCCTCACCGCCGGGGTCGATGGCTTCCCAGAGCTCATTGGCCTCGAGCGCCCACTCCATCATGGTCGCCCACACCACGAAGTTTCCACGGTCGAATCGTGGATACTCCGATTTCACTGGAGCAGCAATTACTTTAGCCACACCGGAGTACTCCGCCAGTTGCTTGGACTTGTCCTCGTCGTCCGACATGATCTCCCGATACTAGAAGATGAACCTTGCTCTGATACCTATTGTTGGCCCAGTTCCGACGCCTAGTACTTTCCGACTACAGCGATACGACCGAGGACGAACGACAATGACAAACCAAACTCACTGACAAACTTGACGAATTACTTTACGCCGAGCTGCACCGTGGTAAGGAACCTAGCAAGCTAGCTCCAACTAGTTGACCGATTCCTTTTGATCAATTAGTACTCCACGCACGCACACAACCGCCAGCCGGCCGGAACACACGAACGCACGCGAGACGCCCGCGTATTGCCACAGGTACGTATCGTATCTGTTGTTCCTTGCTTTGTTGCTTAACTCACGGTTACAATCTGATTGATTACAGGGGGCTTGTACGTATATATATAGGAACCATCTAGCCTAGCATCAAGCAAACCTAGTCGGTCTTCAGTACTAGTCCTACTCGGACACACACACGTACAAGTAACCTAGTCCACGTACACATATGGAAGCTAAGTCCACTAGGTAATTGCTCCGTATACGATCCGTATATGGCGACTACGTCGGGTTTAATTCCAACACTCCGGACCTCTTCAAGCTGAGCTTTTGGCATGCCATGAGGGTTTGAACCTAGCTCTTCAGTGGTCTACTCTCCCAGCGGACATCGAGATGGATTGCATGGATGCAGTCAGGTTGATCAAGTCGCCCAGTCTTGACAGATCACCTCATATGATGTTAGTTCAGGAAATTAAAAGGCTCTTTGGTGAAAGGGATAACTCTATTGCTCATGTAAGTAGGAACCAGAACGTTGTCAGTCATACCCTTGCTGGCTTCGGACGCTCGGAGGGCCGGACTGCAGTATGGTTGCGCTCTGGTCCTGCAGATGTTCCTCTGCTTTGTAGGAACGAACTCATCATGTGTTGAGTATTGAAATCCCTTTTAACCCCGCAAAAAAAAACTCTTCCCCTCGCATATCACACGGAGAACACACGCAGACCCAAAAAAACCTGTGTACCCTTTTGTTTCGAGGGCACAGAGTGATCACATGATCAACCGCGCAGATGAGGTGTCAAACTGCATACCCTTTTGGCAGCTAAGTTATGTTTTGTTTTTCTGCAGGGAACTCTTGCTGTAGTTTGCAAAACCAGAAAGGTTACTTTTATTTGTACTTAATAATTTGAAGTTTAGTTGTGAAATTTCCATCATATATGAACCATATGTACCAACTGCGTGTATGTCCTTGTGGAAGTGTATTGAGAATAGTGCATATATGCATAGTTCTACTGAGATGTTCTGGGTACGCATGAGGAATTACCTTAACTTTATGGGAAAAGAATGAGTTCATGATTATTCCAATATATGGCTAATATCTAGAAGGTTCCTTAAATGCAACATATGTAGTTCATTGCCAGGTTTCAAAGATACACACATACATCTATGCTGTTTACTACATGTTTAAATAATCAGTAGTGGGAGCATATTTTCTGGTGAAACATATCCTGTGTTGTCATTGTAAACATTCACATACGCATATGATCAAGGCCAAGATCGTTCAGTTCCCATGGTCTGTATGTTTTTTGCTGAATCGTAACTCATGGTAGATGAGCTCTTTTACAGTACCCGCAAATAAATGTGAGCCATCCATCCATCTTAATCTAGCGGCTAAAACTTACATGGTACCATGGTTTTGGGTAACCGGCTTAAATTCGGTTGCCGCCCGGTAAACCGCGTTTCCACTCCCCCACGAGAATCATGTATACTGGGCAGAAAATCTCGAACTTTTTGAATTTTTTGAATTTAAACTCCTATCACCTAGTTAAATAAGGTACTCCCTCCAATCCTTTTTAGTTTGCATTTAAGAATTGTCTGAAGTCAAACTTCGTAAAGTTTGACCATGTTTTATATGAAAAATATCAACATCAACAATGCTAAAGTTATACAATATGAAAATTTAAGTCACGGCGCATCTAATGATAATGATTTCACATTGTGAATGCTTGTATTTTTCTATAAAGTTTTTCAAACTTTACGAGGTTTGACTTTAGACAAATCTTATATGCAAACTAAAATGGACCGGAGGGAATATATCTTTAACTGAAACGCAAGCATACAGGTCATGTGTTCGAGGACAGCCAGCAGCTAATTTTCCTTTTTGATTTTTGAAGCTGTAATTTCTAGAAAAATGTGAGAGTGGGAGGGTCGAACTCGTGATCTGCAGTGCACGCGGGTTCAGAGCAGACCTCTTACCACTGCGCTAGCACTAGTGTAGAGAACAATTTATGCTCAAGGCTTTTTTATTCGTGTCTTAAAAAATTTGAATTCAAATTTTGATTTTATATTTCGCTTGATTTTTTTTCCAGAATTTCGTGGTTACCGTGGTAACCGAGTTTACCCACCCCCCTCTAGAAAAATGTTCCATTCGGAATCCAAAACCTTGCATGGTACTCCAATATAATCCTACAGAGTACCACCTCAAAAAAATATGGAGTACCTTGATCTTAGGTGTAAAATTGTAATCAATGGGTGATTTATTTATTTCTCAATCTTATATTAATTATTATAGAAATACTAAATAGAATGAGATGCCAATTTAGTAAGACTAGCTCGTAAGGGTGTGGACGCATACTTCAAACATAATTTTCTGATGAACCCTAATCCCAAATCAATGTCATTGGTAAAAAGTAAAATCCCAAAACATATAAGATAATCATGTGTGGCGGCGCATGATGATCGCATGGTCATCACCACCGAGGTGATTAGGAGTATGCCACAGCAGTTGATAATCCAGGTTCTGCACACCCGTGATGACCATGTTAATGGCCGCCCCCAATGGTTGCGCCTACGCGAATTAGCTAGGGATGACTCTGCCGTATGGATACTTGCACAGTCCTCCACAGGAGTTCATAAATTTGTGAGTTCTTTATGACTAACTAGCATAAATGCCCGTGCGTTGTGAAAACATTGGTTCCTAATTCCTATGTGTCAAGGTTGGCCTGGTTAAGAAACAGTGTTGTGCAAGAACAGTTGTGATGACAAAAAATATATTCATTTGGGGATCACATCGTCAGCTCACCACATGGGTATGATTGTGAATAAATTAATTTGACTAAACAACATTAACTTGAGATCATTTGTTCTATAATGGTGAAGGAAGTGGCAAATTCATTTCTAAAGAGAAAATACATTTGTCCAAAAAATAATAGCTGCTTCTTTTACATATACACATAGAAAAGATTGAAGTAAATATTCTTCACAGAGAATCCATATTTGGTACTTTCGAATTTTTGAATAGACGTTAACAAATGTTTATGATGGCAGAACCACTATATGCACATAAGATATAAAATGAAACATTGAACGAAACTCATGAAAATCTCACATGATATAAAATACGAAAAGGGGCTTCAGGTGAAGGAGAAAACTTTTTTTTTGGAATGTTGGTAAGCTGCCAAATTCGTTGAACAGAAGAAGATATTACAAGAACACCCCCAAAGGAGGAATGCACCGCATAAAGGCGAGTGCTAAAAAAGAAGAAAAGAAAATAGGGTTGCTCGGTTAATTGAGGGAAACCGGGCTAAAACCAAAGCAGCGCCTAGCTAAACTAGGACTAAAGCACCACAACATATACAAAAACGCCGGAAAGCCAAAACCCCACAACACACCCGGGCGGGCACTCGAGCGCCTATGCTGCAACCAGAGTGCACACCGACAACCGTCGTATTGTACCGGGCTGCTACGAGCATATCCGCAAACATCGAGGACACCGGAGAGGAACGATACATCCGAAAGAGCGAGGCATATGCCGCTCCGATCCCACGAGGCTAGTTGACATAGCTCGCCTGGCGCTACTTGCATACAAAGGGTGCTCCTGCTCCTCTCACCGTCGACCGACAATTAACTCCAAACGGATGCACCACCAATGATCCATGCTCACCAAAACGCTGCCGACTCCAGATCCACCACACCACAACCAACCAGATGCTTCCAACACATGACTTGACTCCAAGGAAATGCTTCCAACAAAGTAATGACGCCAAAGACGCCACCATTGCACACGGTTTTCGCCGGGGGACAAGAACACGGAGCAGGGAGAGGTGTCGGACCCCCTTGATGGCACCTCCAACAAGGGAAATCACACCCGAAGGCGTCATTTGCCATCAGCTCAAACCTGAGTCGAGCATGACTTTCGTCAGGGGAACCGAGCACCTATGCTTCGACGACATCGCCAAACACATCATCACCAGACCGGAGCAGCAGGCGCCACTTGCTGCACCGCACAAAACTAGCCGGAGCACTGCCGGCGACGCAAGCCTAGAGCGTCCCGAAGGCACAGCCCAGACCACGCCACCCCAGACCACCATCCCGGCAGGGAGCTACCACAGAGTCCGCTTGGAGTCAGTCGCCGGACGAGCCACCTCCGGCCGCTATAGCGCCAGATCTGACCGACCGGGCCCGTCAGATCCGGCCGCTAAGGCCAGAGGCCACCAGCCAGGGGAGCCCGCGTCCCCCAGCATCACCCTGCGACGACGACGCGCTTGTTCGCGCCGCCTCTGGGCATCCCCGCAACTGTGACCGCGCCCAACCCCATCGACGCGCAGCCAAGGGCGTGCGCACCAGGCGTCAGACGAGCACGCGGCCAGGCGCCTCCACCACGCAGCCACGGACGCGAAATGCGTGGATCTGGGCACGCAAACCACAGATCCCAGGCTTCAGAGGGCGCCGGCGGATCTCCATGGACGCGCCGTGATGCAGCCCCTCTCGACACGCCAGAGTGGCCAGGGATAGCGCCCCGCCGCCGCCTTCCTCAGGGCCGGCCCGGGCTTCGCCGGCGGGCGCCCTTTGGCGGCGGCGAGACAGGTGGGGGAGGGGGCGGGGACTGTGGCGACGCTAGGGTTTCTACCCCCGTGTCGCCGGAGCTTGGCGGCGCGGGGTCGGGAATGTTAGCTGATTGTGAAGGAGAAAACTGATTGGGCATAGCTCACCATACAAGCCATGCCTCTTTCTTGCGTAGTACTCTTGGTGAGCCAGCACACTTTTAGCGCCACATCCATGGTGCGTGCATGTTATTTTTTCATTGAGTATCTCTTATTATAGAAGAATCGATCGATTCCTTTATTTCACTCGGGCAAGCATGGCACTTTATCAACTGTTTGTTGATTTTCAAGGCGCTACTGATTCTCATGCAAATCCCGGGCAAATATAAATTGGTTGCGTTTCATGTAAATGTGCGAGGTGGGACAATTATTCAAGTAACAAACCTATAGTTGTAGCATGATCATCAATTGGCCTAGCTGGCCTAAGCCTTATAGCACGGGAGTGAGGTTTGGAGTTTGATACTCCAGAGGTGCATATTTCCAAATGTGGCGAACATCTATTTTTCTGCGTCCTCTGTAACATCTCAAATTTTTAATTTTTAATGTTATACATAGATCATCACTTGCATATCATATTTTATTGCATTTTGGCTTGATCCTAAAAATTTCACACAGCTCAAGGACCCACGGAGAGAGTTGAAGATTTCGTTATTTTCATATTTGAGTTTTCTCAAATTTTGAAAATAGGATCATTTGATTTTATTTATTTTATCTCCAATTATTTCTACAGTCAAAATATGAGAAAGGGAATAAAATGACTTTCCAGAAATAAGGAAACAATGAAGATTTAATAAAAAATGAAATAAGTTTTTATTTGGAGTTTTCGCTATTTTATTTAAATTTAGGAAAAAATTGCGTTTCTCAAAATTGCATTTAGGCCCCAAATAAATGTTCATCTTGTCCGACTTGATTTTACAAGCTGGAGAAAATTTATTTTAGGAATTTTGGAGTCCATTTAGTATTTCTTTCGTTAGTTTTTTCGTGCAGAATTAATTTAAAAAAAACGTGAACCGAACTACGGGCCGTGTTAGGCCCGGACTCCTCCGTGGCCGGCCTTTAAAGCCGGGGCGCCCGACCCCGCTGCCCACCGAACCGCCCCACAACCCCGAACCCTAGCGCCGCCGCCGCCGCCGAGCCGCCCCCCCGCCGCCTGCGCCGCCCCACCCCGCCGCCTCGCCGCAGGATCCCGCTGCCGGATCTCGCCGCCGCTGCCCGCGCCGCGCCGCCCCGTCGCCTCGCCGCCGGATCCCGCCGCCGCCGCCGCCCGCGAGCGCCGCCCCGCCCCGCCGCCGACCACCCCGCGCCGGACCTCGCGCCGGAGCTCGCCGCCGACCCCGCCGTCCCGCCGCCCGAGGTAGCCGCCATCGCCCCGCCCGGTTTTTTTTATTAACCGCGGTTTATTTTTTTAGATTCGTTTTTTAGATCGGTTTTTTTTCCGGTTTAGGTTATTTAGCGAGCGTTCACTCGTTCATTCATTTTAACGAACGTGTTCAGCGTTTAGATCCAGATAACGAACGTTCGTTCGTTAAGCTGTTCATTTTTTTTCTTTTTCTCGAATTTATCCCGTGATTTTTCTGATCGTGATTTCTGATCTGATTTTCGAGCTAGTATAACTTTTCGCTCGTTTATCGGAATCAGGCGATTCAAGCGCTTGGAGTTTCGCCTCGAAACCCTCTTTTCAAATAATCAACTCAAACAAGTTTTTGCCTCTGTAAAATTTGACTTAAGTCTAGATTAGTAAAACAAAGGCTGTTTCTTTCGTTGGTTCGTTCAATTTGTTTCTTTTTACAAACCGGAGTACTTAAGTTGAACTTTTTGGTTAGATCTTCTATTTGAGTTTTACCTGTGCATTAGATGAGTACTTATTGTGTGCTTGTTTGTTTGCTATAGAGTACCCAGAGTGCCCCGCTTGCTACTTTGAGTCTCTAGGTTTCACGGATCATCAGCAAGGCAAGTAACATTTTGATCATATCCCTTTTCATACCCAGTTTTTATGCATTAGATCAATCCTCAAACATTGCATGATTAGGATCTAATTAAATTGCGGGTTTTGAGAAGTAGATGAGGTAGTACCTATTACCTGTTTTATTATCAAACCCTTGGGAGTTACTTCTACGTTTGCTTATTATTGCCATGTTGTGCTAGTAGACGTGGATTGGGTGAGTGTATCCATGACAGATGTAAGATTGGTAATTAATGGTTTATTTAAGGTGGCAACTTAAACACACATCTGGGTGGATTGAGGTACCTGGGTATTCCAGGATTGCCTGTTTTTTTTGGACCGCCACCCAGGCTCAAATGGATCATGAGATTATTCATGCTAGAAACTTCCGTCTGCAGCCACAAGCTACTATGGGCTCTAGCATAGTTGACTAAGTTGTGCGAACTCTTACAGTGGTAGACTAGCAGATGTAGAGGGATGTAGGTGTAACTGTCTACCCGTTCGTAAGGTGCTAGCGCTTCCGAAAGACGATGTCTCGGTCATCCGTTTCTCAAACACCATGTAGTGCGAGAAATCAAACGGAGGAGATCGAGTCTTGTGGGGAAAAGTGCACAAACCTCTGCAGAGTGTAACAAACTAATCATGGTTAGCCGTGTCCCCGGTTATGGACATCTTGAGTATCTAGTACTTGGATTATCATGTGAATCTCATCATGTTAGTTTAATTAATATTGTTGGGTTTTAATGATGATGCTTAATTGGGATTGAGAATGTTGTCAACCATTCTCAATGTTTAACAACCACCATGATAGTTAAATAAAATTTATTTCTCTACAGTAGGGAAAAATTGGCTTTATGCAAAATTGTAACCATAGAGCTTTCCACCAGCCATATATGCATGTAGTATAGCATTACTCTTTCATATTGCTCTCTATGTGTTACATTGCCAGCATATTCCATGTGCTGACCCGTTTTCGGGCTACAACGTTCATGTTGCAGACTTTTCAGACGACGAGTAAGGTGCTTTAGGTCGAGGTTCCATACTCAGTGATGCCGTTGGAGTTGATGGACTCACTTATCTTCCAAGCCTCCCGCTGTTATCGTTATTAGATGGCCTTAAGCCATGTTTATTGTAATAAGTTCTCTTTTGAGACATTCGTTGTAATAAGTGTGTGATTGCTACTCTGTTATAAATCTTTCAAGTACTGTGCGTGTCAGCATTACAGATCCAGGGATGACACTGATGCACAGAGGTCAGACTGTTTAAGGTCTGGTCACTACAAGATGGTATCAGAGCACACGCTGATTATAGGACACGACCACTAAGCTAAAGCCCTAGATCACTACTCTTTCTTCTCATTTCTGACTCCTCATCTTTTCTACTCTTTTAGGATGGTGGATGCAAGGAGCAAGTTCACACAACCGGATGAAGATACACCCTTTGGATACCACTTGAAGGAAGTCACTAGATACCTGAACATCAGAGTACCAAGCTTCACCAGGACCTACAACGCCACTTTACCCGAAGAGGAGCACTGGTTGATTCAAGTTCAAGTTCCAGGAAGGACATTTGCACCAGTCACAGAGCCCATAGAGTTTTCCTTTGATGCACCAACCTGGAGTCTAGGAAAGAGCATGGCAGCCCACATCGCCATGGGACGTATTGGAGAAGTTTACCGCAATGATCTCAAGAATACTGTCTACCAAATTTGTGGGCGCCGAGATGAGCAATGGGAGATAATCAGCACCGGGAGGGATAGATCAATCGCAGCATATATCCAGGAGTTAAACCAGCACATCCGACGTCAGGAGAACCAGATGTGCGCAGGCATGGAGGATCTGCAGAAGGCTATGACCTAACCAGGAAGCTCGGAGTTTTCATGGGAGACCCTGCGCCAGGAGGAAATGACGATGATTCCACTTGCCCAAATAACTATATCATCATCGACGACACCGACTCGATCCCGACGACAACCATGATGACTATGTTGATGAAGCTGGAGCAGATATCATGGAATCTTCATCGGAGCAGTTTTTTTCTAGTTGACCACCATAACAGTAGTTGTAATTTCCCCCACTGTATTTAGTTTTAGTCCAAGCACTTTTGTAACGATAGTTAGACCGTTGTATGCCGTTGTTTGAATTGATTGGAGTGATATTGATTGATTTGTCTCATGTGCATATGGATAGTGTTTTCTCACTAGACCTCATTCTATTCTAATTTCTCGCCCTCTCTAAACCCTCAGATGCCTCTGAGACGCGACACCGGATTTGTTTTCCCACCGGAGATCACTCAGTTGATTCAGCAGCAGAATGCCTTGATTCAAACACTGGTACAGAACCAAGGCAAGAACAACAACAACAACAGCAACAACAACCCACCACCACCACCACCTGTTGACCATTTGACTCGTTTCTTGAGGCTAAATCCGCCGGTGTTTTCCAGTAGCACATAGCTGATTGTTGCAGATGATTGGCTCCGCAAGGTTGGAAGGGAGCTGACCACTGCAGGATGCACTGATGCAGAAAGAGTGTGTTTTGCTGCACATCAGCTTGACGGACCCGCAGCATCATGGTGGGAGAATTACACAGCCACATACCCTATTGACACAGTCATGTGGGATCAGTTTCAGCAAGCTTTTCGTACTGCCCATGTTTCAGCAGGAGCTATGGCCATGAAGAAGCGTGAGTTTCGCAACTTACGCCAAGGAGGACGTACTGTAAGCCAGTATGTGGAGGACTTCAGTAAGTTAGCACGTTATGCCCCAGATGACATTGCTACAGATGCAGCTAAGCAGGAGAAGTTTCTGTAAGGACTTAATGATGAGCTAAGCATGCAGTTGATGGTATCCACTTTCAATAACTACCAGGAGTTGGTAGATCGTGCTCTTATGATTGAAGGGAAGCAACAACAGATTGATAACCGCAAGAGGAAGTATGGACAGGGAAAGTACAACTCTGGAGCTCAGCAGAAGCTACGTTTTACCCCAAAACCGGGAGGACAATTTCAGCATACCCATGGAGGAGGTAGCTCACACAATCATAATAGTTCCAAGAATGGGAGCGGGAATGGAGGAGGCAATGGAAAAACCCGCACCAACCCATCAACCCCAGTCAAGAGAGACCTGAGCCAAGTCACTTGCTTTAAGTGTCAGAAAATTGGACATTATGCCAATGAATGCTCCGAAGCCCAGAGTGGAAATGGCAATGGAAGCTCAGGAAAGAAGCCGAACCCTTTCAACAGGGGACAGGTGAACCACGTTAACGTGGAGGAGGTTGAAGCTCAGCCAGATGCAGTAATAGGTAAGTTTTTGGTTAAGGCATTTACTGCAATTGTTCTTTTTGATACTGGTGCATCACATTCATACATATCACAGGGATTTGTGGATAAGTACAAACTTCCCACCAAGGTTCTTAGAACACCTATGCTAGTAAGCTCACCAGGAGCGGAGTATATGGCCAGTCGTGGATGTTTTTAAGTACCTTTGAGCATAGGTAGGCATGTTTTCCCCACGGATTTAATCATTCTGGAATCGCAAGGTTTGGACGTGATTCTAGGTATGGATTGGCTATCGATGTATGGTGGGAACATCGATTGCGCTAGTAAGTCGATTTTGCTTACAATGCCCGAATGAAGAAGGATCATGTATGTATCGCGGCATGAGCCAAGGAGAGCACAAGTGAACTCTTTATCAGGAGTTTTGCAGGAGGAAGTACCCGTGGTGAAGGTTTACCCGGATGTATTTCCAGAAGAGTTGCCAGGCATGCCACCGGAGAGAGACATTGAGTTTTTGATTGAACTACTGCCAGGCACAGGGCCGATATCTAAGAGACCGTACCGGATGCCCGCACAAGATTTGGAAGAAATTAAGAAGCAGATTAAGGAGTTACTGGATAAAGGTTTTTATTCGCCCAAGTTCTTCGCCTTGGGGATCGCCAGTACTTCTGGTGGAGAAGAAGGCTGGATCATTGAGAATGGTTGTTGATTATCGAGGATTGAATGAAGTAACTATCAAGAACAAGTACCCATTGCCGATGATCAGTGACTTGTTTGACCAATTGCAAGGAGCTAAGGTATTTTCCAAGATCGATTTGCGATCAGGATACCATCAGTTGAAGATTCGAGAGCAGGATATACCTAAGATGGCTTCTACCACCAGGTACGAGCTGTATGAGTATACCGTTATGTCATTTGGTCTGACTAACGCACCTGCATATTTCATGAAAATGATGAACAAGGTGTTTATGGAGTTTTTGGATAAGTTCATCGTGGTGTTCATTGATGATATTTTGGTCTACTCAAAGAATGAAGAAGAGCATAAGGAGCATTTGCGTTTGGTACTCGAGAAGCTCAGAGAACATCAGTTATATTCCAAGTTCAACAAATGTGAGTTTTCGTTGAAGGAAGTAGGATTTCTCGGACACGTTATATCCGGAGAAGGTATAGCAGTAGATCCCACTAAAGTTGTCACGGTGACCAACTGGGAAGCACCAACGACAGTTGGAGAGATCCGGAGTTTTCTTGGACTGGCAGGATACTACCGGAGATTCATTGAGAATTTCTCGAAGATTGCGAAGCCTATGACGGAGTTGTTGAAGAAGGACACTAAGTTCAATTGGACTGAGGAATGTGAGGCTAGTTTCTAGAGTTGAAGAAACGTTTGGTTACCTCACAAGTCTTGATTCCGCCAGACCAAAGCAAGGATTACGAGGTATATTGCGACGCTTCACGTCGAGGACTTGGAGCAGTGCTTATGCAGGAGGGAAGAGTTGTTTCGTATGCTTCACGACAGCTTAAGCCTCATGAGTTGAATTATGCTACTCATGATTTGGAGTTAGCAGCCGTAGTACACGCACTGAAGACTTGGAGACATTTTCTCATTGGAAACCATTGTGAGGTGTACACAGATCACAAGAGTTTGAAGTACATCTTCACGCAGAAGGAGTTTAATCTCAGGCAAAGAAGATGGTTGGAGCTCATCAAGGATTATGATATGAGATTGCATTATCACCCCGGAAAGGCTAACGTAGTAGCAGATGCGTTGAGTCGCAAGAGCCATGTCAACACACTAATGACCGGAGGTTTACCAAAAGAGTTGGCCGAGGAATTTCGAGAGCTATGTTTGGAGATAGTTCCGAGAGGCTATGTAGCAGCATTGGAGATACAATCTACTTTGATGGATAAGATCAGAGAAGCTCAGAAGACGGATAAAGAGATTGCCACTATTAAGGAGAAAATGAGCAAGGGAAAAGCTAAGGGATTTCGTGAGGATGAGCATGATACCTTATGGTTTGAGGACCGCGTTTTTGTGCCTAGCGATCCGGAGATCAGGAAGTTGATTCTGCAAGAGGCCCATGATTCACCGTATTCGATTCACCCAGGAAATACCAAGATGTATTTGGATTTGAAGGATACTTTCTGGTGGACCGGAATGAAGAAGGATATTGCAGAGTATGTAGCAGCTTGTGATGTATGTCAGAGAGTGAAGGCAGAGCATCAGAAGCCAGCTGGATTGTTACAGCCATTGCCGATGCCCGAATGGAAGTGGGAAAAGTTAGGCATGGATTTTATCACGGGATTGCCCAGGATGCGTTCAGGCTATGACTCGATTTGGGTTGTAGTCGATCGTTTGACGAAGGTAGCTCATTTCATCCCAGTGAAGACTACCTAAAACAGTGCCAAGTTGGCTAAGATATACATGACCATGATCGTGTGTCTGCATGGAGTTCCGAGGAGTATCGTATCAGACAGAGGAACCCAATTCACCTCAAAGTTTTGGAATCTGTTGCACGAAGCTTTGGGAACAGACTAGAGTTTAGTACAGCTTTTCATCCATAGACAGATGGACAGACCGAGAGAGTCAATCAGATTTTGGAGGATATGCTGAGAGCATGTGCATTGGATTATGGATCAAGTTGGGATGACAACTTGCCGTATGCGGAGTTCTCTTATAACAACAGCTATCAAACCAGTTTGAAGATGGCCCCTTTCGAAGCCTTGTACGGAAGGAGGTGCAGAACCCCGCTGTTGTGGGATAAAGTTGGAGACCGCCAGTTGTTTGGACCAGATTTGATTAAGGAGTCTGCACGGAAGGTGAAGTTAATTCGCGATAGGCTCAAGGTAGCCCAGTCTAGGCAGAAGAGCTCTGCGGATTTTAAACGCAAGGAGACAGTTTTCAAAGTCGGAGATAGAGTCTATCTTCGAGTATCACCGCTTCGAGGAGTTAAGCGTTTTGGTGTTAAAGGAAAGTTAGCACCACGTTTTGTGGGACCGTACAAAGTTTTGGAGCGCATGGGAGAAGTTGCTTACAAGTTGGAATTACCCGAAGGATTGTCAGGAGTTCACGACGTGTTCCACGTTTCTCTGTTGAAGAAGTGCCACGCGGAGATGGCTGATATACCTCTAAGAGATACTGTGCCGCTAGAAGCTATCCAGTTGGGTAACGATTTGACCTACGAGGAGAAACCCGTCAAAATTCTCGAGTATACCAGCCGAGTCACCCGCAACAAGGTTATCAAGTTCTGCAAAGTTCAGTGGAGCCACCACTCCGAGGATGAAGCCACGTGGGAGCGAGAGGAAGATCTGCTTAAGGCCCACCCTCACCTATTTCTAGCCAACCCGAATCTCGAGGGCAAGATTCATCTTAAGGGGGTAGGTTTGTAACATCCCAAATTTTCAATTTGGAATGTTATACATAGATCATCACTAGCATATCATATTTTATTGCATTTTGGTTCGATCCTAGAAATTTCACGTAGCTCAAGGACCCACAGAGAGAGTTGGAGATTTCGTTATTTTCATATTTGAGTTTTCTCAAATTTTGAAAATAGGATCATTTGATTTTATTTATTTTATCTTCAATTATTTCTACTGTCAAAATATGAGAGAGGGAATAAAATGACTTTCCCAAAATAAAGAAATAATGAAGATTTAATAAAAAATCAAATAAGTTTTTATTTGGAGTTTTCACTATTTTATTTGAATTTAGAAAAAATTATCGTTTTTCAAAATTGCATTTAGGCCCCAAATAAATGTTCATCTTGTCCGGCTTGATTTTAGAAGCCGGGGAAAATTTATTTCAGGAATTTTGGAGTCCGTTTAGTATTTCTTTCGTTAGTTTTTCTACGCGGAATTAATTTAAAAAAAATCCGAACCGACCTACGGGCCGTGTTTGGCCCGGACTCCTCCGGGGCCGGCCTTTAAAGACGGGGCGCCCGACACCGCAGCCCACCGAGCCGCACCGCCGCCCCGAACCCTAGCGCCGACGCCGTCGAGCCGCCCCGCCGCCGCCGGATCTCGCCGCCGCCGCCCGCGCCGCGCCGCCCCGCCGCTGGATCTCGCCGCCTCACCGCCGGATCCTGCCGCCGCCGCCGCCCGCCAGCGCCGCGCCGCCCCGCCGCCGACCACCCCACGCCAGACCTCGCGCCGGAGCTCGCAGCCGACCCCGCCGTCCCGCCGCCCGAGGTAGCCGCTGTCCTCGGCAGTTCTCCTTAGAAAACCGCCTGGTTTTTTATTAACCGCGGTTTATTTTATTTTTTAGATTTGTTTTTTTAGATCGGTTTTTTTCCCGGTTTAGGTTATTTAGCGAGCGTTCGCTCGTTCGTTCGTTTTAAGAAACGTGTTCATGGTTTAGATCAAGATAACGGACGTTCGTTCGTTAAGCTGTTCGTCGTTTTTCTTTTTTTCAGATTTATTCCGTGATTTTTCTGATCGTGATTTCTGATCCGATTTTCGATCTAGTATAACTTTTCGCTCGTTTCTCGGAATCACGCGATTCAAGCGCCGGGAGTTTCGTCTCGAAACCCTATTTCCGAATAATCAACTAAAAACATGTTTTTGCCTCTGTAAAATCTGACTTAGGTCCGGATTAGTAAAACGAAGCCTGTTTCTTTGGTCGCTTGATTTTCGTTGCTTCGTTCAAGTTGTTTCTTTTTGCAAACCGGAGTTCTTAAGTTGAACTTTCTGGTTAGATCTTCTATTTGAGTTTTACCTGTGCATTAGATGATTACTTATTGTGTGCTTGTTTGTTTGCGGTAGAGTACCCGGAGTGCGCCGCTTGCTATTTTGAGTCTCTAGGTTTCACGGATCATCAGCAAAGCAAGCAACACTGTGATCATATCCTTTTTCATACCCAGTTTTTATGCATTAGATCAATCCTCAAACATTGCATGATTAGGATCTAATTAAATTGTGGGTTTTGGGAAGTAGATGATGTAGTACCTATTACCTGTTTTATTATCAAACCCTTGGGAGTTACTTCTACGTTTGCTTATTATTGCCATGCTGTGCTAGTAGACGTGGATTGGGTGAGTGTATCCATGACAGATGTGAGATTGTTAATTAATGGTTTATTTAAGGTGGCAACTTAAACACACATCTGGGTGGATTGAGGTACCTGGGTATTCCAGGATTGCCTTTTTTTTGGAGCGCCAACCAGGCTTAAAGGGATCATGAGATTATTCATGCTAGAAACTTCCGTGTGCAGCCACAAGCTACTACGGGCTCTAGCATAGTTGACTAAGTTGTGCGAACTCTTACAGTGGTAGACTAGTAGATGTAGAGGGATGTAGGTGTAACTGTCTACCTGTTCGTAAGGTGCTAGCGCTTCCGAAAGACTATGTCTCGGTCATCCGTTTCTCAAACACCATGCAGTGTGAGAAATCAAACGGAGGAGATTGAGTCTTGTGGGGAAAAGTGCACAAACCTCTGCAGAGTGTAACAAACTAATCATGGTTAGCCGTGTCCCCGGTTATGGACATCTTGAGTATCTAGTACTTGGATTATCATGTGAATCTCATCATGTTAGTTTAATTAATATTGTTGGGTTTTAATGATGATGCTTAATTGGGATTGGGAATGCTGTCAACCATTCTCAATGTTTAACAACCATCATGATAGTTAAATAAAATTTATTCCTTTGCAGTAGGGAAAAATTGGCTTTACGCAAAATTGTAACCATAGAGCTTTCCACCAGCCATATATGCATGTAGTATAGCAGTACTCTTTCATATTGCTCTCTATGTGGTACATTGCCAGCATATTCCATGTGCTGACCCGTTTTCGAGCTGCAACGTTCATGTTGCATACTTTTCAGACGACGAGTAAGGTGCTTTAGGTCGAGGTTCTATACTCAGTGATGCCGTTGGAGTTGATGGACTCGCTTATGTTCCAAGCCTTCCGCTGTTATCGTTATTAGATGGCCTTAAGCCATATTTATTGTAATATGTTCTCTTTTGAGACATTCGTTGTAATAAGTGTGTGATTGCTACTCTGTTATAAATCCTTCAAGTACTGTGCGTGTCAGCATTACTGATCCAGGGATGACACTGATGCACAGAGGTCAGACTGTTTGAGGTCTGGTCACTACATCCTCGTTGCTTGGGCCGTTACTGCCGCCGGGCTAGCTCGCCGATTATATGGGCTAAGGCCCAGGCGGCGGCGACTGAGCGGGCAAGCTCCGATTCACGCATGCATGCAGGCCCTGGCAGGCAATTTCAGCCTAGCCGAGCAGAAGAAATCAAAATTAGGTCCCGGAATTAGTACCACCTCGCATATGTATTGATTAAATAAAGTCACCTAAGTGGTACGAAACCAAGAATATCACCTTGCTTTATTAGTAGGTATAGATATAGATATAGATATATAGATATAGATGTGAGTCCATGGATTATACACACTCTCACCTTAGCGCAATTTTCTAGCCTCTTCGGTACCGTGCATTGCCCTTTCTCACCTCGAGAGTGGGTGCAAACTTCGTCGGTGCATCCAAACCCCGTGATATGATATGCTCTATCAAACATAAGCCTCCTTATATCTTCCTCAAAACAGCCACCATACCTACCTATTATGGCATTTCCATAGCCATTCTGAGATATATTGCCATGCAACTTACATTATCATCATATACATGACTTGAGCATTCATTGTCATATTGCTTTGCATGATCATATAACTGATATAGTATTTGTGGCTTAGCTACCATTCATCATTATCATACATGTTACGCTAGATCATTGCACATCCTAGTACACCGCCAAAGGCATTCATATAGAGTCATATTATTCTAGATATCGAGTTGTAATATTGAGTTGTCAGTAAAATAATAGTGTGATGATCATCATTATTAGAGCATTGTCCCAGTGAGAAAAGGATGATGGAGACTATGATTGCCCCACAAGTCGGGATGAGACTCTCGACGAAAAAGAAAAAGAAAAAGAAAAATAAAAAAGGCCAAAAAGAGACCAACAAAAAAAAGATATAAAAGAGAGAAAAAAGAGAAAACAAAAGAGGATGGGCAATGTTACTTTCCTTTACCACACTTGTGCTTCAGAGTAGCACCATGTCTTTCATATAGAGAGTCTCCTATATTGTCACTTTCACATACTAATGGGAATTTTTCATTATAGAACTTGACTTGTATATTTCGTTGATGGGCTTCCTCAAATGCCCGAAGTCTTCATCAACAAGCAAATTGGATGCAAACCCACTAGCTTTCAATTGAGCTTTCGTACACTTATAGCTCTTAGTTCATCCGTTGCATGACAATCCCTACTCCTCGCATTGACATCAATTGACGGGCACCCCATAGCCCGTTGATTAGCCGCGTCGATGTGAGACTATCTTCCTTTTTATCTTCTCCATACTAATCTCTACCACTGCATCCTATTTCACCCATAGTGCGATGTCCATGGCTTATGCTCATGTATTGTGTGGGGGTTGAAAATATGAAGCGCGTTAAAAGTTATGAAACAATTGCTTGGATGACACCGAGGTAGTACATGATTTATAGTTTGTGTTAAGAAGATGGAGCATGACAAGGATACGTGATTTTGTAGGGATAGCATTCTTTAGCATATTTATTCTGAAAAGAATGATTTTTTGTTGGTATTCCTGAGTATTGATGTCTTTATAACAAATTATAAGCTATTGATTTAAATCACTCGTTTCTTAATTTCATGTCATGATTAGATTATATCATCAAGATTATGCTAGGTAGTATTCCTCATAAAAAATATCTTTTTTTATCATTTACCTACTCGAGGACAAGTAGAAATTAAGCTTGGGACGCTGATACGTTTCTGTCATATATGTAATTTTTTATTGTTTCATGCCAATATTCTACAACTTTCATAGACTTTTGGCAATATTTTATATCATTTTTGGGACTAACACATTGATCCAGTGCCTAGTGTTAGGTCATGTTTGTTGCATGTTTTTTTGTTTCGCAGAATATCCTTATCAAACGAAGTCCAAAGGCGATAATAATTTACGGAAATTTATTTTGGAATATATGTGATTTTTGGGAAGAAGAATCAATGCAAGACGGTGTCCGAGGGGGCCACGAGGCCCTTGGGTGTGCCCAGTGGGGTTGGTTAGCCACTTGTTTTCGGGAGGGGTTTCCCACTTTCAGTACGCAGACGATACGCTGCTTCTGTTTGAGCCGGACGGGCATAGCATAACCACGGTCAAGGCTATCTTGTTGAGCTTCGAGCTCATGACCGGTCTCAAAATCAACTTCCAAAAGTGTGAAGTGGTGTCCATGGGGATGGGGACGGCCGAGGGACAAGTGGTGGAGGACTTTCTCAACTATAAATTGGGCTCTCTCACATTCCAGTACCTCGGCCTACCGATCGCGGCAAGGGCGCCTACCATTCATGACAGGGCCCCCCTTTGCACTACGGTAGTGGGCCGGGTAGGCCCTTGGAGAGGCAGATTTATGTCGTGTGGAGCTCGACTCATCCTTACCAACTCCAACCTCTCCTCTCTGCCCATGTTCACCATTGGCCTCTTTCTTTTGGCCGACGGTGTGCATACCAAGCTGGACACGCCACAGTCGAGGTTCTTTTGGGAAGGATCTGACACAAGGCGCAAGTACCATGTGGTTAAATGGGCAGCCGTTTTGTCGCCCCAAGTCCCAGGGGGGCCTTGGGTTTATGAACTCCAAATTGATGAATGTAGTGCGTATGTGCAAATGGATCTGGAAATTGTCTCAAGGGCAGACAGGGCTTTCGGTTGATTTGCTCAGGGCCAAATACTTCCCGTCCGCAACTTCTTTGAGGCCACGGGAAGGGGGTCTCCATTCTGGAACTCTATCCAAGCGATCAGGCCCATATTCGCCATGGGGGCGAAGTTTTCCATCAAGGATGGGCGCTCAACACGTTTCTGGCTGGACCACTGGATTTGTGATCAACCCCTCCGGTCCAAGTTAATAGATCTCTACAACATAGCTCTTTAGCCCAACCTCTTTGTGTCTCAGGCTATGGGTGTGTCCCCACCGGCACTGCTCTTCCGCCACGAGCTTACCGGGTCGGAGACAACAAGTTTGGGAAACTTGTTGTCTCTTGTAGGGGAGGTATCACTATCCCAGGGTTCAGATATCGTGTCCTGGCACCTCAACGTCTCTGGCAAGTTCTCGGTCAATTCCCTCTATCGAGCGCTTGCCCGGAGAGCTTATCAACAGGCGGCATCCGGGCTGTGGAAGGCTAGGATTCCCCTCGAGATTAAGGTATTTCTGTGGCAGATGTGTAGTGTTAGACTTCCAACGTCCGTCAACATAGGCAAGCGCAATGGGCCGGCCAGTGGGCCCTGCCAACCATGTTTTTTCAACTGCCACCTGGCTCGCTTTGCGTGGGGCGCGGTCCATGAGGCTGTTGGACGAGATTGGGATCCCAGATCTAGTGCTGAGCTAGTTGCCCTCCCGTCCTCGGTTACTGGTAGCGCCCGGCGTGTCATGTGGTGCTGCGTTGGGGCTTTACTATGGGCGTTGTGGCATATTAGGAACAAACTAATGATCGAGGGTTCCTTCCTGTCTCATCCCTCTAACGTGATCTTCAAATGTGCCATCTTCTTGCAGCAGTGCACGCCGTTGGAAGGCACCAAGACGCTGATCTTCTGCAACTCGCTCTTGCCCGTCTCCGTCAAGTCTACACTTTGGCAAGAGCTCCTGCGCCGCCTCCATAGGGTCGTGAGGCACCTTCTAGCATCACTTGTGCGAGCCTGCATGCTCTGATCTAGCCAGCTGTGGCTTGTAATCCAAGACCATCCCTCCTTTAGATCGATCTTTTGAGGGTGTTGGTGTTATGGAAGACTTTGATTTCGTGTACACTACCTGATGTGGGCTTTATTAATTTAAAGCCGGACGTCCCTGGCGTCTTTGTTCTAAAAAAAGAAAGAAAAAAGAGATAGATAGATAGATAGATAGATAGAATATCTTCCGCTGATTTGTTTTGCATGCTGACATGCAGAGCATACACAAACTCGTAGAGCGATAATTCTAAAGGCACGGAAAACTACAGATTTTTTACGAGCATCTCCACAATAATTACTTCTCCCTTGCCCCATCCCCATTTTCACTGGGGTGTGGCCCGCCTCACTCTCTAATGTTCAGTAAAAAACCCGCCAGCTAGTATCATTCCGTAAGCTCTGTAAAATATGTCTGCTCTTCTAGCATCGCTCCCCGTAGAGCACGAGCAGACCAAAAACATGACCTAAACTTGCGGACGCAGAGAGATAGAATGCTAGAAGAAACTGATTTGAATCCTGCTTGCATGCAACACCTGGCCAAATTAGAAACTGTCCCGTAGAGCACGACCAGACCAAAAACTGAATCCGGTCATCCCGTGGCACAGGTCAACTCTCCCTCCTTTGCTCGCATCACATGTCACACGCATAGCAGACAGAGACCCAAACACCTAGCTCGGGGAACCCCAACAATGGCTTTCTTCCCCTAATCTTTTGGTGCTCCTTCCCCATGTCCCCCACTCAGTTTCCCCGTTCCCTCGATCCCAAGCCTCCCAAACACTGACACATAACCCAATCCTCGTGGGCTACCCCATGGCCCCGACGACGCAGAAGAAACACGTCAGATACTGATGCGGCTTCCCAAAGAAAAGCAATGCCTGCCGCTTCACCGACGGATCGTCTTCCGCGCGACTGGTGCAGGGCTGAGAAGAATCGGTGCCGCAAGCGGCGGACCTTGCTGGCGTCAAGAAGGAGGAGGAGGACCGCATCACAACCCTCCCCAACGACGCCCTGGGCACCATCATCTCCGCGCTCCCCACCGACGAGGCTGCCCGCACAAACACCATCTCCAAAGAGCGGAAACACCTCTGACGCAAGTCCAACCCGCTCAACATCGATGACCGTGACATCTAGAAAAGGGAGGTCTGGGGAGACAACCTAGTCGTCCTCATCTCAGAGATCCTCGGGGCTCCATGCAAGATACGCGTCCGTCGCCTTTCACTGAGCACACTATGCCATCACTTCGACGACCCAGACAGGTACCCCATCTTCGGCGCAGGTTCTGTTCCAAGGTTCACCATCACCTCGAGGTGTTTCATTTCAGCTACCAACGTGTCAACAAATTTTCCGGTGCCGTGACATGTTGGTTGGTGGACGCAAATACCAAGTTAGGGTTTTAGGGCGTGAGAGGGAGGGAGGGTGAGAGAGAGAGAGAGAGAGAGAGAGAGAGAGAGAGAGAGAGAGAGAGAGAGAGAGAGAGAGAGAGAGAGAGAGTTTTACATGGTTGTCCTCCTGTGATAGATAACTATACATATTCATGTCGTACTTCATTGGGTAGAAATTAAATCAAGCCCGTTTCATCTATCCATCATAGTGGTTCCATCAATACAGTGCGAGCTTGTTAATGTTTCACAAGAATCTCGGTCATTCCCACCTAGCCCACTCACAACCTACAACATCCGATAACTCTTCTTTTGCGGGTAAGTCATAACTACAGTAACTATGAATCAGTCTTCATGAGATAATAAATCCATTTGTTGTTTTGTGAGAGAGACAGAGATAGTATTTTCAATTATGCCGACAAAATAGCGTTCCTAAGAGAATATAAGGGTGTGTCTGTTTTGAGGGATATGTTTGAGTGGTTGTGGGTATCCCCAACCAATCAGCCAGATACCATTTTCCCTGGTTTCAATGAGTGTGAGTAGCCAGAAATTTATTTGGTTTGATGGATAAAAGGGGGGCTAGTAGTGGTGGATAGAGGTTGTGGTGACTTTTTTTATTAAGGTTGCGAGATTACCCCATAGCTTGTAATTTTTAAACATAGAACAATCAAATATTATATTAAAAAATGGACCAGTCCTACAAGGGAAAGAGAGTGAAAATACTAAGACATGACACCATGCTTAATTTCTAATGTGTTGAGGACTTGAGGTACAGAGAACAGACACCAGAAATAGCGCGTACAGAGAACATACACCTGTCTACACACACACATACACACCTGTCTATCTGCCGAGCAGCCTCTATCCACATGGCCTCAGCGTCCGCATGCGGCACTCACATGTGTCTGCCGCCATGACCTGTGTCGTCCTGAAGCTCGAGCGGTGTAGAAAAAAAGGAAGGAGAGAGTGCACGGCAAGAAGGAAGATATTAGGAAGGAGAGAGTTACCACGCACTCACCTTTGTCGTCCTCTAGCTCTGGGAGAGTATCCTGTGATACGGGAGCTTAGATGCTCCCATGATACAGGCTTTTGGGCCATCGGATCTCAGATCCAACGGTGTATGAGAAGCTGCTGTAGCTGCTGTACTTGCGCGCATTTTTCAGATTCTATGAGGGCTTTCTTGCAAAAATGTTCATCATCTCACATGAGCTGTTGGATTTGAGATCCAACGGCCGAGGTCGCACGGGAGCACCTAAGCTTAGGTGCTCCCGGAGCATCAGATATTTTCCCCTCTAGCTCTAGCGGGAGAGAGATCAGACAAGCACGGTTGCACCTAAAGTTTCAGTGTCGAACATCTTCTTTCTTTTTGAGAGATAGAGAGAGAACATCTTCTGCTGATCTGTTTTGCATGCTGACAAAAGTGTAATGCTGCTGGCAGCCCTAGGCCACCCGTATAGCACGAGTGATGTCAGGAGTGTGGAGTGGAAACTGACCCGAAAAAACCTTGCGGAGCACGTCAACTCTTCCCATCACACGGAGAACACACGCAGACCCAAAAAAACCTCGCGGAGCCTCCTCCCCCTAATCTCCCGGTGCTCCTCCCCCCTCTCCCGGCTCAGTTTCCCCATTCCCTCGACCCCCAGCGGCAGCCTACAGCTTCCCAGACATTGACACAGAATCCAAACACCGCCGGCTAACCCATGGCCCCGACCCCGATGGCGCCGAGGAAACGCGTGAGATACTGCTGCGGCCTCGGCGGCCTCCCACAGAAGGGCCATGTCTGCCGCTTCGCCGGCGGATCGTCTTCGGCGCGGCAGGTGCAGGGCCGAGAAGAAGCGGCGCCGCCCATGGCCCCTCCTTCTGCTGGCGCCAAGAAGGAGGAGGTCACCATCATCACCGCCCTCCCCAACGACGTCCTGAGCACCATCATCTCCGCGCTCCCCATCGACGAGGGCGCCCGCACACACGCCAACGCCATCTCCAAAGGCATACCTCTAGCGCGACTACACTCCGCTCAACCTCGACGACCGTGACCTCCACAAAATGTCCTGGACCGGAGACAACCTAGTCGACCTTATCTCAGACATCCTCGAGGCTCCACGTGAGGTACGCGCCCGTCGTCTTTCTCTCAGCACACTATGCCGTCACTCCGGCGACCGAGACCGCTACCCCATCTTCGACCGATGGTTCCGATCCAAGGTTCTGGATCGCCTCGAAGATTTTCATTTCAGCTACCAGCGGGTGACCAACACCGAACCACTTCAGGCTGGCGAGTTGATGCCGCCTCTGCCGCCATCCGCGCTGAGCTTTTCCTCCCTCCGTGTCGCTAGCTTTGGCTGCTGCCATTTCCCTGACAATATCTTAGCATCGGGTGGCATCACTTTCCCACATCTCGTCGACCTCACTCTCTCCCGGATCACAAACTCCGAGAACACACTCCACGCCATGATCGCCGCATCTCCAAATCTTTTCAGCTTGTACCTTCATAGAAACTATCACTTCCGCCGCATCCACATCAGCTCGCAAACTATTGTAAGGTTCCGCATGTTCGTTGACCCAGACAGTGATGTAATGGAAGAACTCCATATTGTGAAAACTCCAAGCCTAGAGGAAGTGATGCTCTGGGACCAAGGTTATTTTGGTCCACGGATCATACGTATCCTGGCTGCCCCAAAACTTCACATGTTGGGTTGCCTGCACAGCGACATGATGTCCACCGTACAGCTTGGGAAGACAATACTGCATGTATATCTCAGTGGTATGATGTATAGATATATAGCTAGGATATATAGCAGCGGTATGTATGTATCTAGGAGCCACACAGGGCATCTGTATATATCATTCTTTTGCAATCTTACTTATATACATATATAGTCACCACTGTTTTTATTAATATTCTTTCGTGCTTTGACGATCCAGGCAATGGTTGACAGCAGTCTAGTGTCATCACTGCATAATGTAAAGATCTTGAAGCTCGTTGTCCATGGTCTTAGGTTAAATCATGTCATTGACGTCCTCCAATGCTTTCCCTGCTTACAACAGCTTCACATAAATGTGAGTTGGGTCGACCCTTTGTTTCTTTTTGCAATCTTAGTTACGTTCTATATATGTACTCTCTATTTATCCATTCCTATGTTGAGTAGGTCCATTCTAAATTATTCTCTTGCTTCGTTTTTAGACATTGATGAGCCATGTTCCAATCAAGCAGAACGACAATCCAGCTGCTACTACTGTTGAGTGTGTTGATAGACATTTAAAGAAAGTAGTAGTGAGAAATTATTCAGGCAAGAAACCCGATTATAACTTTGCCAAGTTTTTTGTTTTGAACGCAAGAGCGCTAGAGTCCATGAAGCTCCATGTCCCTTTTAGCTGGAACAACGAATGGCGCTCTAGACAACGTATCAAGATGGATTTTAAGAACAGAGCTTCTCCAAATGCTTTGGTTTATTTGAGGGCACCGAGTGAGCACATGGTCAACCACGCAGACGAGGTGTCAAATTGTGTACCCCTTGGGCACCTAAGTTATGTTTTTTTTTTTTGCAGTTAACTGTTGCCGGTTATCATTCCATGTAGTTTGCAGAAACAAAAAGGTTACTTTTATCTGTACACACTTAATAACGTGGAGTTTACTTGTGAAATTTCTATCATATATGAACCATACCAACTACATGTATGTCCTTGTGGAAGTGTATTGGGAATAGTGCATGTGTGCATTGTTCCACCGAAATGTTGTGGTTATGATGAATTACCTTTGACTTTATAGAAAAAGAATGAGTTCGTGATTATTCCAATTTATGGCTAATATATAGAAGGTTCCTTAGGGCATCTCCAAAGCTGACCCGCAAATAGCTCCGGTATATGTCCGTTTTTATGTCCGGACGCGGATAAGATGCGGGAGCCGACCATCCAACCGCAGCCGCAAACATCCCACCTCTAGTAATGATTTTTCAAGAAATTAACTCCGCCAAATTAATCTTCAGCCAATTGAAAATCCACCTTCCGCCAAATAGAAATCAACCTTCCATCCTTTGAATAAAGCTTCCGCCATTTGGGGTATAGTTACAGAAAAATAATTAATCCCATAATTTTAGGTGCGGCAGTTAATGCGGATTTCTTTCTTCTTTTAATCCAACGAGCTAATTAATCCCAGAGTAATTAACGGAGTAATAATTAAGGGCGACCTAGTGCCAATGTTCCATGACTTGTTTAGTGGCCATCTACAACTATATTCCACCTATACTTTGGGACAATAACCTTGTTGCCAAAGAAGGAGGAGGCAGTGCGTATTGAGCAGTTTAGACCGATATGTCTGCTCAATGTGAGCTTTATTTTTTTTACTAAAGTTGGGACAAACCGACTGAAGCGGATTGCACATAGTGTGGTGCAACCAACTCAGACGGCTTTCATGTCGGGCAGAAACATACTAGAGGGTGTGGTCGTCCTACATGAAACACTTCACGAAATCCACTCAAAAGAGCTGGATGGGGTGATCTTCAAAGTGGATTTTGAAAAGCGTATGATAAGGTTAAATGGTCGTTCCTCCCGTGGTCCTTATGTATGAATGGATTCGACGATTCCTGAAGGTAGCAAATCATTTGTATAAAAAGGTAGTGTCGGGATTAAAGTGAATGATGACATATGTCACTACTTCCACATGCACATGAAGGAAATATGCCCTAGAGTCAATAATAAAGTTGTTATTTATATTTCCTTATATCATGATAAATGATTTCTTATTCATGCTAGAATTGTATTAACCATAAACTTAGTAGATGTGTGAATACATAGACAAACAGAGTGTCACTAGTATGCCTCTACTTGACTAGCTCGTTAATCAAAGGTGGTTAAGTTTCCTAACTATAGACATGAGTTGTCATTTGAATAACGGGATCACATCATTAGGCAATGATGTGATTGACAAGACCCATCCATTAGCTTAACACAATGATCGTTTAGTTTGTTGCTATTGCTTTCTTCATGACTTATACATGTTCTTATGACTATGAGATTATGCAACTCCCGAATACTGGAGGAACACTTAGTGTGCTATCAAACGTCACAACATAACTGGGTGATTATAAATATACTCTACATGTGTCTCCGATGGTGTTTGTTGAGTTGGCATAGATCAAGATTAGGATTTCTCACTCCGATTGTCGGAGAGGTATCTCTGGGCCCTCTCGGTAATGCACATCACTATAAGCCTTGCAAGCAATGTGACTTATGAGTTAGTTGCGTGATGATGCATTACGGAACGAGTAAATAGACTTGCTGGTAACAAGATTGAACTAGGTATTGAGATACCGACGATCGAATCTCGGGCAAGTAACATACCGCTGACAAAGGAAACAACGTATGTTGTTATGCGGTTTGACCGATAAAGATCTTCGTAGAATATGTGGGAGCCAATATGAGCATCGAGGTTCCGCTATTGGTTATTGACCGGAGATGAGTCTCGGTCATGTCTACATAGTTCTCCAACCCGTAGGGTCCGTACGCTTAAGGTTCCATGACGATCGGTATTATGAGTTTATGTGTTTTGATTTACCAAAGGTTGTTCGGAGTCCCGGATGTGATCACGGACATAACGAGGAGTCTCGAAATGGTCGAGACATGAAGATTGATATATTGGAAGGCTACATTTGGACACCGGAAAGGTTTCAGATGAGTTCGTGCATTTTCCGGAGTACCAGGGGGTTACCGGAACCCCCCGGGGAGTTAATGGGCCTTAATGGGCCATGGAGGAAGAGAGGAGGAGGCGGCCAAGTAGGAGGCGCGCGCCCCCCAAACCCAATCCGAATTG
>LR880967.1:58467816-58494751 GCA_904067115.1 Aegilops sharonensis
TTGGTGGAGTAGTCCGGAGGAAGGGTTCTTCCCTTTTTGGACCCTCCGGCCCCCCCAGTTGGGGCGGCCTTCCTTTTTGTTCCTCCCCCCGCTGGAGGGGGAGAGGCCTCTTCTTCCTCCTCCTCGTTTTCGCGAGAGGAGTCCGCTTCAGAGTCATCGGATGATGAGTCCGGCACCATCGGGCGCCGGGAAATCTTTCGTGTTCCCGTGGCCTTCTTCTTGGCCTTCTTCTCCGGCACCACGTAAGGTGCCGGGACGAGCAGCCCCGTCAAGTGGGCGTCTACTGGATCTTCGGGCAAAGGAGCCGGACAGTCGATCTGTCCGGTCTTCTTCTGCCATTCCTGTCAAAGGAGCGGGAGCTTAGATCCCGCATAGAGGTAAACTATGAAAAACAAGTATCCCGTAAAGGGTAAAATAAGCTTACTACGCTGGCTTGGCGCTTCGCGCGGAATCCGCGATCCTCGGTGACGGGAGGGGGAACCTCGGCACCCTTGAATAGCACCTTCCAGGCATCCTCGTACGTTGTGTCAAAGAGCCTAGTCAGAGTTTGGTGCTGGGCCGGGTTGAACTCCTTCAAAGTTAAAAGCCCGTCATTGACACGGGAGGATCCGGCGGATGAGCATGACCTGGACTACGTTGACGAGTTTAACCTCTTTGTCCACCAGTTCTTGGACGCAGGTTTGGAGTCCGGTCCGCTCTTCCGAATTACCCCACAAGAGGCCCTTCTCTTTCCAGGAGGTGAGCCGTGTGGGGATGCCAGATCAGAATTCGGGGTCCGCTGCCCATTTAGGGTCACGCGGCTCGGTGATGTAGAACCACCCCGATTGCCACCCCTTTATAGTCTCCACGAAGGAGCCCTCGAGCCATGTAACGTTGGGCATCTTGCCCACCATGGCGCCTCCGCACTCCGCTTGCTGGCCGCACACTACCTTCAGCTTGACATTGAAGGTCTTCAGCCATAAGCCGAAGTGGGGCTTGATGCGGAGGAAGGCCTCGCACACAACGATAAACGCTGAGATATTGAGGATGAAGTTCTGGGCCAGATCGTGGAAATCCAGGCCGTAGTAGAACATGAGCCCTGGACAAATGGGTGAAGTGGGAAACCTAGTCCGCGGAGGAAATGGGTGAGGAACACCACCCTCTCATGGGGCCTGGGGGTGGGGATGAGCTGCCCCTTGTCAGGGAGCCGGTGCGCGATGTCGTTAGACAAGTATCCGGCCTCCCTCAGCTTCTTGATGTGTCCCTCCGTGATGGAGGAGACCATCCACTTGGCTCCCGCTCCGGACATGGCTAGAGAAGGTAGAGGTGGGATGTGTGGACTTGGGCGCTGGAGCTCGAGTGCGCGAAAATGGATAAGCAAAGGAGGAAGAAGGCGTAGATGGAAAAGGTGGATCCTTATCCCCTTATATGGGCGGACGAAACTATGTGCCCCCACCAGCCTGGTAAAACTCGCTTATCTCCCAAGCGCCGTAAATTAATGGCACGGTTGGGTTACCCATGCCTGTATTAATGAGAATCCCGGAATAAGGGGACACGATCTCTGCTTCAACAAGACGTGCCAAGGAAACCGCCTCGCTAAGTGCGCTGAGGTGGGACAATAAAAACGATTCGAATAAAGGCTTGGCCGTGGTGTGATGTAACGCTGCGGAATACGTCAGCAGGTTGAATTTGTGTAAATATTATTCTCTCTACGGTGGTATGTGGAAATTATTTTGCAGAGCCGGACACTATCCTTGTGTTCAAAATCTTCTATGAAGTATTCGGAGGAGGGACCCGCCTTGCAATGCCGAAGACAATCTGCGCGCCGGACTCGTCGTCATTGAAGCCTGGTTCAGGGGCTACTGAGGGAGTCCTGGATTAGGGGGTGTCCGGATGGCCGGATTATAACCTTTGGCCGGACTCCTGGACTATGAAGATACAAGATTGAAGACTTCGTCCCGTGTCCGGATGGGACTTTCCTTGGCGTGGAAGGCAAGTTTGGCGATACAGATATGTAGATCTCCTCCCATTGTAACCGACTCTATGTAACCCTAACCCTCTCTGGTGTCTATATAAACCGGAGGGTTTTAGTCCGTAGGACGAACAACAATCATATCATAGGCTAGCTTCTAGGGTTTAGCCTCTCTGATCTCGTGGTAGATCTACTCTTGTACTACCCATATCATCAATATTAATCAATCAGGAGTAGGGTTTTACCTCCATCGAGAGGGCCCGAACCTGGGTAAAAACATCGTGTCCCTTGTCTCCTGTTACCATCCGCCTAGACGCACAGTTCGGAACCCCCTACCCGAGATCCGCCGGTTTTGACACCGACATTGGTGCTGTCATTGAGAGTTCCTCTGTGTCGTCATATTTAGGCCCGATGGCTCCTCCGATCGTCAACAACGATGCGGTCCAGGGCGAGACTTTTCTCCCCGGACAGATCTTCGTATTCGGCGGCTTTGCACTGCGGGCCAATTCGCTTGGCCATATGGAGCAGATCGAAAGCTACGCCTCTGGCCATCAGGTCAGATTTGGAAGTTTGAACTACACGGCCGACGCACAGTTCGGGACCCCCTACCCGAGATCCGCCGGTTTTGACACCCACATAGTTCATCACAGAAATCAGTTCCTGTGACTCCCACACCAATTAGTGAGGAAGCTAATGATGATGATCATGCAACTTCAGATCAAGTTACTACCGAACCTCATAGGTCAATCAGAGTAAGATCCACACCAGAGTGGTATGGTAATCCTGTTCTGGAGGTCATGTTACTTGACCATGACGAACCTACGAACTATGAGGAAGCGATGATGAGCCCAGATTCCGTGAAATGGCTTGAGGCCATGAAATCTGAGATGGGAACCTTGCATGAGAACAGAGTGTGGACTTTGGTTGACTTGCCCGATGATCGGCAAGCCATAGAGAATAAATGGATCTTCAAGAAAAGACTGACGCTGACGGTAATGTTACTGTCTACAAAGCTCGACTTGTTGCAAAAGGTTTTCGACAAATTCAAGAAGTTGACTACGATGAGACCTTCTCACCCATAGCGATGCTTAAGTCCATCCCAATCATGTTAGCAATTGCCGCATTTTATGATTATGAAATTTGGCAAATGGATGTAAAAACCGCATTCCCGAATGGATTTCTGGAAGAAGAGTTGTATATGATGCAACCAGAAGGTTTTATCGATCTAAAGGATGCTAACAAAGTGTGCAAGCTCTAGTGATTCATTTATGAACTGGTGCAAGCATCTCGGAGTTGGAATAAACGATAGTGTGATTAAAGTCTATTGGAGAAGCTTGTATTTACAAAAAAGTGAGTAGGAGCTCTGTAGCATTTCTAATATTATATGTGGATAACTTTTTTTATTAAGGTATTGAAATTACCCCATAGCTTGTAATTTTTAAACATAGAACAATCGAATACGATATGAACAAACATAATTTTTAAAAAGCACAGCACAGAACAAGCTGGACCAGTCCTACAAGGGAAAAAGAGTGAAAATACTAAGACATGACACCATCCTTAATTTCTAATGTTGAGGTAATAGCACATATACACCTCCCGATCTGCGGAGCAGCCTCCATCCAGATGGCATCAGGGTCCGCACGCAGCACTCACACACATACACACACATATACACATGTCGATCTGCCGCCACCATGACATGTGTCGTCCTGAAGCTCGAGGGGGGTAGAAAAAAAGGAAGGAGGGAGTGCACGGCAAGAAGGAAGATATAAAGGAAGGTGGGAGTCGCCACACAATCACCTTTCGTCCTCTAGCTCCAGCGGGAGAGAGATCAGGCATACACGGTTGCACCAAAAGTTGCAGTGTCGAACATCTTCTGCTGATTTGTTTTGCATGCTGACAAAAGTGTAATGCTGCTGGCAGCCCTAGGCCATCCGTATAGCACGAGTGATGTCAGGAGTGTGGAGTGGAAACTGATCCAAGAAAACCTCGTGGAGCACGTCAACTCTTCCCCTCGCATATCACACGGAGAACACACCCAGACCCAAAAAATCCTCGCGGAGCTTCCTGCCCCTAATCTCCCGGTGCTCCTCCCCCCTCTCCCGGCTCAGTGTCCCCATTCCCTCAACCCCCAGCGGCAGCCTACGCCCTACAGCCTACAGCTTCCCAGACATTGACACAGAACCCAAACCCCGCCGGCTAACCCATGGCCCCGACCCCGATGGCGCCGAGGAAACGCGCCAGATACTGCTGTGGCCTCTGCGGCCTCCCAAAGAAGGGCCATGTCTGCGGCTTTGCCTGCGGATCCTTTTCGGCGCGACAGATGCAGGGCCGAGAAGTAGCGCCGCCGCCAACGGACCCTGCTCCTGCTGGCGCCAAGAAGGAGGAGGTCACAATCATCACCGCCCTCCCCAACGACGTCCTGGGTACCATCATCTCCGCGCTCCCCATCGACGAGGCCGCCCGCACAAACGCCATCTCCAACCGGAGACAACCTAGTCGACCTTATCTCAGAGACTTTGACATCCTCGAGGCTCCATGCAAGGTACGCGCCCATCGTCTTTCTCTCAGCATGCTATTCCGTCACTCCGGCGACTGAGACCGCTACCCCATCTTCGACCACTGTTTCCGATCCAAGCTTCTCGATCAGCTCGAGGATTTTCATTTACACCGAACCACTTCAGGCTGGCGAGACGATGCCGCCGCTGCCGCCATCCGCACTGAACTTTTCCTCCCTCCGGGTCGCCAGCTTTGGCTGCTGCCATTTCCCTGAGAATATCTTAGCCTCGGGCGGCATCACTTTCCCACATCTCGTCGAACTCAATCTCTCCCGGATCACAAACTCCGAGAAGACACTGCACGCCATGATCGCCGTATCTCCTATTCTTGTCAACTTGTACCTTCACAGAAACTATCACTTCCGCGGCGTCCACATCAACTCGCAAACTATTGTAAGGTTCCGCATGTTCGTTGACCCAGACGGTGGTGTGATGGAAGAACTCCTCATTGTCAACACTACAAGCCTAGAGGAAGTGATGCTCTGGGACCAAGGTTATTGTGGTCCACGAATCATACGTGTCCTTGTTGCCCCAAAACTTCACATGTTGGGTTGTTTGCACAGTGACATCATGTCCACCGTACGGCATGGGAAGACAATTCTCCAGGTATTTATGTATCTGGAGCCACTTAGGGCATCTGTATATATCATTCTTTTGCATTCTTACTCATATACATATATAGTCACCACTTCTAATTCCTTTCATATTTTGATGATCCAGGCAATGGTTGACAGCAGTCTAGTGTCATCGCTGCATAATTAATGTAAAGATCTTGAAGCTCGTTGTCCATGGTCCTAGGTTAAATCATGTCACTGATGTGCTCCGATGCTTTCCCTGCTTACAACAGCTTTACATAAATGTGAGTTTTTTGGTTCGACCCTTTCTTTCTTTTTGCAATCTTAGTTAGGTTGTATATATGTACTCACTATTTATCCATTCCTATGTTGAGTAGTTCTACTCTAAATTATTCTCTTGCTTCGTTTTCAGACACTGATGAGCCATGTTCCAAACAAGCAGAACGACACACTACCGGAACAGGGCTCTAAGCCGACAGCCAAATGTATGCCGACGACCCCCATCGGCCTAATCCGAGCTATGCTGACAGCTAGGTCCTGGCCGTCGGCGTACAATGGCCGTCGGGCTATCCCCGTCTACGCCGACAGCAGCCGTCGGCACAGATCAGCCGTCGGCTTATCCCAGACTACGCCTACAGCTGCCGTCGGCATATACAGGCCGTTGGCATAGATGCGGGCCCGCTGACAACGGTCATCACGGCCGGCTAACGACGTCTAATCTATGCCGACGACCGAGACGGGTGGTCGTCGGCATAGATACGGGTGACACGTCACCGATCCAGAGCGCACCGACCAGGAACTATGCCGGCGGCAGCCGTCGGCATAGATGACACGACATCGATCCGCGGCGCGCCGACCATCTGCCCTGGCCGTAGCTATGCCGACGGCTTTGCCGTCGGCATAATTTTTTTTTGTTTTTTTCCATATAGTATTGTTATTATTATTATTAAGCATGTAGTATGTGTTAATAAGCATACATATAGTACGTGTTAATAAGCATATAGTATGTTAATAAGCATATAGTATGTGTTAATAAGCATACATATAGTTTTTTTTCTTTTTCTTCACTGTTTTCTTTATTATTATTATTTGACTAACTTACATATAGTATGTGTTAATAAGCATACATACATTATTTTTTTGGTTTTGTAAAGAGCGGTGTGACCCCCCTCACGAACGGCGCCGCCGCCAGCCGGCACCTGGAATGGGGAACAGCCGCATCGGGTCTATACGAAGGGGACTTTGCTCCAGGTGTTTATATATATCGGATGACCTACCACAACCGGGTGGTGTTATGGCATGTCCGAAGAGGCTGCACGCATCTCCGGGGTGTGGCCCCGTCACGGACGGCGCCGCCGCTGGCACCTTGAGGGGGGGAACGGACGCGTCAGGTCTACATGGAGTGTATGTATCTGTGGGTTTGGCCCGGATGTTGCTCCCGGGTGTCCCTATGGGCGGACATGACACAACCGGGTGGAGAGGTCCACTGGTCAAAGTCCGTCCGTGTGAAGTCAAAGGGCTAGACCTCGTGGTCAACCGCTCCAGGGTTAGTCGGGACGGGGGCCCTAGGGGGTAGCAATGCCACCGGAGCGTCGTATTGGGCCCTGATACATGCGGGGTGGTGTTGTGGCATGTCCGAAGAGGCGGCACGCATCTCCGGGGTATGGCCCCCGTCACGAACGGCGCCGCCGCCGGCACCTGGAGGGAGGAAACTGACGCGTCGGTTCTACACGGAGTGGATGTAGCTGTGGGTTTGGCCCGGATGTTGCTCCCAGGTGTCCCTCTGGACCGACCTGACACAACCGGGTGGAGATATCCACTGGTCAAAGCCCGTCCGTGTGAAGTCAAAGGGCTAGATCTCGTGGTCAACCGCTCCTGGGTTAGTCGGGACGGGGGCCCTGGGGGTAGCAATGCCACCGGAGCATCGTACCGGGCCCTGAGACATGCGGGTTGGTGTTGTGGCATGTACGAAGAGGCGGCACGCGTCTCCGGTGTGTGGCCCCCCGCACGGACGGTGCAGCCGCCGGCACCGGGAGGGGGGAAACGGACGCGTCGGGGCTACACGGAGTGGATTTAGCTATGGGTTTGGCCCGGATGTTGCTCCGTGGTGTCCCTCTGGGCCGACGTGACACAACCGGGTGGAGAGGTCCACTGGTCAAAGCCCGTCTGTGTGAAGTCAAAGACTAGATCTCGTGGTCAACCGCTCCAGGGTTAGGCGGGACGGGGGCCCTGCGGGTAGCAATGCCAGCAGAGCGTCGTACCAGGCCCTCATACATGCGGGTTGGTGTTGTGGCATGTCCGAAGAGGCGGCACGTGTCTCCGGTGCGTGGCCCCCCTCACGGACGGCGCCGCCCATCCGTGTGAAACGGACGCGTCGGGTCTACACGGAGTGGATGTACCTGTGGGTTTGGCCCGGATGTTGCTCCCCGGTGTCCCTCTGGGCCGACCTGACACAACCGGGTGGAGAGGACCACTCGTCAAAGCCCATCCGTGTGAAGTCAAAGGGCTAGATCTCGTGGTCAACCACTCCAGGGTTAGGCGGGACGGGGGCCCTGATGGGTAGCAATGCCACCGGAGCGTCGTACCGGGCCCTCATACATGCGGGGTGGTGTTGTGGCATGTCCTAAGAGGCGGCACGCGTCTCCGGTGCGTGGCCCCCCTCACGGACGGCGCCGCCGCCGGCACCTGGAGGGGGAAACTGACGCGTCGGGTCTACACAGAGTGGATGTAGCTGTGGGTTTGGCCCGGATGTTGCTCCCCGGTGTCCCTCTGGGCCGACCTGACACAACCGGGTGGAGAGGTCCACTTGTCAAAGCCCGTCTGTGTGAAGTCAAAGGGCTAGATCTCGTGGTCAACCGCTCCAGGATTAGGCGGGACGGGGGCCCTGAGGGGTAGAAATGCCACCGGGGCGTCGTACCGGGCCCTCATACATCGGGGTGGTGTTGTGGCATGTCCTAAGAGGCGGCACGCGTCTCCGGTGCGTGCCCCCCCTCACGGACGGCGCCGCCGCCGGCACCTGGAGGTGGGAAACGGACGCGTGGGTCTACACGGAGTGGATGTAGCTGTGGGTTTGGTCCGGATGTTGCTCCCCGGTGTCCCTCTGGGCAGACCTGACACAACCGGATGGAGAGGTCCACTTGTCAAAGCCCGTCCGTGTGAAGTCAAAGGGCTAGATCTCGTGGTCAACCGCTCCAGGGTTAGGCGGGACGGGGGGCCTGGGGGGTAGCAATGCCACCGGAGCGTCGTACCGGGCCCTCATACATGCGGGGTGGTGTTGTGGCATGTCCTAAGAGCTGGCCCGCGTCTCCGGTGCGTGGCCCCCCTCACGGACGGCGCCGCCACCGGCACCTGGAGGGGGGAAACGGACGCGTCGGGTCTACACGGAGTGGATGTAGCTGTGGGTTTGGCCCGAATGTTGCTCCCCGGTGTCCCTCTGGGCCGACCTGACACAACCGGGTGGAGATGTCCACTGGTCAAAGCCCGTCCGTATGAAGTCAAAGGGCTCGATCTCGTGGTCAACCGCTCCAGGGTTAAGCGGGACGAGGGCCCTCGGGGGTAGCAATGCCACCGGAGTGTCGTATCGGGCCCTCATACATGTGGGGTGGTGTTGTGGCATGTCCGAAGAGGCGGCACACGTCTCCGGTGCGTGGCCCCCCTCACGGACGGCACCGCCGCCGGCACCTGGAGGGGGGAAACGGACGCATCGGGTCTACACGAAGTGGATGTAGCTGTGGGTTTGGACCGGATGTTGCTCCCCGGTGTCCCTCTGGGCCGACCTGACACAACCGGGTGGAGAGGTCCACTGGTCAAAGCCCGTCCATGTGAAGTCAAAGGGCTAGATCTCGTGGTCAACCGCTCCAGGGTTAGGCGGGACGGGGGCCCTGGGGGGTAGCAATGCCACCGCAGCGTCGTACCGGGCCCTCATACATGCGGGGTGGTGTTGTGGCATGTCCTAAGAGGCGGCACGCGTCTCCGGTGCATGGCCCCCTTCACGGACGGCGCCACCGCGGGCACCTGGAGGGAGCAAACGGATGCGTCGGGTCTACACGGAGTGGATGTAGCTGTGGATTTGGCCCGGATGTTGCTCCCAGGTGTCCCTCTTGGCTGACCTGACACAACCTGTGGCCCCCCTCACGGTCGGCGATGACACGGTAGTAGACGGATCTGGCACTCGTATAGTTACCGGATCAGGCACTCGGTAACGGTACCCCTCAATCAGTTGCTCTACTATGTATCACCTTTCGCGAGACCATAGAAAATATTTATATCATAAAGAAATGTTGATGGCCGTAGAAAAAATTCGGTTCAGAAAAAATATACATTATATTTTAGAAAATTGTTGTACAATAAAAAAAAGGACCATGTAATTATAAATAATGTTTCAAACCATTAAAGAAAATGTATGGTAAATTTTAAATAATGTTAATGCATGTCAAAAATATGTATACCATGTATTATTTTTAACATAATTATATACCATGTATCATTCAAATAAAATTCAAGAACGTGTATTGGAAAATATTTAATATGTACGTACAAATATTTTATATGTATATGAAACTTTTCAATGCGAATGAAAATAATATACACTAAAAATATATTTGAAGTCAGCTAATAATATATGCCACGTGTGTAATTAACATGTATACGGCTAGTTTGTAATTAACATGTACAAAAAAAAGAAATATACCTATGCCTACGGCTTAGCCGTCGGCATATATGCCACGTGGCATTATTTATATATGCCGACGGCTAAGCCGTCGGCATAGGGCGCCTTATCCTATCCACTCGCGGCTAGCTGCTTCTCCACTCGTTCTCTCCCACCCGCGCGCAGCCTCCTCCACTCGCTGCTCAACCACGGCCGCACCGTCCGCCGACCGCCGCCGGCCCGCCGTCGCTCCACCCGCGCCGCTCCTCGCCGCCCGCTCCACCGGCGCCGCTCCCCGCCGCCCGCTCCCCTCCCCTTCCCTCGCCCTTCCCCGCCTCCATCCTGACCCTCTCCGCCCCTCCTCGCGGCGCCGCCGTCCACTCGACCCCGTCCCAGCCTCCCAACCCTACCACGACCCCACAACGCCTCCGTCCAGCCGCCCCGTGCCGACCCCGTCTTGCGCCGCCGCCGGCCGCAGGGCTCCCAGCCCCTGGCTCGGCCTCCCGGAGCCCGCAGGCCGCCCCGACGAGCACGCGTGGGCGCGGCTTCGGCCGGCCCTGCTCGTTCCCTCCCGCCCCAGTGAGCACCTCCCTCCACCGCCGGACGCCGCCGTGCCCCTTCCCAGCCCAGTGAGCACCCTCTCCCACAAATCGTTGTTGCCGTTGCTTGTGTTCTTGGTGGTTGGATGAATAGATAGATGCTAGATAGATGGATGGATGCTAGATGAATAGATGATGCTAGATGAATAGATAGATGGATGGATACATAATAGATAGTTTTGTGTAGTTTTATTAGGTATTTAGATACATACTAGATAGTTTTTACTAAGTTTGTGAATATAGATGAATTAGATGTTGGGAAAGTTTGTGATAGATGGATGGATATTGGTCAAGATAGTGTTTTGGTAATGTTGATTCATATATAAGAAGAAAATCAAGGCACATGGTTTCTAAAATACTTAATAAAGATTTTTTTTGCAATTTGACATGTTGTTTCATGTCGATTAATAATGTTGTGCGAAATGGTTAATGTGATGTGATGACCTAATTTTTTTCACTCGGTGTAATTAACAGGATTTGTGGTGTTCCATCTTCGAGGAGTGATCGTCGACGTTGGAGGTGTTGGTCCACGATCGTCCCTCTCCTTTGATCGACTACATCGGAGGGTGAGCAACAATTCCATGACCTCGTCCACTTTTTTTTCCATGTCACTATATTGAATTTTCACATCAAGTCGCGTAACCTAGGTCTCCCGTCCGAAAGGGTTGCATCGATAAATATGCATTCAATTGCATATTTATCACCGCAGCTCTTTCGGATTGTCCAGCGCTTTCCACGGACAGCCCGAGGGTGTGTAGATTGGGTACGTTGTTCATGCTCTACCCCGTTCCATGACAGGATTTCGGCGGCGCCTCCCTATTGTTCTCCGGATGCACATTCTCTCGGCATTTTGGCGAGACGTGTATTTGGAGAACAGCGGGGAGGTGCTGCCGAAATTTTGTCTCGGAATGGGGTAGAGCATGGACCGCACACAATCTACACATTCTCGGGTGGGATTAGGACCCACCTTTACCTATTAGAGATGTTGGTGGATTAAATATCGTTTCTCGTCAACCTTATAAAAAATAAAATATTGATGTGGGTAATTTAAATGAATCCTTAATTTTGTTGTGTGGCTTCCAATAAAGCAGAGATGGCAGATAATCAGTGAATGTATAGTGGGTTTTTCCGTCGGAATCAAGTAACAACAGAGTGGGTCGAGAAAACTGATGTGTTTTTGAAAGAGATATTCCGTAGTCCAATGAGGATGGTGCCAGAATGCCCGTGTGCCAAATGTAAGAGACGTATCCGCAGAGATAAGAGTGAGATGACTAAGCACCTTCGCACGAATGGATTTATGCCCAACTTTAATATGCCGATAAACTTTGCCCAACGGGACCGTGGTAAAGAGGATGTGATACGACAACGCGTCGCTGGTTATGAGGACGATGGGGTTAGAGACATGCTAGATGATGTCTTTGCTGCACAGCCGACACCTCCGTCACATTTAGCGAATGAACCGGAGGAGCCGAAGGAAACCGCAAAGACCTTCCTGGAAATCTTGGCCTCGTCAATGAAACCTCTCTATGAGGGTGCCAAGCTGTCTGTGTTGGATGCCAACTCGCAACTGATGGCAGTCAAGGCTGTAGCCGAGGTTGCTCCGAAGCATTTCTGGGAGTATGGGCTAACAGCCTGCCTGAGGGCCATGAACTGCCGAAAACCATGTACGGTACGAAGAAAATCATGAAGGCGCTCTCCATGGACTATGAGAAAATACATGTTTGTCCAAAGAATTGCCTTTTGTTTAGGCATGAGTATGCGGATGACAACTACTGTAGGAAGTGCGTTCTTCTCGATATATTGAGGTGGTCGATAAGCATGGTCAGAAGCAGCAGCTAAAAATCCCTGTGAAGGTTCTTCGGTATCTTGATTTTATAAAAAGACTGCAGCGCCTTTTCATCACCGAGGAGTCTGCCAAAATGATGAAGTGGCACAAGGAAGGGAAAAGGTACAATCCAAAAAAAATTGTACATCCATCAGGAGGTGAAGCATGGAAGTCATTCGATACAGAGTACCCGGAGGAAGCAGCCGAGGCTGGTAATGTCAGAATTGCTATAACAGGTGATGGGTTCAATCCATATGGTATGTCGTCTAATCCATACAGCTGCTGGCCCGTATTTGTTATTCCGCTCAATCTCCCTCCCGGCGCCATAATGCAACGCAAGACCATGTTCCTGTCACTTATAATTCCGGGGCCTGAATATCCGGGGAAGAATTTGAGTGTGTTTATGCGTCCGTTTATGGATGATTTGCACCATTCTTGGGACTTCCCGAGGTTGACATACGACCGGCATCTGCAGAAAAATTTCTTGATGAAAGTTTGGCTACAGTATTGCATGCATGACTTTCCCGGCCATGCCCTGTTCTGCGGATGGTGTACAAGTGGAAAGATGCCTTGCCCAGTGTGCATGCAGGCCTTGATTTTCATTTGGCTGAAGAAGGGTGGCAAGTATGTTGCCTTCGACCTGCATCGACAGTTCCTCCCTCCAGACCATCCTGATAGGGAAGACAAGAAGAACTTCACAAAAGGCAAAGTTGTCCATGAAGTAAACAAGATTCCAATGTTTTCTGGTGCGGATGTGCTTGCTCAGATGAAAGCTCTTAAGCCTGCCGGTGAAGGGAAAGGCAAAGGGAAAGGGAAAGGGAAAAATGTTTTGAAGGATAGGGTGAGACGCACAACTGGACTCACATTACCCCCTTCACGCAGCTTCCCTATTTTAAGGACCTCAAACTTCCATACAACATCGACGTGATGCACACTGAAAAGAATGTCGCAGAGTCCCTTTTTCACACGATCCTCAACATTCCTGATAAGACAAAGGATAATGTTAATGCTAGAGTCGATCAACGGAATATTTGTGATAGACCACGTCTTCACATGCAGCCTCCCACAGGCAGTCGAAAATCTTGGTTCAAGCCAGATGCTGACTTCGTACTTAAAAAGGATCATAAGATGGAGGCATTCAAGTCGCTGAAACACGTCGTGAAGTTCACCGATGGTTATGCGTCGAATATAATTAAGGGGGTCAATCTTTCAACCGGCAGACTGACCGGGCTCAAGAGTCATGACTATCATGTATGGATTGAGTGGATTATGCCGGTGATGGTTCGGGGCTATGTTCTCGAGCATGTCTGGCGTGTGCTTGCGGAGTTAAGCTATTTCTTCTGCACGCTTTGTGCTAAAGAAGTATGTCCTGAGAAGATAAAAGAAATGCATAAGAAGGCGCCGGAGTTGATATGCAAGCTAGAGAAGATCTTCCCGCCAGGCTTCTTTACTCCGATGACACATCTCATTTTGCACCTCGCGAACGAGGTATTGTTGGGGGGCCCTGTGCAAAATCGTTGGCAGTACGTCCCTGAGAGACAAAACAAGCATCTGAGACAGAAATGTGGAAACAAAGCTAAGATTGAAGCTTCCATAGCTGAGTCAGTTATCCTAGAGGAGGTGGTAGACCTCAGGACAGCCTACTATCCGGACCATGTTCCCACGTTGCACAATAAGGTGTGTCGATACAATACAGAAGAACCCAAGTATAAACCCAAGTTGCCTTTATTCATCGGGCAAGGTGGCGGGGCTGGATGCTCGACATCTTATGACATGCCATGAGATGAGTGGGAGGATGTCATGTTCTATATCTTGCAAAACATCAAGGAAGTTGAGGATGAGTGGATGAGGTAACACCTTTGCACCATTCTTTTGGTCAATTCGTTATGTTCACTTTGCCTAGTTCTTATACCGCTTTTCTTATTGTAGTCAATTCGTTGAGGAAGAGTGGACGGGAATGCTGCCTCCTACTGAAGCGGAGGCACTTGCTCTTCTCCGAAAGGGTGCTGTTGGAAGGAAAAATTTCGTTGCGTGGTTCATGGAGAAAGTAATTTTTCACACTTCCCTATTACCCATTTCACATTTCCAATTAAACTCATGCACCCTATAATTTCAATTAAACTTGTAGGGAAATGATCCGAAGGAATCAATGGATGAAGAATTGAGATGGGTTTCCATGGGTTTTGACCCTACCGTCATGACATGCCAAAAGTATGATGTGAATGGGTATCACTTCCATACAGAGGAGCACCAGAACAGTCGGCCTGATCCCAAAACCATAAATACCGGAGTCTTCACCGAAGGAGATAATAAAGTAGATTACTACGGAAGGGTAGGAAAAATATACGAGCTTACATTCAAACGTGGCCGTAAACACCTAAGTCTCACTGTGTTCAAATGCCGATGGTTCGACCTCAAAAAGGGTCTGAGACATACGCCTTCTGTTGCTTTAGTTGCAGTTAAACCATCAACCGTCTATGCCGGAGCAGATCTCTTTATCGCCGCTACCCAGGCCACAAAAGTATATTAAATACCTTACCCATGCTAGAAAGAGTACCTAAAGGGTTGGGAAGTTGTGTTCAAGGTGTCGCCACATGGTAAGCTACCGGACCCGAACGATGATGATTACTACAACATAAACCCCATGACATACGAGGGAGTGTTCTTTCAAGAGGAACATGATGACGTGGTCCGAAACAAGGATGATGATGACTTGGGTTATGTTGATCTGGACCCAAACGACGACGACGCACGGATTGATGGTGAGGCAGTTGTGAATCAAAGAGACATAATTATGCTTGAAAAGTTAAATGAAGACGGTGACGCTAACGATGAGGAAGGGCCTCCACCTCCGTCAGACAACGAAGAAGATATGAGGGATAGTGATGATGAGACCGGTCGACAAATAGATTACAATAGTGATGATTCATATGGGTTCTAGAAAATGTATGTTCTTTTAATGATCATTACAATAGTATGCTTAATGTGCTCTTCTGTTATTAATGTCTTTCCTGTATGCTTGTTTTTTTTAAATCCTTACTAATTGTTTATTCTCTTCTCAATGCAGGTTTGCTAATCATGGGCAAGTCAAGCAGTGCCAGTTTCCTCAGTAAACTCAAAGGAGGACTTACTCGGAGTGGACGAGCCCACAAGGTTACCTCCTGACTACGCGAGGATGGCACCTCACAGGGAGGTGGAGGGGTTGGGGAAGGAGACCCTAGAGGAGGAGGGGGTGGGGGAGAGCCCCTACAAGACGAGGAGGTGGGGGGAGAGGCAACCGGGCCAAAAAACTCCGGGCCGTGTCCGAAATAGGAGGGTCTTCTTTGATGCCCTCCTATGCTGAGGCAGCTTCTGAGTCTGATGAGGAGGAGTATGTTCCTGCTGGCGAGGAGGAGGAGGCCGAGCAGGAGGAGGGTGAGGAGGAGGGCGAGGAGGGTGGAGGGGAGGTCGACCCCGAGTTGTGGGGTGACTTGCCACCGGGTGCTCCGCAGGGGTGGCTGTGTGGTAATGCCGGAGTACCTACACCACCTTCTATCTAGGCGCACAAGTGGCTCACTGAACCTGTGGGGACAGAGTAAGTGCATCTCAATCATATTTTCAACACATGACAACATTTTCTTATTGTACACATGGCAATCATTTGATTCTTTTGCATTAACTGGATCCTTCGCAGAAAGGGTCGTAAACCGAACGGCCTTATCACTGTCCTGTTGAAGGAGTTTTGGCCTGGCCTATTCTTCCCGCGGCTAGACAGGGACCCGCAGCTGCGTGTTTTGGCCAGAAGCTGGGCCCACTACGAGGCTTGCAGCAACGCGGAGTACGGGACGGCCGCTAAGGCCATGATCACCAAATTTTGGGTAAGTTCCCTTTTGAATCACTTGTCTTTAGTTTCGTTCATAGTTTATCATTGAGTCATTCAACTCATGCCTTGTTTGCTTCCGGTTAATGCATGATTGCAGCAACTCTATAGAGTTCTTGACGAGCACAAGGCCAGAGCCGACGTGGTCTTACTTGCGGCTGCAAAGAAGAAAGCTCGTCAGTTGCAGTACGAGGTACGTTGGGTTGCCATCTCGCAGTACTACCACATCTACCTGCACCAAAAGATGACCAAAACTCAAGCACAGAAGCAAAAACTTACCATGAGCAGGGAGCAGTTCATGATGGTAACTATTACTGACTTTTCATTGTTTCAAGCAGTCAACTATATGTTTCGTGCTCACATGTCATGCTTCCAAAATTTTCATAGGTTGTTCCTCGTTGGTGCTATGGAAGGCATGATGGATGGGCGAGTTTGGTGGATAGGTGGGTCAGTGACGATGCAGAGTTTGCTGCCAAGAGCATCAAGGCCCGGGCTAACCGTGGAAAAGACGGGACACACGACCAAGGAAACAGGAACCACTGGGGCTTCAAGGCCATGAAGGTATATCTATATGCATGATGCATTTTTGTTCTTCTTTACCGTCATGTTCTTATGTATGGCTAACTTCTGTTTGACATTGCAGGAGGACAAGTTGCAGAGGCTGCTCTCAGACATGGAGTCGTGGAAGCTGGACTGCGAGCGGCGTGATCGCAAGGAGGGCGAGAGCCAGTACTACGGCAACACCGAGCTGCACCTGGAGTCTTACACTCAGAACTATCATAAGTTGCATCCGGATGTTCCCGTTCCTGAGGTCGCCCAGTCTCAGATCGACGACACGGCGGTGGTGGCCATCCAGGGTAAGTCCCTGGCCGGTATCCGTGTTTCGATGGCTTGATCACTCCGTCAAACTCATACACACGGCTTCGAGCTACCAACCCGAGCTTGTTAGAGAGTACGGGGCATTCGCAGCCTCCCTTAGTCCGCCAGCGTGCTGTAAGTACTTCCCCTTATCTTCTTTGTCTCTATCTTTCTTAGTTTATTTTCAGCACTGCCCACTTAGAAACAACCTCAATTTTGTAGGTATATCAGGCCTTTCTCGAGCATAGGCATATTGAGGTGAGGGAGTACTTGCAACGAGTGAAGGCAAACGATTATTACAGCCGTTAAGTGATGACGGTTAGTTTTGCCCTCTTAAAACCAAGCTCAAATTTGCACTTTCGTTCCTTCTGACTTTCTAGTTTGCTTGTTTAACTAACTTCCAGGCTATGTTGGCGTCTTGGACTAACCGCACGGAGCCACCACAAGTTGGACCCCCACGACCACCTGCGGGAGACGCCCCACACATTCCCACGTTCGAGGAATGGCTGGCACTAGGCGGTGATACTCCGGTTAGTACATTTTGCTAACTAATGACAAACTAGTTCTCGTTCATTCAATACTATCATGTCATATTTACCGTTAGAATCTTCTCTCAAACATGTAGGGGACCGGTGGCTCGACTCCTGCTCCGTCGACCCCAGTCACTCCGATCTGGCAGTGTGATGGTGGTCGCGGTGGCGGTTTTGGCGGAGGTGGACTTGGCGGTGGCGGTTTTGGTGGAGGTGGACTTGGTGGTGGTGGTGGTTTTGGCGGAGGTGGACTCGGTGGTGGTGGTGGTTTTGGCGGAGGTGGACTCGGTGGTGCTTGATGTCGATGATGATTCCGTGTATGCGGCCGTTGTGCCATGCCTTTCATGTTTCAACTTTTATGATGTTTCATGTCTTGCACTACTTTTATGTTCGTGAACTTTTGCCGGTGATGATCTTTAGATAATGAACTTGACTATGTTTAAATGATGATGATGAACTGTCATATTTCATATTATTCTGCTTTGAAATGCTGTCAAATGAATTGAAAAAGAGAAAACAGGAAAAAAACTATGCCTACGGCAAAGCCGTCGGCATACATACGCTCAGGAGCCACCAGGAGGCGCCACGTGGCAGAGCTATCCCTACGGCAAAGCCGTCGGCATAGATTCACAACTATGCCGACGGCTTTGCCGTAGGCATAGCCCTGCCGCCAGGCCAAACCAGGGGGCGACACGTGGCAAAGGTATGCCGACGGCTTGGCCGTCGGCATACCTTTGCCACGTGTCGCCCCTGAGTCGCCAGTGGTTTCGACGGCGCCGTCCGTTGCCGTCAGACGGAAAACAACACCGACGGCTAAACTATGTCGTCGGCATACGCTCCTATGCCCACGGCTATACTACGCTGACGGTCTGACACAACTACGCTGACGTGATCTACACCGACGGTGCTATGCCGACGGCAGCCGTAGGAATAGATCTATGCCGACAGCATAGGACCTATGCCGGCGGCCCTGGGCCGTAGGCATAGCCCGCGAGTCCGGTAGTGACAATCCAGCTACTACTACTGTTGAGTGTGTTGATAGACATTTAAAGAAAGTAATAGTGAGAAATTATTCAGGCAAGAAACCCGATTATAACTTTGCCAAGTTTTTCCTTTTGAATGCAAGAGCAGTAGAGTCAATGAAGCTCCATGTCCCTTTTAGCTGGAACAACGAATGGCGCTCTAGACAACGTATCAAGATGGATTTTAAGAACAGAGCTTCTCCGAATGTTTTGATTTATTTTTAGGGCACCGAGTGAGCACATGATCAACCGCACAAACGAGCTGTCAAATTGTGTACCCCTTTGGCACTTAAGTTATGGTTTTTTTTTTTTCGCAGTTAACTGTTGCTGGCTGTTGTTCCATGTAGTTTGCAGAAACAGAAAGGTTCCTTCTATTTGTACTTAATAACGTGAAGTTCACTTGTGAAATTTCTATCATATATGAACCATACCAACTACATGTATGTCCTTGTGGAAGTGTATTGAGAATTGTGCATGTGTGCAGTGTTCCACCGAAATGTTGTGGGTATGATTAATTACCTTGACTTTATGGGAAAAGAATGAGTTCATGATTATTCCAATTTATGGCTAATATATAGAAGGTTCCTTAGGACATCTCCAAAGCTGACCCGCAAAAAACTCTGGTATATGTCTGTTTTTTTATGTCCGGACGTGGTCTTCGGACAAGATGCGGGAGCGGCCATCCAACCGTAGCCGCAAACATCCGCCTCAATTAATGATTTTTCAAGAAATTAACTCCGCCAAATTAATCTTCAGCCAAGAGAAAATCCACCTTCCGCCGAATATAAATCAACCTTGAATCATTTGAATCAATCTTCCGCCATTTGAGGTAAAATTATAGATACATAATTACTCCCGTAATTTTAGGTGCGACAGTTAATGCAGAATCCTTTACTCTTTTAATCCAACGAGCTAATTAATCCTGGATTAATTAACGGAGTAATAAATCTACGCTTTTAATGCGTAACCTCCTTTCCGGTTTATAAGACTTGTGCGTATCTCTGGGTTGACAAATAGACCAACGTAATACTACAAGTTATATATCACAATAAGTATATTATTATAAAATTCAAATTGTATACTCTTTAATGTTATAATTTTCACGCTATACGACTCACCTTATGTTGGTCAAATTATAGATCTAGGGATGCATGCAAGCCTTATAAACCAGAAAAGAGGTAGTATTAACAAACGAGGAAGAAATCTGCATTATTAATGCGGAGTAATTAACGGACAATCCTAAACTGCTCTCCGCCCAACCCGTCGTGAGGTATGTGGTGGCTTTTGATTGGCCACGCGGATGTCCGGACTCCCGCAACCCCACACGTTTGGTTCCGGTTTGCGGGGAACACATGGTCCGGACCGCTCGGCGGACCGATACAGGACCGCGTTGAATGGCACAACACATCTGGACCATGCGGTCCGGATTGATGCGGGCGGTTTGACGGTCTGCTTTGGAGATGCCCTCACATGACAAGAAGTAGGTCTCTCTCTCTCTCTCTCTCTCTCTCTCTCTCTCTCTCTCTAAATTTGGAAATGTGAGAATGGCATAAAAATAATACACTGGAAATTTTCTAATTTTCTGCTCTATTCAACACTCAAAGGTATTTGATACATAAAATACTTAAAGGTATTTGGTGCAAAAGACCTACATGTACTGAACATTTTCTAATTTTCTACTCTATTCAACACTTACTATTCTATTCTATTCAAAAGACCTACATACATTTACTAATTTTCTATTCTATTCAAAACACCTACATTTACTGAAAAATTTCTACTTTATGCAAAAGACCTACATTTACTAAAAAAATACTATTCCATTCAAATAATATATATTCTATTATATTCAACAAAATTAAAAAACCTACAGTCTACAATAACAGAGGGAGGAGGCTAGGATGGAGGGAGGCAGGAGGGAGGGAGGCAGGGAGGAGAGAGGGAGGAGGCCGGGATGGGGGAGGGAGGAAGGAGAGAGGGAGGAGGATGGTGGGCGACGAGAGGAGAGCGTTTGACGGAGGAGGGCAGCGGGCATCGAGAGAAGGAAGGAGGGAGGAGGGAGGAGGGCGATCAGAGGAGGGATGGAGATACCTCGGGGGCCACGGCTGCGACGTGCGATGACTGCGACAAAGAGAGCGAGCGAGAGAGTGTGAGGGGAGAGTGAGGGAGAGGTAGTGGAACGGGCCACTGAGGAAGAGGATAGGGCTAACTTAGAAGTAGCGTGGGGTACGGGCCATCGCTACTGCTAAGCCTATTAGCTGTAGCGTGGGGTCAGTGCCCACGTTGCTGCTAAGTGGGCTGGGGAGTTGAGCCCGGGTTAGCGACAGTAGCAGTGGGTGTGGCATAGTAGCGCGGTCGGGTGACTCACGCTGCTACAGTGGACAGCCCGTGGGGGCACTATGGAGCCCACTTAGCAGCAGCGCCTGTTGATGCACCAAGCGCTATTGTTATGTAGTACCTGTAGCGTTGGGCAGACACCATTAGTACTGGTAACACTAGTAGAAAACAGGGCTTTGGTTGAGGCTTGGGTAAGGGCATTAATCCCGGTTCACTCATGAACCGGGACCAAAGGGAGCAACAGTTCTGGTTCGTGAGGCCAGGGCACTGCTACTAAGTGGGCTCCATAGTGCCCCCACGGACCGGGACCAATGGGCCTCGCTCCTGGCCCACAACCTTTAGTCCCGGTTGGTAGCTGGAACTGGGACCAAAGGTAGTCCTTTAGTCCCGGTTTTAGCCACAAACCGGGACTAAAGAGAGGCCTATATATACCGCCGCTTCGGCTTAATGTGCACCTATACAGGCGAACAGAACGACCCAATGCGCCACAGTTCTGACGACTTACCAGATGACGTGGCAGATGCTACAACCCAGTCACTGCTGAAGGAAGGTACTGTTATCAACAACACCTTCGGGTTACTTCCCTTCTGCAAAAAGAACCCGGCCCCTGCAGTAAGTTACCAATCTTAATAAATACTCTTTAATATGTTTACCTCCTTGTACTTATAATTCCTCATCTTTTCCACAGGCCAGTGATGATCTCTGGAAAGTCAAATATGACCACGAGGCCGCCCAACAAGCCAGAGCAGCCAAGAAAAATGAAAGGAAAAACGCCAAGACGGGGACTTCAAAAAAGAAGAAACCCAGCGCCTCTGAATTGCTCAAATTGGATGACTCTTCTTCAGATGAGGAAGAGGTAATCCCTTATTCTCTTTAACTCCTTTCTTACTATTTTATTGATATTTCCGCCTATCAGGAAGACACTGGAAACATCCAAGCTCATGGCGAAGAGGTAACTATAATCTCCTCCGACTCAGAGCCTTTGCCAAAGCACAAAACCCGGCGGGTGACCCGGAAAGTAAGATTTTCACATCCCTTAGCTTATCAAGATCCTCAATTTCTTTTGAAGCAACAACAGCTTGAGAGCCAGAGGCAAACCCGGACAAGTAAGGATGTGGAGCTCTCTTCCGGCTTACCTGACGTAAGCAGGAAGCGTCGAACTGAGGTCATCTCCGCTTTGCGTTCTGTTTATCCTTTGGCGGGTTTAATTCGTCAGCCTCTCAATTCATCTGACTCCAATTATCAGGATACCTCTCCTTCTTCTGGCGAGTCTATGCAATCCAACATGTCGGCCTTCAAGACTGCCCCTGGGTAATGTACCTTTGTTATCCTCATGCTTTGCCTTACTCATATTTTGTACTCATCCCTTTGTTTTATTCACAGTGTGCAGGCGAAGCCCATTAAGAGGGCAAATAAGAATAAGCCGATTGAAGACCCGGTAGCAACGGAGCCGGAACCCAGAACCACTGCCCCTGATGCTTCTACTCATCAACCTCCTCCTGAGCCGGCCCATGAAATTCCAACACCATCTTCCGACCCGCCTCAAGAAGGCACTCTTGATAGCTCCGATAAACAGGAAATTCCTAGCCCAGTACGGACGGCTGAACCGGAAGTTGAATTCTTGAAAAGCCAGTATGTTGAGCCGGGACGGCCTACTGTTCTTGACAGGTGTACCGCTAAGGAAGAACTTGTCAAAAGCCGGAAGACCAAACAGGACATCGCTGATTATGCCCACTTAAGCATTGGAGATATAGTCTCAGGCTATCTGAATCAAGTGCATAAATCTGAGGTATAACTTATATTATTTCTCCTAAATCTTACTTACTGTACCAGCCCCCAAGTCTACTGCTTATAGGTAAATATGCCATAGACTTAGATACCGGCTTACTGTTAGCTCACCCGGTTTATAAGAAAGTATATTTAACCCGGCTATAATATAGCAACTTTTAAATAAACGATACACATTAGCCCCCAAGTGTCAAGTATTTTTACTTGTAAAGTGTTGAGACTTTAATATGCATAATCTGACATTATAAAGTAAAATTTTCTTCAGCATACTTTAGCCCCCAAGTTTCAAGGGTCTTTACTTGTAAAGTGCTTGAGACTTTAATAATACCTTACCATAACCTTACTTGTAACCCAGCGTTATTGCAGGTCTCCACCAGTCAATTCGAATTGCAAATTGCTGACCTGAAGACCCGACTGGCAGCCAAAGACCTTGAGATTCAAAAAGCCGACTCCAAATTCGCATTCAGCATCTCTGAGCAAGAAAAGTTGAAGAAGGATTTTGACACGGAGAAGAAGGCCTGGGCGGATGAAAAATCTTCACTTGTGACCCGGGCCGAGACAACAGAAGCAGCTCTTGCCGAAGCAACTGCGGAGTTGGCCGGCTTAAAGCACCGGATATCCCAAATGGTCTCAGCAACTTTCGGTAAGTTACTATGTGTAACTTTTGAACATCACCATGATTCATTTGATAACTGTTTCAGATATGAACTCCGGCTTAATATTATATGCATAAACGCATGTTCCAGGAGTACCAACCTGAAACAGAATATGCTGATCAAGCTTAAGGCGGTGCACACTCTAGTGGAACACCTGTACACCGGGTAACAACGTGCTTTGGCCGTTGTGGCTTTATCAAATGATACTCCTTATCTCCTGCAGGATGTGCTCAAATGGCTTGCCGTGTTACCTCAACGGATTCAGGAGTTAAGGCGAGCATCTGGTAGAGCCGGGGCCATAGCCGCCTTAAGCCAGGCCAAAGCGTTGGCTCCAGAGCTAGACCTAGGCGATGTTGCTCTTGGATATCCTAGCTTAAAGGAGGACGGCTCTGCATTCAATGAATCAGACTTCGCCACCTGTGTGAGAGTCGTACGTCCTGTGGCCACCATCATCGGCAACGATATTGATCTTACAAAGTACCAGCCGGGTTATGACAACGAAAACCGGAGGGTTCCAACTCTGCATTATGATGATGTCAGCCTGATCCCTCCAACTCGTAAGCATACCTTTGCTCCTGAAGTTGACCCGGCCAGTTTAATAGATGATGAAGCTGAATTTGAAGGCTTAAGCGACATTGATTGGACCTCGTCAACCTTCCAGGACAAAGCAGCAGACGAAGAGGCGGAGAAGGATAACCCGGAGTCGTCAAGTCCACCAAAGGAGTAACCCGCCTGGCACTAAGTCTTTGAAAAAACAATGCCTCATTATTCAGACTCGGGGAGTCTTGTAATAGGGTAGAAACACTTCTTAACTCTGTCATGCCTTCATGCATGTTTGTGGTGCTTAACAATGTCTCAAGCCGCTATTGTTGTGTACTGCCGGCTTGCTTGAATTGCTTCTTAACATCCAAAAGCTTTTTGCTTTTCCCTGTGTATAAAAGCAAACAATTACTTTGGCGTCTCACCACATCCGAGGTCGTGTAAAATAATGTTAACCCGGAGTATGAACCAAAACATTATAAGTATCAACCGGTTCATGATCATGACCATAATAATATACCTGTTATCTCACTGAAGCGTATATTACCGGCTTACGTGATTCCAAAAAGCAGACAGTTAAACTTAACTTCTGAAAATTGGCACATATAATGTTTACCTGGCCCTTAATATCATTTACTCTTATAGAATAAAGTAAACCTAATTTTCAAAGGCCTCTGATTCGAATACGATCAGTAGAATCGTTCAAAAGGGGTTAAGCTAAGATTCGGATACGAACATATAGCCCCCAATGGCTTTGGCGATGCCGATCAAGTGGGTATCGACAGCTATGTTCTCTTTGGTTCGAATACGACCTATGTTTGAACAGGAAGACCCCAAGTGACCATGAGAGTTGTTTAATGACGCTGATTCGAATACGATCCACGTCAGACCCAAAGGGGTTAAGCTATGATTCAAATATGATCAAGAAGCCCCCAAGTGGGTTTGGCAGTATGCCGGTCAATTGGGTATCGACAGCTATGTTCTCTTTGGTTCGAATATGACCTATGTTTGAACAGGAAGCCCCCAAGTGACCATGGCTCGATTCAAATATGATCATAAGCCGGACCAAAGGGAAAACCGGATTCAGATATGATCCGCTCCCTATTAGTCGTTTCCACCACCTGGTAAAGTAAACACATAAACCTTGTAGGATGGAAAGGAAAGAGGTCCTTCTTTATTGCTTTATATAATATATACATTGCTAAAAAAGAAAAACAAATATACTCTGAAAGCCGGTGGCTTAAGTATAGTAGGGCCGGAGATGCGCTATGTTCCACGGCTGGCGGGTCTCTTCCTCCGACTTACGTGAGTCTTTATGCTCTCGAACATCAATGAGGTAATATGACCCGTTGTTGAGATTCTTGCTGACCACGAAAGGTCCTTCCCAAGGAGGGGACAGCTTGTGCATATCAGATTCATCCTGGATGAGCCGGAGCACTAAATCGCCTTCCTGGAAAGTTCTGCTTCTAACCCGGCGGCTGTGATAACGGCGCAGGTCTTGCTGGTAAATCACCGAGCGGGCTATTGCCAAGTCTCGCTCTTAATCCAACAAGTCAAGTGCATCCTGACGAGCTTTTTCATTATCAGCCTCAACGTAAGCCGCTCCCCGGGGTGAATCATGCCGGATGTCACTTGGCAGAACCGCCTCTGCTCCGTACACCATGAAGAAAGGTGTATAACCAGTAGACCTGTTAGGCGTTGTGTTGATGCTCCATAGCACAGAGGGTAACTCCTCCACCCAACAACCCGGAGTTCGCTGTAAGGGAACTAAGAGCCGGGGTTTGATACCTTTGAAGATCTCTTGATTAGCTCTTTCTGCTTGACCATTAGACTGGGGGTGAGCAACAACCGAAACATCAAGCCGGATGTGCTCTTGTTGACAGAACTCTTCCATGGCACCCTTGGAGAGATTAGTACCATTATCAGTTATAATACTATGCGGAAAACCAAAACGAAAGATCACCTTTTTGATGAACTGAACCGCCGTGGCTGCATCACACTTACTGACCGCCTCGGCTTCAACCCACTTGGTTAATTTATCCTCTGCCACCAACAGGTGTGTCTTCTTATCTTTAGACCTTTTGAAAGGTCCAACCATATCAAGCCCCCAGACTGCAAACGGTCAAGCAATCGGAATCATCCTCAATTCTTGAGCCGGCAAATGAGCTCGTCGTGAGAATTTTTGTCATCCGTCACATTTGCTGACCAGATCCTCCGCATCAGCATGAGCCGTCAGCCAATAAAAACCATGACGAAAAGCCTTAGCTACCAGAGACTTTGAACCGGCATGATGACCGCAATCACCTTCATGAATCTCACGAAGTATCTCCTGACCCTCCATAGGTGATACACAACGTTGAAACGCCCCAGTGGCGCTGCGGTGATGCAACTCGCCAAGAACAATCGTCATGGATTTGGACCGCCTGGTGATTTTTCTTGCCAAGGTCTCGTCCTCAGGCAACTCTCCCCGAGTCATATAGGCCAAATATGGGACCGTCCAGTCCGGGATGGCTTGGAGAGTCGCCACCAGCTGCGCCTCCGGGTCTGGCACTTCAAGCTCTTCCTCTGTAGGCACTCTGACAGAAGGGTTATGCAAAATGTCAAGAAAAGTATTAGGCGGCACCGGCTTACGCTAAGACCCCAACCGGGTTAAAGCATCAGCCGCCTCATTCTTCCTTCGATCAATGTGCTCTACTTGATAACCTTTGAAGTTCCCAGCCACCGCATCAACTTCACGACGATAAGCCGCCATGAGGGGATCCTTAGAATCCCACGTGCCTGACACCTGTTGAACGACGAGGTCTGAATCGCCCAAGCATCTTACCCGGCTCAAATTCATCTCTTTGGCCATCCGGAGGCCATGGAGTAAAGCCTCGTATTCAGCTGCATTGTTAGTACAGGGAAACATAAGCCGGAGCACATAACAAAATTTGTCACCTCGGGGGGAAGTTAAAACGACTCCAGCCCCCGAGCCTTCCAACTGCCTGGACCCATCAAAGTGAATAGTCCAATACATGTTATCCGGCATCTCCTCTGGTACCTGCAACTCCGTCCAATCATTGATAAAGTCCACTAGGGCTTGAGACTTGATAGCTGTGCGCGGCATATACTTCAAACCGTGAGGCCCAAGCTCGATGGCCCACTTGGCAACTCGTCATGTGGCTTCCCTGTTCTGGATGATGTCTC
>LR880967.1:58513009-58524540 GCA_904067115.1 Aegilops sharonensis
ACTAAAGGACGTAGTAGTAGCACGGGTGGCACCCACGCTACTGCTATAAGTTAGTTGTAGCGCCTTATTAGTAGCGCCGGCCCCCGCGCTACTAATAGGCCCAAAACCCGCGCTGCTGCTAGGCTTTTCCCTAGTAGTGTAACCAGGATCTCAAAACAGTCAAACAATTATGATTGCAAAGTGTTAGGAGAAATAGATACAATTCCAAAGGCTTCTGATTCGAATACGATCAGTAAACCGTTCCAAAGGGGTTATGCTAAGATTCAGATACGATCATATAGCCCGTTCGAATACGACCTATGTTTGAACAGGAAGCCCCCAAGTGACCTTGAAAGTTGTTTAATGACGTTGATTCGAATATGATCCACGTCAGACTCAAAGGGGTTAAGCTATGATTCGGATACGATCAAGAAGCCCCCTAGTGAGCTTGGCAGTATGCCGATCAAGAGGGTATCGACAGCTGTGTTCTCTTTTGTTCGAATACGACCTATGTTTGAACAGGAGGCCCCCAAGTGATCATGGCTAGATTCAGATATGATCATAAGCCGTACCAAAGGGAAAGCCGGATTCAAATATGATCTGCTCCCTGTTGGTTGTTTCAACAACATAATAAGGAAGACATGCAAACTTTTGAGGATGAAAAGGATAGAGGTCCTGCTTTATTGCTTTTCATAATATATACATCGTCAAAATATGTACATCCTGAGAGCCGGTGGCTCAAGTATAGTAAGGCCGAAGATGAGCGATATTCCACGGCCGGCGGGTCTCCTCTTCCGACTTACGTGAGTCTTTATGCTCTCAAACATCGATGAGGTAATATGACACGTTGTTCAGGTTCTTACTGACCACAAAGGGTCCTTCCCAAGGGGGGGGGATAGCTTGTGCATATCGGATTGATCCTGGATGAGCTGGAGCACTAAATCACCATCCTGAAAGGTTCTGGATCTAACCCGGCGGCTGTGATAACGGCGCAGGTCCTGTTGGTAAATCGCCGAGCGGGCTATCGCCAAATCTCGCTTCTCATCCAACAAATCAAGTGCATCCTGACGAGCTTGTTCATTATCAGCCTCAACGTAAGCCACCACTTGGGGCGAGTCATGACGGATGTCACTTGGCAGGACCGCCTCTGCTCCGTAAACCATGAAGAAAGGTGTATAACCCGTAGACCTGTTAGGTGTAGTGTTGATGCTCCAAATCACAGAGGGTTACTCCTCCACCCAACAACCCGGCGTCCGTTGTAAGGGGATCATGAGCCGGGGTTTGATACCTTTCAAGATCTCATGATTGGCTCTTTAAGCTTGACCATTGGATTGAGGATGAGCTACCGCTGAAACATCAAGCCGGATATGTTCTCGTTGAGAGAACTCTTCCATAGCTCCTTTGGAGAGGTTAGTGCCATTGTCAGTTATGATGCTGTGTGGAAAACCAAAACGAAAGATCACCTTTTTCATGAATTGAACCGCTGTGGCTGCATCACACTTACTGACCGGCTCTGCCTCAACCCACTTTGTAAATGTATCCACCGCCACCGGGAGTTGTGTCTTTTTATCCTTGGACCTTTTGAAAGGCCCAACCATATCAAGCCCCCAGACTGCAAACGGCCAAGTAATTGGAATCATCCTCAATTCTTGAGCCGTCACATGAGCTCGTCGTGAGAATTTTTGACAACCCGTCACATTTACTACCCAGATCTTCGCATCAGCATGAGCCGTCAGCCAATAAAAACCATGGTGGAAAGCCTTGGCCACAAGAGATTTTGAGCCGGCATGATGACCACAATCACCTTCATGGATCTCACGAAGTATCTCTTGACCTTCCACAGGTGACACACAACGTTGAAACGCCCCCATGACACTGCGATGATGCAACTCACCATGAACAATTGTCATGGATTTAGACCGGATGATTTGTCTTGCCAAGGTCTCATCCTCAGGCAACTCTCCCCGGGTCATGTAAGCCAAGTATGGCACTGTCCAATCCAGGATGACGTGAAGAGCCGCCACCAGCTGCGCTTCTGGGTCTGGAACAGCTAAGTCTTCCTCTGTGGGTAACTTGACAGAAGGATTATGCAAGACATCCAAAAAGGTGTTAGGCGGTACCGGCTTACGCTGAGATCCCAGCCGGCTTAAAGCATCAGCCGCCTCATTCTTCCTTCGATCAATGTGCTCCACTTGATAACCCTTGAAGTACCCAGCTACAGCATCAACTTCTCGACGATAAGCCGCCATGAGGGGATCCTTAGAGTCCCACTTGCCTTGACACTTGTTGAGCCACCAGATCTGAGTCGCCCAGGCACCTTACGCGGCTTAAATTCATCTCCTTGGCCATCTGAAGACCATGGAGCAAGGCCTCATATTCAGCTGCATTGTTAGTACTAGGAAACATGAGCCGGAGCACATAACAAAATTTGTCACCTCGAGGGGAAGCTAAAACGACTCCAGCCCCCGAGCCTTTCAACTTCCTGGATCCATCAAAGTGAATGGTCCAATATGTGTTATCCGGCTTCTCCTCAGGTGTCTGCAGCTCTGTCCAATCATTGATGAAGTCCACCAGGGCTTGAGACTTAATAGCAGTACGTGGCACATACTTCAAACCATGAGGCCCAAGCTCAATGGCCCACTTGGCGACTCGTCCCGTGGCCTCTCTATTCTAGATGATGTCTCCCAAAGGAGCAGAACTTACCACGGCGAAGGCGTGACCCTAGAAGTATTGCTTAGGTTTCCAGCTTGCCATAGACACCCCGTAAACAAGCTTCTGCCAATGTGGATATCTTTGCTTAGACTCAATAAGCACCTCACTGATGTAGTAAACCGGCTGTTGAACCGGATGCTCCTTGCCAGCCTCCTTGCGCTCCACCACAATTGCAACACTGACATCACGTGACTTACCGGCCACGTATAATAGCAACGGCTCTCTATCAATGGGAGCCGCAAGGACCGGTGGCTCAGATAACTGTCGCTTTAAATCTTCAAATGCAGCATTAGCAGCATCACTCCACACAAAAGTGTCCGTCTTCTTCATCATCTGATACAGCGGTATGGCCTTCTCACCTAACTGGCTTATGAACAGGCTTAAAACAACGATTCGACCCGCCAGTCGCTGAACATCATTGATGCACGCCGGCTTAGCCAAAGAGGTAATTGCCTTGATCTTCTCCGGATTAGCTTCAATACCCCTGTTAGAGACTAGGAAACCCAAAAGCTTGCCTGCTGGCACACCAAACACACATTTTGCCGGGTTAAGCATCATCTTATAGACCCGGATATTATCAAAGGTTTCCTTCAGATCATCTATCAAGGTTTCCTTCTCTCTGGATTTCACCACTATATCATCCATGTAGGCGTGAACATTGCGCCCAATCTGATTGTGGAGACAGTTCTGTACACACCGCTGATAAGTCTCCTGGGCACTCTTGAGCCCAAACGGCATAGACACATAGCAGAAGGCTCCAAACGGAGTGATGAAGGCCGTCTTCTCTTGGTCCTTAACTGCCATCTTGATCTGATGATAACCAGAGTAAGCATCCAAAAAGCTCAAACGCTCACAAACCGCCGTAGCATCAATGAATTGATCAATACGGGGGAGAGCAAAAGGATCAGCCGGACAAGCCTTATTTAAGTCTGTGTAATCCACACACATCCGCCAGGTGCCGTTCTTTTTAAGTACAAGCACCGGGTTAGCCAACTACTCTGGGTGAAAAACTTCAACAATGAACCCGGCTGCTAAGAGTCGGGTTACCTCCTCACCAATATCTTTCCGTCTCTCTTCGTTGAAGCGCCACAGAAATTGCCTGACCGGCTTAAACTTTGGATCAATATTAAGCATGTGCTCAGTGAGTTCTCTCGGTACACCTGGCATGTCAGAAGGTTTCCGTGCAAAGATGTCCCGATTCTCACGGATGAACTTGATGAGCGCGCTTTCCGATTTAGGATCCAGATTGGCACTGATGCTGAATTGTTTGGATGAGTCGCCTATAGTAAAATCAACAAGCTTGGTTTCATCAGCTGAATTAAACTTCATCGCCGGGTCATGCTCTGTGGTTGGATTTTTCAGAGATGTCATATTCGTCGGGTCAATGTTATCTTGATAAAACTTCAGCTCCTCTGCTGCACAAACAGACTCGGCATAAGCCGCATCCCCCTCTTCACATTCCAGGGCTATCTTTCGACTCCCATGAACCGTAATAGTGCCCTTGTGACCCGGAATTTTAAGCTGCAAATAAACATAACACGGCCGCGCCATGAATTTGGCGTAAGCCGGCCGCCTAAAGAGAGCATGATATGGACTCCTTATTTTGACCACCTCAAAAGTTAATGTCTCATCCCTAGAATCATACTCATCTCCAAAGGCTACCTCCAGTTCAATCTTACCAACCGGGTATGCCGACTTACCAGGCACCACTCCATGGAAAACGGTGTTGGACGTCTTCAAATTTTTGTTAGTCAACCCCATACGTCGAAAGGTCTCATAATAGACGATATTGATGCTGCTACCTCCGTCCATGAGTACTTTAGTGAATTTATAACCACCAACCTGAGGTGCTACCACCAAGGCTAACTGACCCGGATTGTCAACCCGGGGAGGGTGATCTTCCCTACTCCAGACAATAGGCTGCTATGACCACCTCAAATAACGGGGAACCGCCGGCTCAATAGCGTTCACAGCCCTTTTATGAATCTTCTGGTCTCGTTTGCATAAGCTAGTGGTGAACACATGATACTGTCCACTATTCAGCTGCTTTGGATTGCTCTGGTAACCTGACTGTTGTTGCTGCTGACTTCCCTGACCAGACTGCTGCTGATTATAACCACCTTGATTCCCCTAAAAACCGGAATTTGAACTGCCACCCGGGCCATGAAAACCGCCGGCACCTGAGCCGCCACCCGACCCATGATTGCCGTCGAATGTGTTGGAATTTTTGAAAGCCTTCATGATTGCGCAATCCTTCCATAAGTGAGTGGCCGGCCTTTCCCGGGTGCTGTGTCTCGGACAGGGTTCATTGAGTAGTTGCTCAAGAGATGGACCTGACCCGCCGGATCGAGGGGGTGGCCTCCCCTTGCGTCTCTGATTGTTACCCTGTGCATTGGCATTGGCCACAGACTCCGGGTTACCATCGGCCTTACGCTTATTCCCTCCTTGATTCGCCGGGTTATGCTGCTGACCTTTCCATTGCCGTTCTTCTTTCCCTTCCCTGTCTTTTCCTCGTCAGATGCGGGATCCTTGATACTATCAGAATCGGCGTATTTAACTAGAGCTACCATCAACTAACCCATATCATTACAGTCACGCTTGAGGCGCCCCAGCTTCTGTCTTAGCGGCTCAAATCGGCAATTTTTCTCCAACATTAAGACTGCAGAGCCGGTATCCATCTTGTCAGACGAATGTATTATCTCCTTGACCAGGCGTACCCAATGAGTGGTAGATTCACCCTCTTCTTGTTTACAATTAGTCAAGTCCACAATCGACATGGACTGCTTGCAGGTATCTTTGAAGTTCTGAATGAACCGGGCTTTCAAATCCGCCCATGAGCCAATGGAATTAGGCGGCAGGCCCTTTAACCAAGTCCGGGCCGTTCCATCCAACATCATTGTGAAGTACTTAGCCATTGCCGCGTCACTGACCTCCAACAGCTCCATGGCCATCTCATAGCTTTCGATCCACGCCCCGGGCTGTAAGTCGGTCGTATAATTTGGCACCTTTCGGGGTCCCTTCAAGTCCTCGGGCATCCAAAGCCGCCCGTTCTGCGGCCAACCTGGTATCTTCAGCTGCTAAGGCCTCCTTGGCCCGGGCGATTTCCTCACGTACCTATGCCACCTCTGCATCGTGCTCATCTTGACTTGCAGGAATAACTGTGCGGTTAAGAGGGCCGTTAACTTGTCCATGAGATCAATCAGCACCTGAGCCGGTGGGCACGCAGGTCCTCTTGCCCCGGCCGCTCCTGACCCGGACGTTATTACTGCTGCAGTCGTAGAGTTTTGGCCGGGTTGAGTACCGTCCATGAAGATCCCTACCCTGCTTAGCGGCTCAAAGGGGTCCGGAATACTGCTGCCATGGGAACAACCCCCAAGCCTGCCATCTTGCAGTTGATGCAACGAATCCGTTTCACCAGTGGACGAATCGCCATCGGAGTGGACGGCCGTCTCACCACCATCCCCGGACCTTTCAGAAAATTCCTCTCCGTGGATACAACCCACGAAGGCATGCTTCATGGCGGGTTGAGCCCGGGCGGGTCTCGCGCGCTGAGCCGTCTCGACGATGTCGGTGCAGTTGTCCGGCTCAGGGCCCGGCTCACCAATCCGGCCGATGAAGACGTGGATTCCGCCGAAGGGGACCCGGTACCCGTACTCAATTGAGCAAGCGTCGGGGCCCCAACCTTCGTCGCCGATGTACATCTTGCCGCGACAAATCTTGGTCATCCGGCCCACAGCTTATCCCTTGAGCCCTTCGAAGTTTCCCTTCAAGAAATCAAATCCACCGTGCGCTGGCCCAACGGTGGGCGCCAACTGTCGTGGAATTGTCACGACAGATGTCCTCGTGAAAGGACTTAGTTGTGGAGCCATCGCAACTAGGAAGCTTAAAGGGGTTAACGGGACAAGGGACATGAGAGATTTTTTATACTAGTTCGGCCCCTTACAATGAAGGTAAAAGCCTACGTCTAGTTGGGTTGGTATTGCTAGGGTTTTCGATGACCAGGTTGCGAGTTATGCTATGCCCGGCTCTCGATTGGCTGTTACTTGCCCTCAGCCGCCAGCAGGTCATCCCCTTATATACACGGGTTGACGCCCTGCGGCCTACAGAGTCCCGGCCGGCTCATATACAGTGTCCGGCTCGGTGACTAGTTAATCCTGCCTTATGATACAAGTCATGCCATTACGGCGGTTTATCACTACGAGCCTTAAGTCGCCTGTGGGCTTTAGACCCTTTATTGAACCGCCATCTTCATGCTTGATCTTGGGCTTCATATGATGAATCGCCTTTGCGTAACCCAGCCCCTCTTGGGAGGCTTACACAAATAGTTATATCCCCAACATATTGCAATACGGTTTTTATTGGCCAACTCTCTTCAAGGATGCCCGTAAGTTTGTCCTATCTTGTGATGAATGTCAAAGAATTGGTAATATTAGTAGACGAAGAAATGCCTACGAACTAATCACTTGGTATTGCACCATTTGATGTTTGGGGCTTTGATTATATGGGACCTTTTCCTGCCTCTAATGGATATACACATATTTTAGTTGATGTTGATTACGTTACTAAGTGGGTAGAAGCTATTCCAACTAGTAGTGTTGATCATAACACCTCTATTAAAATCTTAAAGAAGTTCTTTTTCCGAGGTTTGGAGTCCCTGGATATTTAGTGACTGATGGTCGTTCACATTTTATTCATGGTGCTTTCCAAAAAATGCTTGCTAAATATGATGTTAATCATAGAATTGCATCTCCTTATCACCCGCAGTCTAGTGGTCAAGTAGAATTGAGTAATAGAGAACTCAAATTAATCTTGCAAAAGACTATTAATAGATCTAGAAAGAATTGGTCCAAGAAACTTGATGATGCATTATGGGCATATAGAACTGCATATAAAAATCATATGGCCATGTCTTCGTATAAAATGGTTTATGGAAAAGCATGTCACTTACCTCTCGAACTAGAACATAAGGCATACTGGGCTATTAAAGAACTCAATTATGATTTCAAACTTGCCGGTGAGAAGAGGTTATTTGACATTAGCTCCCTTGATGAATGGAGAACCCAAGCCTATGAAAATGCCAAGTTGTTTAAAGAAAAAGTTAAAAGATGGCATGACAAAAGAATACAAAAGCGTGAGTTTAATGTAGGTGATTATGTATTGCAATACAACTCCCGTTTAAGATTTTTTGCAGGAAAACTTCTCTCTAAATGGGAAGGCCCTTACGTTATCGAGGAGGTCTATCATTTCGGTGCCATAAAAATCAACAACTTCGAAGGCACAAATCCGAAGGTGGTGAACGGTCAAAGAATTAAACATTATATCTTAGGTAATCCTATAAATGTTGAAACCAATGTTATTGAAACCGTAACACCGGAGGAATACATAATAGACACTTTCCAGAACGTTTCAGACTCCGAAAAGGAATAGGTACGTGGTACGGTAAGTAAACCTACTCCAAAGCAGTTCTAATGTCAATATTTCTCCATTTTGGAATATTTAGAAAAGTAAAAAAATAAGAAGCAATCCGGGAAAGACACGAGGCCTCAACGAGGGTGGAGGGCACGCCTTACCCCCCTGGGCGCGCCCCCTGCCTCGTGGGCACCTCGTGCGCTCTCCGTACTACGTTTTCTTGCAGGATACGTATTTTGGTCGGTAAGAATTCATTATATAATCTCCCGAAGGTTTTGACTCATGTATCAAGCAAATATCGTCTGTTTTCGTTTCAAGCTATTTCTCTGACAGATCTAGATCATCATGACATCTCCAAGCGCCCCCAAGTACAAGTTCTTCGAGAAGGTCATCAACCCCTACCTTGCGGAGGTGATGCAACACCCTCAAACCATTGAGATGCGGGAGGGGTTGCTGCACATCCGCGATGTTGAGGGACCACGGAGGACCGGAAGTGTGGAGACAAGGCTTGAAGCAATGGAGCAACAAGTTTTCAAGTGCCAGGAGATGGTGGAGCGTGGACTTGACTCCAATCACATAATGATCACGGAGTTCACCAACAACCACAAGCTGGATGCCAAGGACATTGGGGAGGCCATCTTCAAGCTCCACGAGAAAATCGAGCACCTCCAAGCTGAAATCTATGACCTGAAAAACCGAAACTGTGAGTATGAATATAGATTCAAAAGGATGAGTTTGGCTGCAGATTTAAGGATCCCGGTGACTCGATCATCCTTCTATGATGGTGAGCCTATGCCTTGGAAGATTGACGACAATCCTACATCATCAACAATCCCTTCACAAGCAAAGGAGACATAATCACATGGGTATGGGCACTCCCCTTGGCAACTGCCAAGCTTGGGGGAGGTTCCCCGATATCGTATCACCATCACACTCCTATCTTTACCGTTTTTCGTAGTCGATCCTTTTAGTAGTATCTTGATCTAGTAGAATAAAGTTTTGGCATGATCTAGTTTTGAGTTTTGCTTTATGATCCCTCTTTGTAATCGAGTCCGTGAGCTATATAATAAAGATTAGTGTTGAGTCAAGGGCTTGATTATTTTGCTATGATCTTGAGTGAATAAAAGAAAAGAGAAAAGAATAAAAAGAAACAAAGAGATCATATTGATCTTATGGAGAGTAATGACTTCACATAGAAAGAGTATGATGATTAAAATTGTTGAGGGTTGACAAACATAGCTTTGGTCATCGTTGCAATTGATAGGAATTAATAAAGAAAGAGAGGTTTCGCATATAAATATACTATCTTGGACATCTTTTATGACTGTGAGCACTCATTAAAATATGACATGCTAAAGAGTTGATGTTGGACAAGGAAGACAACGTAATGGGTTATGTTTTCTTATATCTGAGATAAAGTATATTCTCATGGATCATCCAACATGTTGAGCTTTCCTTCCCCCCTATTGCTAGCCAAATTCTTTGCACCAAGTAGAGATACTACTTGTGCTTCCAAAAACCCTTAAACCAGTTTTGCCATGAGAGTCCAACATATCTACCTATGGATTGAGTAAGATCCTTCAAGTAAGTTGTCATCGGTGCAAGCAATAAAAATTGCTCTCTAAATATGTATGATTGATTGGTGTGGAGGAAATAAGCTTTACATGATCTTGTGATGTGGAAGAAATAAAAGCGACGGACTGCATAATAAAGGTTCATATCATAAGTGGCAATATAAAGTGACGTTCTTTCTCATTAAGATTTTATGCATTCAACCCTGAAAGCGCATGGCAACCTCTGCTTCCCTGTGCGAAGGGCCTATCTTTTATTATTATCATCTACCTTATGCAAGAGTCATGGTGATCTTCACCTCTCCTTTTTATATTTTATCCTTTGGCAAGCACAGTGTGTTGGAAAGATCCAGACATATATATCTAATTGGATGTAAGTTAGCATGAGTTATTATTGTTGACATTAACCTTGAGGTAAAAGGTTGGGAGGCGAAACTATAAGCCCTGTGTCCGGTTAAAACTCCATAACCACAAGTATTGCGTGAGTGTTAGCAATTATGAAAGACTAAATGATAGTTGAGTATATGGACTTGCTAGAAAGCTCTGACATCGACACTTTCTGATGTTATGATAAATTGCAATTGCCTCAATGACTGAGATTATAGTTTGTTAGTTTTCAATAAAGTTTCTGATTCATACTTTGCATTGTGAATGGATTATTACTTGAGCATAATAGATCATATGGCAATATCCATATATGTTGCTTTTATGAGAATAATCATGATTCCCTCATGTCCGTACTTTATTTTTATCGACACCTCTACCTCTAAACATGTGGACATATTTATCGTTATCGGCTTCCGCTTGAGGACAAGCGAGGTCTAAGCTTGGGGGAGTTGATACGTCCATTTTGCATCATGCTTTTATATCGATATTTATTGCATTATGGGCTGTTATTACACGTTATGTCACAATACTTATGCCTATTCTCTCTTATTTTACAAGGTTTACATAAGGAGGGAGAATGCCGGCAGCTGAAATTCTGGCTGGAAAAGGAGCAAATATTAGAGACCTATTCTGCACAATTCCAAAAATCCTGAAACTCCACGAAAGTTATTTTTGGAAATAATAAAAAATACTGGAAGAAGAATCTATGTCAGGGGGCCTCCACCTATCCACGAGGGTGGGGGCGCGCCCTACCCCCCTGGGCGCGCCCCCCTGCCTCGTGGGCCCCCTGTTGGCCCTCCGGTGCCCATCTTCTGGTATATGAAGTTTTTCGTCCAAAGAAAAATCATAATCAAGCTTTCAGGACGAGTCTCCGCCGCCACGAGGCGGAACCTTGGCGGAACCAATCAAGGGCTCCGGCAGAGCTGTTCTGCCGGGGACACTTCCCTCCGGGAGGGGGAAATCGTCGCCATCGTCATCACCACCACTCCTCTCATCAGGAGAGGGCAATCTTCATCCACATCTTCACCAGCACCATCTCCTCTCAAAGCCTAGTTCATCTCTTGTATCCAATTCTTGTCTCTAAGTCCGGGATTGGTACCTGTAGGTTGCTAGTAGTGTTGATTACTCCTTGTAGTTGATGCCAGTTGGTTTATTTGGTGGAAGATCATATGTTCAGATCCTATATGCATATTAATACCCTTCTGATTATGAAAATGAATATGATTTGTGAGTAGTTATGTTTGTTCCTGGGGACATGGGAGAAGTCTTGCTATTAGTAGTCATGTGAATTTGGTATTCGTTCGATATTTTGATGAGATGTATGTTGTCTATCCTCTAGTGGTGTTATGTGAACGTCGACTACATAACACTTCACCATTATTTGGGCCTAGAGGAAGGCATTGGGAAGTAATAAGTAGATGATGGGTTGCTAGAGTGACAGAAGCTTAAACCCTAGTTTATGCGTTGCTTCGT
>LR880967.1:58536469-58549080 GCA_904067115.1 Aegilops sharonensis
GCAAGAAACATACCAATCTTATATCTGTAAAAAATATTTCTAGGAGACCACAATTCAGAGTATAATATCTGCCGGCAAACTTCTGCATGGAACTTATATTTTTATGCTAATAACGAATTATATGTATAAGCTTTAACCTTGAATTTTTCTAAGCTTTAACCTTGAATTGATTCATCACACTGTGGTTATCTGGGGCGTTTAGTTATCTCCGTGTTGCCACAAAACTATGGTATTCTAGAAAATATAAGTACAATCGATTGTGCTCAAGGACAAGGGAGAATTAAAGTGTCACATTTAGAGCTGTATTATCAGATTGAGCCGGTGCATGATTTCTATATACAAATTTGTTTGTTCTTATATGTCCTTGGGACTTACTATTTCCATATTTTCTCTTAGAAATTTGTGAGCTGGAGTTCCAAAATTTGGAGTTCTCCTGACTTTGAACATTGCATTGGCCGCAAAGTGTAGAACACAGATGGTACTCCTCATAAGAATACCTACATGAACTTATTTCCTTTGGTAACCTGCTCTGTGCATGTTTTAGAAAATATATCTAGGTGCAATGATATTCACAACTTAGCTGCGTTTGCAAAAGTGAAGATTCAAAAGGTAGCACACTCAGGATAATGACGCATATAATCTTGCATCCAGACATACGTGTTTACCATTTTTCCTACAATGCATGGCATCTTCTAATCCATTCAAATATATTGTATCATTTCATATTTTTTTTATTCTCAAAGTTTAATTTCTAGCCCGTGCAGCAGCACGGGTTGATGACTAGTATCCCTAACTGAAACGCAATCCTACTCGCGTACCAGGGGTAAGGATCTTTAACCATCAACTGCAGGTCATGTGTTCGAGGACAGCCAGCAGCTAATTTTCCTTTTTGATTTTTGAAGCTGTAATTTCTAAAAAAATATGAGAGTGGGAGGGTCGAACTCGCGATCTGCAGTGCAAGCGGGTTCAGAGCAGACCTCTTACCGCTGCGCTAGCACTATTGTAGAGAACATTTTATGCTCAAGGCTTTTTTATTCATGTCTTTAAAATTTTGAATTCAAATTTTGATTTTAAATTTTGCTTGATTTTTTTTCTTCAGAATTTCGTGGTTACCGTGGTAACCGAGTTTACCCACCCCCCTCGAGAAAAATGTTCCATTCGGAATCCAAAACCTTGCATGGTACTCCCTCCGTCCGGGTGTATAAGTCATTCGCGTAGTTCTAGGTCATCGATTTAAGGAATTAAATATGTGTTATATGTCATGAAAAGTATACCACTAGATTTCCACACGGATGTATTTTCTAAATATATATTTTTTGTCACATATAATACATATTTAGATAGTTAAATTATCGACCTAGAACTACGCGAATGACTTATACACCGGGACGGAGGTAGTACTCCAATATAATCCTAGGGAGTACCACCTCAAAAAAATATGGAGTACCTTGATGTTTGGGGTAAAATTGTAATCAATGGGCGATTTATTTATTTCTCAATCTTATATTAATTATTATAGAAATACTAAATAGAAAGGGATGCCAATTTAGCAAGACTAGCTAGCTCGTAAGGGTGTGAACGCATACTTCAAACATAATTTTCTGATGAACCCTAATCCCAAATCAATGTCATTGGTAAAAAGTAAAATCCCAAAACATATAAGATAATCATGTGTGGCGACGCATGATGATCGCATGGTCATCACCACCGAGGTGATTAGGAGTATGCCACAGCAGTTGATAATCCAGGTTCTGCACACCCGTGTTGACCATGTCAATGGCCGCCGCCAATGGTTGCGCCTACGCGAATTAGCTAGGGATGACTCTGCCGTATGGATACTTGCCCATCACGGGTACATGGGAGGAGCGCAGTCCTCCACAGTAGTTCATAAGTTTGTGAGTTCTTTATAACTAACTAGCACAAATGCCTGTAAGTTGTGAAAACATTGGTTCCTAATTCCTATGTGTCAAGGTTGGCCTGGTTAAGAAACAGTGTTGTGCAAGAACAGTTGTGATGATAAAAAAGATATTCATTTGGGGATCACATCGATCAGCTCACCACATGGGTATGATTGTGAATAAATTAATTTGACTAAACAACATTAACTTGAGATCATTTGTTCTATAATGGTGAAGGAAGTGGCAAATTCATTTCTGAAGAGAAAATACATTTGTCCAAAAAATAATAGCTGCTTTTTTTACATATACACATAGAAAAGATTGAAGTAAATATTCTTCACAGAGAATGCATATTGGTACTTTTGGATTTTTGAATAGACGTTAACAAATGTTTATGATGGCAGAACCACTGTATGCACATAAGATATAAAATGAAACATCGAACAAAACTCATGAAAATCTCACATGATATAAAATACGAAAAGGAGCTTCAGGTGAAGGAGAAAACTGATTGGCATAGCTCACCACATTCCCACATGCAGTATTGTATCACATCCTCGCCGTGTGACGGGACTTATAACTACCCTCATTTATCTTAGCAATTCTTAGCAATTCTCCATCCAGCTAAGCCATGCCTCTTTCTTGCGTAGTACTCTTGGTGAGCCAGCACACTTTTAGCGCCACATCCATGGTGCGTGCATGTTCTTTTTTCATTGAGTATCTCTTATTATAGGAGAATCGATCGATTCCTTTATTTCACTCGGGCAAGCATGGCACTTTATCAACTGTTTGTTGATTTTCAAGGCGCTGCTGATTCTCATGCAAATCCCGGGCAAATATAAATTGGTTGCGTTTCATGTAAATGCGCGAGGTGGGACTATTATTCAAGTAACAAACCTACAGTAGTAGCATGATCATCAATTGGCCTAGCTGGCCTAAGTCTTATAGCACGGGAGTGAGGTTTGGAGTTTGATACTCCAGAGGTGCATATTTCCAAATGTGGCGAACATCTATTTTTTTGCGTCCTCGTTGCTTGGGCCGTTACTGCCGCCGGGCTAGCTCGCCAATTATATGGGCTGAGGCCCAGGCAGTGACGATTGAGCGGGCAAGCTCCGGTTCACGCATGCATGCAGGCCCTGGCAGGCAATTTCAGCCTAGCCGAGCAGAAGAAATCAAAATTAGGTCCCCGAATTAGTACCACCTCGCATATATATTGATTAAATAAAGTCACCTAAGTGGGACGAAACCAAGAATATCACCTTGCTTTATTAGTCAAAACAGCCACCATACCTACCTATTATGGCATTTCCATAGCCATTCCGAGATATATTGCCATGAAACTTCCATTACCATTATATACATGACTTGAGCATTCATTGTCATATTGCTTTGCATGATCATATAGCTGATATAGTATTTGTGGCTCAGCTACCGTTCATCATTATCATACATGTTACGCTAGATCGTTACACATCCTGGTACACCGCCAAAGGCATTCATATAGAGTCATACTATTCTAGATATCGAGTTGTAATATTGAGTTGTCAGTAAAATAATAATGTGATGATCATCATTATTAGAGCATTGTCTCAGTGAGGAAAGGATGATGGAGACTATGATTGCCCCACAAGTCGGGATGAGACTTTCGTCAAAAAGAAAAAGAAAGAGAAAAAGAAAAAAAGAGGCCAAAAAGAGACCAACAAAAAAGAGAGATAAAAGAGAGAAAAAAAGAGAAAACAAAAAGAAAACAAAAAAAGAAAAAAGAGAGGAGGGGCAATGTTACTATCCTTTACCACACTTGTGCTTCAGAGTAGCACCATGTCTTTCATATAGAGAGTCTCCTATGTTGTCACTTTCACATACTAATGGGAATTTTTCATTATAGAACTTGACCTGTATATTTCGTTGATGGGCTTCCTCAAATGCCCGAAGTCTTCATGAACAAGTAAATTGGATGCACACCCACTAGTTTTCAATTGAGCTTTCATACACTTATAGCTCTTAGTGCATCTGTTGCATGACAATCCCTACTCCTCGCATTGACATCAATTGACGGGCACCCCATAGCCCGTTATTAGCCGCGTCAATGTGAGACTATCTTCCTTTTTATCTTCTCCATATTAATCTCTACCACTGCATCCTATTTCACCCATAGTGCGATGTTCATGGCTTACGCTTATGTATTGTGTGGGGTTGAAAATATGAAGCGCGTTAAAAGTTATGAAACAATTGCTTGGATGACACCGAGGTAGTACATGATTTATAGTTTGTGTTAAGAAGATGGAGAATGACAAGGATACATGATTTTGTAGGGATAGCGTTCTTTAGCATTTTTATTCTGAAAAGAATGATTGTTTGTTGGTATTCCTGCGTATTGATGTCTTAATAACAAATTATAAACTATTGATTTAAATCACTCGTTTCTTAATATTCATGTCATGATTAGATTATATCATCAAGATTATCCTAGGTAGTATTTCTCATAAAAAATATCTTTTTTTATCATTTACCTACTCGAGGACAAGCAGAAATTAAGCTTGGGACGCTGATACGTTTCTGCCGTATTTGTAATTTTTTATTGTTTCATGCCAATATTCTACAACTTTCATAGACTTTTGGCAACATTTTATATTATTTTTGGGAATAACACATTGATCCAGTGCCTAGTGCCAGGTTATGTTTGTTGCATGTTTTTTTGTTTCGCAGAATATCCTTATCAAACAAAGTCCAAACACGATAAGAATTTATGGAAATTTATTTTGTAATATATGTGGTTTTTGGGAAGAAGAATCAATGCAAGACGGTGCCCGAGGGGGCCACGAGGCCCTTGGGTGCGCCCAGTGGGGTTGGTTAGCCACTTGGTTTCGGGAGGGTTTCCCCACCTTCAGTACGCAGACGATACGCTGCTTCTGTTTGAGCCGGACGGGAATAGCATATCCACGGTCAAGGCTATCTTGTTGAGCTTCGAGCTCATGTCCGGTCTCAAAATCAACTTCCAAAAGTGTGAAGTGGTGTCCATGGGGATGGTGACCGCCGAGGGACAAGTGGTTGAGGACTTTCTCAACTATAAATTGGGCTCTCTCACATTCCAGTACCTCGGCCTACCGATTGCGGCAAGGGCGCCTACCATTCATGACAGGGCCCCCCTTTGCACTACGGTAGCTGGCCGGGTAGGCCCTTGGAGAGGCAGATTTATGTCGTCTGGAGCTCGACTCATCCTTACCAACTCCAACCTCTCCTCTCTGCCCATGTGTACCATGGGCCTCTTTCTTTTGGCCGACGGTGTGCATACCAAGCTGGACACACCACAGTCGAGGTTCTTTTGGGAAGGATCCGGCACAAGGCGCAAGTACCATATGGTTAAATGGGCGGCCGTTTTGTCGCCCCAAGTCCCGGGGGGGCCTTGGGGTTAAGATTTCCAAATTGATGAATGTAGCGCTTATGTGCAAATGAATCGAGAGATTGTCTCAAGGGCAGACAGGGCTTTGGGTTGATTTGCTCAGGGCCAAATACTTCTCGTCCGCAACTTCTTCGAGGCCATGGGAAGGGGGTCTCCATTCTGGAACTCTATCCAAGCGATCAGGACCATATTCGCCATGGGGGCGAAGTTTTCCATCAAGGATGGGTGCTCAACGCGTTTCTGGCTGGACCTCTCGATTTGCGATCAACCCCTCCAGTCCAGGTTCAGAGAGCTCTACAACATAGCTCTTTATCCCAACCTCTTTGTGTCTCGGGCTATGGGTGTGTTCCCACTGGCACTGCTCTTCCGCCACGAGCTTACCTGGTCGGAGACAACAAGTTTGGGAAACTTGATGTCTCTTGTAGGGGAGGTATTGCTATCCCAGGGTTCGGATATCATGTCCTGGCACCTCAACGCCTCTGGCAATTTCTCGGTCAATTCCCTCTATCGAGCGCTTACCCGGAGAGCTTATCAACAGGCGGAATCCGGGCTGTGGAAGGCTAGGATTCCCCTTGAGATTAAGGTATTTCTGTGGCAGATATGTAGTGATAGACTTCCAACGTCCGTCAACATAGGCAAGCGCAATGGGCCGGCCAGTGGGCCCTGCCAACCATGTTTTTTTCAACTGCGACTTGTCTCGCTTTGCGTGGAGCACGGTCCATGAGGCTATTGGATGGGATTGGGATCCCATATCCAGTGCTGAGCTGGTTGCCCTCCCGTCCTCGGTTACTGGTATCACCCGGCGTGTCATGTGGTGCTGCGTTGGGGCTTTACTATGGGCGTTGTGGCATATTAGGAACAAACTAACGATCAAGGTTTCCTTCCCGTCTCATCCCTCTAACGTGATCTTAAAATGTGTCATCTTCTTGCAGCAGTGCACGCCGTTGCACTAGTAGAAAAGGGGGCAATGGTCCAAGCCCGGCCAGCCCATTAGTCCCGGTTCAATCCAGAACCAGGACCAATGGGGGCATTGGACCCGGTTCGTGAGCCCCGGGGGCCGGCCGGGCCACGTGGGCCATTGGTCCCGGTTCGTCTGGACCTTTTGGTCCCGGTTGGTGGGACGAACCGGGACCAATGGGCCTCGCTCCTGGCCCACCACCATCGGTCTCGGTTGGTGGGACGAACCGGGACCAAAGGCTGCCCTTTAGTCCCGGTTCAAGTCACCAACCGGGACCAATTAGTTGCCTATATATACCCCTCGCCCGCGAGCAGAGCACTCCCAGTGCTCTGTTTTTCGTGGCCGGCGAGGGGAGAGCTTTGTGGTGCTCTAGCTCACCTCCTATGCACACGAGGTGTTTGATGGAATGCCCGAGCCACACTACTTAAGCTTTCTCCTCTCCAAGCTCGACCTCCAAGCTCCATTTTCCTTAATATTTGTCTAGGTTTAGCGGTCCGTCACGTCCCGTCCCCGTCTTCACCGCCATCGATCGCCCGCGCCGATCTCGTCGCCGGCACCACCGTGGTGAGCCTCTTGTTCTTATCTTATTTCTGAAAGGAAAAAAATATTACTTGTATGTTTATATAGATACTTATATAATTTTCTTACTTTTATTATTGCATCTCATATAGTGCGATGGTTTTGGTATCCGCCCTCGTCGGCCCTCATCCTGTCTATGATTCGGATGTGGTATATATTATCTTTTCATAACTATTGGTTCATTTATTCTTTATGACAATTGTGCCGACCAACGTGACATAGATTTTATTTATCTAGGAAGTTGTTGAACCGGAAATTCCAACCGACCCTATTGTTGAGAGGTTACATTTAGTTGATGAAGAAAACAATTTGTTGAAGGAAAAAATTAGAAAAATTGAGGAGGAGAAGATGATATTAGAGCTGCATGTTGCGGATGTCGTCGATGATCACAAGATCAAGATGGATGCAATGCGCTTGAAGATTAGAAAGATTAGAAAATATGCCATTCATACCGAGGCTTGGTATCATTATGCCGTTGGATCATTTGTTACATTGGTTGCGATTATGATCGCGTTTGTTTTCGCATTGAAATGTTTTACATAGTTTCAGTGTATGGTTTAATTAAATTAGATGCTCTGCAGAGCTTTATGTTGTTAGATGAGAACTATGTATGTACTTTGGTTTTAATGTGATCATGAACTTCTATTAATTTGGTCACTTAATTATCTATTCATGATGTTCTGTAATGATTTTTGACACATTTAATTATATATAATGCACGCAGATGAACCGGGAATGGATGTACGGTTCAAGACACACCTCCGAGTACATTAAGGGCGTGCATGATTTTCTAGAAGTGGCTGAGGCAAACAAGCAGAATGGTTTTATGTGTTGTCCATGCCCTATATGTGGGAATACGAAGTCTTACTCTGACCGGAAAATCTTCCACACCCATCTGCTTTACAAAGGTTTCATGCCACACTATAATGTTTGGACAAGGCACGGAGAAATAGGGGTTATGATGGAAGACGGCAAAGAAGAAGAGTACGATGACAACTATATGCCCCCTGAATACGGTGATGCTACTGAACATCAAGAGGAACCAGAGGATGTGCACGATGATGGTGCAATGGGAAAAGCTGCTGAAGATCAAGAGGAACCAGACAATGTGCCCGATGATGATGATCTCCGCCGGGTCATTGTCGATGCAAGGACGCAATGCGAAAGTCAAAAGGAGAAGCTGAAGTTCGATCGCATGTTAGAGGACCACAAAAAAGGGTTGTACCCCAATTGCGAAGATGGCAACACAAAGCTCGGTACCGTACTGGAATTGCTGCAGTGGAAGGCAGAGAATGATGTGCCTTACAAAGGATTTGAGAAGCTATTGAAAATATTGAAGAAGAAGCTTCCAAAGAATAACGAATTGCCCGACAGTACATACGCAGCAAAGAAGGTCGTATGCCCTCTAGGATTGGAGGTGCAGAAGATACATGCATGCCCTAATGACTGCATCCTCTACCGCGGTGCGTACAAGGATCTGAACACATGCCCGGTATGCGGTGCATTACGGTATAAGATCAGACGAGATGACCCTCATGATGTTGACGGCGAGCCCACCAGGAAGAGGGTTCCTGCGAAGGTGATGTGGTATGATCCTATAATACCACGGTTGAAACGTCTGTTCAGAAACGAAGAGCATGCCAAGTTGATGCGATGGCACAGTGAGGACCGTAAGAAAGACGGGAAGTTGAGAGCACCCGCTGACCGGTCGCAGTGGAGAAAAATCGAGAGAAAGTACTGGGATGAGTTTGCAAGTGAGCCAAGGAACGTATGGTTTGCTTTAAGCGCGGATGGCATTAATCCTTTCGGGGAGCAGAGCAGCAATCACAGCACCTGGCCCGTGAATCTATGTATGTATAACCTTCCTCCTTGGATGTGCATGAAGCGGAAGTTCATTATGATGCCAGTTCTCATCCAAGGCCCTAAGCAACCCGGCAACGACATTGATGTGTACCTAAGGCCATTAGTTGAAGAACTTTTACAGCTATGGAATGGAAACACGGTGTACGTACGTGGGATGAGCACAAACAGGAGGAATTTAACCTAAAGGCGTTGCTGTTCGTGACCATCAACGATTGGCCCGCTCTCAGTAACCTTTCAGGACAGACAAACAAGGGATACCACGCATGCATGCACTGTTTACTTGACACCGATAGTATATACCTGGCAAGCTGCAGGAAGAATGTGTACCTGGGCCATCGTTGATATCTTCCGACCAACCATCACTGTCGAAAGAAAGGCAAGCATTTCAATGGCGAGGCAGATCACCGGAAGAAGCACGCCATGCGTACCGGTGATCACGTACTTGCTATGGCCAATGATTTATACGTAATCTTTGGAAAGGGTCCCGGCGGACTAGCTGTTCCGAATGACGCTGAGAATCACGCACCCATGTGGAAGAAGAATTATATATTTTGGGACCTACCCTACTGGAAAGACCTAGAGGTCCGCTCTTCGATCGACGTGATGCACGTGATGAAGAACCTTTGCGTGAACCTGCTAGGCTTCTTGGGCGTGTATGGGAAGACAAAAGATACACCTGAGGCACGGGAGGACCTGCAACGCTTGCACGAAATAGAGGGCATGCCTCCGAAGCAGTATGAAGGTCCTGCCAGCTACGCTCTTACGAAAGAAGAGAAAGAAATCTTCTTTGAATGCCTGCTCAGTATGAAGGTCCCGACTGGCTTCTCATCGAATATAAAGGGAATAATAAATATGCCAGAGAAAAAGTGATCGATCTAGAAATCATACCAAGGCTAAGGAGTGATGTAGTGCAATGTCTTGTCAGTTTCGAGCTGGTGTTCCCACCATCCTTCTTCAATATCATGACGCACGTCCTAGTTCATCTAGTTGACGAGATTGTCATTCTGGGCCCCGTATTTCTACACAATATGTACCCCTTTGAGAGGTTCATGGGAGTCCTAAAGAAATATGTCCGTAACCGCGCTAGGCCAGAAGGAAGCATCTCCATGGGCCATCAAACACAGGATGTCATCTGGTTTTGTGTTGACTTCATTCCTGGCCTTAAGAAGATAGGTCTCCCTAAATCGCGGTATGAGGGGAGACTGACTGGAAAAGGCACGCTTGGAAGGGACTCAATAATATGCAGGGACGGATATTGTTGGTCTCAAGCACACTACACAGTTCTACAGAACTCTACCTTGGTGACCCTGTATGTCGATGAACACAAGAACAGTCTGCGCTCCAAACACCCGGAGCAGTGCACGACTGGATTACATGTGAACACATTAGGACTTTCAGCAGTTGGTTGGAAGCACGTATCAGAGGTGACAACACTGTTTGTGATGAGCTGTACTTGTTGTCCAGGGGACCATCTTTGACTTTATTGATTTGGAAAGGATACGAGATAAATGGGAATACATTTTACACGATTGACCAAGATCAAAAGAGCACCAACCAAAACAGCGGTGTCCGCTTTGATGCAACAACCGAGAGGGGAAAGGACACATATTATGGTTACATAGTGGACATATGGGAACTTGACTGCAGACATGATTTTAAGGTCCCTTTGTTTAAGTGCAAATGGGTCAATCTGTCAGGAGGCGGGGTACAGGTAGACCCACAGTACGGAAGGACAACAGTGGATCTGAAAAATCTTGGGTACACTGACGAACCGTTCGTCCTACCAATGATGTGGCACAGGTTATCTATGTGAAGGACATGTCTACCAGAACAAGAAAGAGAAAAGATAAGGAAGCGAATACATCATACGATGAGCCAAAGCGCCACATAGTTCATTCAGGAAAAAAGGGGCATCGTGGGAGTGGAGGACAAGACAGACATGTCTGAAGATTATGAAAAGTTTCATGAAATTCCTCCGTTCAAAGTCAAGGCTGACCCCAGCATCCTGATAAACGATGAAGATTATCCATGGTTACGGCGCAATAAGCAAATGACACAAGCGAAGAAAAAGTGAAGACTTTCTCCCGCAACTATTATGATGATACCATGCCAACTTTGTAACTGACGAGTATGATACCATGCCAACTTTCAACTTTTTCAGAGTTCATTTGAAAAGCTTTAGTGTCTTATGGTTCGGCCCTCGTAATAATTAAAAATAGCAACAATAAGTTTCTTGTTGTAAGTAGAAAAAAATAAAAAAAATAAAGCAAGAAAGAAAACAAAAAACAAAAAAAGTGTTTTCAAATTTAAAAACTAATGGCACTAACAGAAAGTTTATAATTTTCCTAAAATTAAAAGCAAAAAGAATTGAAAAATAAAGCAAAAAACAAAAGAAAATAAATAATGCAGAAATCGAAACAAAAAAAACAACAATAAGTATTTTGTTGTAAGTAGAAACAAAATAAAATAAATAAAGCAAGAAAGAAAACAAAAAAAAAAAAATAATGCAAAAATAGAAACAAAAAAAACAACAATAAGTATTTTGTTGTAAGTAGAAACAAAATAAAATAAATAAAGCAAGAAAGAAAACAAAAAAAAAAAAAAAGTGTTGTCAAATTTGAAAAGTAATGGCACTAACAGAAAGTTTATAATTTTCCTAAAACTAAAAGCAAAAAGAATTGAAAAATAAAGCAAAAAACAAAAGAAAATAAATAATGCAGAAATCAAAACAAAAAAAACAAGAATAAGTATTTTGTTGTAAGTAGAAACAAAATAAAATAAATAAAGCAAGAAAGAAAACAAAAAAAAAAAAAAAGTGTTGTCAAATTTGAAAAGTAATGGCACTAACAGAAAGTTTATAATTTTCCTAAAACTAAAAGCAAAAAGAATTGAAAAATAAAGCAAAAAACAAAAGAAAATAAATAATGCAGAAATCGAAACAAAAAAAACAACAATAAGTATTTTGTTGTAAGTAGAAACAAAATAAAATAAATAAAGCAAGAAAGAAAACAAAAAAACAAAAAAAGTGTTTTCAAATTTGAAAAGTAATGGCACTAACAGAAAGTTTATAATTTTCCTAAAACTAAAAGCAAAAAGAATTAAAAAATAAAGTAAAAATAAAAATAAAATAAACAATGCAGAAAACAAAACAAAAAAACTGGAAAAAATATATAAAAATAGCAACAATAAGTAAAGAAAACAAAAAAACAAAAAAATGCCTCCTACTGGGCCCCCACGGCCTGGATACGACATGAAACCCTACTATGGGCCAGGATTCAGGCCCGCAGTAGGCCCGGAAGGCCCATCAGGCACAGCAATAGCAAGTAGGCCCGAAAGCCTGTGATGGAGAGGAGCTCGAGAGGGGTGCGGCAGTCGGGCTTATAAACCACTGCGCGCCCCTCTCAACTAGCAAGGTGGGACTAAACTTTGGTCCCGACGCGTGCAGCACAGGGGCCTTTGGTCCCGGTTGGTGGCACCAACCGGGACTAAAGGGGGGGGGCATTGGTACCGGTTCGTGGCAACAACCGGTACCAAAGGCCGCCGCTTCCCGCCCTTTGGGCTGCCGAAAAAGATGCCTTTGGTCCCGGTTGGTGGCACCAACCGGGACTAAAGGGTGCATTAGTCCCGGTTGGTCTCACAAACCGGGAACAATGGCTTTGCTATATAAGCAAACACTTTGCAAAAATTCAGAATCTCATCGCCAGTTGCCCCCGACGACGCCGACCCTCCTCGACGCCGCCAGGCTGCTCCACCTCGCCGTCGCCGCCGCCAAGGCCGTCGCCCTCCTACCCGCGCCGTCCTCGTTGCCGGCCTCCCCGAGCCCACGCCGTCCTCGTCGCCGGCCTCCCTGAGCCCGCGCCCCGTCCCGTCCCCGCGCGCCGCCCCGAGCCCCTGCCCCGTCGTCCCGCCCCCG
>LR880967.1:58610229-58635391 GCA_904067115.1 Aegilops sharonensis
TTTTTTCGTTTCTGTTTTTAACAGAATAGTTTCAGTTTTGTAAAATCCATATGTTTTAATCTACTTAATATTTTTAATTGATTCTTTTTTTTGTTAGTTTGCAAATTTGTTGTAGTTTCTGTAGAAAATATAATTAGTCATGTTAAAATTATTTAAAATAGTTTTATTTTAGATTTAGACAGATTAGTATTTCTGCTATAAAATGAGTTAGGAAAATTATTTTTTAGTGATTCTTTTTGTCACAACTTTGTTTTGACCTTACCTAACCGTAGGAATTTATTTAGGTATTTTAGATTTAATAAAAAAATAGTTTTAATCAAAATCATGTGGTTCTTAATTATTTAACTAGCTACTGTTTTCCTATTGTTTTAATTAGCAAATAAATTTATTTTTCCTATGTGATAGTTTATCCTAGGTTAGTTTCTGTAACTTTAGAGCATGGACTTTTATTTGCAATAAATAAAACTTTTATTTTATTTTTTCCTACTAGGATTGTTTTAGGCATAATAGGTGTTTTATAATAGCTTTCAATGTGATTCTTTTTGCTCCTAGTTGCTTGATGAATTCTTTTCTGTTAATTAGCAAAAACCAATGCTTAGGTTCTGTTAAGAAAAATTTTGTTGTGCAAAACTATTCTTAGTTGTTGCTTGATGTAGGAAAACATTGAGTTGGATTTCTTCGAGTTTTTCTTTGGGTTTTGATTCGATTGTTTTGTGTGTTTCATATTAGTATGCTGTTATGTTAAGTGATCATATGTTGTATGCTTATTATGATTGTTGTTTGCCTCGATAGAATTTCCGGAGTGCGAAGCTTGCTACCACGAGTCCCTAGCTTTCGAAGATCGTCAGCAAGGCAAGTCATTGATCATGTTTTCTTTACAATACCTATGATTTTATTGCATTAGAATTATACCTCCCCACCATGCATGCAGTAGGTGAATTTGAAGTTATGTTCTTGAGTAGTATCATGAGGTAGGATGAACCCAAGTTCCTTTGTTACCATGACCCGGGACGAAGTAGTTTATTTTTGCTATGCTCGTAGACGGGGTTGGTTGAGTGAATCATAAGGGAGATGTGAGAGTCAAGATGATGACAACCCCATGACTTCAAGATCAAGATGGACTTCAAAATTCACTACTGGGTGGAGGACGGTTGACGGGCACCCTGGAGAACTCAGTGGTTGGCCGGGATGCATGGAGAAGCGCCATGACATCTTGCGGAAAGCTTCACCCAGCCACGAAGAGACGGATGGATACCCCATTGACCGGAAGCTTACCTGTGCAGCCGCAAGCCATTATGGGCTCTGGCTTGGTCAACCCTAGTTGTGACTCTGGCCGGACGGTGCTACGAGATGTAGAAGAACGGTAGGATTGGATGGGTACCGGCAGTGGCCAGAGGAACTCTTCGGAAGACCCTGTTTCGTTCGTCCCGTCTTCAAACACCATGAAGTGCGAAGACTTAAAAGGAGGGAACGATTCTTGCGGGTAAAGTGCACAAACCTCTGCAGAGCAAATATCTAATCGATTAGCCGTGTCCCCGGTTACGGACAATTTGAGCCTCTGGAACATGGAAGTATTTCGGATATCTCAACACCAAACTTAATTAATAAGTTAATTGAGGGGTTTATTTAATAATTGGGAATGAGACATTGGTTGGCGGAACCATCTCAATAACTACCAACAATTTTGTAGTATTTGCAAACAAGTCCACTGTTGTAGGGAAAAACTGGCTTTTCGCAAAATGATGAAACTTAGAGCCCCACAGCCAAATTGCATATAGTGTTAGTAATTTTTATTGTTATTCTCTCTTCATGACTTGCCGGCATATTCAAAATGCTGACCTACACGGCTGCAACGTCTTATGTTGCAGAGGAGTATTCCGATCATGAGTGAGGCTACGATCCGCACTTGGCGATTGCCCTATGGAGTCGGATGGACTCGCTATTCTTCTACGCTTCCGCAGCTTTACTTAGTTTATTTCTCATGAGTTGGCCTTTGGCCGAATTTATTCTATTGTAATAAAGACTCGATATGAGAATCGTGTAATAAATTCAGGTGTGATTGAACTTTGATTATTTCATCAATGTACTGTGTGTGCCAGCATGATCTTGGGATGGTACAGACACAGAGACTTGACCGATTTTGGGTCGGGTCGCTACAGAGATGGTATCAGAGCACACACTGACCGTAGGACGTAACCCCTAGGATCGGAAAGCCATAGGAAGAGACTATTTATTTTATGTCCTTATCATTCCGTAATTCTCCCCTGTTCATTTCTGACTTCTCTCCGATTTTCAACATTCTAGATGGCCGCCGAGTTCACCCCAGTTTTGCTACCGGAGTTTTGCCAGCCAGATGAGACGATGCCATTCGGCAAGAAGCTGGTCCAGATCGTGAAGAAGCTGAAAATTTCTCTGCCCTCAATCACCGGGAAGCCTACCAATGCACTCCCGACGGATACCCGCTACAGGATTGAGGTGCACATTCCAGGGAGGACCTTCGGAGGACATTCAGAGCCTATTGACTTTGAGTTTACCGATTTCAATTGGATCCTCGGAAGAGACATGGCGATTTATCGTGCACTTGGACATCTCCGAGAAGAGTACAGGGCCGAGCTCGACCCATCAGATCTCGCCATGATTTCTCGCAGAGCTAGGAATGGAGATATCATCCGTACCGTAGAGGACGACTCCATTCTCTCATATGTCCAAGACTTGGAGTGTCTCCTCAGGAAACGGGAGATCCAGACTCGCCGTAACTCGAAGGTACACAGGAGGCTGTTGTTCCGTAAACTGGAACTGGAGGAGAAATCACACGCAGACTTCCTTGACCATGAAGAAGAAATCGCGGATTTCATGGAGAGAGTCGACAAGCTGAAGATGGATTTTGCCGCATTAGAGGAAAAGATGGACTTGGGAGAAGACCTTTTTCCGAGTGGAGATGATGGACCTCTCGTGAGCAATGACCAGGATTATGAAGGGAGCTCCACTGAAGAAAGCCGCAAGAGGAGGCGCCGCATCAGAGGACGCCACACCGGAGGACGCCGCACCAGAGGACGCAAGGATAATTGATGAAGACATTTAGTCGACCGCCATGTTATTTTATTTTTCCGTCGATCAGTTAGGTCGTTATTTTCGATTAGTCGTGAGAATTTTGTAATCCGAGATTGAACCATGTTTGAGTGGATTGAATAAATGATTGGTGTGATTATGATTGTGCATTCATATGGGTAGTGATGTTTTCTCATTAGACCCTTGTTCTATTCTAATTTTCTCATCCACTCCAAAACACCAGATGCTTCCGAGACGTGACCCCGGTCTCAACTTTCCGCCGGAGCTCACCCAGCTGATCCAGCAGAAGAATTCCCTCATGCAGATGCTCATCCAGAACCAGAACAACAACAACAACAACAACAATCCACCGCCACCACCCCCTGTTGACAACTTGACCCGCTTCCTAAGGCTGAATCCGCCAGTGTTCTCTAGCAGCACTGAGCCGATTGTGGCCGATGATTGGCTCCGCAAGGTAGGAAGAGAGTTAGCCACTGCTGGATGCACAGATGCAGAGAAGGTGCGCTTTGCCGCACATCAACTTGATGGACCTGCAGCCTCTTGGTGGGAGAACTACACCGCCACTTATCCCATCGCCACCATCACGTGGGATCAGTTCCAGCAGGCTTTTCGCACCGCTCATGTATCAGCTGGAGCCATGAGTCTGAAGAAGCGTGAGTTCCGCAACTTACGCCAGGGGAACCGTACTATGGGGTAGTACGTGGATGAGTTCAGCAAGTTAGCTCGCTATGCCCCGGATGATGTGGCCACAGATGCCGCAAAGCAGGAAAAGTTTCTCGAGGGACTCAATGATGAGCTGGGAATGCAGCTTATGGTGGCTACCTTCAACAACTACCAGGAGCTGGTAGACAAGGCCACCATACTTGAATGCAAGCAGCAGCAGATTGATAGCCGCAAACGGAAGTATGGTCAGGGAAAGTATAACTCTGGAGCTCAGCAGAAGCCCCGTTATGCCCCATACTCTGGAGGGCACACCCATCACACCCATGGAGGACATAATCATGGAGGACATAACCATGGAGGAAATGGGAACAACCGCAACCTGGACAACAAGACGGGCAATGGAAACGGCAATGGCAACCAGCATCGTCCTGCCCCGGTTCAGAAAGATCTGAGTCACATCACCTGTTTCAAGTGCCAGAAAACAGGGCACTATGCCACCGACTGCCCGGAGGCCAAGCAGAGGAATGGAAACGGCAATGGAAGCTCACCAAAGAAGCCCAACCCTTTTCCTCGTGCTCAGGTGAACCACATTGACGTGGAGGACGTCTATGATCAGCCAGACACTGTGGTTGGTAAGTTTTTATTGAATTCACGTTCAGTATTGGTACTCTTTGATTCTGGTGCAACGCATTCATTCATATCAAGGGTAGTTGTGGAAAAGTACGGGTTGCCCACTAGAACCCTTAGAAGCCCTCTTCACGTCAGTTCCGCAGGAGGAGAAATGATGGCAGGCTTAGGCTGTCATGCAACCCTTAACATCGGAAACCATAAATTCCCCGCAGACCTCATAGTATTGGAAACCCAGACCTTGGATGTAATCCTAGGCATGGATTGGTTGACGAAGTTTGAGGGAAACATAGACTGTGCCCGCAAGTCGATTCTGCTCACCACCCCGGAGCAGAAGAGGATCAAGTATGTATCCAGACGTAGCCAGATGAAAAATCAGGTGCATTCCCTCACGGGAGTTGTTCAGGAGGAAGTGCCAGTAGTGCAAGATTTTCCCGATGTATTTCCGGAGGAATTACCAGGAATGCCACCGGACAGAGACATTGAATTTCTGATTGAGTTATTGCCCGGCATAGCCCCAATATCCAAGAGACCCTATCGGATGCCCCCGAACGATTTGAAGGAGATCAAGAATCAAATTAATGAGTTGTTGGAGAAAGGATATATTCGGCCAAGCTCATCACCTTGGGGAGCCCCAGTTCTTTTGGTAGAGAAGAAGGATGGAACCCTGAGAATGGTTGTGGATTATCGTTCGTTGAACGACGTGACCATCAAGAACAAGTACCCTCTGCCGATGATTAATGATCTATTTTATCAGCTAGTTGGAGCCAAGGTATTCTCCAAGATCGATCTTCGATCAGGGTATCATCAGTTGAAGATCCGTGAAAAGGACATACCTAAAACAGCATTCACCACCAGGTATGGTTTATATGAGTATACCATCATGTCATTCGGATTGACTAATGCCCCTGCATACTTCATGAATTTGATGAAAAAGGTATTTATGGAATATCTGGACAAGTTTGTCGTGGTGTTCATCGATGATATACTGATTTTCTCCAAGAGCGAGGAAGAGCATAAGGAACATTTGCGTCTAGCTGTGGAGAAACTCCGAGAACATCAGTTGTATGCCAAGTTCAGTAAATGTGAATTTTGGCTGAAGGAAGTCGGATTCCTCGGACATGTTATTTCAGGAGAAGGAATAGCAGTTGACCTCGCCAAGGTTGAATCAGTCACCGATTGGCAGTCGCCCACCTCAGTCAAGGAGATCCGCAATTTTCTCGGACTCGCAGGATATTATCGGAGGTTTATTGAGAATTTCTCGAAGATTGCCAAGCCCATGACTGAGCTGTTGAAGAAGGACGCCAAGTACATTTGGACCGAGGATTGTGAAGCCAGTTTTCAGGAATTGAAGAAACGTTTGGTTACAGCACCAGTGCTGATTTTGCCGGACATACACAAGGATTACCAGGTATATTGTGACGCTCCTCGTCAGGGACTCGGAGGAGTACTCATGCAGGAAGGAAAAGTTGTAGCTTATACCTCCAGACAGCTACGACCTCACGAGATGAATTACGCCACACATGATTTGGAGTTAGCAGCCGTAGTGCATGCACTCAAGACCTGGAGACATTTTCTTATCGGAAACCGTTGTGATGTTTACACAGATCATAAGAGCTTGAAGTATATTTTCACGCAGAAAGAGTTGAACCTTAGGCAGAGGAGATGGCTAGAGTTAATCAAGGACTATGACATGAGACTGCATTATCACCCAGGAAAGGCTAATGTTGTAGCAGATGCTTTGAGCCGTAAGAGTTATGTGAATACTCTTATAGCGAGAGTATTACCCCAGGAGTTAGTCGATGACCTCAGAGATCTCCGACTAGAGATAGTTCCGAGAGGATATGTTGCAACTCTGGAAGTTCAGTCCACTTTGGCCGAAAGAATTCGTGAAGCCCAGAAGTCGGACAAGGAAATTGATGAGATAAAGAAAAGGATGAATGAAGGAAAAGCTAAAGGGTTTCGTAAAGATGAATACGGAGCTATATGGTTCGAGGATCGTATTTATGTGCCCAATGATCCCGAACTCAGGAAGCTAATTCTTCAGGAGGCTCATGATTCACCGTACTCTATTCACCTCGGTAACACTAAGATGTATCTGGATTTGAAGGAAAGTTTCTGGTGGACAGGTATGAAGAAGGATATTGCCGAGTACATAGCAGTATGCGATGTTTGCCAACGAGTAAAGGCGGAACATCAGAAGCCAACAGGGTTACTTCAACCTTTGCCGATTCCCGAGTGGAAATGGGAAAAACTTGGAATGGATTTTATCACAGGATTACCCAGGACCTGTTCAGGTTATGATTCCATCTGGGTAGTGGTTGATCGTTTGACCAAGGTAGCTCACTTCATTCCCGTGAAGACTACCTATACCAGTGCTAAGTTAGCCAAGATATACATGACCAGGATCGTATGTCTGCATGGAGTTCCGAGGAGTATCGTGTCAGATAGAGGAACACAATTTACCTCAAAGTTTTGGAGTCAGTTGCATGAAACTTTGGGTACGAGGCTGGAGTTCAGTACAGCTTTTCATCCGCAGATAGATGGACAGACCGAGAGAGTCAACCAGATCCTGGAGGACATGTTGAGAGCTTGTGCGCTAGACTATGGGTCTAGCTGGGATGATAATTTTCCCTACGCGGAGCTCTCATACAATAACAGTTATCTGACCAGTCTGAAGATGGCCCCTTTCGAAGCTCTATACGGAAGGAGGTGCAGAACACCATTGCTGTGGGATGGTGTTGGAGATCGAAGACTTTTCGGTTCCGATCTTATCAGAGATTCCGAAGAGAAAGTCAAGCTGATTCGAGATAGGCTCAAGGTGGCTCAGTCAAGGCAGAAGAGTTATGCCGACAGTAAACACAAGGAAGTAACTTATGAAGCGGGAGACCGAGCATATCTTCGTGTGTCCCCACTTCGTGGAATCAAGAGGTTCGGTGTTAAAGGAAAGTTAGCACCCCGGTTCATTGGCCCCTACAAAATTCTCGAACGTCGTGGAGAAGTTGCTTACAAGTTGGAATTGCCGGAAGGATTGTCCAGAGTTCATGATGTCTTCCATGTTTCTCAGCTGAAGAAATGCCACACCGACATGGCCGATATTCCGTTGAGAGACACAGTGCCCCTAGAGGCCATACAGCTCGACAGTGATCTGACTTATAAGGAGAAACCCGTCCGAATTCTCGAGACTGCGAACAGAGTCACCCGCAGCAAGATCATCAAGTTTTGCAAGGTGTTGTGGAGTCATCACTTCGAGGAGGAAGCCACCTAGGAGCGAGAAGAAGACCTCCGCCGAGACCACCCGCTCCTATTTGCTAGCCAACCCGAATCTCGAGGGCGAGATTCATCTTAAGGTGGGTAGGTTTGTAACATCCCAAATTTCCTATTTGGAATGTTTTACAATTATAGCTAAGCATCTATGCATATTGTTTGAATTTGAGTGACATTTGGAGTTTCAGAAGATTTTTGAATTGTTGGAATTTGAATTTGAATTTGGCAGTTGAAAGTTATTTCAAATTAATGCCTGACAAGTACCTGAGAAAAGGTATGAGAGGAGTAAACATGACACTCCAAATATGTCAGATGAAAAACCCTGCCAAAAAGATTGAATTCAAATCTGAATTTTATTTGGATTTTAGAAAAATGATTTTTTATAAAGTTTGAGTTTTGCCCCTGGAAAAATGTTCAAATTATAGGGAATATTCCCCTGATCATTTTGATATATATATATGTCCTATATAAAATATTTATATTTAAATATATTTTTCCCCTTTCCCCAATTCAAAAAAAAATAGAAAAAGACAAAGGACCCAGGCGCCAGCCAGGCCAACCGGCCCAGCCAGCACCTAGGCGGCCCACCAGCGGGCCGAGGCATCCACCAGGCGCAGCCCACGCCCGAGTCGGCCCACGCCCCAACGCCCCTCGCCTGAAGCTCCTTCGCCTCGGTCAACCGACCGCAACGCCCCTCCCCTCTCCCGCTGACGGGTGGACCCCGCCACCTTCTTCCTCCCCACGCCACACCCCCGCCGCCGCTCGCCGGAATCCCGTGATCCCCGGGATCTCCTCCCCGATCCTCCCCCGATCTACCCCTCCTCCAAGTCGGTGCCCCCCCTATATAAACCCCCCCTCGCCCCGTTCCGCCCCTCGCCCCCTCGCCCGACCCTCTCCTCTCGCCGCAATTCGTCGCCGGAGTCCGACGCCGCCGCCGCGCCATTAGCCCCGTTCCGGCCATCCCCGACCCCCTCGAGCTCACCCGACTCCTTCCCTGAGTTCCCCTCGCTCCGCCGCACCCGCCGGAGGTCCCCGCCGTCGTCCCCGAGCACCGGAGCCCCCGCACCAACGTCGCCCGAGCCGCCGTCGACCGTCGCCGGCGTCTTCCCCGCGGTGAGTCGCCGGAGATCACCCCCGCCATTAGATCTAGATCGTAGGGTCTAGATTAGATCCCCGAAGCGTTAGGTTTATTTTTAAAAGAACCGGTTTTAGTTCCGGTTTAGTTCCAGTTTTATTAGGGTTTAGTTAGATCGGCCGAAGCGGTTTATTTCCTCAGGCGCTTTTTAGTTATTTAACGCCCGAGCGCTAGATAGGCCCATTAGCCCAGTTTTCTTTTTAGTTAATTTTTTCGTTTCTGTTTTTAACAGAATAGTTTCAGTTTTATAAAATCCATATGTTTTAATCTACTTAATATTTTTAATTGATTCTTTTTTTTGTTAGTTTGCAAATTTGTTGTAGTTTCTGTAGAAAATATAATTAGTCATGTTAAAATTATTTAAAATAGTTTTATTTTAGATTTAGACAGATTAGTATTTCTGCTATAAAATGAGGTAGGAAAATTATTTTTTAGTGATTCTTTTTGTCACAACTTTGTTTTGACCTTACCTAACCGTAGGAATTTATTTAGGTATTTTAGATTTAATAAAAAAATAGTTTTAATCAAAATCATGTGGTTCTTAATTATTTAGCTAGCTACTGTTTTCCTATTGTTTTAATTAGCAAATAAATTTATTTTTCCTATGTGATAGTTTATCCTAGGTTAGTTTCTGTAACTTTAGAGCATGGACTTTTATTTTCAATAAATAAAACTTTTATTTTATTTTTTCCTACTAGGATTGTTTTAGGCATAATAGGAGTTTTATAATAGCTTTTAATGTGATTCTTTTTGCTCCTAGTTGCTTGATGAATTCTTTTCTGTTAATTAGGAAAAACCCATGCTTAGGTTCTGTTAAGAAAATTTTTGTTGTGCAAAACTATTCTTAGTTGTTGCTTGATGTAGGAAAACATTGAGTTGGATTTCTTCGAGTTTTTCTTTGGGTTTTGATTCGATTGTTTTGTGTGTTTCATATTAGTATGCTGTTATGTTAAGTGATCATATGTTGTATGCTTATTATGATTGTTGTTTGCCTCGGTAGAATTTCCGGAGTGCGAAGCTTGCTACCACGAGTCCCTAGCTTTCGAAGATCGTCAGCAAGGCAAGTCATTGATCATGTTTTCTTTACAATACCTATGATTTTATTGCATTAGAATTATACCTCCCCACCATGCATGCAGTAGGTGAATTTGCAGTTATGTTATTGAGTAGTATCATGAGGTAGGATGAACCCAATTCCCTTTGTTACCATGACCCGGGACGAAGTAGTTTATTTTTGCTATGCTCGTAGACGGGGTTGGTTGAGTGAATCATAAGGGAGATGTGAGAGTCAAGATGATGACAACCCCATGACTTCAAGATCAAGATGGACTTCAAAATTCACTACTGGGTGGAGGACGGTTGACGGGCACCCTGGAGAACTCAGTGGTTGGCCGGGATGCATGGAGAAGCGCCATGACATCTTGCGGAAAGCTTCACCCAGCCACGAAGAGACGGATCGATACCCCATTGATCGGAAGCTTACCTGTGCAGCCGCAAGCCATTATGGGCTCTGGCTTGGTCAACCCTAGTTGTGACTCTGGCCGGACGGTGCTACGAGATATAGAAGAACGGTAGGATTGGATGGGTACCGGCAGTGGCCAGAGGAACTCTTCGGAAGACCCTGTTTCGTTTGTCCCGTCTTCAAACACCATGAAGTGCGAAGACTTAAAAGGAGGGAATGATTCTTGCGGGTAAAGTGCGCAAACCTCTGCAGAGCAAAGATCTAATCGATTAGCCGTGTCCCCGGTTACGGACAATTTGAGCCTCTGGAACATGGAAGTATTTCGGATATCTCAACACCAAACTTAATTAATAAGTTAATTGAGGGGTTTATTTAATAATTGGGAATGAGACATTGGTTGGCGGAACCATCTCAATAACTACCAACAATTTTGTAGTATTTGCAAACAAGTCCACTGTTGTAGGGAAAAACTGGCTTTTCGCAAAATGATGAAACTTAGAGCCCCACAGCCAAATTGCATATAGTGTTAGTAATTTTTATTGTTATTCTCTCTTCATGACTTGCCGGCATATTCAAAATGCTTACCTACACGGCTGCAACGTCTTATGTTGCAGAGGAGTATTCCGATCATGAGTGAGGCTACGATCCGCGCTTGGCGATTGCCCTATGGAGTCGGATGGACTCGCTATTCTTCTACGCTTCCGCAGCTTTACTTAGTTTATTTCTCATGAGTTGGCCTTCGGCCGAATTTATTCTATTGTAATAAAGACTCGATATGAGAATCGTGTAATAAATTCAGGTGTGATTGAACTTTGATTATTTCATCAATGTACTGTGTGTGCCAGCATGATCTTGGGATGGTACAGACACAGAGACTTGACCGATTTTGGGTCGGGTCGCTACACAAAAGGAAGCGAGGCGCAAGAATTGGAGACAGGATGATCTCCATTCGTCATAATGGAGAGTCAGGGTCTATATTGTTTTATGCTATTTTACCTTAAGTGTGTTTAGGTCCGATCCTACCTGATACTGATGATCATGTGCTAAGAACAATTATGTAGGGTTCGGTTCGATGACTATGAGGATGATGATCGTATGACTTATTATTAATAACGAGTAGAAGTTGTATGATGATGCTTGATTAATTAGCTAGTAGGACTTGTTATTATATATGATGATGTATGATGCGAGCATGCATGAGTTATTATATATATATATATCTGCGGGTGAAACGAAAAAGAATTAAAATGGAAAACACAAACTTAAATGAAAAAGAAATCATAAAACCAAAAAACCCCCAAACATTTTAGTACCGGTTGGTGTTACCAACCGGTACTAAAGGGCTCCCGGCCCCCGGAGCTGGCTCGTGCCACGTGGTTGCCCTTTAGCACCGGTTCGTGCTGAACCGGTACTAAAGGGGGGGGGGGGCTTTAGTGACCACACTTTAGTGCCGGTTATGTAACCGGCACTAAAGGGCCTTACGAACCGGTGCTATTGCCCGGTTCTGCACTAGTGTACGGTCGAAGCAGATTGGCTTCGTCGGCTCTTGAATGACTTGCCGATAGTTGAGAAACCTGTACCGGGTATCCTTATGAACTGTGACAATCAAACTGTGATCACTAAAGTGAGCAGCTAAAAGGATAACATCAAGACACGTTCAGAGAAGGTTAAAGTCCGTCAGAAAATTGAAAAACTCCGGAGTTATTGCACTGGATTATCTCCAAACGTCTAAAAATCTGGCAGATCCTTTTACTAAGGGTCTATCATGTAATGTGATAGATAATGCATCGAGGGAGATGGGTATGAGACCCACAATATGAGTTGTTCACAGTGGTAACCTATTCTTTGTGATCAGAGATCCCATGAATTAGATGTGGAAGACAAGCTGTTGGTCAACTGGGAGGAGAGTATCCTTACTGTTAAAAATAACACTCCATGAAGATGCAATACTCTCATAATCTGCATGGCAGGTTGATGTATATCTTAATGTGTTCTAAGTGGCTCTTTGAAGCAGAGATGTTGTCCTGCAGAACATCTTTTGAAGAACGCACCTATATGAGTCTGATTGTTAAACGTCGCAATTTATGAGAGTAGGGTTCTCTCTAGTAAACTCATGAAAGGTCTCGGAGTATGACACATAAGCTCCACCCGCGGGGAAGACCCACGGTAGCCACGTATCGGTCAAGGTTTTATGTGAAGCTAGATTCGCAGAAAACTTGTAGTTCAAGGCCCAGTCCACTGTTCAATTTTCTTACTAGTGTAGCATAGAGTTCTAGGTGGAAGTTCAACTTAACAGTCTCCACTGCAGTACCGGTATATAAAATAGTGTTGGAACCAAAGGCAAATTTTGTGTGCCTTTGGGATCTGGTGGGGGATTGCTGGAATTTTGTCTATTATGGGCCAGCCCGATAGCAGTTTCAGAAATTCCTAATAAATCCTAGAGGCCCACGCAGCCCATTCGTGCAAGGCAAGAGGTGGAACTAAAGTTTAGTCCCACATTGCTAGTTTAGAGGGAGTTGGACCTCTTTATAAGGGAGGTTCTTTCCCCACATGTATGAGCATGAGAACAAGAGGGACATCCACAGGCGCTCCTCCTCCGCCGCCTGCCTCGCCACGCCACGCCACGCCTCGTCACGACGCGCCGCGGGTTGCGGGAATGAGCCTAAATTTTTGCCACGCACGACGGGTATACGAAAGGTCACACAGAAGCTGAAACGTTTTGCGATAGTGGAGTTTGAATGCGAACGGTGCAGCCATTCGGCTGCTGGCAGTTCACTTCATCTCTGTCTCTTCGTTTCACCTTCCGTCACTGCACTCTCGCCTCCTTCTCATGCGCCTATAAAAGGGAGGTCGCTCCTCTTAGAGTGACGCACCAGAACTTCTCCTTCCTCTCGCCACCTGTTCCAATCTCTGCGCTGCTGCTGTCTTCCTCATCCCGGCTTGCGGCGTGCACCGCCAGTCGGGACAGTAGGCCTCCGAAACCGCACCTTTTGAGTCCTGTACTTGAGAAGGGTGATAAGTTTTTTGGGGAGCGCTTCGCGTGACTACTGACTTCTTTGCCACGGACGCCCCGGACTCCGACGACTACTTCCCCGACGACGACTTATTCCCCGACGTCCACGACCTCCTCGACGACGTGGCTGGCGAGGACACCGACCCCAAGTCCAGCGCTTCTGCTGCTGTTGCCCCGTACGTGTTCGGCCACTTTCTATTAGAGGTTCTAGTACAGTTCCTTGTTCTAGTATTTGCCCTACATATGTTAGACTCTATTTCATATATGCAACTTGCTATACTGTCTGCTCAAGATATGTTTAGTTACGGTTCATATCTGAAGATTTTGTTTACCTTCTCTTTGTCAAATCGCATGGCTTGTTTTATCACTGCTACACTAGTCATGCTTTATCTAGTATTTCTGTTAATAAAATCACTCGGTAAATTGCTCATATTTCCAACAATGACACCATGCTTAATTTCTAATGTGTTGAGGACTTGAGGTACAGAGAACAGACACCAGAAATAGCGCGTGCAGCCTCCATCAAAGTCCTTGTATTAACGTCTACTAGGACAATGCCCGTGCGTTGCAACGGGATATAAATATTCTAGTATGTTAGTTTGTTATTGCATGTCCATATGAATATGAATATAAATGTTTATCAGTTTGTACCCATGATTTAGTTACCTGTGCATTGTAACGGGGTATATGCTGAATGTGCTTAACCTATATCTTTAGGGCAACATTCTTGACTTTCTAATATTATTATAGGTGAATGCCCGTTCGTGCTACGGGATACAAAATATATTGAGAAAAGTTACACTGGATAATAATATAGCTTTGTGGTGATTATATTAAAATTCCACCTCTATTATAATGAACGTGCACCCTAACAAGACTCTTTCAGCCCCATAAAAAAACTGAATGCATCAATCGAATATTTTTATTTTCCTTTTGGGGATGGGCATCAAGCAAATGTCCATCTCGTCTTGTGACAAATATAGGATAGGCTCCAAGCTCAAAATAAAATAAAATAGGACTGGCTCGATTCCTCCTCTTACCACTCTACACTCTCCATTTCTTTTTCATTGAGATCTCCAAACACAAACTCAACTCATCTCTTTTCCATTGGCATCTCCTTATACACCCTCTACAAGTTATTTCCATTCCAATGAGGTCAGCGGCTCCCAGCAGCAGAGCTGATGAATTGATAATGAAGAAGAAAGACCATAGTAATAACCCGCCGAGCATCATGTCTTGTTGGTCCAAATCTGTAGATGTCTATGAGAAAACTGAAAACCCAGTTAAATAACCAAACCATTTGAGCTTATGCTTTGCTATTCCCTACAATTATTTCCATTATCAAATGAAAAGTGTAAATTATGGTGGACAGTATTAACTACAGATACTATACAACCCGTTCATATACTGAAATTCATTAGAAAAACATAATCTCAAACCTACTCTATTACTTCAGAAATAAATGATACAAATGTAGAAGCTATAGGAAAGTGAATCAACCTGGGAACCAAAAATGACTGGAACAAAAGCATGGGTACAGAAATGAACTGAGCGTGATTTGTTTTGCCGTACCGCAGAAAGACAAGATGAGGTAGACGATGGCGTGGACTCCGCTGGCAGCGACAACGTTGGCCTCGTTCTCTGCAAGCGCTTGCCGGATCTGTTCATCTCCTTGCCTCACCCACACGAAGGGGGGAAGCTGGTCATGTGGACTCCAGCCGATGGACTCGAGGAGGCTAGAGGAAAGGGAGGACGTAAGGCAACGGAGGCCCTTACTGCTACTGCCCCTCACATCTAAGCAATATGCTACAGAAGACACATGGTTATGCCATTGATCCATACCACATTCAAATACCTTCATGAAGTTTTGGCCGTCGCGCGCCGCCGTAATGAGGAAGAGGCGGGGAGCGAAGGCGGCAGATTCGATGCCTGTGTCAGCTCATCTTGCTCTTGCCAGAGAACACAGACACACCCCGGGGGCAGCAATGTGGCGGTAGCGGCGAAATAGTATGCCGGGACAGGCTTCTTGATGCCCGCCGTCACGCCATCCTCCCCGTAGACTCCCCTCATGCCCTCGTCAGTGGCACGCGGCGTGACGTATATCTTGTGGAACGCAGGCACGCACTTCCTGCCGGCGCCCCTATCCCTGTCGCTGGTGAACTCCTACATGAGCCACGGCGTCTTGCGCTTCTAGGATGGGGATGGCACGCAGTAGAACCCGAAGCTATTCTTAAGCCCTCGCTCTTCGGGAAGCTCCTCCTTGGTATCCTCCAGCCGCCAGTACCCGCCGGTCTGGACGCTGCAGTCGGCGCGCCTGTTCTTGGTCGCCGCGCACGGGCTCTGGAACTTGGACTCGCTGAGGAACCACCAAGTGTGCTAGCCCGCGCGGGCGCTGGCCGGCGGGTGAAGCTGGTGCAACGCGTAGGGACCATTGGCGTACTTGTCGGCGTGGAAGATGAACCCCCGCGTGTACGGCATCTTGTCGTCGCCGGCGATCCACCGGTTGAGGAACCCCATACTATCCGCATTTGTCGGGTTGAAGTAGACGTCGGGAGGCAGCGGCGACGGCTGCTTAAGTTTGTTAAACCCGCCGGGACTGGGTGGAGGCGCCATGGACATGGAGCTGCTGGCTCCGGCTCCGGCTCCGGCGTCGGCGTCGGCGGAAGTTGATCTCTTGATTGCTTTCCTCGCTTTCATGACGGCCATGGTTTCCTAGCTAGCAATCTGCATGAGTTTCTCCGTGCAATCTGCATGACCAAACTTAACAGTAACAATTAATCATGCATAAATAAAAATCAAATTGAGTACAAACACAAGAGTTTGAATGAATTTGTATCATGATATGGCACTCTATTCTTTTGATGACAGGGAAAAAAGGCATCTAAGAAACACCATGCAGCCTCCGAACCAATTGCCAAGAAATCATCTGATTATATCAGTTACTAATTAATCAATTACCCATGGGTCTTGTTCGGCCGGTGCCGCATCTCCAACCAGTTCCGTTGCTTCTTCACGGGCGCCTCATGTAGTCCCAGCCACAACTCGCCGATCTTTCGCACCGTGATGGAGCAATTGTCGCTGGAGCAACGAGAAGGACACGTCGCTGCTTTTGGGAGGTGAGGTCGACGTGGATAACGGCCGCGACGCCGGCAAGGCTGGTATGGGCGCAGCCGCCAGATCAGAGAGATCAACACGGGCGATAGGCCTCGGCGGACCAGCAGCCGCGGCGGCAAGTGCGGCGGTGTGGTCGGGCCGAGGAGGGCGGGCAGCGGCGGAGGGGGTCGAGCGGCAGAAAGACGAGCGGCGGCTGAGGAGCGATGGGGAGAGGTGGGTTGGAGCTGATGCTAACCTACCTAGCCAGATCGATGTGGGCTTTTGCGGGGCTTGGCCCATATGTGTCTGGACGGGGCGAGCGAACAAGGCATGACGATCGCAAGCGACGTAAGAGGGCAAACGGAACGCTCCGTTTCTTTTAGGTAGTAGAGATAGAGATAGAGATAGAGATATACACCTACACACACTCCTGTCTATCTGCCGAGCAGCCTCCATCCACATGGCATCAGCGTCCGCACGCGGCACTCACATGTGTCTGCCGCTGTGACCTGTGTGTCATCCTGAAGCTCGAGCGGTGTAGATAAAAAGGAAGGAGAGAGTGCACGGCAAGAAGGAAGATATTAGGAAGGAGGGAGTTGCCACGCACTCACCTTTGTCGTCCTCTAGCTCCAGCGGGAGATAGATCAGACAAGCACGGTTGCACCTTTAGGTGGAGTGTCGAACATCTTCATTCTTTTTGAGAGAGAGAACATCTTCTGCTGATTTGATTTGCAAGTTGACAAAATAGTGTAATGCTGCTGCAGCACCAGGCCACCCGTAGAGCACGAGTGATGTAAGGAGTGTGGAGTGGAAACTGACCCAAAAAAACCTCGGGGAGCACGTCAACTCTTCCCATCACACGGAGAACACGCGCCGACCCAAAAAAACCTCGCGGAGCCTCCTCCCCCTAATCTCCCGGTGCTCCTCCCCCCTCTCCCGGCTCAGTTTCCCCATTCCCTCGACCCCCAGCGGCAGCCTACAGCTTCCCAGACATTGACACAGAATCCAAACACCGCCGGCTAACCCATGGCCCCGACCCCGATGGCGCAGAGGAAACGCGCCAGGTACTGCTGCGGCCTCTGCGGCCTCCCAAAGAAGGGCCATGTCTGCCGCTTCGCCGGCAGTTCATCTTCGGCGCGGCTGGTGCAGGGCCGAGAAGAAGCGGCGCCGCCCAGGGACCCTCCTTCTGCTGGCGCCAAGAAGGAGGAGGTCACCATCATCACCGACCTCCCCAACAACGTCCTAGGCACCATCATCTCGGCACTCCCCATCGACGAGGCCGCCCGCACAAATGCCATCTCCAAAGGCTGGAAACACGTCTGGCGCGACTACACCCCGCTCAACCTCGACGACCGCGACCTCCACAAAATGGCCTGGACCGGAGACAACCTAGTCGACCTTATCTCAGACATCCTAGAGGCTCCACGCGAGGTACGCGCCCGTCGTCTTTCTCTCAGCACGCTATGCCAGCACTCCGGCGATCGAGACCGCTACCCCATCTTCGACCGCTGGTTCCGATCCAAGGTTCTGGATCACCTCGAGGATTTTCATTTCAGTTACCAGCGGGTGAACAACACCGAACCACTACAGGCTGGCGAGTTGATGCCGCCGCTGCCGCCATCCGCGCTGAGCTTTTCCTCCCTCCGCGTCGCCAGCTTTGGTTGCTGCCATTTCCCTGAGAATATCTTAGCCTTGGGCGGCATCACTTTTCCATATCTCATCGAGCTCACACTCTGCCGGATAACAAACTCCGAAAACACACTGCACGCCATGATAGCCGCATCTCCAAATCTTATCTACTTGTACCTTCACAGAAACTATCACTTCCGTCGCGTCCACATCAGCTCGCAAACTATTGTAAGGTTCCGCATGTTTGTTGACCCAGACAGTGATGTGATGGAAGAACTCCTCATCGTCAACACTCCAAGCCTAGAGGAAGTGATGCTCTGGGACCAAGGTGATTGTGGTCCACGAATCATACGTGTCCTGGTTGCCCCAAAACTTCACATCTTGGGTTGTCTGCACAGCGACATGATGTCCACTGTACAGCTTGGGAAGACAATACTCCAGGTATATATGTATCTAGGAGCCACACAGGGCATCTGTATATATCATTCTTTTGCAATCTTACTTATGTACATATTCTTTCATGCTTTGACGATCCAGGCAATGGTTGACAGCAGTCTAGTGTCATCACTGCATAATGTAAAGATCTTGAAGCTCGTTGTCCATGGTCTTAGGTTAAATCATGTCATTGACGTCCTCCAATGCTTTCCCTGTTTACAACAGCTTCACATAAATGTGAGTTGGGTCGACCCTTTCTTTCTTTTTGCAATCTTAGTTACATTCTATATATGTACTCTCTATTTATCCATAACTATGTTGAGTAGGTCTACTCTAAATTATTCTCTTGCTTCGTTTTCAGACATTGATGAGCCATGTTCCAAACAAGCAGAACGACAATCCAGCTGCTACTACTGTTGAGTGTGTTGATAGACATTTAAAGCAAGTAGTAGTGAGAAATTATTCAGGCAAGAAACCTGATTATAACTTTGCCAAGTTTTTTGTTTTGAACGCAAGAGTGCTAGAGTCCATGAAGCTCCATGTCCCTTTTAGCTGGAACAAGGAATGGCGCTCTAGACAACGTATCAAGATGGATTTTAAGAAGAGAGCTTCTCCAAATGCTTTGGTTTATTTTGAGGGCACCGAGTGAGCACATGATCAACCGTGCAGACGAGGTGTCAAATTGTGTACCCCTTTGGCACCTAAGTTATGTTTTTTTTTCACAGTTAACTGTTGCCGGTTGTCGTTCCATGTACTTTGCAGAAACAGAAAAGGTTACCTTTTGTACTTAATAACGTGAAGTTTACTTGTGAAATTTCTATGATATATGAACCATACCAACTAAATGTATGTCCTTGTGGAAGTGTATTGAGAATAGTGCATGTCTGCATTGTTCCACCGAAATGTTGTGGGTATGATGAATTACCTTTACTTTATGGGAAAATAATGAGTTCATGATTATTCCAATTTATGGCTAATTGATAGAAGGTTCCTTAGGGCATCTCCAAAGCTGACCCACAAATAGCTCTGTTATATGTCGGTTTTTATGTCCGGACGTGGTCTGTGGACAAGATGTGGGAGCCGCTCATCCAACCGTAGACGCAAACATCTGCCTTTAGTAATGATTTTTCAAGAAATTAAGTCTGCCAAATTAATCTCCACCCAATAGAAAATCCACCTTCCGCCAAATAGAAATCAACGTTCCATCATTTGAATCAACCTTCCGCCATTCGGAGTATAATTATAGAAAAATAATTACTCCCGTAATTTGAGGTGCGGCAGTTAATGCGTTTATCTTTCCTCTTTTAATCCAACGAGCTAATTAAACCCAGATTAATTAACGGAGTAATAATTAAGGGAAAATAGTGCCAATGTTCCATGACTTGTTTAGTGGCCATCTACAACCATTCCACTTAAACTTTGGGAAAATAACGTTGTTGCTAAAGAAGGAGGAGGCAGTATGTATTGAGCAGTTCAGACAGATATGTCTACTCAATGTGAGCTTTAATTTGTTTACTAAAGTTGGGACAAACCGACTGACGCGGATTGCACATAGTGTGGTGCAACCAACTCAGACGACTTTCATGTGGGGGAGAAACACACTAGAGGGTGTGGTTGTCCTACATAAAACACTTCACGAGATCCACTCAAAAAAGCTCGATGGGGTGATTTTCAAAGTGGATTTCGAAAAAGCGTATTATAAGGTTAAATCGTCGTTCCTCCCGCAGTCCTTACGTATGAAGGGATTCGACGATTCCTGGAGGTAGCAAGTCGATTCATTTGTGTAAAAAGGTAGTGTAGGGATTAAAGTGAATGAGGACATATGTCACTACTTCCAAATGCAGAAGGGTCTAAGACAGGGGGAAACGATGTCTCCTATCTTGTTTAGCACAATAGCTGTTATGTTGGCAATTTTGATAGGAAGAGCTTAAGAGGAAGGCCAAGTAGGAGGACTAGTACCACATCTAGTCGATGGTGGGGTGTCCACACTACAATACTCTTATGATACCATAATTTTCGTGTAACATGCGATTTGGCAAAGGCGAGAAATATAAAGCTTGTGCTATGCCTATTCAAATAATTGTCGAGATTGCAGATTAATTTTAACAAAATTGAATTGTTTTTCTTTGGGAGAGCCAAAGATGAACAAGATGCTTATAGACAACTATTCGCATCTGAACTAGGTACCCTACCATTTAGTTATCTGGGCATACCAATTCACTATCGCAAGCTATCTAACAAGGAGTGGAAGTGTATTGAAGATCAATTTGAAAAAAAAACTAAGCTGCTGAAGGGTAAGTGTCGGTGTCAAAAGCGCCAGATCTCGGGTAGGGGGGCCAAGCTATGTGTCTAAGGATCAATGGTAACAGGAGGCCAGGGGACACGATGTTTACCCAGGTTCGGGCCCTCTTAATGGAGGTAAAACACTACTCCTGCTTGATTATGATTGTCGAGTATGAATATTACAAGAGTTGATCTACCTAGAGATCGTGATGGCTAATCCTAGATGTCTAGCCTATGAGGATTACGATGATGGTGAAAAAGTTGCCCTTTACGGACTAACCCCCCCAGTTTATATACACACCGGAGGGGGTCTATGGATTGTACAAAGTCGGTTTATCAGGGAAGGAAACCTGCGGACTCTATTCTTGCCGTCCACGTGTTCAGAAGTCCCATACGAACGCGGTAGATGATCTTCGACGTGATCCTGTACGGCCCATGCAACCCGGCCCAAACTCCTAGTCCGGACATCTGAGGACCCTCGAATGCAGGACTCTCTCAGTAGCTCCCGAACTTGCCTTCAATGTCGATGTAGTATGCGAACGCAAGTCTTCGGCTCTGCAAGGCGGGTTCTCCATTATAATCCGGATTGAAGATAGACCGGCGTTGGCTTCCACGTCCAGTCTTTATGATTCCTCCCCGCTGTCGCCTCGATTTCCACGCGCTCGAGTGCATGCGAACGGTCCATTATCCTTGTATTTTAATAATCTTGGCAGGCACAAACCGTGCCTATAAAGCGAGGCGAGATCTCTAAACCGTCATCTCGCATCACACCAAAAGCAACAGAGCAAGCCACAAAAAACAGACCATGGCGAACGCCCCTGGTTCCTCCTCGTGTCCTCATGGCCCTCAAGAGGGGGACTGGCAGAGTTGTTCCGTATCTCACCTCCAGCTCAGTCGACTCCAAATGCAAGGATACCTCCCTCCCCCAGATCTCGTCTCCATACGGACGGAGTTAACCACTATAGGTGCTGATGCATTGGCGGAGAATTTCCCCAATCCCAGTCAAGGGGAGAGGGTTGTAACACCCCAAATTTTCTGGCCAAGTTTTTGATATTAAAATTTTTGCCAGGAGTTTTAAATTTTTATTTCTGTGGATTTTCAGAACTTTTTTTTATTGTTAAGGAGTTTTGCATCTTTTCCCAAGTGGAGCTTTCCAAAATATATGGGACTTTTATGCCAGCTCATTATAACATGTTCTTAATCAGTGGATTTATTTATTAGATCATTTCATACTGAGCTTTATTCATTAAAATGGATTGTTTTAGATTTTTGGAGCTCTGTTTGTACTAGAACCATTTGATAGAATCACTTAAAATTTCAACCAAAATTTGGAGATGTCATGAGATGTCTCTAAATCAATTATGTGCATTAATAAAATTATTTCATTGCTTATTTTGGGTCTTTCACCTGGTTTGCTTCTCTAGTCCAGTGGGCATTTTTGCACTACAACCCATTTAAATATTTCCCTCGAGCCTCCACCAAAATTTTGGTATGTCAGTGGTAGCATGCCATTCAACTTTATGCAAAAACATAGTGATGTTCTTTGGAAAATTTGAGTGCAACAGCCTCTTTTTCATTCTGGACCAGACTTGTGTTTTCTACTACAACTCTGTTATTTCTTGCTCTAATGACCTTGTGTTTTCTCATCCTTGTAGTCAACCCTGCAAAACCCCTAAGTCCAGGAGCATGCTCTATTTGGAACACTTTTGGTCCATGTAATGATGCCACTCACCCCCTGTCCAGAAGTATAGTTTTGCAAAACTTGCACTAGTAAGTTTCTCCTTTTTGCAAACTGACTTCACCACCCTCTCTTATATCCATAGAGACACTGATCTGGAGAATTTGGCCACTCTAAGAGCTACCTAGGTGCCTTTGGCATTTTGTCAAACACCCTGAGTACATGACCAGTTTTGGCATGATTTCAAGTTTACATTGTGAGCTTGAGCTCCTGACCTACCCAGCATGTCCTAAGGTTTTGCCCTAGCCCATAACCCCTTTCTGCTAACTCCCTTGTGGTTTGGAACTCACCAGACTGCCCTGGCATTTCGTCGAGCACACCCCGGGCGTGCTCTGGGCGCGCCCAGAGCGTGCGTTTGGTACCCGCATGCACCCGAGCCGCCGCGTCACACCCCGCACTCAAAACCCGGCCCCAGCCAGCTCGCCGTGTCCCCTTGCACCGCCACGCCACCCCGACCACCCCTGGCACCCCACAGCGCCACCGCCAGGATGGCCGTGGCGGCTAGCTGCCGGCCGCTAGCAGGCCCGACCATGGTCGGCGCCGCCAAAGCCACCCTGGCTCGCCACCCGCCCTTGTGAGCAGTACGTGCTCATCCGCAAGCGTGTAGCCTAGCTTCCGTCGTCGCCACGACCCCCCTGCTGCTACAGAACGTCGGTTCACCGTTGTTCTTATCGCCGGTCGCCTCGGACCAACCTAGCCACACTATATAAGGAGACCCTAGCTCAAGCCCGCACGCAGGCAGCCTCGCAACGTCTCGCTAGTGCCCCCCTAGCCACCAATTGGAGGGGAGCAGGCCATCTTCAACCTCTCCGGCAACTCCAGCCGCCGCCACTAACCAGGCCATTCCGGCACATCCAGGGCATCCCCCTCTCCACTCTCTCCACCAGGAACCTTCCCTTCCTCCAATGATCACACCCCCTACTCCATTTCGATCGGGAACCACCGCCGCCCCAAAACCACTTCGCCCCGAAGCTTTTCTCCGCCGCGAAGCTCGCCGCTGGCAGCCCACGCCGTCTCCGCCGACCCAGCGACTACCAGTAGGATCACCCTCGACCCGCGGATCCATCCCCGCCCTCAGCTTCCCTCAAGGACCCGCCGTTCGCCGGCGACAGTCGCTGGAGTCCCGCCTCCGCTCGGGACAGAGGGAGAAGAAGGAAGGCAGACTAGTCAAACCTGACTAGTGGGCCACCTAGGACCCACTGTCAGTGACCATGCACGGTCCACGCAGAGTAAGTGGAAGCGTATTTCCAGATTACGCTTTCGACGTGTACGTGTCTTATCGAACCGTTTTTCTGTTTTTCGGTTTTATTTTAAAATCAGATTTGACTAGAACTTTGACTGTCGATAACTTTTTAAATACAACTCCAAACAAATTGATCCTTTTTGCTACCTCTCTCAAATGTTGTCTAGTTTATTTTAAGATTTATATGAAAAAATTTCAAAACAACTTTTTGTGCTGTTTTTATTTTGTGTGTTAATTCAAATATATTCTTTTAAATAGGATTTTTGGAAGATTTCAAGATGTTTTGGATGCACCCTTCTTCCCATGACCTGAAGGCAAGCATTCTGAACCCTCGTGAAATGTGTGTGTGTGTTGCATTAGCACGGTGACAACACCACCCCGACACGTGCATACGTCATTTTATGTGAGAAGGTGTTCCTACTCATGAGTGCATGTTAACAGGTTTCATGCAAATGAAGTTGAGATGATTGTGATTGAAATCACCGACATATGCCCTTCACGTATACCGGGAGGAAAGCCGGGAAGGCCCTTGTCTTGGGTAGACACAGTCTTGCCCCTAGTCCTCCGTTGAGACGGACGTGTCCGGTATGGCATGAGGGGGATATGTCGTGTGGTGTTTTCTATCTGCTGTCTGTAATATATGCATTGTTATACTAATCATGCAGGAAATATTACAACCTCCTGAGTCGACCGTAGATCGAGTCTTGTACCAGTAAACCCCCATACTTGCTTCGTACTACCACTTGTCCCTACACCAAGTAGGGTACAGTTCAGTAAGTTGTCAACCCTTTCCTAACACACACCGTACAGAGAGGCCGTGGTGGAAGATACTGGAGGCATCCGGTAGTCATGCCATCGGGTCCGGGAGCATGGGTGTTTCGGTTGTAGCCAAAAGGGGGGTAGCTCCCTTTGTGATCCCATGTTACGTCGAGGTTGTGGCCTCCCAACTTAGAGTTTGCTCAACAGGTGTCGTGGGTGATTCCAGACACATGTGAGTTAAGCTGGTGTGTGCAAGTTAGGTGTGTTTTCAACAAAAAGACCGTAGACGGAATTAGTCCCGATGGACTAAAGAAATCCGCTACTCGTGGGTAAAGAGTACACCCTCTGCAGAGATTAAACCTATTCGAATAGCCGTGTCCATGGTTAAGGATTACAGTTTGGGATGGGCCAAGTGTCGGTCTTCGGAGGCGAAACTGTTAAACTGTTAACTGAAATTACAGATATTGGATCATGATAATTAAGATTATTATTGTTATTGTTGACTAACCCATGATTTTATTTGGTATGATCGAAAAACCCTGGGATGGTTCTACCTCTTGGATATCCACTGTGTATTATTTTAAAGCCCTTTATGCGGTGTTGCTCAGACGCCCGACTGTGGCATTTCTTTTAAAGCCCTTTATGCGGTGTCGCTCAGACGCCCGACTGTGGCATTTCTTTTAAAGCCCTTTATGCGGTGTCGCTCAGACGCCCGACTGTGGCATTTCTTTTAAAGCCCTTTATGC
>LR880967.1:58639163-58650743 GCA_904067115.1 Aegilops sharonensis
CCCACAACCATTTCCTGCCATGCCGAGCCCTAGTATTTATCTGAGGACTCCAGATGCTACCCCAGGTAGTTTTGTCAAGATATTGTGGGATTTTACCCGCAGTACCATGGGCGCTACCCAGCCACCCCAGTACGAGCTGTTCAAATCGAGGATCACCCCTTCCACCTCGAGATATTGGGCAGCCGTGCACATCCCGCCCGTAAACCCAAACCAAGACCCCACAGAAGTCTCCTTCGTGGGGAAATCTATGCCAACCCCGCACATGGCCGTAGAAGCTGCTGCGTATGAAGCGCTTGCTCGCCTTCGATTCGCGGTACCCTACGCCAGCGAACGAGGGTATTATTATTTTTCGAGCCGAGCAGCACCCGGAGGAGTAACATCTTTTCCAGGTGGACGTATTGAGAGGGACCCAGTCTTGGCCAACCTCGTCCAATACGTCATCGCTCAAGAACGTTTGACCCAACATGTGATGGGTTATCTGCAAAGCCTCGCGGATTTAAACCCTCAGAACGCCATCGGCAGATCACTGAGGCCCGACCAGGAGAGACGCATTCATCGACTGGTCAATCCACTCCCTCCGATAGAAGAAGAGTGTATCCTAGTACCGGAAACATTTTCTCAGGACCCCGTCCAGTTACCGTTTTCAATTTAGATGCACCGCTGTATTTATTGTCGCAATTTTCATTTATGTGTTGTAACTTATGCTTAGTACCCCGAGTTTCGCAGCGAGTAATTCATTAATGTAAGAAGCTTTGTCGCTTTTGGACTCTAGTGTATTACTGTTTCCCCTCGCGGGAAATCCTGGAGCGTGATTTCTTTTCCCTGAGTTGCCGCATCGTATGTTTTCTCACGACATAGATCATTTATTTCACACAGCACGACGACAGCAGACTCACCACCACAATTACCCGAACACATACACTGCTTGCAAAATTTTGCAACTGTGTTGCGTCTAACTAAGCACCTCCGAACAACAGTTAACACCCGACACACCCCACCTACTCATCGTGGTCACCGCCACCACGGAGAGCCAGCAACCGAGCAGCGGCATCGCGACGATCGTCGAGGATCATCGCGCACAGGAGCACCGAGAGCCCCAGCACCGCTGCCAGCCCTCCGCACAGCAGGATCACGTACCAGTCCGGTGCCGCCTCCGCCATTAGCGCCTCGTCTCGAGCTCCGGCAAACGGAAACAGAGGAGAAAGAGAGAGAGGGAGGAGCAAGGCCAGGTGTGAGGAAGAAGAGGAGGACGCCGCGGTCATTTTATAGCTCGAGCTCCGTATACGGTGGGCGAGGTCCACCAGCGCCGCTCGTCACCCGACCGCCGGTGTTCGGAGGCGAATCCGCAAGCAGTGCCGACAGCGCACTGGCCCGCGAGGAGAGTGCACGCTGCACCAGCAGCTAGCGCACCGCGCACTACCGCGGTACGGCCTTGGTACCCTACGCGCTAGGCGTCGCCGGTGGAGAAAGCGCGGGAGAACACGCGGGAGAGAGGAAGAAGAAGGAGCCGGAGGTAGGAGAAGAGGCTGACCGTGGGCCCGGGTCCACCAGTCAGCCAGAGAGAACACTGTGCTCTCGGGTGCGACCAGCGTATTCAGAGATTTAGAATTTATTCTAAATTTTGTCCAGTGTAGAAATCGCTAGCTTTCCCCCATGACCGTGGATTTTCCCCCCACACCGCTCCAGTACCCCACACTGTATTTTTTGCATCACTTATTGCTCCCACTGTGGGCGTTTTCGTTTTAATTCTTATTCATTTAATTTTTACTCTTTGCAAATCTCGAGGACGAGATTTTTCCTAAGGGGGGATAGTAGCTGTAACACCCCAAATTTTCTGGCCAAGTTTTTGATATTAAAATTTTTGCCAGGAGTTTTAAATTTTTATTTCTGTGGATTTTCAGAACTTTTTTGTTGTTGTTAAGGAGTTTTGCATCTTTTCCCAAGTGGAGCTTTCCAAAATATATGGGACTTTTACGCCAGCTCATTATAACATTTTCTTAATCAGTGGATTTATTTATTAGATCATTTCATCCAGAGCTTTATTCATTAAAATGGATTGTTTTAGATTTTTGGAGCTCTGTTTGTACTACAACCATTTGATAGAATCACTTAAAATTTCAACCAAAATTTGGAGATGTCATGAGATGTCTCTAAATCAATTATGTGCATTAATAAAATTATTTCATTGCTTATTTTGGGTCTTTCACCTGGTTTGCTTCTCTGGTCCAGTGGGCCTTTTTGCACTACAACCCATTTAAATATTTCCCTAGAGCCTCCACCAAAATTTTGGTACGTCAGTGGTAGCATGCCATTCAACTTTATGCAAAAACATAGTGATGTTCTTTGGAAAATTTGAGTGCAACAGCCTCTTTTTCATTCTGGACCAGACTTGTGTTTTCTACTACAACTCTGTTATTTCTTGCTCTAATGACCTTGTGTTTTCTCATGCTTGTAGTCAACCCTGCAAAACCCCTAAGTCCAGGAGCATGCTCTATTTGGAACACATTTGGTCCATGTAATGATGCCACTCCCCCCTGTCCAGAAGTGTAGTTTTGCAAAACTTGCACTAGCAAGTTTCTCCTTTTTGCAAACTGACTTCACCACCCTCTCTTATATCCATAGAGACACTGATCTGGAGAATTTGGCCACTCCAAGAGCTACCTAGGTGCCTTTGGCATTTTGTCAAACACCCTGAGTACATGACCAGTTTTGGCATGATTTCAAATTTACATTGTGAGCTTGAGCTCCTGACCTACCCAGCATGTCCTAAGGTTTTGCCCGAGCCCATAACCCCTTTCTGCTAACTCCCTTGTGGTTTGGAACTCTCTAGACTGCCCTGGCATTTCGTCGAGCACACCCCCGGCGTGCTCTGGGCGCGCCCCGAGCGTGCGTTTGGCACCCGCATGCACCCGAGCCGCCGCGTCACACCCCGCACTCAAAACCCGGCCCCAGCCAGCTCGCCGTGTCCCCTTGCACCGCCACGCCCCCCCGACCACCCCTGGCACCCCACAGCGCCACCGCCAGGATGGCCGTGGCGGCTAGCTGCCGGCCGCTAGCAGGCCAGACCGTGGTCGGCGCCGCCAAAGCCACCCCGGCTCGCCACCCGCCCTTCTGAGCAGTACGTGCTCATCCGCAAGCGTGTCGCCTAGCTTCCGTCGTCGCCACGACCCCCCTGCTGCTACAGAACGTCGGCTCGCCCTTGATCTTATCGCCGGCCGCCTCGGACCAACCTAGCCACACTATATAAGGAGACCCGAGCTCAAGCCCGCACGCAGGCAGCCTCGCAACGTCTCGCTAGTGCCCCCCTAGCCACCAATTGGAGGGGAGCAGGCCATCTTCAACCTCTCCGGCAACTCCAGCCGCCGCCACTAACCAGGCCATTCCGGCACATCCAGGGCATCCCCCTCTCCACTCTCTCCACCAGGAACCTTCCCTTCCTCCAGTGATCACACCGCCTACTCCATTTCGACCGGGAACCACCGCCGCCCCAAAACCACTTCGCCCCGAAGCTTTTCTACGCCGCGAAGCTCGCCGCCGGCAGCCCACGCCGTCCCCGCCGACCCAGCGACTACCAGTAGGATCACCCTCAACCCGCGGATCCATCCCCGCCCTCAGCTTCCCTCAAGGACCCGCCGTTCGCCGGCGACGGTCGCCGGAGTCCCGCCTCCACTCGGGACAGAGGGAGAAGAAGGAAGGCGGACTAGTCAAACCTGACTAGTGGGCCACCTAGGACCCACTGTCAGTGACCATGCACGGTCCACGCAGAGTAAGTGGAAGCGTATTTCCAGATTACGCTTTTGACGTGTACGTGTCTTATCGAACCGTTTTTCTGTTTTTCGGTTTTATTTTAAAATCAGATTTGACTAGAACTTTGACTGTCGATAACTTTTTAATACAACTCCAAATGAATTGATCCTTTTTGCTACCTCTCTCAAATGTTGTCTAGTTTATTTTAAGATTTATATGAAAAAATTTCAAAACAACTTTTTGTGCTGTTTTTATTTTGTGTGTTAATTCAAATATATTCTTTTAAATAGGATTTTTGGAAGATTTCAAGATGTTTTGGATGCACCCTTCTATCCATGACCTGAAGGCAAGCGTTCTGAACCCTGGTGAAATGTGTGTGTGTGTTGCATTAGCACGGTGACAACACCACCCCGACACGTGCGTACGTCATTTTATGCGAGAAGGTGTTCCTACTCATGAGTGCATGTTAACAGGTTTCATGCAAATGAAGTTGAGATGATTGTGATTGAAATCACCGACATATGCCTTTCACGTATACCGGGAGGAAAGCCGGGAAGGCCCTTGTCTTGGGTAGACACGGTCTTGCCCCTAGTCCTCCGTCGAGACGGACGTGTCCGGTATGGCATGAGGGGGATATGTCGTGTGGTGTTTTCTATCTGCTTTCTGTAATATATGCATTGTTATACTAATCATGCAGGAAATATTACAACCTCCTAAGTCGACCGTAGATCGAGTCTTGTACCAGTAAACCCCCATACTTGCTTCGTACTACCACTTGTCCCTACACCAAGTAGGGTACAGTTCAGTAAGTAGTCAACCCTTTCCTAGGACACANTTGTCTTGGGTAGACACGGTCTTGCCCCTAGTCCTCCGTCGAGACGGACGTGTCCGGTATGGCATGAGGGGGATATGTCGTGTGGTGTTTTCTATCTGCTTTCTGTAATATATGCATTGTTATACTAATCATGCAGGAAATATTACAACCTCCTAAGTCGACCGTAGATCGAGTCTTGTACCAGTAAACCCCCATACTTGCTTCGTACTACCACTTGTCCCTACACCAAGTAGGGTACAGTTCAGTAAGTAGTCAACCCTTTCCTAGGACACACCATACAGAGAGGTGGAAGATACTGGAGGCATCCGGTAGTCATGCCACCGGGTCCAGGATCATGGGTGTTTCGGTTGTAGCCGAAAGGGGGTAGCTCCCCAGTTTGCGCGCGGTATAAATTTTGTGATCCCATGTTACGTCGAGGTTGTGGCCTCCCCACTTAGAGTTTGCTTAACAGGTGTCGTGGGTGATTCCAGACACATGTGAGTTAAGCTGGTGTGTGCAAGTTAGGTGTGTTTTCAACAAAAAGACCGTAGACGGAATTAGTCCCGATGGGATAAAGAAATTCGCTACTCGTGGGTAAAGAGTACACCCTCTGCAGAGATTAAACCTATTCGAATAGCCGTGTCCATGGTTAAGGATTACAGTTTGGGATGGGTCAAGTGTCGGTCTTAGTGTCGGTCTTCGGAGGCGAAACTGTTAAACTGTTAACTGAAATTACAGATTTTGGATCATGATAATTACGATTATTATTGTTATTGTTGACTAACCCATGATTTATTAGGTATGATCGAATAACCCTGGGATGGTTCTACCTCCTGGATATCCACTGTGTTTTCTTTTAAAGCCCTTTATGCGGTGTCGCTCAGACGCCCGACTGTGGCATTTCTTTTAAAGCCCTTTATGCGGTGTCGCTCAGACGCCCGACTGTGGCATTTCTTTTATAGCCCTTTATGCGGTGTCGCTCGGACGCCTGACTATGGCATTTCTTTTAAAGCCCTTTATGCGGTGTCGCTCAGACGCCCAACTGTGGCATTTCTTTTAAAGCCCTTTATGTGGTGTCGCTCAGACGACCAACTGTGGCATTTCTTTTAAAGCCGTTTATGCGGTGTCACTCAGACGCCCGACTGTGGCATTTCTTTTAAAGTCCTTTTTACGGTGTCGCTCAGACGCCCGATCGTGGCTATCCTTTTGAAGTTCTTTATGTTTTTATGTCATAAATTTTAATACTACCATATTATTGCATATCCATAAATAACATGCTTGCACGCACCAGAGTTTTATCTATCTTATGTGACTAACGTCATGAGCATATTATATCTTCAGTACATCATTGTTAAATCATGCCTGTGTTCATTGTGTTTGCGAGTACATTCAAAGTACTCACTGGCTTGTCCCTGGCTATTGTCTTGGCCAGATTTCATGCTTGGAGAAGAGCGTTGCGATGACAGTCCCAAAACCTAGGCAACGGAGATAACAGCTACGCGAAGATAGGAGTTATCCTGGTCAGCTGTTCCTGTGGGAAATGGAGTCCCATAGGCGAGGATATTTCATAACCCGCTTCCGCCATCAACCTCTAGATGCCATTTGTTGTACTCTCAGGCCAGAATGGTCTTGTACTACACAAATTGTATTTTGCTTGGATCTTCTATATCAAGTTAGTGCCTTATCAGCTAACAGTTATCCTGGGGCTGGTAAGTACAAGGGCCATTTTTCTGGGATAAATACCCGAAGAATCGGTCGCCACAAGGGTGTGCTTCACCTCATTTGTTTTGAGGGGCATGGGATTCCCAATCCACCCCTTCCCTAGGGGCCTACTGGAACACTAACGGATCCAGCTGTACAACCTCACACCAGGTTCTATTTTACATATCTCCGGTTTTGTTGCTCTTTGCGAATTGCTCTTGGGTTGCGAGGCTCACTTCGAACTATGGAAAAAGTTCTTCTGCCTCGTCCCCCGCCATTAGGGCGGCGGGTCTATTTTCGAAGTGGGCGGTGCCGAAGTATGGCGTATAGACGGATCCTGCTACCCCGTCGGGACTCCGAAGAAAGGATCTGCCGAATGGCCTTTGGAATGGTTCTATATTGATGATGTACACCTTCCGGACCCTGTTCGGCCCGGACTGCCAGAATTTTCCTGCGCCCCCTTGAAGAAGCTATATAGCTGGCATCCCAAATTCTCCGCCCAAGAAGACCGTGTGGAGTTGATGAACTTGGTAAACAAGAACAAGCTATTGACCCATCCCGTTCAATGCTCTTTTGTCCATAGGGATGCATTGACCGGATATCCTGGCTGTTTATTTTTTGAACAGTCATGGAGGCAGGCTGTCGGGAACATTAACTGCCCCGGCCCCCAGCCAGAGGATCATGATCGCAATGAAGACCCCCGAATCCATGAGGATCCAGACATGTTTGTAGATTTCGAAGATGGAGTCTACTATCTGGCGAGCCTTGACGGCTCGGAGGTGGCCATTATGGCTGATTACCCCGACCTCTATCCCTTCGTGAAGGTAAGTGTTCGGAAACTGTATTCTCAAAGAAGAGGGATACTTCCACCTATCTCCTTATCCTCTACATTGGACCATGTTTCGCAGAATCGGCGCTCAGCGAGCCGTACCCAAGGGAGGGCGACGAAGAAAAGGTCAGCATCTTCGCGGAAGGTTCGTGCAAAAGGAAAGGAGGTCGGCCGCACGACAGAACCTGCTCCACCATCGAAAAGGTATATACTTCTTTGTTATTATTCGGTCGTGAAGTCGGACCATCATTCGAATCCTCCCTCTATTGTCGCAGGGGGGTATTCGGTGTATCATGGGTAAGGTCCCAGCCAGCCGAGCTGCGGCTAACCCGGCGGCGAAGATACCAATCAGGACGGGGGCGCATGCTGATGCGGCACAGACTCGCTCGTCGCACGGAGAGCCGGATGAGATGTCCGTGACCAACTCTGAAGTCAAGAGTGCCATGGACCATCGTCACTTAAAAGAAGCATTACGCGCCCTGCCTTAACGGAGCCGAAGTTTAACGCCCTAAGCATTGTACGTGCTTATATCCGAGTTGTTCGGTGCGGACTCATCTGGGTCGCTCGCCTGTTCTCAAAGGACACTACTAGGAAAATGCCTATAGCTAATATGGACACTAATGGCACACCACGTATGTGGTACGCCACTGCTATATAGCAGTGGCGCACCATATATAGGTACGCCATTAAACTCCAAATACTAATGGCATATCACATCCACGGTGCGCTACTACTAACATCTTTTTTTCAAAACTAGTAATGGCGCACTAGGGCATAGTACGTCATTACTAGTTTAACTAGTAATGGCGCACCACACCCTTGATGCGCCAGTACTAACAATTTTTTTCAAAACTAATAATGGCGCACCAGGGGATAGTGAGCCATTACTAGTTTAGCTAGTAATGGCGCACCCCACCCTTGGTGCGCCACTACTAACATTTTTTTTCAAAACTAGTAATGGCGCACTGTGGATGTGGTGCGCCATTACTAGTTGAACTAGTAAATTCCACCGAATGAACCCCCCACCCCCCCTCCCGTGGACCGCCTTTTCAGTTTTAAAAAAATAAAAGAAAATGATGGAAATGTCAAAAAAATAGAAGAAAATAAGTTTCCCATGTGATATGTGGTCTACTTGTCGGGAAAATTTACAAATATGAATTGTGACTTTATTTACAAAATCTCTTTGGAATTTGTAACATGGGCATAACTTTTGCATACGAACACGGATTAAAAAGTTATATATATGAAAAATCATCTACTCGAAAAGTTACATCCGAATTCAACTGAGGGAACCTTGTTGTAGATTTTTAGAATCCCCAAAAACATAACAAAAAGATGATACAGAGCTTTTAAGATCTAGAGGGGGAAAAATGGAAAAAAAAATTCAAACTTAGTAGTGGCGCACCATTTGCTAGGTGTGCCACTAGTAAAAGAAAAAAAATTAGTTTCGATTTTTTTTGGAAAAAATGTTTAAAATATGATAGGTAATATGAATGGAAGTTTGAAATATTTTTTCAAAATTTCATCACACTCATGAACATGAACAAAATCCTAGACATCAACAAGGTTTAATAGGATTGATATGCTAGATATATCAACAAGTGTCTGTTAAGTGAGCTGCTACTGGGGTTGGATAGAACTCTAAAGTTAAGCGTGCTTGGGTTGGATAGTGTGAGGATAGGTGACCTTTTGGGAAGTTTGACCACGGAGTGCGATTTGAATTGAGATTAAGCCATAGTAACCCCGAGATTAAGAAAAAAACGAAAAAAAATCTGAAAAAAAATTTGAAATTTTTTTGTTAGTAATGGCGCACTTCTATGTGGTGCGCCATTACTAAGTCAGATAGTAATGACGCACCTCTAGGCATAGTAATGGCGCACTACAGGTGCGCCGTTGCTAAAAAGTACTAGTGGGGTGATGATAGTGGCGCACCTGTAGTGCGCCATTAATGGCCAAAACAGGTGCGCCACTAATTAGCCTTTTCCTAGTAGTGGGATATGCAGGTAAAAAATCAGTAACTTAATGGATAGATAGTAGTAGTAGCCCCTGATACGTCACCGTCGTATCTATAATTTTTTATTGTTCCATGCCAATATTATTCAACTTTCATATACTTTTGGCAACTTTTTATACTATTTTTTAGGATTAACATATTGATCCAGTGCCCAGTGCCAGTTCCTGTCTGTTGCATGTTTTATGTTTCGCAGAAACCCCATATCAAACGGAGTCCAAACGGGATAAAAACGGACAGAGAATTATTTTGGAATATTTGTGATTTTTGGGAAGTAAAATCAACGCAAGACTGTGCCCGAGGTGGCCACGAGATAGGGGCCCACGCCCACTCCAGGTGGGCGCGCCCCCACCCTCCTGGGCACCCCGTAAGGTGGTTGATGCCCTTCTTTGGCCGCAAGAAAGCTAATTTTTGGAAAAAGATCTGGGCGAAAGTTTCAATCCAATCGGAGTTACGGATCTCCGAATATAAAAGAAACGGTGCATGGGCAGAATCCCAGAACGCAGAAACAGAGAGAGACAGATCCAATCTCTGAGGGGCTCTCGCCCCTCCCATCCCATGGGAGCCATGAACCAGAGGGGAAAACCTTCTCCCATCTAGGGAGAAGGTCAAGGAAGAAGAAGAAGAAGAGGGGCTCTCTCCCCCATGCTTCCGGTGGCGCCGGAACGCCGCCGGGGGCCATCATCATGACCGCGATCTTCACCAACACCTTCGCCATCTTCACCAACATCTCCATCACCTTCCCCCCTCTATCTACAACGGTCCACTCTCCCGCAACCCGCTGTACCCTCTACTTGAACATGGTGCTTTATGCTTCATATTATTATCCAATGATGTGTTGCCATCCTATGATGTCTGAGTAGATTTTCGTTGTCCTATTGGTGGTTGATGAATTGCTATGATTGTTTTAATTTGCTTGTGGTTATGTTGCTGTCCTTTCGTGCCCATCATATGAGCGTGCGCGTGGATCACACCATAGGGTTAGTTGTATGTTGATAGGACTATGTATTGGAGGGTAAGAGTGACAGAAGCTTCAACCTAGCATAGAAATTGATGCACACGGGATTGAAGGGGGACCAATATATCTTAATGCTATGGTTGGGTTTTACCTTAATGAACGTTAGTAGTTGCGGATGCTTGCTAATAGTTCCAATCATAAGTGCACAGAATTCCAAGTCAGGGATGACATGCTAGCAGTGGCCTCTCCCACATAAAACTTGCTATCGGTCTAGTAAGGTAGTCAATTGCTTAGGGACAATTTCACAACTCCTATCACCACTTTTCCACACTCGCTATATTTACTTTATTGTTTATTTATCTAAACAGCCCCTATTTTCTATTTGCGCGTTCTATACTTTCTTGCAAACCTATCCAACAACACCTACAAAGTACTTCTAGTTCCATACTTGTTCTAGGTAAAGCGAACATCAAGCGTGCGTAGAGTCGTATCAGTGGAAGATAGGACTTGATAGAGTATTTGTTCTACCTTTACCTCCTTGTTGGGTTCGACACTCTTACTTATCGAAAGAGGCTACAATTGATCCCGTATACTTGCGGGTTATCAAGACCTTTTTCTGACGCCGTTGCCGGGGAGTCATAGCGTGGGGTGAATATTCTCGTGTGTGCTTGTTTGCTTTATCACTAAGTAATTTTTATTTGCTGTTCTAAGTTGTTCTCTATCTTTAGTTATGGATATGGAACACAAAATACCAAAGAAATTAGGTGTACTTGCTGCTCATGGAGATGGGGAACCTTCTAAAACCCTCGATGATCATTATGTGAAAAATATTATGTACTACTTTGATAATCCTGAGAAAACCCTATTCAACTTTATAATGGGAGTAATGTTCGATCAACGTGAATACTTTAGGGATTATTTCTTGACACAAAAAGGGAAACTATTATGGGATCAAATTAATATGTTGCGTTGGTATGCTCGGGATCTATGCTTGAGATATGATATTACTTGTTGCTCTAGGATGAAGGCTCCACACCTTCCCTTTTCATGCAAATTTAATGATAATGAAACCTTAGCTTCTTATGCTAGAGGTATATATGATTACTATGATGTTGAGCAAATTGAAGAATTTGTTGCTTTTAAGGCTGCTTATGAAATTGAATCTCTGTTTGGAAAGTATGAAGCTTTAGATGATGAATTTTATAGGCCTGAAAATTTTGCTATATTGAAATATTGCTATGACAATTATGAATATAATTACAATATTAATTCATTTATTGAGAAAGTCTTCGCTGTCCAATAAGAGACTAATATTTTGCAGGAGGCTATGGAAGAAGAAATTGATGAAACTGTGAGCTCATTGGATGAAAAAGATGATGAGGAGAGCGAAGAACAAAAGGAGGAAGAGCGGATTAGCTACCCGTGCCCACTTTCTAATGAGAGTAACTATTCAACTCATACATTGTTTAATTTCCCTTCGTGCTTACTGAAGGATCATTGCTATGATGATTGTTATGATC
>LR880967.1:58650943-58668626 GCA_904067115.1 Aegilops sharonensis
AATTGATGAAACTGTGAGCTCATTGGATGAAAAAGATGATGAGGAGAGCGAAGAACAAAAGGAGGAAGAGCGGATTAGCTACCCGTGCCCACTTTCTAATGAGAGTAACTATTCAACTCATACATTGTTTAATTTCCCTTCGTGCTTACTGAAGGATCATTGCTATGATGATTGTTATGATCTCGTTGATTCTATTGAAATATCCCTTTTTGATGATGCTTGCTATGCTTGTGGCCAAGATGCCAATATGAATTATGGTTATGGAGATGAACTTGCTATAGTTCCTTATGTTAAACATGAAATTGTTGCTATTGCACCCACTCATGATAGTCATATTATCTTTTTGAATTCTCCAAACTACACTATATCAGAGAAGTTTGTGCTTATTAAAGAATATATTGATGGGTTGGCTTTTACCATTGCACATGATGATTTTGATAGATATAATATGCATGTTCTTGCTGCACCTACTTGCAATTATTATGAGAGAGGAACTATATCTCCACCTCTCTATGTTTCCAATATGATAAAATTGCAAGAAACTGCTTATACTATGCATTGGCCTTTACTTGGTGTGCATGATTTGTTCTTTTATTGCATGCCGATGCATAGGAAGAGATTTAGACTTCGTTATTGTTTGATATATTTTACTTTGTGCTCACTACTAAATTACAAATCATTGTTAATTAAAATTGGCTTTGATATACCTGGGATCCGGGTGGATTCATTACTTGAGCACTATATGCCTAGCTTAATGGCTTTAAAGAAAGCACTGCCAGGGAGACAACCCGGAAGGTTTAGAGATTCATTTATTTCTGTTGAGTGCTTATATATAGTTTAAAAACAAAAAAACAAAGCGGGGAACCGAAAACTTTTCAAAAAGGAAAGTGAAAGTTAGAGAGACAAGCATTGTTGAAGTGGGAGCTAGCCTTGAACTTTGTTCATGCTCACATAAACTTTGTGAATCTTAATTACAGAAAATTTTCAACAAAAATAATTATCCCCTTGTACAATTCCATTGTATTATAAAAATTATGTGCCAAGGTTTGCCTTTAGGATGTTTACAAAGCTTGTTGGTTTGTATGGTGCAGGACATAAACTTTGGCTGTAGTGCGCGATTTTACATTTTTAACTGGGACGTCAAACGGTTCTGATTCTTTTTGCACTGTCCTTCTGTATAAATTGTTTATTTTTCCTATGTTTGGTAGAAGTTTTGGGGTACCAGAAGTATGGTGGATGTTCAGATTGCTACAGACTGTTCTTTTTTTGACAGATTCTGTTTTTGATGCATAGCTTACTGGTTTTGATGAAACTATCAATTTATATTGGTGGGTTAAGCCATGGAAAAGCTATATTACAGTAGACACAATGCAAAAACAAGATATGAATTGGTTTGCAATAGTACTTAGAGTAGTGATTTGCTTTATTATACTAACGGATCTTACCGAGTTTTCTGTTGAAGTTTTGTGTGGATGAAGTGTCTTATCGAGGATGTCTCGATATGATGAAAAGGAAGAGAGGCAAGAGATCAAGCTTGGGGATGCCCGAGGCACCCCAAGTAAATATTCAAGGAGAATCAAGCGTCTAAGCTTGGGGATGCCCCGGAAGGCATCCCCTCTTTCTTCAACAAGTACCGGTATGTTTTCGTATTCGTTTCGTTCATGCGATATGTGCAAGTCTTGGAGCGTCTTCTGCATTTAGTTTTCACTTTTCTTTTATGCACCATGCTGGTATGAGATAGTCCTTGGTTGATTTATATAATTCTCATTGCACTTCACTTAAATCTTTTGAGTATGGCTTTATAGAATGCTTCATGTGCTCCACTTATATCTTTTGAAGTCTGGATTGCATGTTTCTCTTCACATAGAAAACCGCCATTTGAAGAATGCTCTTTTGCTTCACTTATATTTGTTAGAGCGTGGGCATATATTTTATAGAAAGAATTAAACTCTCTTTCTTCTGTTATATCAATTTAGAGAGATGACAGGAATTGGTCATTCACATGGTTAGTCATAAAATCCTACATAAACTTGTAGATTACTGAATATGATATGTTTGATTCCTTGCAATAGTTTTGCGATATAGAGATGATAATATGTGGGAGGTTCTCGTAGATGGTTGTGCTTAGTAAGGATATTGGTGTTAAAGTTTGTGATTCCCGTAGCATGCACGTATGGTAAAAGTTGTGTGACAAATTTGTTGCATGGGGTGCCCTTTTAATTGTCTACCTTATGTGTGGAGGTCGGGATCGCGCGATGGTTAACTCCTAACGACCCTTCCCCTAGGAGCATGCGTAGTAGTACTTTGCTTCGAGGGCAAGTAGACTTTTGCAATAAGTATATGAGTTCTTTATGACTAATGTGAGTCCATGGATTATACGCACTCTTACCTTTCCGCAATTTGCTAGCCTCTATGGTACCGTGCATTGCCCTTTCTCACCTCGAGAGTTGGTGCAAACTTCGCCGGTGCATCCAAACCCCGTGATACGATACGCTCTATCACACATAATCCTCCTTATATCTTCCTCAAAACAGCCACCATACCTACCTATCATGGCATTTCCATAGCCATTCCGAGATATATTGCCATGCAACTTCCATCATCATCATATACATGACTTGAGCATTCATTGTCATATTTCTTTGCATGATCGTAAGATAGCTAGCATGATGTTTTCATGGCTTGTCCGTTTTTTGATGTCATTGCTATGCTAGATCATTGCACATCCCGGTACACCGCCGGAAGCATTCATATAGAGTCATATCTTTTTTCGAGATATCGAGTTGTAATATTGAGTTGTAAGTAAATAAAAGTGTGATGATCATCATTATTAGAGCATTGTCCTAGTGAGGAAAGGATGAAGGAGACTATGATTCCCCCACAAGTCGGGATGAGACTCCAAACTTCATGAAAAATAAAAGAGGCCAAAGAAGCCCAAATAAAAAAAAAGAGGCCAAATAAGCCCACAAAAAAATAAAAAAAATAAAAAAGAGAAAATAAAAATGAGAGAAAAAGAGAGAAGGGGCAATGTTACTATCCTTTTACCACACTTGTGCTTCAGAGTAGCACCATGTTCTTCATATAGAGAGTCTCTTGAGTTATCACTTTCATATACTAGTGGGAATTTTCATTATAGAACTTGGCTTGTATATTCCGATGATGGGCTTCCTCAAATGCCCGAGGACTTCATGACCAAGCAAGTTGGATGCACACCCAATTAGCTTCCAGTTTGAGCTTTCATACACTTATAGCTCTTAGTGCATCTGTTGCATGACAATCCCTACTCCTCACATTGACATCAATTGATGGGCATCTCCATAGCCCGTTGATTAGCCGCGTCGATGTGAGACTTTTTTTTGTCTTCTCCACAACCTCCGTCCTCATACTCTACTCCACCTATAGTGCTATGTCCATGGCTTGCGCTCATGTATTGCGTGAGGGTTGAAAAAGTTGAAGCGCGTTAAAAAGTATGAACCAATTGCTTGGCTGAAACCGGGGTTGTGCATGATGGGAGTATTTTGTGTGGTGAAAATGAAGCATGGCCTAACTATATGATTTTGTAGGGATAGGGTTCTTTAGCATTGATATTTTCAAAGACATGATTGTTTGTTGGGATGCCCTAAGTATTATTGTTTTTATGTCAAACGAGAGACTATTGCCTTGAATCACTCGTGTCTTAATATTCATGCCATGATTAGATTACATGATCAAGGTTATGCTAGCTAGCTTTCCAGATAAAAAATTATCTTTTTTATCATTTACTACTCGAGACGAGCAGGAATTAAGCTTGGGGATGCTGATACGTCTCCGTCGTATCTATAATTTCTGATTGTTCCATGCCAATATTATTCAACTTTCATATACTTTTGGCAACTTTTTATACTATTTTTTGGGACTAACATATTGATCCAGTGCCCAGTGCCAATTCCTGTCTGTTGCATGTTTTATGTTTCGCAGAAACCCCATATCAAACAGAGTCCAAACGGGATAAAAACAGATGGAGAATTATTTTGGAATATTTGTGATTTTTGGGAAGTAAAATCAACGCGAGACGGTGCCCGAGGTGGCCACGAGATAGCTGCCCACGCCCACTCCAGGTGGGCGCCCGCCACCCTACTAGGCACCCCGTAAGGCGGTTGATGCCCTTGTTCTAATTTTTGGAAAAAGATCTGGGCGAAAGTTTCAATCCAATTGGAGTTACGGATCTCTGGATATAAAAGAAATGATGCCAGGGCAAAATCCCAGAACGCAGAAACAGAGAGAGAGACAGAGAGATAGATCCAATCTCGGAGGGGCTCTCGCCCCTCCCACGCCATGGGAGCCAAGGACCAGAGGGGAAACCCTTCTCCCATCTAGGGAGAAGGTCAAGGAAGAAGAAGAAGAAGGGGGGCTCTCTCCCCCTTGCTTCCGGTGGCGCCGGAACGCCGCCGGGGGCCATCATCATCACCGCGATCTTCACCAACACCTTCGCCATCTTCACCAACATCTCCATCACCTTCCCCCCTCTATCTACAGCGGTCCACTCTCCCGCAACCCGTTGTACCCTCTACTTGAACATGGTGTTTTATGCTTCATATTATTCTCCTATGATGTGTTGCCATCCTATGATGCCTGAGTAGATTTTCGTTGTCCTATTGGTGGTTGATGAATTGCTATGATTGATTTAATTTTCTCGTGGTTATGTTGCTTTCCTTTGGTGCCCATCATATGAGCGCGCGCGTGGATCACACCATAGGGTTAGTTGTATGTTGATAAGACTATGTATTGGAGGGCAAGAGTGACAGAAGCTTCAACCTAGCATAGAAATTGATGCATACGGGATTGAAGGGGGACCAATATATCTTAATGCTATGGTTGGGTTTTAACTTAATGAACGTTAGTAGTTGCGGATGCTTGCTAATAGTTCCAATCATAAGTACATAGAATTCCAAGTCAGGGATGACATGCTAGCAGTGGCCTCTCCCACATAAAACTTGCTATCGGTCTAGTAACATAGTCAATTGCTTAGGGACAATTTCACAACTCCTACCACCACTTTTCCGCACTCGCTATAGTTACTTTATTGTTTATTTATCTAAACAACCCCTATTTTCTATTTACGCGTTCTATAATTTCTTGCAAACCTATCCAACAATACCTACTAAGTACTTCTAGTTTCATACTTGTTCTAGGTAAAGCGAACGTCAAGCGTGCGTAGAGTCGTATCAGTGGCAGATAGGACTTCAGAGAGTATTTGTTCTACCTTTAGCTCCTCGTTGGGTTCGACACTCTTACTTATTGAAAGAGGCTACAATTGATTCCGTATACTTGCGGGTTATCAGCCCCCGAGACTTGAATCGGGTGAACCAAACCGATTTAAGGATCTTTTGATGACCACAGGTTCTCAAGGAGAAGAACAGCGCACTGACCCAGGAGATCAAAGAAATAAAGAGTGCCCCAATGTATTATGGCAATGATAAAAAACTGGAAGAAGAAGTAAAGAAACAGGCCGATGAGATAAAGAGCTTGAAGGCTCAACTCTTAGAGGCACAACAAGAAAACAAGAAATTGAAGGGAGGCATATTCGGTATGTTTTGTGAACCGTCCGGATTATTGATAGGATCATATAATGCGGACTATGTGATAATCCACAAGTATAGGGGATCAATTGTAGCCACTTTCGATAAGTACGAGTGTCGAACCCAATGAGGAGCTAAAGGTAGAACAAATATTCCCTCAAGTTCTATCGACCACTGATACAATTCTACGCACGCTTAACGTTCGCTTTACCTAAAACAAGTATGGAACTAGAAGGACTTTGTAGGTGTTGTTGGATAGGTTTGCAAGAATATAAAGAACACGTAAATAAAAACTAGAGGCTGTTTAGATAAAGACAAAATAAAGTTAGTATAGCGAGTGTGGAAAAGTGGTGGTAGGAGTTTGTGAAATTGTCCCTAAGCAATTGACTACTTTACTAGACCAATAGCAAGTTGTATGTGGGAGAGGCCACTGCTAGCATGTCATCCCTGACTTGAAATTCTTTGCATTTATGAATGGAACTATTAGCAAGCATCCGAAACTACTAACGTTCATTAAGGTAAAATCCAACCATAGCATTAAGATATATTGGTCCCCCTTCAATCCCGTGTGCATCAATTTCTATGCTAGGTTGAAGCTTCTATCACTCTTGCCCTCCAATACATAGTCCTATCAACATACAACTAACCCTATGGTGTGATCCACGCGCGCGCTCATATGATGGGCACCAAAGGACAGCACCATAACCACAAGCAAATTAAACCAATCATAGCAATTCATCAATTATCGATAGGACAACGAAAATCTACTCAGACATCATAGGATGGGAACATATCATTGGATAATAATATGAAGCATAAAGCACCATGTTCAAGTAGAGGGTACAGAGGGTTGCGGGAGAGTGGACCGCTGAATATAGATGGCGGAAGGTGATGGAGATGTTGGTGAAGATGACGGAGGTGTTGGTGTAGATCACGGTGATGATGATGGCCCCGGCGGCATTCCGGCGCCACCTGGAGAGAGGGGGAGAGAGCCCCCCTTCTTCTTCTTCTTCCTTGACCTTCTCCCTAGATGGGAGAAGGGTTTCCCCTTTGGTACACAGTCTCCATGGCGTAGGAGGGGCGAGTGCCCCTCCGAGATTGGATCTGTCTCTCTGTCTCTCTTTGTTTCTGTGTTTCAGATTCTGGCCTTTCAACGTTTCTTATATTCCCGGAGATCCGTAACTCCGATTGGGCCGAAATTTTAACACGATTACTATCCGGATATTAGCTATCTTGCGGTGAAAGGAGGACACCAATCGCCTTATGGGGTGGCCACGAGGGCCCAGGGCACGCCTGACCCCCTGGGGCACGCCCCCCTGCCTCGTGGCCCCCTCAGGCATTGTCTCGCGTTGATTCTTCTTCCCAAAAATCATAAATATTCCCAAAAAATCTCGGTCAGTTTTATCCCGTTTGGACTCCGTTTGATATGAGTTTTCTGCGAAACAAAAAAATGCAACAAACATGAACTGGCACTGGGCACTGGATCAATATGTTAGCCCCCAAAAATAGTATAAAAAGTTGCCAAAAGTATATGAAAGTTGTAGAATATTGGCATGGAAGAACTAAAAATTATAGATACAAAGGAGACGTATCACTATGATAGTTCGGTTGATACAGGTTTGTTGACCGGCTGCCTCGAGGAGGAAATGCCAGTTCTATGGAGCAACATTCTGAAGAAGCTAGCCAAGCTACATGAGCATGCTCGGAAGGCGATGAAGAATATGGCCAAAGCATTATGGCCTTCTGACGTCCCTCCAGAAAGTATGGAGGGGTTGGCTGATCTACTCAAGGGTGCCCGGCGTCGGTTCGAGCTGTGGAAGACATCCGCATTCCGTGAAGGCGCTCGAGAGGCATGGACCATGGTGAAGACACGCTATACTGGTCTCGACCCAAACCATATGGCCAGATTTGGATCTCGGGGACCCGACGGGAAGGAAATTCCCATAAGCTTGGTATATGACCAAGTGATGACATCGGCGAAATTTTCACAACAGGATTGTAAATTAGATAGCCTACTAGATGGCGTACAAAGGGAGTGAGCATTCAATTTGATGTACCCATGTACTTTATAACCGAACTTATCTCCTGCCGAATTGTATGAAAGTTTTGTCATCGCAGACATCGGCTTCCACCTCCGAACCAAAAAGTTGGAGTGTTTCCGAGACTATGTTTAACTAGTAAACATGTGGTATTGTCGGAAACCAGACAATCCGGTCGTATTGCTCAAACAGACAAAATGTGTTCGGCGGAATTATGTTATATTACTTTTTAACGTAAGAAACATCTTCCAAGAAAAATAGTTCCATTAGGGGTTCCTTTTCTTAGGCTGGGCTTGTATCTAATGTATAGACAACCACTTTTATGCGTTATTCCGAAAACATCATGTTGAATATGTGCCACCCCATTATTCTCTTAAGAACGCTAGCTTTTGGCTTCACCCGTCTGAGGTACAGCACCGGATAACCCGGTTGTAACAATCGCAGAGGCGCTCCCTTTACACCGTCTGAGGCAACCTAGCTTGGCAAAAACTTAAGTCATAGAGGTGCATAAAATGGCAGAACAACAGATAGTATATATGGATACAAGAAGCTTATAAGCTTTGTAATAAAATGCTTCTTTTAAAAGAAGCCCCCATGTATGGTGGGATGTATACATTTAAAGATGCATACCCCCAGCAATGCGGTTTATCCGAACATACAATATAAGGAGAGAAAGGTAAAGAGGGTAAAAAGAAAGAGAAAATGGAAAAAACCTAGTTTTAAACATAGACCTAAGGAGGGCGAATTATGCGTAAAATCTTAGGAGCCGGGTGACGTTCCATGGGTTCGGCTCAAGGCGATTATCCTCCGCATTGCGAAGGCGATAGACTCCTCCAGTAAGGATTTCATCAATAATGAAGGGGCCCTCCCATTTTGGTTTGAGCTTATCCTTTTTCTTCTCCGAGAGGCCTAGAACATGTTCTCCGATGTTGTATGTTTTAGCCCACACTTTTCTGCTTTGGTAACGCCTAGCCTGTTGTTGATAGAATGCGGAACGGGCCTTGGCTACATCGCGCTCCTCTTCAAGTCCATCTAGGTCATCCTGCCGATCTAGTTTGGCTTCTTTCTCTTCGTACATGCGCACTCTAGGTGAGTCATGAATAATATCATAGGGCAATACGGCCTCTGCGCCGTACTCCATAAAGAAGGGTGTGTATGCGGTCGTTCGATTGGGCGTGGTCCGGAGTCCCTAGAGTACGAAATCGAGTTCCTCAACCCAGTGCTTATCCAATTCTCGTAAAGAGTGCACTAGTCTGGGTTTAATACCACTCCTGATCAGCCCATTGGCCCGGTTAACTTGGCCATTCGTTTAAGGGTGGTACCCAGATGCATAGTCGAGTTTAATTCCCAACTTAGCGCACCAGGTTTTCACCTCATCAGTGGTGAAGTTAGAGCCATTATCAGTGATGATACTGTGCGGACACCATAACTATGGACTACGCCTGATATAAAATCAATAACTAGTCCGGCCTCAGTTGTTTTGACTGGTTTGGCTTCTATCCATTGAGTGAATTTATCTACCATGACTAGTAAGTATTTCTTTTTGTGGCTTCCCCCTTTAAGGGGTTCGACCATGTCAAGCCCCCAAATCGCAAAGGTCCAAGTAATGGGGATTGTTCTTAATGCGATGGGAGGCATGTGGCTCTGATTGGCGAAAAGTTGACAGCCCACGCAACGTTGGACAAGGTCTTGAGCGTCAGCTCGAGCCATAGGCCAGAAAAAACCTTTCCGGAACGCCTTACTTACAAGGGCACAGGTTGCACCGTGATGACTGCTGAGACCGGCATGTATCTCTGCCAAGAGCTGCCTTCCCACCTCTTCGGAGATACACCTTTGAAGGACTCAGGTTGTACTTCTTTTGTATAGCTCGCTCACATGTTCTTTGAAGGCTTTGGAGCGCCGAACTATGCATTGCGCCTCGTTTTGATCGTCTAGGAGTTCTTGCCTATTAATGTAGGCCAAGTAAGGTTCAGTCCAAGGAGCGATAACCGCCATGATCTCATGAGCAGAGGGTGTTATCATGATATCCAAACCCTCGATGTTGTCCGCATTGTGTTCGGCGGTTGGGGTGTGATCAGGTCTGTGTTGCCTTCGCCGCTCTCCCCCTGCCACACCACAGATGGCTTAAAGACCCGCTCCACGAAGGTGTACGGTGGCACGGGGTCACGTTTAGCGCCCATACGAGCAAGGATCTCGGCTGCCTGATTACATTCTCGGCAACATGATGGAATTCGAGTCTCTCGAACCGAGCTGACAGTTTTAATATGGCGTTTCGGTATGCCATCATTTTTGGGTCCTTCGCATCAAACTCTCCATTGATGTGTGAAATTGGGAGGTTTGAATCACCGCGCACCTCTAAGTGTTTTATGCCCATGGAGACGGACATACGAAGACCGTGCAGTAGCGCCTCGTATTCGGCTGCATTATTAGAGTCCGTATACATGATTTGCAATATGTAGCGGACTGTGTCCCCAGTGGGAGATGTGGGGATTACGCCAGCCCCCAGTCCGACCAGCATTTTGGAGCCATCTAAGTACATGACCCAATTAGAATATGAGTTGTACTCTTTAGGGAGTTCGGCTTCCGTTCATTCGGCTATAAAGTCGGCCAATACCAGGGATTTAATATCCCGGCGTGGCTTGTATATGATTTCGAACGGTAATAGCTCGATGGCCCACTTTGCTATGCGGCCAGTGGCATCCCTGTTATTAATGATGTCATTGAGTGGCATCTCGGATGCCACTGTGACTGAAAACTCTTGAAAGTGGTGCCGAAGTTTGCGAGACGCCATGAAGACAATGTAGGCTATCTTCTGATAGTGCGGGTATCGGGATTTGCAGGGTGTAAGGACCTCCGAAACATAGTAAACTGGGTTTTGGGTGGGGAATTTATGTCCCTCCTCCCCTCGCTCGACGACAAGGACGATGCTAACTACTTGGTAAGTTGCAGAAATGTATAATAACATAGGATTTCCAACGCCAGGTGTGACCAAGATTGGGTTGCTTGAGAGAAGGGCCTTTATTTCTTCCAATCCGTCTATGGCTGCATCCATCCATTTGAAGTTATCAGTACGACGCAGTAGCTTGTATTATGGCAATGCCTTTTCTCCTAATTTGGAGATAAATCGGCTTAAAGCCGTGACGCACCCAGCTAGTTTCTGGACCTGCTTTAGGTCTGTTGGCGTGGCCAATTGTGATAGAGCTCGGATTTTTGCTCAGTTTGCCTCAATTCCTCTATGGGAAACAATTAACCCCAGCAACTTTCCGGCTGGAACTCTGAAGACACATTTTTCCGGATTAAGCTAGATGTCGTATGTTCGGAGATTGTCGAAGGTGAGGCGAAGGTCATCCACCAGGGACTCGACGTGTTTTGTTTTAATGACCACATCGTCCACGTATGATTTGACTGTTTTTCCTATTTGCTTTTTTAGGCATGTTTGAATCATGTGCTGGTAGGTGGCCCCGACATTTTTGAGTCCGAAGGGCAATGAAGCAGAAGGGACCGTAAGGGGTGATGAATGCGGTTGTAGCTTGGTACGATTCCTTCATCTGAATCTGATGGTATCCGGAATAAGCATCGAGGAAACACAGCGAATCGTGTCCTGTAGTTGCATCGATAATTTGGTCAATGCGGGGTAATGGGAAGGATCTTTGGGGCAAGCCTTGTTGAAGTCCTTGAAGTCGACACACAGGCGCCAAGATTTGTCCTTTTTAGGGACCATAACCAGATTGGCTAGCCAATCCAGATGTTTGATTTCCCTAATGAACCCAACCTCTAGTAACTTGGCTAGCTCTTCTCTCATAGCTTGACGTTTGGGTTCAGAGAATCTCCGTAGTGTCTGCTTCACGGGTTTAAATCCCTTGATTATATTGAGCCTGTGTTCGGCCAGTCTGCATGGGATGCCGGGCATATCTGAAGGATGCCAGGCGAAGATATCCCAATTCTCGCGCAAGAATGCGTGTAGGGCGGCGTTCACTGCCGGATCCAGCTGTGCCCCGATGGATGCTGTTTTATTGGGGTCCGTCAGGTGCACTTGGAATTTTACTATTTCCTCGGCTGGATTGAAAGAGCTGGACTTGGATCTCTTATCAAGGATCACGTCGTCCCTATCCACCATAGCTCGTAGGGTGGTCAATTCTTCTACCACTAGGGCTTCAGACAGTGCCTCAAGGGCCAAGGATGATGTCTTGTTTTCGGCACGGAGAGCTTTGTCAGGTCACTTGAGACTATAGTGATTCCATTAGGGCCGGGCATTTTGAGCTTCATGTACCCATAATGGGGTATGGCTTGAAAGCGTGAGAAGGCGTCCCGGCCGAGGATAGTGTGATACCCACTATTAAAGGAGACCATATGGAAGAGAAACTCTTTGGACCTATAGTTCTATGGTGTGCCGAACACCACATCCAGTTTGATTTTTCCCGAGCAGTGTGCCTCTCGACTGGGGATAATACCTCGAAAGGTAGTGTCACTTTGCTCGATGTGTGACCTATCCATCTCCATCTTATCGAGAGTGTCCTCATAGATGAGGTTAAGTCCACTACCGCTGTCCATTAGTACTTTGGTAGACTGTAAACCATCAACAATGGGGTTTAGCACCATGGCGGCAGATGCCCGGACGGACCGAGCCTTCGGTTCGTCTTCGGCCGTAAAGGTTATTGCTGTGTCGTTCCATGGGCTCAGTTCGGTGACTTGACGGACTTCGGCGAGGTTACGAAGCGCCCGTTTACCTCGGTTGTTAGACGAGATTGTCTTGAAGACTGTCAGGACATTGAAGTTGTCCTTCTCTGGTGAATATCCTTCTAGGTTGTGGTGAGGATTGACTCTCCACTTTTTTCTACCTGTCGGCGTACCCAGCATGCCCGGAGGCTATGGGTTGGGACTGTGTGTGGAGTAGTATGGATTGGGCAGGGTTTGTCCAATAGTTCGTCAAGAATGGACCTATGTCCCATGAAGGGCTTGTCCTTCCTGCCTGTAGCCCGTTGGTCAGGTAACACGCAGGGGTATATTCTTTTAGCCTGGGCCGCACTCTGCATCGAGGTAGCTGGCTCAAGTTGACTTTTCTGGGCCCTCCATATGCTTTCCATCGCACAGTACGTTTGTACTACTTGCGAGAACTCCGTGAAGCTCTATATGTGGCGGCGATCGAGGGCATTCAATATCCCTTCATCTGTGCAGTTATGGTGGAAGAACGAAACTACGTCATCGTCGGAACAGTCCTTGATCTTGTTTTTAACAAGCAGGAATCTGGTCCAAAAGTGGTGGACCATTTCCTGGGGCTGTTGCCACACATACATCCGGTCATATATATCCGGAGGACCTGAGTTGCTTGGAGAGTATAGATTGTGGTGGGTGGGTGGGTTGAATTTTAGATCATGTCCCACGTCCGTGTTCGGAGTCGGTATGGCTTCCGCGGTAACCGGTTTGGGTCCGGCTAAGAGCGAAGGCTCTTGCGACCCTGCCACTGAACCAGAGTCCGGCGGGAGTAAAGTCCCTTACGAATGGGAAGTATCCGGCTCAGGGGATTCGGGGACCCGAACATACTTGGTCCTCAATATGGGGGTAGTCATCGGTGGCCGGTTCCTTGACTATCGCCACGAAGTTGGTGACCGGTGGGTGATTAATTTTCCCCTGGTCGGGCTTGAGCCCGATCTGATCATAGTCCATTGAGACCCCCAAGGCAGCGATGCGGTCTAGTAGTTCTTTTAATGACGAAATATCTGTCATATCCAATTTTTCAGAGTACTTGGGGTCAACGCGAGGACGGTGTCCCGCAGCCATGAGAGGAGTTGCGGGCTCGATGGCCGCCCGTGCCCTCATGGTAAAACCACCGAACCGGAGGGTCTGCCCTGAAGCTAGGCACCCACCGGAAGTGATGTTGTCGTTGATGACTAGGCGAGGCATGGATTGCTTTTAGCAGACAACACAACGGAGCTCTGAATAAAAGCACCAATGTCGGTGTCAAAACCGGCAGATCTCGGGTAGGGGGGCCCAACCTATGCGTCTAAGAATCAATGGTAATAGGAGGCTAGGGGACACGATGTTTACCTAGGTTCAGGCCCTCTTAATGGAGGCAAAACCCTAATCCTGCTTTATTATGATTGTCGAGTATGAAGATTACAAGAGTTGATCTACCTCGAGATCGTGATGGCTAACCCTATATGTCTAGCCTCTGAGGATTCCGATGATGGTGAAAAAGTTGCCTTCTGCGGACTAACCTCCCCAATTTATATACACACCGAAAGGGGTCTATTGATTGTACAAAGTCGGTTTATCAAGGAAGGAAACCTCCAAACTCTATTATTGTCGTCCATGTGTTAAGAAGTCGCATCCGGACACGGTAGATGATATTCGACGTGATCCTGTAAAGCCCATGCAACCTGGCCCAAACTCCTAGGTCGAACATCTAAGGACCCCCAAATCTAGGACTCCCTCAGTAAGCTTATGTCATACAGTGGGTGTCTGGTACTAATAAACTCAGTGCTCATGAGTCTGGTGATGTTCCTTTTGTCCTTCTTTAAAGTACATGTAGGGGTGCGGAAAAGGCTGGACTTTTATCGATACAATTCTTTTGGCAGTGTAATGAAATAAAGAGAAAATATAGGCTTACTAAATTGTATATCATTTGTAGGTCGAAGGACCAGGGCGGTCTTGGGATTGAGATTTAGAGGTAAAGAGCAGATGTTTGCTCAGTAAATAGTTGTATAGACTTTCTGTTGAGACCGAAGGCACGTGGGTACAAATTTTACGTAATAAGTACCTACAATCTAAGACCTTGGCCCAGGCTACCACTAGACCCAATGATTCACCTTTCTGGAAAGTGTTGATGAGAACGAACGTAGCTTTCTTCCATGGAACTAAATTTGTCAATGGAAACGGTAATTCGACTATGATTTTGGGAGGATACATGGTTAGGGGAGACACCTTTAGCCACACAATATCCGTCTCTCTATAACATTGTATAGCATAAGGAGGCTAACATTTCTATCGTATCATAGTCCAATCATCTAAATATTCAATTCCGAAGATCTTTAGTAGGAGACCGGTGGGAAGCATGGCTATATCTGGTGAGAAGGTTGATGAATGTTAACCTCTTAGATGAGCCTGATAGTATTCACTGGACATTAACTATGAATGGCATCTTCTCAATGAAATCTATGTATTTGGACCTATTCAACTCTTGTCCGATTATGAAATTGATGCATATTTGGAAGATCAAAGTGGCAATAAGAATCAAGGTCTTCATGTGGTTTGTCCACAAGGAGGTGGTTCTGACTACAGATAACTTGGAAAATCATAATTGGGAGGGTAGTCAAAGATATAACTTTTGTGATCAAGATGAAACTATAAAACACCTCTTTCTTGATTGCCTGCTGGCCAAACTTCTATGGTATTCGGTTCATATAGCCTTTAATTTCACCCCTTCAAATATTATTCACACATTATTTGGGACATGGATAAATGAAGTAGAGAAAAATATAGCGAGACATATTCAGATAGGAGTATGTGCATTACTTTGGGCTATATGGAAATTATAGAAATGATATGGTTTTTAACAGACAAACTCGTATAAATTTTTTGCAAGTTATCTACAAGGCCACTGCTTGGATCCGTACGTGGTCGTTACTCACACCCGCGGAAGCCAGGGATCCTTGGATTACTGGGTCTACCCGATGGGAGATGGTAGCTCGGTATATGTTTGCCAGTAATCCATCTCTCATGGTTGTATATTGCCATGTTGTAATACTTGCAGAAACTATGGATAGAGACTTAGAAAAAGAAGAGTTGTTGGGGGATATAATTTGCGACGGAGGTGATATCACCTTGTCATTTCTCAACGACACCGATGGTGAGGAAAGGGAGGATGACGGCTCCGGTGATCCAATGGAGGAGGAAGGAGATCATGACGACTCCGGTGACTGAATGGAGGAGGGAGCCTTAACCGTTGCCAAGTACGGCGAGGTATATATATATATCTATTAATTAAGCCTCTGCGGACTAGATGCATTGATTGTTTTGTATGTACTATATTAACACTTATTTCTTCTTTTAGCCCTCTGGATCAAGACAAACTTCGGTAAGGAGACGAGGCCCAAAGAAAAGGTTGGGCCAGGATGAAAGGTTCACGATCAAAGTAGTCGCTCGAGATGGCCAACCGATTGCTCCCAAGTGAACCCAGGACACATTTATACATTAGTGCGGAGTTGTTGTTAGGGACAATGTTCCTATCAGCATCCAAGGGTGGAATAAGAAGGACCCTGAAGTTTTTTATGTCCAGGATAGACAGAAAGATGATCTTTGGAACTCGCTGATGACAAATTTCAGCCTACCACCAGAGGCGGATCTGAATAAGGTTAAGGCATTTGCCCTCAAGAAGATGGAAGAACTATTCAAGAACTAGAAGAAAGATTTGAAGAAAAAGTTTGTCGACAAAGACAAGACTCCAGAATTTACTGGTCAATATGAGAAGATAAAAGATCACTAGCCTGCATTTGTGGCCTAAAAGAAATAGGAGAAGGCTCGGCAAAGGTCACAGACAAATAAACAAAATGCTGCAAAGAAGTATCCCCATGTTACAGGGTCAGGTGGCTACAGCAAAACCCGGCCTACATGGGAGAAAGCTGAGCAAGACCTCCTTGCTAAAGGGGTCCAACCAGTGTCATTGAACTAGCCAGATCGGGCAAGGACTTGGTTCTTCAGGGTTGGGGGAACTTCAGATCCAGAATCAGGGAAGTGTGTTTTCTCAAAAGCTCAACTTGCAATACCGTCAAAAATCTTGAGGAAGCAATCAAGGAAGCGGAGGGAGGAAGGTTCTATCCCAATAGAGAGAAGGATGGGCTATCCAAGGCCCTCGAGTATCCTGAACACCTTGGACGAACACGAGGCACATCAGGCTCCATTCCGTGGGTGCATGAGTTTCCTGACAACACTAGTTATAGAAGCCGAGAGAGAAAGAAGAAAGATGAATCAAGCGAAATGCAGAAGGTCAATGAAAGATTAGCGAAGCTAGAGGAACTTGAGAGCCAGCAAGCTACCAGCCAACCATTTCAGTGGAACAAAGATCCTTCATTCGACACTACCCCCGAAGCTACCCCACCATCTTATCGGAGAAGCAGTGTGGCTTCCATGAAGCTCGTTCATCCTGACGGCTCCTCGCTACCTCGTGGATAGTATCACGAAGAATGAATATTTTGTGCTAATGGCGAAATGCCATAACCTGAACCTGAAGGTGGCGGTCGGCTTTGTCTTACCTCTTCTAGCCAAGGGAACTTTCCATTGCTGTCTGATTCCACACGGCTTTGCTATTGTCTGGGTGGATGAAATAATGAACGAATTTGAAGGGCTGGAGCTTGAGTACCCTACAGGTGAAGGGGAGATTCTTCTGGAAAATGCCTTAAGGATTACCTATCTATGGAGAAAGGAGAACATCAGGCTTCCAAACTGGACGCTACCTCAGCATACTCAGCCGGATCCTTAGCAGACTCCTCACAGTCCAGCTCTTCTATCTCCAATGCGTGAGTCATCTCCGGCGCGTCAGCCCTCTTTGCCGTCTCAGTGGACTCTAACGGAGGAGGCCCTGAGCAGAATCCTCCTCCGCCTCAGCTGTCTCCGGCACGTCAACCGTCTCGGCTGCCTCAATTGTCTTCGGCGCGTCAGCCATCTCCGCCGCCTCAGTGGGCTCTACCGCCTCAGTGGGCTCCGACGCGTCAGCGGACTCTGCCGCCACAGCAATGATGGAAGAGAGCCGCCCCGCTCCGTCTGGTAGCAGTACAACATGCAAGAAATTCAGAGCTGGTCCAAGCCTCAGGGCTCCTCCAAAGTTACCATATGAGAGGACTAACGAGGAAAATAAGGACATTGTGGTTGCCGAAGTGTAGGCCCATTTTGCACGGAAACCTCCACCTCTGAAGGAAATAATAGATCCGATGAAAGCAAAGCGCACTCCGGATGCCTTTAAGAGACCACCACCACCTTCGCCGCAATCACACTATGACCGTTGTATTGGAAAGACATATGATGAAGGAAGCGGTTGGGAAGTACTACCAGTGCTGCAAGATGAACTGGGAAAACAATTCCCTAGCTCAGCGA
>LR880967.1:58668943-58684693 GCA_904067115.1 Aegilops sharonensis
CCCCCGCTCAAGGTGTCTAGCGATATCGCTAATCATCCAGGGCTAGCGCCCGGTACCACTCTTGGTGAATACGTGGGCGATGATGTGCAGTTTGAAATTGCCGAGGTAGAGCCCTTTAGATACGAGCATGAGAAGCCTCTCGTGAAACCTGATCAACTCCCGCAGCTACCAGCGATGATGTGAAGATTGCATGAATGGTACTTGGAAACCTGTAGCAAGGATGGGACCGACAGTATGTTGCTGGGAATTAAAGATGAGAACGACTTCATTGGAGTCGACCTGATGCGTGTTAAATTTGTGGAATTATTTAATTTATTCAATATAGACGTGATCGACAAAATTCTTATGAGTTTGTACTGTCTGTAAGTATTATTTCTGTAATTAACTCTCTAGCTCGGCTCTTTCATTGCATGTATGTATAATTATCCTCACTATATTATGCAGATTGAAGATAATCGAATGCAAAAGAGGACAAATCAATGACATAGGGTTCATTAGCTGAAATACCGTAAATGAATGGACGGTACAAAACATAACCGAAGTTACTGAGGGAAACTTGCTAAACGCGTTCCTTCAACATCAAAACAAAAGGGAAATATTGTTTACTTACAACTTTAGGTGAGTGCTACTGTCTTTTGCATATTTCGTTGTGCTTACTCGAGGTTAAGTGTAACTGATGAGTTATGTGTGTGTAGCTTCCACTTTATTCTGTTATCCACTAAGATTGACGGGGGAGTAATAACTGTCTTAGACTCGAGACGTAAAGATCCTAAGCTATGGGCGGTGTCGTGGGAACGGATCTGAAAGTTAGGATGCAAACGAGTCGAGTTAGAGCGAGTTGAACTTGGCTCAGCTTTACTTATATTCAAATTCGACCGAGCTCATACTGAGTGAAGCTCAAGGTCGAGCTGTAGAACATGACTCATGCTCAGCTTCTAACGATCTCGAGTTGATTACGAGCTAAATGAGAGGATAAAAATTATAAAATCTACAACTATTATTCCAACTAGATAAGGCAGAACACGACATAAAAGAGTAGTACAAGATATTATTTCAATCAAAACATTATTCAGAGATCCTTCATTTATTTATAAACTATAGTACCAACTAGATGACGTGAAAGTGAAAAAAGGCTTACTCCAACTGAAGGTACGTCCATCTCATCTTTCTCAGGAGAGCTCATCATCATGGATGAAAGAAAAGAAAAACCAAGGTGCATATGCTTGAGAACTTTTGCTAGAAAAGACACAATATTTAACACATGGCCGACTGTATACCATAATAAGGCCTAAATACTCTCTACACTTAATTAAGCTTCCATATTTGCTCGTCAATAAAATGGAGGTAAATCATAGACGACCCTATATGGTAATAAATTATCCTATTTCCATTTAATATTTGGCACGTTCATTTAACATGATGATATTATGCCGAGCCATTGAGGTAAAATCGAATGAGCCAGTATAGGCTCAAAATCGGCTCCTTTCTTGACCGAGCTACAGAAATTGTTCGTACTCAACTTGTTTCTTTCCTAGTCGATCTCCAGTTGAGCCAAAAAATGAGTCGCTCTCGAGCGGCTCATGAGCCTCGAGCTTTTCTTGTAGCCCTACTGACAGTAGAGTTGGGGGGTACGTTGGAGAGGGATAAGCCTAGCTACGGCGAGGTTGTACACTCAGATTTATGAGTTCAAGCCCCTCTCGGAGGAGGTAATAGCCCTATGTACGTATCGGCGCCGCAGAGGCTTTGTTTGATTGGAGTGTTGAGTTACAGGGGGTGCGAACGCTTGCGCCTGAGGGGAGGGGCGTCTTATATAGAGTACCCCAACCCCTCGCAGTCCTTAGTTAAACAAGGGTTCAATGAGAGAATAATGTCACAAATGTTACTGGTAACACCCGTGTTTAATGATCTTTATGGTGATCTTTAAGGTGACAGAGTGAATGTCCGACCATTGCCATCCAGAGGTGACCCTAGGTCTTCTTTCCTTCGAGTGAACTCTTTTACTCTGAGTGAATAATGATGGTCAAGTGGAATTGGGGTATCGGAGTGGATCTACTGTCGAGTGGGTTGCACCCTGTGATAATTTCAGTCGGTATCTTCTTTCTATCTTTGCAGGCCTTGGCCTCTTGTGTAGTGTCCTTGGGTAGGGCATATAGGTCAGGCCTAGGTCCCTACCCTAGGTACATGCCATCGTCATTAGCCCCCGAATGGACTGAGGAACATGTGAGGGCGGATTGAAGTTGATTTCGACCCGACCCAATGTCTCGGAGACACTTTTTTTATGGTCCGAAGTATGCGAGTTGTTTTAATCCTTCGCTAGTCGCCCTGATCGATTTTGGCTTCTTGAGTATCCGAGTGAAATAAACAACATAGCATTGAGAAAATTGGATTTGGATATCTCTGAGCGATCGACTGATTCACTGGTTCCGGATTCTGCGGGATTTTGAAATTTGGAGAAGCGCGCGGGCCAGCCCAGCATGATAAGCGGGGAAACTGGGGGTGGACTCCTCGTTCTTTGCTCCGCCTTTTTTGCTACGTATCGGGCCAGCGCTGGTTGTGGGATGCACCGAGATTGCGCAGGCCCACAGGTCAGTCACTTGAATGCGCGGGTAAAAAAGTCGACATGGCCGAGGGGTGCAACAATGTCCTCCACACTTCCCCTTTCTTCCGCATCTCTCCGCCTCTCCGACCTCAGCACAACGCCTCTCGGCTCATTCCCATCGACCACCGCGGAGATGGCAAAGGACAAGACGAATGCCCTAGAGCGCTCCAAGAAGGGGGGCCATGGCCAAGAAGGGTTGGAGCTCACGGTCCGTGTGGGAGTCCAGGATTAGGGGGTCCTCGGGCGTCCGATCTATTGATGTGTGCTACGTCGCGAGCTTGCGTTGGTTTTCCTTGAAGAGGAAAGGGTGATGCAGCAATAGTAGCGTAAGTATTTCCCTCAGTTTTTGAGAACCAAGGTATCAATCCAGTAGGAGGCTCCTCAGAAGTCCCACGCACCTACACAAACAAACAAGAACTCGCAACCAACGCAATAAAGGGGTTGTCAATCCCTTCACGGCCACTTGCGAAAGTGAGATCTGATAGAGATAAAATGATAAGATAAATATATTTTTGGTAGTTTATAATACAGATAGGAAAAGTAAAGATGCAAATAAAAGTAGATTGGAAGCTTATATGATAAAAGATAGACCCGGGGGCCATAGGTTTCACTAGTGGCTTCTCTCAGGATAGCATAAGTATTACGGTGGGTGAACAAATTACTATTGAGCAATTGATAGAAAAGCGAATAATTATGTGATTATCTAGGCAAGATTAAGTATATAGGCATCACGTCCGTGACAAGTAGACCGACTCCTGCCTGCATCTACTACTATTACTCCACACATCGACCGCTATCCAGCATGCATCTAGAGTATTAAGTTCATAAGAACAGGGTAACGCATTAAGAAAGATGACATGATGTAGAGGGATAAACACATGCAATATGATATAAATCCCATCTTTTTATCCTCGATGGAAACAATACAATAAGTGCCTTGCTGCCCCTGCTGTCACTGGGAAAGGACACCGCAAGATTAAACCCAAAGCTAAGCACTTCTCCCATTGCAAGAAAGATCAATCTAGTAGGCCAAACGAAGCTGATAATTCGAAGAGACTTGCAAAGATAACTAAATCACACATAAAAGAATTCAGAGGAGATTCAAATATTTCCCATAGATAAACTTGATCATAAACCCACAATTCATCGGATCTCGACAAACACACCGCAAAAGGAGTTACATCGAATAGATCTCCAAGAAGATCGAGGAGAACATGATATTGAGATCCAAAAAGATAGAAGAAGCCATCTAGCTAATAACTATGCACCCGAAGGTCTGGGTAAACTGCTCAGAACTCATCGTAGGGGCTATGGTGTTGATGTAGAAGCCCTCCATGGTCGATTCCCCCTCCGGTGGAGCACCGACGAAGGCTCCAAGATGGGATCTCGCGGATACAGAAGGTTACGGCGGTGGAAAAAGTTTTTCGTGGTCTCCTATGATGTTCTCGGGGTACGTGGGTATATATAGGAGGAAAAGTAGGTCGGTGGACGCCCGAGGGGCCCACAAGATAGTGGGTGCGTCTAGTAGTGGGGGCGCGCCCGCCACCCTCATGGCTTCCTTGATTGCTTCTTGACTTCCACTCCAAGTCCTCTGGACCACGTTCGTTCCAAAAATCACGCTCCCGAAGGTTTCATTCCGTTTGGACTCCGTTTGATATTCCTTTTCTTCGAAACACTAAAATAGGCACACAAAAAACAGCAATACGGGCTGGGCCTCCGGTTAGTAGGTTTGTCCCAAAAATGATATAAATGTGTAAAGTAAAGCCCATAAACATCCAAAACTGGTAATATAATAGCATGGAACAATCAAAAATTATAGATACGTTGGAGACGTATAAAGCATCCCCAGCTTAATTCCTTCTCGTCCTCGAGTAGGTAAATGATAAAAACCGAATTTTTGATGTGGAATGCTACCTAGCATAATTCTCAATGTAATTTTCTTTATTGTGGCATGAATGTTCAGATCCAAATGATTCAAAATAAAAGTTCATATTGACATAAGAAATAGTAATACTTCAAGCATACTAAAAAAAGCAATCATGTCTTCTCTAAATAACATGGCTAAAGAAAGTTCATCCCTACAAAATCATATAGTATGTTTCATTTTCATCACACAAAATACTCCCATCAAGAACAACCCCGGTTTCAGCCAAGCAATTGGTTCATACTTTTTAACGCGCTTCAGCCATTTTCAACTCTCACGCAATACATGAGCGTGAGCCATGGATATAGCACTATGGGTGGAATAGAATATGATGATGGAGGTTGTGTGGAGAAGACAAAAAAAGAGAAAGTCTCACATTCACGAGGATAATCAACGAGCTATGGAGATTCCCAACAATTGATGTCAACATGAGGAGTAGGGATTGCCATGCAACAGATGCACTAGAGCTATAAATGTATGAAATCTCAACAAAAGAAACTAAGTGGGTGTTGATGACCCGCAAGTATACGGGATAATTGTAGCCTCTTTCGATAAGTAAGAGTGTCAAACCCAACGAGGAGCTAAAGGTAGAACTAATACTCTCTCAAGCCCTATCTTCCACTGATATGACTCTACGCACGCTTAGTGTTTGCTTTACCTAGAACAAGTATGACACTAGAAGTACTTTGTAGGTGTGATAGGATAGGTTTGCAAGATAATAAAGAACACGTAAATATAAAGTAGGGGCTGTTTAGATAAAGAAGTAATAAAGTAAATATAGCGAGTGTGGAAAAGTGGTGGTAGGAGTTGTGAAATTGTCCCTAAGTAATTGACTACATTACTAGACCGGTAATCACTATTGCAATTCTATTTGAGGGAGAGGCATAAGCTCACATACTTTATCTACTTGGATCATATGCACTTATGATTGGAACTCTAGAAAGCATGTGCAACTACTAAAGATTCATTAAGGTAAAACCCAACCATAGCATTAAAGTATCAAGTCCCCTTTATCCCATACGCAAACAACCTACTTACTCGGGTCTGTGCTTCTGTCACTCATGCCGCCCACCATAAGCAAATCATAAACATATTGCAAACCCTACAGCGGGAATCCCTCACGCTTCCGCAACACAGAGGGCACAATAGGACAGCACCAATAATAAAACATGCAACTCAAACCAATCATAGCATTTCATCAATCACCGATAGGACAACGAAAATCTACTAAGACATCATAAGATAGCTATACATCGTTGGGAAATAATATATAGCGTTGAGCACCATGTTTAAGTAGAGATTACAGCGGGTAATAGAGGGGTTACACCGCTGCATAGAGGGGGAAGATTTGGTGATGATGGCGGTGAAGTTGTTGGTGAAGATCGCGGTGATGATGATGGCCCCCGGCGGTGTTCCGGCGCCACCGGAAGCAAGGGGGAGAGAGCCCCCCTTCTTCTTCTTCTTCTTCCTTGACCTTCTCCCTAGATGGGAGAAGGGTTTCCCCTCTGGTCCTTGGCTCCCATGGCGTGGGAGGGGCGAGAGCCCCTCCAAGATTGGATCTATCTCTCCGTTTCTGCGTTCTGGAATTCTGCCCTGGCACCGTTTCCTTTATATCTAGATATCCGTAACTCCGATTAGATTGAAACCTTCGCCCAGATCGTTTTCCAAAAATTAGCTTTCTTGCGGCCAAAGAAGGGCATCAACCGACTTACGGGTGGCCCACGAGGGTGGGGGGCGCGCCCACTTTAAGTGGGTGTGGGCCCCTATCTCGTGGCCACCTCGGGCATCATCTCGCGTTGATTCTTCCTCCCAAAAATCACAAATATTCCAAAATAATTATCTGTCCGTTTTTATCCCGTTTGGAGTCCGTTTGATATGGGGTTTCTGCGAAACATAAAACATGCAACAGACAGGAACTGGCACTGGGCACTGGATCAATATGTTAGTCCCAAAAAATAGTATAAAAAGTTGCCAAAGAAATATGAAAGTTGTAGAATATTGGCATGGAACAATAAAAAATTATAGATACGACGGAGATGTATCAGCATCCCCAAGCTTAATTCCTGCTCGTCCTCAAGTAGGTAAATTATAAAAAAAAGATAATTTTTGATGTGGAATGCTACCTAGCATAATCTTGATCATATGTCTAATCATGGCATGAATATTAAGACACGAGTGATTCAAAGCAATAGTCTATCATTTGACATAAGAAAATAATATTTCGAGCTTACTAATAAAGCAATCATGTCTTTTCAAAACAACAAGGCCAAAGCAAGCTTATCCCTACAAAATCATATAGTTTGGCCATGCTTCATTTTCGTCACACAAAATGCCCCCATCATGCACAACCCCCATGACAAGCCGAGCAATTGGTTCATACTTTTTAACGCGCTTCAGCTTTTTCAACCCTCACGCAATACATGAGCGCAAGACATTGATATAGCACTATAGGTAGAATAGCATATGATGGTGGATGTTTATATGGAGAAGACAAAAAGGGAGAAAGTCTCACATCAACGCGGCTAATCAACGGGCTATGGAGATGCCCATCAATTGATGTCAATGCGAGGAGTAGGGATTGCCATGCAACAGATGCACTAGAGCTATAAGTGTATGAAAGCTCAACAAAAGAAACTAAGTGGGTGTGCATCCAACTTGCTTGCTCATGAAGACCTAGGGCATTTGAGGAAGCCCATCGTCGGAATATACAAGCCAAGTTCTATAATGAAAATGCCCACTAGTATATGAAAGTGACAATATAGGAGACAATCTATATGAAGAACATGGTGCTACTTTGAAGCACAAGTGTGGAAAAAGGATAGTAACATTGCCCCTTTTCTTTTCTTTTCTTTTCTTTTCTTTTTTTATTTTTTTAATTTTTTTCTCTTGGTGGGCTTCTTTGTCCCCCTTTTTTATTTAGGCTTCTTTGGCCTTTCCTTTTTTTCTTTTTTCTTTTTTATGGGGCAATGCTCTATAATGATGATCATCACACTTTTATTTACTTACAACTCGATATTACAACTCGATACTAGAACAAAGATATGAATCTATATGAATGCTTTCGGTGGTGTACCGGGACGTGCAATGATCTAGCGTAGCAATGACATCAAAAAACGGACAAGCAATGAAAACATCGTGCTAGCTATCTTACGATCATGCAAAGCAATATGACAATGAATGCTCAAGTCATGTATATGATGATGATGGAAGTTGCATGGCAATATATCTCGGAATGGCTATGGAAATGCCATGATAGGTAGGTATGGTGGCTGTTTTGAGGAAGATATAATGAGGCTTATGTGTGATAGAGCGTATCGTATCACGGGGTTTAGATGCACCGGCGAAGTTTGCACCAACTCTCGAGGTGAGAAAGGGCAATGCACGGTACCGAAGAGGCTAGCAATGATGGAAAGGTAAAAGTGTGTATAATCCATGGACTCACATTAGTCATAAAGAACTCATATACTTATTGCAAAATTTTATTAGCCCTCAAAGCAAAGTACTACTACGCATGCCCCTAGGGGGATATATTGGTAGGAAAAGACCATCGCTCGTCCCGGACCGCCACTCATAAGGAAGACAATCAAAGAAACACCCCATGCTTCAAATTTTTCACACAACGGTTACCATACGTGCATGCTACGGGACTTGCAAACCTTAACACAAGTGTCTCTACAATCCACAACCACCAACTAGCATGACTCTAATATCACCATCTTTATATTACAAAACTATTGCAAGGAATCAAACATATCATATTTAGTGATCTACAAGTTTATGTAGGATTTTATGACTAACCATGTGAATGACCAATTCCTGTCATCTCTCTAAATAGGTATAAGTGAGGCAAGATGATTTAATTCTTTCTACAAAATATATGCCCATGCTCTAACAAATATAAGTGAAGCAAAAGAGCATTCTACAAATGGCGGTATCTATGTGAAGAGAAACAGGCAATCCAAACTTCAAATGATATAAGCGAAGCACATGAAGCGTTCTATAAAGCCATACTCAAAAGATTTAAGTGAAGTGCAATGAGCATTCTATAAATCAACCAAGGACTATCTCATAACAGAATGGTGCATAAAAGAAAAGTGAAAACTAAATGCAAAAGACGCTCCAAGACTTGCACATATCGCACGAACGAAACGAAAACGAAAACATACCGATACTTGTTAAAGAAAGAGGGGATGCCTTCCGGGGCATCCCCAAGCTTAGACGCTTGAGTCTCCTTGAATAATTACTTGGGGTGCCTTGGGCATCCCCAAGCTTGAGCTCTTGCCTCTCTTCCTTTTCCTCGTATCGAGACCTCCTCAATTAGACACTTCATCCACACAAAACTTCAACAGAAAACTCGGTAAGATCCGTTAGTATAATAAAGCAAATCACCACTCTAAGTACTGTAGCAAACCAATTCATATTTTGTTTTCGCATTGTGTCTACTGTAATATAACTTTTCCATGGCTTAATCCACTAACATAAATTGATACATTCATCAAAACAAGCAAACTATGCATCAAAAACAGAATTTGTCAAAAACATAACAGTCTGTAGCAATCTGAACATTCACCAAACTTATGTTACCCCAAAAATTCTACCAAACTTAGGAAAAATAAACAAGTTGTATAGCAAGACAGTGCAAAAGGAATCAGAACCAATTGACATTTCAGTTAAAAATGTAAAATCGCGAACTACAACCAAAGTTTATGTCCTGCACCGTACAAACCAACAAGCATTGTAAACATCCTAAAGGCAAACCTTGGCACATTATTTTTATAATACAATCGAATTATACAAGGGGATAATTATTTTTGATGAAAAGTTTCTGTAATCAAGATTCACAAAGTTTTCGTGAGCATGAACAAAGTTCAAGGCTAGCTCCCACTTCAACAATATTTGTCTTTCTCACTTTCACTTTCCTTTTTGAAAAGTTTTTAGGTTCCCCACTTTTTTTCAACTATATGAAAGCACTCAACAGAAATAAATGACTCTCTGAAACTTCCGGGTTGTCTCCGTGGCAGCGCTTTCTTTAAACCATTAAGCTAGGCATATAGTGCTCAAGTAATGAATCCACCCGGATCCCAAGGTATATCAAAGCCAATTTTAATTAACAATGATTTGGAATTTAGCAGTGAGCACAAAGTAACATATATCAAGCAATGACGAAGTCTAACTCTCTTCCTATGCATCGGCATGTCATAAAAGAACAATTCATGCACACATAGTAAAGGCCAATGCATAGTATAAATAGTTTCTTGCAATTCTATCGTGTTGGAAACATAAAGAGGCGGAGATATAGTTCCTCTCTCATGATAATTGCAAGTACGAGCAGCAAGCACATTCATATTATATCCATCAAAATCATCATGTGCAACGGTAAAAGGCAACCCATCCATAAAATCCTTAATAAGCACAAACTTCTCTGATATAGTTTAGTTGGTAGAATTCAAAAAGATAATAGGACTATCATGCGTGGGTGCAATAGCAACAAATTCATGTTTAACATAAGGAAATATAGCAAGTTCATCTCCATAAGCATAATTCATATTGGCATCTTGGCCACAAGTATAGCAAGCATCATCAAAAAGGGATATTTCAAACAAATTCAAGGGATCATAGCAATCATCATAGCAATCATCCTTCGGTAAGCACGTAGGGGAATTAAACAATGCATGAGTTGAAGAGTTACTCTCATTAGAAGGTGGGAACGGGTGATCAATCCGCTCTTCCTTCTTTTGTTCTTCGCTCTCCTCATCATCTTTTTCATCCAATGAGCTCACAGTTTCATCAATTTCTTCTTCCATAGCTTCCTGCAAAATATCAGTCTCTTCTTGGACAGCAGAGACTTTCTCAATAAATGCATTAATATAGTAATTGTATTCATAATTTTCATAGCAATATCTAAGCATAGAAAGATTTTCAGGCCTATAAACATCATCATCAAAAGCTTCATACTTTTCAAACAAAGATTCAATTTCATATGCAGCCTTAAAAGCAACAAATTCTTCTATTTATTCCACATCATAGTAATCATATATACCATTAGAATAAGAAGCTAAGGTTTCATTATCATTAAATTTGCATGAAAAGGGAAGGTGTGGAGCCTTCATCCTAGAGAAACAAGTAATATCATATCTCAAGCATAGATCCCGGGCATAGCAACGCAACATAATAAATTGATCCCATAATAGTTTCCCTTTTTTGTCAAGCGATAATCCCTAAAGTATTCACGTTGATCCAACGTGTCTCCCATTATAATGTTGAATTTGGTTTTCTCAGGATTATCAAAGTAGTACATAATATCTTTCACATAATGAGAATCGGGGGTTTTAGGAGTCACCCCATCTCCATGAGTAGCAAGTACACTTAATTATTTTGGTATTTCATGTTCCATATCCATAACTAAAGATAAAGAACAACTAAGAACAGCAAATAAAAATTACTTAGTGATAAAGCAAACAAGCACACACGAGAATATTCACCCTACGCTATGACTCCCCGGCAACAGCGCCAGAAAAAGGTCTTGATGACCCGCAAGTATACGGGATAACTGTAGCCTCTTTCGATAAGTAAGAGTGTCGAACCCAACGAGGAGCTAAAGGTAGAACAAATACTCTCTCAAGCCCTATCTTCCACTGATACGACTCTACACACTCTTAGTGTTAGCTTTACCTAGAACAAGTATGAAACTAGAAGTACTTTGCAGGTGTGATAGGATAGGTTTGCAAGATAATAAAGAACACGTAAATATAAAGTAGGGGCTGTTTAGATAAAGAAGCAATGAAGTAAATATAGCGACTGTGGAAAAGTGGTAGTAGGAGTTGTGAAATTGTCCCTAAGCAATTGACTACGTTACTAGACCGGTAATCACTATTGCAATTCTATTTGAGGGAGAGGCATAAGCTAACATACTTTCTCTACTTGGATCATATGCACTTATGATTGGAACTCCAGCAAGCATCCGCAACTACTAAAGATTCATTAGGGTAAAACCCAACCATAGCATTAAAGTATCAAGTCCCCTTTATCCCATACGCAAACAACCTACTTACTCTCGGGTATGTGCTTCTGTCACTCATGCCACCCACCATAAGCAAATCATAAACATATTGCAAACCCTACAGCAGGAAACCCTCACGCTTGCGCGACACAGAGGGCACAATAGGACAGCACCAATAATAAGACATGTACCTCAAACCAATCATAGCAAATCATCAATCACCGATAGGACAACGAAAATCTACTCAGACATCATAAGATAACTATACATCATTGGGAAATAATATATAGCGTTGAGCACCATGTTTAAGTAGAGATTAGAGAGGGTAAGAGAGGGGTTACTCCGCTGCATAGAGGGGGGAAGATTTGGTGATGAAGGCGGTGAAGTTGTTGGTGAAGATCGCGGTGATGATGATGGCCCCCGGCGGTGTTCCGGCGCCACCGGAAGCAAGGGGGAGAGAGCCCCCCTTCTTGTTCTTCTTCCTTGACCTTCTCCCTAGATGGGAGAAGGGTTTCCTCTCTGGTCCTTGGCTCCCATGGCATGGGAGGGGCTAGAGCCCCTCCGAGATTGGATCTATCTCTCTGTTTCTGCGTTCTGGAGTTCTGCCCTGACACCGTTTCCTTTATATCTTGAGATCCATAACTCCGATTGGATTGAAACCTTCGCCCAGATCGTTTTCCAAAAATTAGCTTTCTTGCGGCCAAAGAAGGGAATCAACCGCCTTATGGGTGGCCCACGAGGGTGGGGGGCGTGCCCACTTTAAGTGGGCGTGGGCCCCTATCTCGTGGCTACCTCGGGCATCGTCTCGCGTTGATTCTTGCTCCCAAAAATCACAAATATTCCAAAATAATTCTCCGTCCGTTTTTATCCAGTTTGGACTCCGTTTGATATGGGGTTTCTGCGAAACATAAAACATGCAACAGACATGAACTGGCACTGGGCATTGGATCAATATGTTAGTCCCAAAAAATGGTATAAAAAGTTTCCAAAGGAATATGAAAGTTGTAGAATATTGGCATGGAACAATCAAAAATTATAGATACGACGGAGGCGTATCAGGTGTGCATCCAACTTGCTTCCTCACGAAGACCTAGGGAATTTGAGGAAGCCCATCGTAGGAATATACAAGCCAAGTTCTATAATGAAAAATTCCCACTAGTATATGAAAGTAACAACATATGAGACTCTCTATATGAAGAACATGGTGCTACTTTGAAGCACAAGTGTGGAAAAAGAGATAGTAACATTGCCCCCTTTTTATTTTATTTTCTCTTTTTTTTCTTTGGGCCTTTTTTTGGCCTTTTTTTTTCTTTGGCCTTTCTTTTTGTTATTTGGGGACAATTCTCTAATAATGATGATCATCACACTTTTATTTATTTACAACTCATGAATTACAACCCAAAACTAGAACAAGATATAACTCTATATGAATGCCTCCTGTGGTGTATCGGGATGGGAAATGAATCAAGAGTGACATGTATGAAAATTATGCATGGTGGCTTTGCCACAAATACGATGTCAACTACATGATCATGCAAGGCAATATGACAATGATAATGCGTGTCATGATGATGAACAGAATGGTGGAAAGTTGCATGGCAATATATCTCGGAATGGCTATGGAAATGCCATAATAGGTACGTATGGTGGCTGTTTTGAGGAAGATATAAGGAGGATTATATGTGATAGAGCGTGTCGTATCATGGGGTTTGGATGCACCGGCGAAGTTTGCACCAACTCTCAAGGTGAGAAAGGGCAATGCACGGTACCGAAGAGGCTAGCAATGATGGAAAGGTAAACGTGAGTATAATCCATGGACTCACATTAGTCACAAAGACCTCATATACTTATTGCAAAAGTTTTATTAGCCCTCGAAGCAAAGTACTACTACGCATGCTCCTAGGGGGGAGGTTGGTAGGAGTTAACCATCGCGCGCCCCCGACCTCCACTCAAGGGAAGGCAATCAAAAGAGCACCCTATGAAATAAATTTGTTACACAACTTTTACCATACGTGCATGCTATGGGACTTGCCAACTTCAACACAAGCATTCTTTAAATTCATAATCACCCAACTAGCATGAATCTAATATCACTACCTCCATATCTCAAAACAATTATCAAGTATCAAATTGATCATAGCATCCAATTCACTTCCTATGATAGTTTTTATTATACCCAACTTGAATGTTCATCATTCTAGGACCAATTTTATAACCATAGCAAACACCATGCTGTTCTAAAATACTATCAAAATAATATAAGTGAAGCATGAGATATCAACAATTTCTTCAAAATTAAGCCACCGCCGTGCTCTAAAAGATAAAAGTGAAGCACTAGAGCAAAAAATATCTAGCTCAAAAGATATAAGTGAAGCACATAGAGTATTCTAATAAATTCTACTCAAGTGGGATTATCCCAAAAGGTGTGTACAGCAAGGATGATTGTGTAAAACTAAATAGCAAAGACTAATATAATACAAGACGCTCCAAGCAAAACACATATCATGTGGCGAATAAAAATATAGCTCCAAGTAAAGTTACCGATAAACGAAGACGAAACAGGGGATGCCTTCCGGGGGCATCCCCAAGCTTAGGATTTTGGCTATTCTTGAATATCTTAGGGTTCCATGGGCATCCCCAAGCTTAGGCTTTTTCCACTCCTTATTCAATAGTCCATCAAATCTTTACCCAAAACTTGAAAACTTGACAACGCAAAACTCAACAGGAAATCTTATAAGCTCCCTTAGTGCAAGAAAGAAAAACCACCACATAAGGTACTGTAATGAACTCATTCTTTATTTATATTGGTGTTAAAACTACTGTATTTCAAGTTTTCTATGGTTCATACCACTTAATACTAGCCATAGATGCATAAAAATAAGCAAACAACACACGAAAAACAGAATCTGTCAAAAACAGAACAGTCTGTAGCAATCTGTAACTCTCAAATACTTCTGGAAGTTTAAAAATCCTACCAAAATAGGAAGTCCTAGGTCATTTCTCTATTGATCTACACCAAAAAGAATAAACGCAAAAGCACGTTTCTGTGAATTAACAAAACTATTTTCGTGCGCGCAAAGTTTCTATTTTTCAGCAGAATCAAATTAACTAACGCCGTAGGTTATCCTATAGGTTCTACTTGGCACAAACACTAATTAAAACATAAAAACACATCTAAACAGAAGGTAGATGCAAAATTTATTACTAAACAGAAACAAAAACAAAAAACACAAATAAAATTGGGTTGCCTCCCAACTAGCGCTATCGTTTAACGCCCCTAACTTGGCATAAAAGCGAGAATAGATCTAAGTAGTGCCATCTTTGCCACTCAATTCATAAGTAGCTCACATGACAGATTCATAAGTTAATTTAACTTTCTTTCTTGGAAAGTGCTCCATGCCTTTCCTTCCTTCATATCAATAATCGCACCAATCGTTCTAAGGAAAGGTATACCAAGACTAATAGGGCAAGAAAGATTGCAATCTATATCAAGACGATAAAATCTAAAGGCACAAAATTTCTATTTGCAACAATGAGAACATCAATGTTCCTTCCCATTGGCTTTTTAATAGTGGAATCTGCAAGGTGCAAATTGAAAGAGCAATCATCAAGATCATGGAAACCTAGAATATCACATAATGTTTTCGGAATCATGGAAACACTAGCACCCAAATCACATAAAGCATAACACTCATGATCTTTAATTTTAATCTTTATAGTACATTCCCACTCATCATTAAGTTTTCTAGGTATAGAAACTTCCAAATTAAGTTTTTCATCATAAGATTGCATCAAGGCGTCAACAATATGTTTGGTAAAAGCTTTATTCTGACTATAAGCATGAGGAGAATTCACAACGGATTGCAACAAGGAAATACAACTTTCTAAAGAACAATTATCATAATTAAATTCCTTGAAATCCAAGATAGTGGGTTCAATGCTATTTGAAGTCTTGACCTCTCTACTCTCACTTTTACCAAATTTAGCATCAAGATCTAAAAACTCTGAATCATTGGGACGCCTTTTAACTAAAGTTGACTCATCTCCAGTCCCATCATTATCAAGATTCATATTTCAAAACAAAGATATAATAGGGGACACATCAATAACTTTAAGATCTTCATCATTATTTTCATGGAAACTAGAAGAACACGCTTTTACAAAGCAATCTTTCTTAGCACGCAATCTAGCGGTTCTTTCTTTGAACTCATCAATGGAAATTCTCAT
>LR880967.1:58704858-58729382 GCA_904067115.1 Aegilops sharonensis
AGAAAATGATGGAAATGTCAAAAAATAAAAGACAATAAGTTTCCCATGTGATATGTGGTCTAGTTGCTGGGAAAATTTACAAATATGAATTTCGACTTTATTTGCAAAATCTCTTTGGAATTTGTAAAATGGGCATAACTTTTGCATACAAACTCGGATGAAAAAGTTTTTTATATGAGAAATCATCTACTCGAAAAGTTACATCCAAATTTCAAACTTACTAGTGGCGCACCATTTGCTAGGTGCGCCACTAGTAACAGAAAAAAAATTAGTTTCGAATTTTTTTCGGGAATTTTCTTCAAAATATGATACGTAATATGAACGGAAGTTTGAAATAATTTTTCAAAATTTCATCACACTCATGAACATTAACAAAGTACTAAACATCCACAAGGTTTAATAGGATTGATATGCTATATATATCAACAAGTGCCTGTGAAGTGAGCTGGTGCTAGGGTTGGATAGAACTCTGAAGTTAAGCGTGCTTGGGCTTGAGTAGTGTGAGGATGGGTGACCTTTCGGGAAGTTTGACCATGGAGTGTGATTTGACCTGAGATTAAGCATATTATGGGTGACCTTTCGAGAAGTTTGACCATGGAGTGTGATTTGACCTGAGATTAAGCATATTGACCCGAGATTAAGCCATAGTGACCCGAGATTAAGAAAAAAGCCAAAAAATAAAAAAATTGAAAATATTTTCAAAAAAAATTTTGAAAATTTTTTGTTACTAATGGCGCACTCCTATGTGGTGCGCCATTACTAAATGAGATAGTAATGGAGCACCTCTAGGCATACTAATGGCGCACTATAGGTGTACCATTAGTATCTGGTATACTAATGGCGCACCAGTGGTGCGCCATTAGTAAAAAATAATAGTGGCGTGGTACTAGTGGCGCACCAGTAGTGCATGATTAGTAGGCAAAACTGGTGCGACACTAGTAGGCCCTTTCCTAGTAGTTCGATCTCCGCCGCGACATTGCGCGATATAGAGGGGCCGTGATTACCCACAAGTGTAGGGGATCTATCGTAGTCCTTTCGATAAGTAAGAGTGTCGAACACAACGAGGAGCAGAAGGAAATGATAAGCGGTTTTCAGTAAGGTTTTCTCAGCAAGCACTGAAATTGTAGGTAACAGAAAGTTTTGTGATAAGATAAATTGTAACGAGTAACAAGCAATGAAAGCATATAAAGTGCAGCAAGGTGGCCCAATCCTTTTTGTAGCAAAGGATAAGCCTGGACAATTTATTATAATGAGAAAATAGCTCCCGAGGACACATGGGAATTATCGTCAAGCTAGTATTCATCACTCTCATATGATTCGCTTTCGATACTTTGATAATTTGATATGTGGGTGCATCGGTGCTTGGGTACTGCCCTTACTTGGACAAGCATCCCACTTATGATTATCCCCTATTGGAAGCATCTGCAACTACAAAAGAAGTATTAAGGTAAACCTAACCACAACATTAGACAAATGGATCCAAATCAGCCGCTTACGAAGCAACACATAAACTAGGGCTTAAGTTTCTGTCACTCTAGCAACCCATCATCTACTTATTACTTCCCAATGCCTTCCTCTAGGCACAAATAATGGTGAAGTCACTACTGGAAACAGAGTATTTGCCATCAGCCAGCTCTTTGCCATCTGCCAGCTGATGGCAAAGAACGTCTTTGCCATATGCTTATAAAAAACAGATGGCAAAGAACATGGTTGCCATCAGCCAATTCTTTGCCATCTGCTAGTGGATGGCAAATAATCTTTGCCATCTGCCAGCAGATGGCAAAGAGGTTGGCAAATCCTGTGGCCGTTAAGAGTGTAACGGTGTACCAGCCCCACCTCTTTGCCATCTGCCAGCAGACGGCAAAGATTCTTTGCCATCTGCTAGCAGATGGCAAAGAGATGGGTTATTTTTTTCTAGGTAAAAAAATCTGTGGGGTTATCCCCTCCCTCTCTCCCCTCCTCTCCCTCCCTCCCACGCATCTCACCCGCCGCCGCCCAAGCACCCCGCCACCCCGCCGCCCGCGCCCGCACCACCCACCGCCCACCACCCCGCCGCCGCACCCAGCACCCCGCCGCCCCACCACACCACCACACTCGAGCTCGCCGTTTCTCGCCGACCGGAGCCCAGCCGCCCCGCCCCTCCTTCCCGCCCTCCTGGATCCAGCCGCAATGGCGCCGTGCCGTCGGTGGCAGATGTGGTCGGGGCCCTGGTGCGGAGAATGACACGGATGCGCCGTCCCACGTTGGTGGCCGGTGCGGATCAGGGAAGCGGGCGGAGCTCCTGCAGCATTGCAGCCATCGTCCTCTGTGTCACCGGCCGAGCATGCACACTACTGAGCATGGCGACGACGGCGTGCGCGAAGTACGCGGCTGATAGCTCGCACGCGGTTTGACCTCTTGGACTTCAATGCGGCCGTCGCGGGTTCCGGCATCGCCAGCGTGCGGGAGAAGCGGGGTGCGGTGGCTCCCAACACAGGAGCGCAGGTGAAGATGTTCTAACCTGTTGTGAGCACCTGCCCTTCGTCTGTGTCTTTCTGCAGAAATGGTGATTATTTAGAAATCTAAAATATCTTTTCTAGATTTATATCTGTATGCCTTATGGGATTGGCTAAATTCTTTCGTGATTCTATTGCAGGCACTTTACTTCTAGGTTTCTTTCCGGGAGCAATTAGTGGAGTACTATGCAAACAATAAAAGTTACAAAGATGGTGAAGAGAACATGTTAACCAGTTTGCTGACCTGTTCTCTCAGGTACCATAGCAAGCTATTGATTTTTGTTACTGTATTTTCTGCCCTTAGTTTCATTCATTTGCTGCATCATTTGCAAAACACATACTACCATAATAAATCCGAACTGTTAGTGTATCAGATGTCCGCTGGATAACATTGGTTACCTACTTACCTCAGACTTATTTGAGAGTTCCATGTAGTTTAATACATATATGTTTCTTCAAAAAAGTTAGCATGTTACCTCATGGAGTTGCACTTGTGTCAACTTCAGGAATTTGGACTGTGGCGAAAGCCCAGAAATCTTGGTGATTGAATAAACATGGAACTATAATGTTTGTGAAATGGAGAGGTTACATGATGAGGGGCATGCCTGTATTTCACTCAGTAGTGAGATGATGTATAGGTGCTTGTCAGGGACTTTATTTGTTCCTTATTATGTTTTAGTCCAAAAACATCGACACTCATTGGGTGTTATAATCTCCTGGGGGCCTTTTACTTGTTTCAGTTGTATGATTTGTTAAAGTGGCTATGCTGGATTGCCCTGAAGGTGGTATGGATAGCACATTCAGGTAATAAATATGACAAATGAAGACGCATTTTCACTTATTTGGTAAGCTAGACGCGTCAAAAGTGACTTCTTTCAAATGTTCTTGGATGATTCGTGACACACAATTAAGCTATCGCAGGACTCAAAAATAGTTAGCTATCTTTACTTCCTTATAAGCATTGCCCTGGATTTTCTCTTTAAATTGTTTAAATTTTGTTATTGTCATTTAGGCAACTAAGACATGCTGAGCTCAAATATATTTTCTTAATTCCTTGCCATATCTCATGCCTTGCAGGATCGACTTCCTTCTCAATAGTGAAATTGCTTCTGTTGTTCAAGTGAGAGAAACATGCAGGTATCTTAATGATCCACTAAGTTATTTTTGGTAAAAGTTTGCTTCACATCCATTGTGTAATATGAAGAGAAATCATGGTGCTTTTCCTTTCGTCGTGTACAAAATTGTTTCCCGTCCATTACTTAATTTGTAGATGAATAATAGGGTACTTATTATTTGCGTGCATGGATTTCATTCAAATAGAATTTTCAAAGACAAATTAAATGCCATACCTTACTAAACTCAGATTAGCGCATCCAGCAGAGAAAAGTTGTGTACTTATCGAGCCGCCATCTCCAGGCACATCACATCATCCGATGCATCTTCTCTATGCCACTGCTCTAATGGACTCTTACATCGCCGTTGTCAAATCTGGAGGCTGCCGCCGCAGGCCATTGCGTTCACTTGTGCCACCTCTTATCTTCTTCAGCTTTACCAAGCAGCGAATTATCTGTGCAGATGATACACCACCAAAGACAGGGGCAAGCCAAGCACATCCTGCTGTTGGAGATGATGAATATTTAGTCTGGCTGCGGCTGGTGCTGATGCCCTCTTGCCAAAAACAGTAGTAACAATAGCACACACCTCAGGTAATTTGTCCTCCTCAACAGATGTTCAATTGTGTCTCTGAAGCTTTTTATGGCTACAAATCAGGAACAGTACATACTACGTGCAGGTGGTGCAGAGTTTTGTTAAGGTGGTGCAGAGTTGGAGACCTTATGGCTCTGTAAACATTTTGTGTAGCGATCATGTGCTAGACTAATAATTTTGTGTATGGATAAATGGTTTTCTTGTTTTAACAATAAACTTTCAACAACCTAAAAAAATATACACTCATAATTAGTCATTTTTAATATAGTTAATATTATAAAAAATATTCTACTAATAAAGTATAATCTGTACAACTAGCCCGTGCAGACTGCACGGGTTGACGGCTAGTTAGTTATAATGTCATACCTTGCACCATTTTCAGAAATCAACAGTTTACCCTTCCTGGTGCTTTATCCCTTGGAAGAAATCTTTATGGTGCTTCCGTGCTCTCCTAAAAGCCAGTTTAAACAGACTTAAAGAGTAGTGTTATCAACGGATAGTAAGAGAGCACCCTCATCTTGCTTTCAACCACTTGCTTCTGGGCTTCACTTATATTTTTATGTACTGAACAATCTCCGCAAAGTTCGCATTCTCCTACTGAATTAATAGTGCCAAGTCATAAGTCTGCAGCTAAATTAAATTATCAAAAGACAACATAGGATAAATGTTTTGTACATTCTCCTACTGATATTCTTGTTGTTTTCCTCATGGCCCTGTTTTAAATGTTTCGTACATAATGTCCCTGAAAAAACTGGAGTTGATATACCCAGGCCATGTATCACTTTCTTTAGAAATAAGGCTAGGATACCTGTTGTTCATTCGCGCTGTTAGATTATCCAGGATCACATTTATCTTGGTAGTACTTAAATTGCTGCAACTTCACTTTTTTGTCTGTTTAGTGAATAACGTGTGTACATTTGTTCTTTCCTATACAATATCAGATCTGCCATATGCATGAAGTGGATGCACCGGGACCTCAAACCAGAGAATTTCTTGTTTGCAAACTGGAAAAAAACGGTTGCACTGAAAGCAATTGATTTTGGCCTGTTTGTTTTGTTTTTCACTCCAAGTAGAATCAATCCTGATATCCTATATGGCTATCGTTGAAGCTTTCCATTTTGACCCGTCTGTCACTTGTCGATGATATGGTCAGAGGACAAAGCTGAGCTGTCTTATGCTATATTTAGTTTTTGTTTTGACCTTGTGAAACTTGCTACCTATGGATGAAACTGTGTAATATTGATGAAACTATGTATATGTACGGATGAAACTTGCTACTATTGGTAACATGTGTTGGATATATATGTGTTCATGACTATTGGTAATATGTGTTGAATATGCTATATTGGTCATATAAATATATTTGTGTTTGATTTTCTGTGAAAATGAATTGATATAAGAAAAAACAAAATTAAATGGGGCAATATAGTCACTTTGCCATCAGCTGGCAGATGGCAAAGAGGCCACGTGTCATCTACATGTAAAATTTGGGCTGGCTTATTTGGGCTCTTTGCCATCTGCCAGCAGATGGCAAAGCTCTTTGCCATCTGCTGGCAGACGGCAAAGCATGCAGCCTTTGCCCTCTGCTGGCAGACGGCAAAGAGCCTGCCGCCTTTGCCATCTGCTAGCAGATGGCAAAGTATGCCGTTAGCCTTCTAACGGGGCTAACCCCGTTAAGAGGCTTTGCCATCTGCCAGCAGATGGCAAAGCCACAGGCTCTTTGCCATCAGCCAGCAGACGGCAAAGAAGCCTTTACCGGCAGGGTTTCGGACGACCTGTTTGCCATCTGCTGGCAAATGGCAAAGCCTTTGCCATCCGCCGACCATGCCTTTGAATCTGGCACTTTGCCATCTGCCATGGCAGATGGCAAAGTGCCAGATTGCAGTAGTGAGTGTCATGTAATCGATGTTCACATAACACCACTGGAGGAAAGACAACATACATCTCATCAAAATATCTTACGAATACCAAATTCACATGACTACTAATAGCAAGACTTCACCCATGTCCTCAGGAACAAACATAACTACTCACAAAGCATATTCATGTTCATAATCAGAGGAGTAATAATATGCATTAAGGATCTGAACATATGATCTTCCACCAAGTAAACCAATTAGCATCAACTACAAGGAGTAATCAACACTACTAGCAACCCACAGGTACCAATTTGTGGTTTGGATACAAGATTGGATACAAGAGATGAACTAGGGTTTTGAGAGGAGATGGTGCTGGTGAAAATGTTGATGGAGATTGACCCCCTCCCGATGAGAGGATCGCTGGTGATGACGATGGTGATGATTTCCCCCTCCCGAAGGGAAGTGTCCCTGGCAGAACAGCTCTGCCAGAGCTCTAGATTGGTTGGGCCAAGGTTCCGCCTCGTGGCGGCGGAGTTTCGTCCCGTAAGCTTGCCCACGATTTTTCCCTGGTTAAAAGCCTTCATATAGCAGAAGATGGACACCGGAGGGCCACGAGGGGGCCCAGGACACAGGGGCGCGCCCAGTAGGGGTGGGCGCGCCCCCCACCCTCCTGGCCAGGGTGTGGGCCCCCTGACGTGTTTCTTCCGCTCAATAATTCTTACTAATTCCAAAAAAAAGTTCCCTGGAGTTTCAGGATTTTTGGAGCAGTGCAGAATAGGTTTCCAATGTTTGCTCCTTTTCCAGCCAGAATTCGAGCTGCCGGCATTCCCCCTCTTCATGGTAAACCTTGTAAAATAAGAGAGAATAGCCATAAGTATTGATATATAATGTGTAATAACAGCCCATAAAGCAATAAATATTGATATAAAAGCATCATGCAAAATGGACGTATCAACTCCCCAAAGCTTAGACCTTCCTTGTCCTCAAGGGGAAGTCAAAATCGAAAAATATGTCCACATGTTTAGAGATAGAGGTGTCGATAAAAATAAAATACGGACATGAGGGCATCATGATCATTCTTATAACAACAACATAAATAGATTTTTTCATATGACTTCATATGCTCAAGTAACGATCAATTCACAATGTCAAGTATGGTTCAGAAACTTCATTGGAAGCTAACTGTAACACCCCAAATTTTCAATTTGGAATGTTATACATAGAGCATCATTGCATATCATATTTTCATTTCATTTTTTCTTTGCATTTTTCTCGATCCTAGAAATTCTACACAACTCAAGGACCCACGGGGAGAGTTGGGGATTTTCGTTATTTTCATATTTGAGTTTTCTCAAATTTTGAAAATAGGATCATTTGATTTTAATTATTTTATACTAGTCGTCAACCCGTGCCTCTGCACGGGCTAGCTATTTTGAGAAACATGTAGATATTAAGAATATGAATTAGTTTTCACAACTAAGTTTGGAACTATTTCTCAAAAAGCTGAATATTGGGAAATCTATATAAGTACATATTTGAATATTAATACACATCTAGTAGTGTATGTAGACACACTTAAAATCTCTTATATAATGGAAAAATTTGCAGGTAGGTAAGAAACAAAGAAATGTTTGCCGAAAAAACAATTCGGGATAATTTGATTTTGTTGCTATATTCTTGAAATTTGCTTTTCAATGTAGGGGCATTTGAGCTTGACATATATGAGAATTACACTTTCAAGACGCCCTCACTCGCAAAAGAATGCGTGTAGATATTTCTCTATTTAATATGTATTAGGCCAAAATAAAGATATAGTGATATATTCTACTTCATGGAGAATACTCCATCTACGTACAACTTTGTTTACGTTGTTTCAATGCATGAAAATTTATGCATATTTTTCTACATGAATTTTCATTATTGAATTAATGGCCTTTTCAGCGGCGATAGCTGTGGGGGGAGATTTCTGTATGTGTGATTCAAATTTCTTTTTCGAACATGAATATACTTCTTTTAGTGTGAGGCTTGATGATTCTTTATTTGTGCATTTCTTTTTCCTTATATCAAGTCGATGAGTACATGGTTTTTCTTTTCATACTAATTTGGATGTGGAATCATCTTTCCGCTTGGTAACTGAGAATGTATCAGTCTAACATCAAATCTAATGGTAGCGTATGTCTACGACTTAAAAATTGTTTACCACTAAAAAGTAAAATTTAATGGAGTTGATTGATGCACCAATTTAAAATAATCGACGATGTGTTTTCCCAACACGTAGCACAAAAAATAATAATATTTGAACCACCACAAAAAACAATGATATTGACTATATTTCCTAGCGGTTTTAAGTTCATATAATATTTTTGGACGCCTAAAAGTTTAAACATATTATTATTCTTGTGTCACAATTAGAGGATTCATATGTTAAATAAATAACCTTGGAATGATTATATGTTGGAGAGATTTATGTATCTATTTCTGGTTCATTTTATTTTAATAGCATCAAAAAATATTTTTCAACCATGAGCATGTTTTTTTACACAGGCCGCCTTCTTATCGTGAGGCTTCTGGACTCTTTTTTTTTGTCTTTTTAGGATACGCACGTGGTTCAGTATAGGAGGAAATAGGGGTGCGTTCTTGCCTTTTTGTGTGATGATAAGCCACATATTTGTACGTACCCTTTTTTCTCTTTTTATAAAGGGTGAAGGCACAACATTTATTGGAAACGTGGGTGAGGTTGGCCTCTTTTTTATAGCGCGAGGACTCTTCTTTCTACGTGCTTTATTTTTCATAGTATGGCAATAACTCTCCTTTTGTACGTGTTGTGTAGGGTCTCCTTTTTATACGTGTGGGTCCAATTATTTACGTACATGGTATTTTTCTAAAGACAGGTTTTGTAATAGATCTTGACCCCTAAATTTCTAATCTAATGGCTGATTTAATCTTGATGATGTGGATTAATATGGAGGCTCGAATGGTGCCTCCAATTAGTAAATATAAGATTCAATTATTTTTATTACAAAAATATGAGAGAGGGAATAAAATGAATTTCCCAAAATAAAGAAATAATGAAGATTTAATAATAAAATCAAATAAGATTTTATTTTGGAGTTTTTCGCCTCTTTATTTGAATTTAGGAAAAATGCGCGTTTTTCAAATTTGCATCTAGGCCTCAAATAAATGTTCATTAAATCCAGCTTGATTTTAGAAGCCGGGGAAAATTTATTTCAGGATTTTTGGAGTCCGTTTAGTACTTCTTTTGTTTTTTTTCCCGAGCGTAATTATTTAAAAAAAAAGTGAACCGCCTTACGGGCCATACCCGAGCGGGACACCGCTCGGGGGCGCTATATAAATAGCCACCCCTGGCCCGTCACCCGCGCCCCGCCGCCACCCGCCCCCAGCCCGCGCCGCCGCCCCCCCGGCCCACTCCGCCCCCGCGCCCCGAACCCTAACCCTAATCCGCCGCCGCTCGCCGCCGCCGCCCGCCGCTGTCGACGGAGCCTCGCCGGAGTTCGCCGCCGCCTCGATTTCTGTGCCGGTTCTTTTTTTTTATAAAAATCGAACGGTTTTCTTCGGGTTTTTTTCGGTTTTTTTCGGTTTTCTTTTATTTTTTTATTTTTTTTTCTTTTTTTTCTTTTTCGGTTTCGGTTAATTAACGAATGTCCGTTCGTTAACCCGTTCGTCGTTTTCTTTTTCTCGAATTTAATCCGCGATTTTTCTAATCGCGATTCCAGATCCGATTTTCGTTTTAGTATAACTTTTCGCTCGTTTATCGGAATCAGGCGATTCAAGCGCCTGGAGTTTCGTCTCAAAACCCTCTTTCCTAAAAATCTACTTAAACAAGTTTTTGCTTCTGTAAAATTTGACCTAGATCCAGATTAGTAAAACGAGGCTGTTTTCTTCCGCCGTTTGACTTTCGTTGCTTCGTTTGATTTGATTCTTTTTGCAAACCGGAGTTCTTAAGTTGAACAATCTGGTTAGATCTATTTGAGTTTTACCTGTGCATTAGATGAGTATTTATTGTATGCTTGTTTGTTTGTCTGCGATAGATTACCTGGAGTGCGTTGCCTGTTACTTCGAGTTTCTAGGTTTCGCGGATCATCAGCAAGGCAACTAACACTTTGATCATATCTCTTCTCATACCCAGTTTTTATGCATTAGATCTATCCTCAAACATTGCATGATTAGGATCTAATTAAATTGTGGGATGGGAAGTAGATGAGGTAGTACCTATTACCTGTTTTATTATCAAACCTTTGGGAGTTATTTCTACGTTTGCTTATTATGACAAGCTATGATAGTAGACGTGGATTGGGTGAGTATATTCCATGACAGATGTGAGATTGTTATTTAATGGTTTATTTTAGGTGGAAACTTAAACACACATATGGGTGGATTGAGGCACATGGTTTCTATCAGGACTTGCCTGTATTTCTTCGGACCGCCACCCAGGCCCAAAGGGATCATGAGATTATTTAAACTAGAAACTTCCGTGTGCAGCCACAAGCCATTATGGGCTCTGGCATAGTTGATTAAGTTGTGAGAACTCTTACGGGTAGACTAGCAGATGTAGGGGAAAGTAGGTGTACCGGTCTACCCACAAGTAAGGTTCTAGTGCTTCTGAAAGACTATGTCTCGGTCATCCGTTTCTCAAACACCATGTAGTGCGAGAAATCAAACGGAGGCGATTGAGTCTTGTGGGGAAAAGTGCGCAAACCTCTGCAGAGTGTATAAACTAATCATGGTTAGCCGTGTCCCCGGTTATGGACATCTTGAGTATCTAGTATTTGGATATCATGTGAATCTCATCATGTTACTTCTAATTAATATTGTTGGGTTTGTTAATGAGTACTTTTAATTGGGATTGAGAATGCTATCAACCATTCTCAATGTTTCACAACCACCATGATAGTTAAATAAATTTATTCCTTTGCTGTAGGGAAAAATTGGCTTTATGCAAAACTGTAACCATAGAGCTTTCCACCAGCCATATATGCATGTAGTATAGGCTATTCATTCCATTATTCTCTATGTGTTACATTGCAAGCATATTCCATGTGCTGACCCGTTTTCGGGCTGCAACGTTTCATGTTACAGACTTTTCAGACGGCGAGTAAGGTGCATAGGTCGTGGTTCTATACTTAGTGATGCCGTTGGAGTTGATGGACTCACTATTTCTTCCAAGCCTTCCGTTGTTATCGTTATTAGATGGCCTTAAGCCATATTTATTTTTTTAAGTTCTCTCTTGAGACAGTCGATTGTAATAAGTGTGTGATTGCTACTCTGTTATAAATCCTTCGAGTACTGTGTGGTGCCAGCATTACTGATCCAGGGATGACACTGAGCACAGAGATCAGACTGTTTGAGGTCTGGTCGCTACACTAACAAACTATAATCTCAGTCATTGAAGCAATTACAATTTATCATAACATCAGAAAGAGTCAAGAATAGAGCTTTTCAGCAAGTCCACATACTCAACTATCATGTAGTCTTCTACAATTGCTAACACTCACGCAATACTTGTGGTTATGGAGTTTCAGCCGAACACTGAGAAAGATAGGGGCTTATTGTGTCGCATCCCAACGTATTCACCTTTAGGTGATGTCAACAATAATAGTCCATGCTAACTTACACCCAATTGGATATATATATATCATGATCTTTCAAACACGAGGAGCTTGCCAAAGGATAAAATGAAAAAGGGAAAGGTGAAGATCACCTTGACTCAAGTATAAAGTAAAAACATAAAGTAAAAGATAGGCCCTTCGCAGAGGCAAGTAGAGGTTGTCATGTGCTTTTAGGGCTGGATGCACAAAATCTTAATGGAAAAGAACGTCACTTTATATTGCCACTTGTATGTGGACCTTTATTATGCAGTCCGTCGCTTTTATTGCTTCAACGACAAGATTGTATAAAGATTATTTTCTCTGCACTAATAAGTCTTACATATTTAGATAGCAATTTTTATTGCCTGCAGCATGACAACTTACTTGAAGGATCTTACTCAATCCATAGGTAGGTATGGTGGACTCTCATGGAAAAACTGGGTTTAAGGATATTTGGAAGCACAAGTAGTATCTCTACTTGGTGCAAGGAATTTGGCTAGCATGAGGGGGAAAGGCAAGCTCAACATGTTTGGAAGGTCAATGAGAATATACATTAACTGAGATGTGACAAAACATAAACCATTACGTTGTCTTCCTTGTCCAACATCATCTCTTTTAGCATGTCATTCTTAATGAGTGCTCCCAATCATAAAGGATGTCCATGATAATATATTTGCATGTGAAAACTTCTCTCTCCTTATTACTTCCTATTAATTGCAACGATGACCAAAACTACGTTTATCAACTCTCAACAACTTTTATGCCTCATACTTTCTATGTGTGAAGTCATCACTAACCATAAGATCAATATGAACTCTTTTATTCTTTCTACTTTCTCAAGATCATATCAACATAGCAAAGCCCTTGACTCAACACTAATCTTTATTATAGATAGCTCACGGACTTGATTACATAAAGAGATCACAAAGCAAAACTCAAAACTACTTGATATCAAAACTTCAATCTACTAGATCAAGATACTACTAAAAGGATAAAACTAAATAAAACGGTAAAGATAGGAGTGCGATGGTGATACGATACCGGGGCACCTCCCCCAAGCTTGGCAATTGCCAAGGGGAGTGCCCATACCCATGTGATTATGTCCTCGGAGGTGGTGAAGTAGGAGTTGTTGATCATGTAGGCTTGTCGTCCATCTTCCAAGGCATAGGCTTACCATCATAGAAGGATGATCGAGTCTCCGGGATCCTTAAATCTGCAGCCAAACTCATTCTCTTGAATCTATATTCATACTCACAGTTATGGTTTTGCAGGTCATAGATATGGGCTTGGAGGTGCTCGATTTTCTCTTGAAGCTTGAAGATGGTTTCCCCAATGACTTTGGAATCTAGCTTGTGGTTGTTGGTGAACTCTGTGATCATCATCTGGTTGGCGTTGAGTCCACGCTCCACCATCCCTTGGCACTTGAAGACTTTCTGCTCCATGGCTTCGAGCTTTGTCTCCACGCTTCCGGTACGCCTTGGTCCCTCCACATCACAGATGTGCAGCACCCCCTCATGCATCTCAATGGTTTGAGGGTGTTGCAGCACCTCCGCGAGATAGGGGTTGATAACCCTCTCGAAAAACTTGTCCTTGGGAGCGCTTGGAGACGCCATGATGCTCTAGATCTGTCGGTGTACAAAAGTAGGGGCCTAGCTTTTGACCCCTTTACTTGTGCACGGGCAGTCAGAGCCGCCTGCCACGGCCACACATGTGCAAGGCAAGAGAGGGGTGCCGGAGGAAAGCCAAAGCCATAGGGACAAGCAAAGCAAACAACGAAGGACCAAGACCACAAAGATCACAAGAGCAATGCAGGTTGCCCCGGCAAGGACCCTTGCCGAGGGCAGCCTCAGCAGCCTCGGCAAGACCCTTGCTGGGGCAGCCCGTCCACACCCGTTGAGCAAGCCACCTTCGAGCCCACCAATGCTGAGCAGTCACGTTGGGACAGGGTTCGGGAGGCACCTCCGTGGTGGCATGCAGATCTTTGTGAAGACAAAGAGCAATCAAGATCAAAGGAGGATAGGAAGGCAACCATCCTCACCGAAGGAACCCACAGGCCCCCCGGCAAGATCCTTGCTGGGGAAGCCAGCGCGCCGCGGAAAGACCCTTGCCGGGCCACCCGGCAAGACCATCGCCAAGCGCCCCGGCAAGGCTACTGTCAGGCCCGCACCAGCCAAGTTCCTACCGCCATTCACACGCAGCCGCCGACCCAACCAGTTGGGCAGGCACCTGCGTGGCAGCATGCAGACCTACGTGGAGGCTCCACCACCGCGCCACCTCGGCTGCCTACCTGCCTACATGGCGCTGCATGCGTTGCTGGCTGGGGCGCGTGTCGAAGCCAGGAGAGGCGGCGACGGACAGGACGGGCCTCACCCTCGTTCCCCAATTAATTGAAGGACACCTAAGCCCCGCATTTAAGGCGTCTTGTTATGTAATACTAGCGATAACCTCGCAATGCTGTAGCACTTTCCACCTCCCGTGTGCCACTGTGGCAGCCCCTTTCGCCTATAAAAGGAGGCCTGTGGCATACTGAGAGAGGATTAGGCTCTTTTGAACCTCGCAGCACCCGCAGCTAGTTCAAGAGCTCAAGAACCCTAATACAACCACCAAAGCAGGATCGTAGGGTTTTACGCATCATTGCGGCCCGAACGTGTGTAAATCCCATTCGAGCCATCCTCTAGTCCTTCTCTTCTCATGATTCCGCGCCCCGCAACCATAGAAGGGATTCCAGTGATCTGTTAGGTGTCGTTTTCCACGGACATCTTTGGCGCGCCAGTTTGGGGGCGCAAATTGTGAGAATCTGGCCTAGCGGTAGGCCTAGCAGTTCATCATCGCCACGGCATCTGCAGAGAAAGCGGCCAAGAGGGTGGCGCAGCCCGTCGGCGCGAAGGATACCAAGGCGGCAACGAAAGAGCTAAGTCATGCTAAACTTTAAGTTTTTGTCCTTAAATATAAGGTTGTTATCCTCGATGGTTATGCCTATGTATGGGAAACCTGTACGCGAAGGGGCCCTCCTGCGATTGGCAACACCCTCGTTCTGTTTCGAGCCCGCTCAACAGTTTGAGCGACCGCGTCGAGAACGGTAGGGTAGCCTTCCGCCACCAGCAACACTCTCGTTTCTGACTCGAGTCAAGCTCGACAGATCGAGCGGCCGCGCTGGGGGCGGTAAGGTGCTTCGTCGGCAGCAAGCACACCCGGCAGGCTAATGAGGATCCGTCCTCAAGGCGCCGCCCCGGGTTTACGCGCCGGCAAGCTTACCGAGTCGACATGGAGCATACATAAAGGAAAATCTAACAGGAAAATAACATGCATAGTCTCAGGGGTACTGCAGAGTCATTACATAAATTGCCGCCGCAGTTCTAACTAAAGAAAGCATTCGTCTTGGTCATGAACCTGCAGCGGCGATAAGAAACAAGGTGCGCAGTCCCGGCGCTGGCCCTCCAACCTCTTGAGTTTGTCGATGTGGCTGAGGATGGGCTGGATACGCTCATTGAGCACTACGATGTCAGCATCCTCCGGCAAGCTCTTCAACACCGCTTCAAAGTCGAAGTCAGGATGCCAATGCGCTATCTTGACAAGCACCCTAGTGAAGGCCCCCTCGCAAAGAATCCGAGACTCTTCGGCAAGGGAGGCTGCCCGGTTGGAGTGGAGCCTCCCCAAGGCGCCAATGACCCTCTGAAAGTATATGGTCAGGCTGGCGTTGGGGCTCAGGTTCACTTCCGGGGCGTACTCCATGCCCGGCACCCCCATGATGGCCAGCTGGTCGGTGACCGAGTTTGCGACAGCGGCAAGGCGCTCAAGCTAGCGTTTCTCGTCCGCCTTGTGGTCCTTGAGGTTGGCGGTCTCGTTCCTCAGCAGCTGCTTCTCTGTCTCCAGCTCCCTTGTCAGGAGTCCCTCCCGGTTCAAGGCCCCAGACAGCACCTCCTCGAGCTCTCCCAGCTTCCGCTTGACTCCCTTGATGGAGGCATTGGCCTTGGAGAGCTCTCCAGACTTGCCAATGATCTCGCCCTGCGCCTCTGTCAGGGCATCGTTGAGCATGTCCTTCTCTTTAGATAGCTTCAGAGTTTGATCCTCCAGCTCCTTCACCTTGCCGGCGTGAGCCTGGGCGTGGGCGTTGAGTGCTTCCTGATGCCTCCGCTCCAGCTCTTGGGTCCGCTGCAGGACGAGCTTGTCCACTTCTTCATCCTTACCGCGGAGAGTGGCGACAAGCTTCTCCTCGCGCGCGGCAAGGTCCTCCTCTTGGGACCTCAGGACGGCCTCGTGCTAGGACCGGACGGCTGCGGCCTCGTCGGCCAGCCTCTTCGCCGTTTCCTGGGCCTTCTCGATGTCGGACAGCTTCATGGCGAGCTCTAGGTCGCGCCTAGCCAGCTCGCCCTGAGCGGCCTTCAGCTCGTCCTGGGCCTGGCGCCACCAACTTTGTGCCTCGGTGACACGCTCCTCAAAATCTGCCTCCACTTTCTCCACCACTGCCGTCTTGGACTTGGCCTTCTCCAGGCGAGCACGGTGGAGAGCCTGGAGTCTCCGGAAGTTGGCGCCCATGACTCGGAGCAGCCGCTCCTCCTGGGAGCCATCGCCGTCGACGCTCGGCTAATCAACAATGTCAAAACCAGCGGCGGCGAGCACCTCGTTGTCGAGCAATTCCCCCTCGATGGGGGCTTTGGACCTTGACGCACCTGGAAGGCGGACGAAGAGGTCGTGGCTCACCTTCAAGTACTTGCCGGAGCTAGAGGCGGCCGAGCAGGAGGGCTGGTCATCGACCACTGCTTCCTCAGCAGTGGCCTTGCCGGTCCCCTCGGCGGGCCCCTTGCCGGGCTCCTCTGCACGCTCCTTGTCGAGGCCTTTAATGGGCCCCTTGGCGGCGTCTTCAGCGGCGCCCCTGTCGCTCTCCTCGGCAGCAATCTTCTCCGCCTCCGCCGCGGCCTCCGCGGCGACGTCCTCGATGGTGGTGTCGACGTCCTCCGAAGAAGGGCCTGGACACCAAGAAAGAGACGGGGTGGAGCCAAGATCGAAAGCCGGTGAGTAAAAAAGGAAAAGAAGAATGTAAACAAAGAAAAAGACGGGTATCCTACCTCTGCCAAGACGAGAGGCGGAAGCCCTCTCTCCACCAAGATCCAGCGCTGAAGGAAAGCCACCAGCATTTGCGTTCTCCTCTTCCTCCTCCGTGTGCATGGCCTCGGGGCTCGCTGCCCTTGCCGGGGACGCCCCTCGGGGCGGTGTGGTTGACGGAGGAGGCACGACGAGAGAAGCCCTTCGAGGCTCCCCTTGGTGCTGCTCCCCTCCTACATCCACGGCATGGTTAGAACTGAAGTGTCACGCATAATGCACATTGATGGAGGGCGGGTGATGGACTCACGCTGGGGGCTGGGCCGGGGGCTGCTGTCCGGGCTGCTCAACACCACCAGTGACGTGCCGGAGGTGCCTGCCGTGGGCTGGCTACTTGCCGACATCCGGGCCCTCTTCATACTCTCGGGCAGCGTCTCCACATCCCTGCAAAATGAAGGCAAGTGAGTGACACTGTCGGGGGATGTGCGAGGAATGAGGGAGGAAAGCAGAGGCTTAATCGTCATTTCCTTCCTCCTCCTCCTCCTCCTCCGGTGCCTTCCTTTTCCTCGCCGGGCTGGGTGACCCACAGTATCTATCCGGGCTGAGGGGCCCGAAGTCGAAGGCAATCCCCGCGCCAACGTCTGCCGGTGGCGGGGAGGGTGATGGCGTCTAGGCATGCCTGGACGACGAGGAAGCATGTGTCTTCCTCCTCGCTGCCTCAGCCTCCGCCGCCTTCTTCGTCACCGCGGACCTCATCTAGCGCGTCGCTGCTCCCTGCGCCAGCCGCAGCTGCGCGTCCCGGCCAGGGCGAACCGGGTCGCCGGAGGCAGCCCGCCGCAGAACTCGCCCCCTCCCGGTGGCCGGAGGGACGGAGGCCGCAATCTCCTCCTCCTCATCTTCCTCCGAAGCCCCGTCAACGACGTCCTCGACAAGGAGGGCCCCGCTGCCGGCGCCCCTGGCCTCCCCAGCGGCCGCTGCCCACCGGGAGAGCTCCTACTCCTCTGCTTCCGCCGCGGCACTGTCCACCGTGCCGCCGGGACTGCCGGACTCCACAGCAAGCATTGCCGACTCCTCGGCAAGCCTTGCCTCCCGCAACCTACGGGCGATATAGTCCAACTCCACCTGTTAAGTGTCCTGAACAAGTTGCGGCTCATCGGTGACATATGCCTCGTGCAAGGTGTCGAAGAACTCCTGCACCCTGAGCTTGTCAGGCTCGACCCAGCTCGGGTCGAGGCCATGCGCATTAAAGAGCGACATCATGGCGATGATATCCGACCGACGAGAGTTGTTGCTGAGCGGGACCACCCCCGTCGGCACCTTGAAGACGGGCTACTTGTCCACCTTGCCGGCCTTCATGGCAGCCCTTGCCACCTTGCCGGACCGCTCCACCTCGCCCTCTTCATTAACCTCGAGCTGGAAGATTCGCTGGCAGAGATGAGCATGCCTCAGCACTGTCAGATTATGGTCGAGGCCGGGGCGGAGCCGCATGATATCAGCAGCATTCACAAAAAGCCAGGCCGGCCTCCAATTGTCATGCAGAGGGGCAATCCGGCGGCGGACGAAGTACGCGCCGATCATCTCGAGGGTGAGCCCGGCCCGGGTAAGCCTGAGGATCCTGGTGGTGGCGATCGTAAGCTTCTCATCGTTGACGTCGACGTCGCCGCAGTCCTTTCCACGGACCGGCGCCACCTGACGGACCTCACAGAACGCCGGCGGTTTCTCCTCCTCAATATAGCACCACCGGCCCCGCCACTCTTCCCACCTCTCCTTCATGGCGCCGTCCGGGTATGCTCCTTTGGCCCTTGGAATCCAAGTGACGTTGCCGGTGATAGCGCCTCCCTTTTGGATTCAAGGGGAGAAGTAGTGGCGGAAGAGCGCTGTGCTGGGATGCACCCCGACGAAGCCCTCGCAAAGGTGTGCGAAAAGGGCCATACACGCCACGGCATTTGGGCTGAAATCCAGGAGGCGGAAGCCGAAGGTGTACATCATATCCTTGAAGAAATCAGAGTAAGGGGGACGGAGCCCACAGGAGAGGTAATCAACGAAGAAAGGATACCGATTTGGGGAGGGCCCCGCGCTGGCGGGGACGACATGTGTGGCCGGATTCCCCATCGTCTCTCCCCCCGTCTTCACGCCCCACATGGTCTTGTAGTACTCCCGGAGCATTGGCACGTCGACCGTCGAGGGAAAGAGGGCGAACTGCGCCCGTCCCGCCACGAGCTCACTCTCCGACGGTTTCGTCGAGCCGGCATCCTTGGCTGCCCCCTTTCCTTTGGAGGATTTGGGCGCCATTGCGGTCGCAGGGAGCAGGGGATGGCGGAAGCGCGTCGGCGATGAGCAGAAGCAGGGGGCTCGAGGAAGAAGAAAGGGGGCGGCGGTTTCAAGATGGAGGGAGGCGCCGGAAAGGGGAAAAGTGAGCAGCGCGCCCGCGGTTATCCTTTTCTATGTGGATGACGCGGGCCGCCTCCTTTCCCATTAACTGTGACGCGACGCATGCATGCGGTTGCCACCCCACGCATGCCTCCCACGTCATGCACGCGCACGACCCCCACGTCGCGCGTTGAACGCGGGTCGTGGGGAAGTGCAGCGGGCGGAACAGTGGCTGTGGTAAAATCCGCTTCGACTGCCCGCGCACCGTCCTGGGCCTTGCCGAGCAACATCCTCCGCTTATGTGTGACCCAGGCCCGGGGGCTATTGTCGGTGTACAAAAGTAGGGGCCTAGCTTTTGACCCCTTTACTTGTGCATGGGAAGTCAGAGCCACGTGCCACGGCCACACATGGGCAAGGCAAGAGAGGGGAGCCGGAGGAAAGCCAAAGCCACAGGGACAAGCAAAGCAAACAACGAAGGACCAAGACTACAAAGGTCACACGGGCAATGCAGGTTGCCCCAGCAAAGACCCTTGCCGAGGGCAGCCTCAGCAGCCCCGGCAAGACCCTTGCCGGGGCAGCCCGTCCACACCCATTGAGCGAGCCACCTTCGATCCCACCAACACTGAGCAGTCACGTTGGGACAGGGTTCGGGTGGCACCTCCGTGGTGGCATGCAGATCTTTGTGAAGACAAAGAGCAATCAAGATCAAAGGAGGATAGGAAGGCAACCATCCTCACTGAAGGAACCCACAGGGGCCCCCAGCAAGATCCTTGCCAGGGAAGGCGCCGCGGCAAGACCGTTGCCGGGCCACCCGGCAAGACAATCGCCAAGCGCCCCGGCAAGACCAATGCCAGGCCCGCACCAGCCAAGTTCCTACCGCCGTTCACGCGTAGCCGCCGACCCAACCAGTTGGCCAGGCACCTGCATGGCAGCATGCAGACCTACGTGGAGGCTCCACCACCGCGCCACCTCGGCTGCCTGCCTGCCTACATGGCGCTGCATGCGTTGCTGGCTGGGGCGCGTGTCGAAGCCAGGAGAGGCGGCGACGGACGGGACGGTCCTCACCCCTGTTCCCCAATAAAGTGAAGGACACCTAAGCCCCGCATTTAAGGCGTCTTGTCCTGTAGTACTAGCGATAACCTCACAACGCTGTAGCACTTTCCACCTCCTGTGTGCCACTGTGGCAGCCCCTTTCGCCTATAAAAGGAGGCCCATGGCATACTCAGAGGGGATTCGGCTCTTTTGAACCTCACAGCACCCGGAGCTAGTTCACGAGCTCAAGAACCCTAATACAACCACCAAAGCAGGATCGTTGGGTTTTACGCATCTTTGCGGCCCGAACATGGGTAAATCCCCTTCGTGCCATCCTCTAGTCCCGCTCTTCTCACAATTCCGCGCCCAACAACCGTAGAAGGGATTCCAGTGCTCCCATAGGTGTCGTTTTCCACCGACAAGATCTGTAACAGAAAACAGCTCGAAACAAAAACAGAGGATATTTGCGTGATACGGTGGTCAAAACCTTCGGGAGTTTATATAATGAATTTTTACGGGCCAAAATATGTAACGTGCAAGAAAATGGAGTCCGGGAGGCAGACGAGGTGGCCACGAGACAGGGGGGCCCGCCCAGTAAGGCTAGGCGCGCCCTCCACCCTCGTGGAGGCCTTGTGTCCTTCCCGGACTACTTCTTTCTTCCTAAAATTCTTAAATATTCCAAAACTAATGAAAATTGCCATTAGAATTATTTTGGAGTCGGTTTACTTAACGTACCACATACCTATTCCTTTTCGGAGTCTGGAACGTTCTGGAAAGTGTCCCTTATGTATTCCTCCGGGGTTACGGTTTCGATAATATTAGTTTCAACATTGATAGGATTACCTGAGATATAATGTTTAATTCTTTGACCGTTCACCAACCTCGGACTTGTGCCTTCGAAGTTGTTGATTTTTATGGCACCCGAATGATAGACCTTCTCGATAACGTAAGGACCTTCCCATTTAGAGAGAACTAGTCGTCAACCCGTGCACCGGCACGGGCTAGAATTTACAAAACAAACATCTTTTAAATTGCTCTATTCTGCATTAAAATATTGTATCAAAGATTATTTTGAAAACCTTGTAATCTTATTTCCCATACTGAAAAGGAGAAGCATATTACTTAGGTTAATTCCTTGTCTTGTGAGCATTGTAATTGTGGAAAGTCTACTGACAGAAGTAGGTAGATGAAATTAATAGCTTAACTGAAATGAGCGGCTAATAGGCAGTTCACACAGGTAATAAAAAAATGAAACTCACACTTAAAGACTAAATGTAAATAACATGCAGTACATTCTAATTAAATAATATGAAACTATAATGGTACAAGCATCAATAAGGTAATTTACCTTAGACACTCTACAAACAAAGGGTAAATTTCCATCGAAAAAGAAAACCCCAAAAATAGTACGATTATAACGACTTCTTAGTATGATACATTTTACGGCCACATTGTTTTGTGGAATAACTATGACCCATGATTTAAGTGGTTACACAAAGTGGTTAGTACATGACTATATATGATATGTGCCTAGCTAAAGGTTTGGATGCACAATGATAATATGAGCATCATTCTTACCAATCCCAGAAATAATCAATCAATTAAGAGTAGACGGCAGGTTCATCCTGTACTATACTACAAACATAAAGTATAGGTATTAAGTTCATTAGTAAATCTATTTGAAAGTAAACTTAAAAATAGTGCTGAAATGTGAACTACCAAAGTATTGGCATATACAAAACTAAAACAACAACCATTGCATATGAAGGTGCATAATGCACTAAGGATTACCATGAATATGGACTGAGAAATATACGCTGAGAAGTCCTGGAATATATTCATATAGTTAGTGTGTGAGTAGTGCGCACACACTCCCTTGGACACATGGCAAATGAAGCAACACTTATGTCTGAATCATTTGCATCAGTTAAGACCAAGATCTTTGTTCAATCTAAATTGGACACCACAATTTTGAGAATTATCTAATGAAATATTGTTAGCTGAAAACTGGTGTTAATTGAACATAAAAATAACTAAATTTCTATAGAGACATTAAGAAAATCTGGATTACATCTAGTATTAAAAAATAAGAAATTCCAGGGAAGTGATCTGGATAGCTGAAAAGGAGAAGAGTAGATAGCACGGGGAATAACTTGCTGCTCCTTTCCCACATCTTAGCTCTTTTACTTTGATCAAATGATTTCTTTCTGTTTGGGTGAACGCCTCTCAAGAAGTGAGCACATTGAGTCCAGGGAGCGTTGCATTTCATACTGCAAGAACTTGGTGTTGTAGAAGCACGATTCGTATGATGGGGATAAGTCCTCGGGAGGAAAATGTTGAGTCTTCTCTTATGATGATGAGCAGCATGGCCGCTGAGTGGTTTCTTTCCCTCTCTACTTTTTTCTATTTTGAGCCAGTCAGGGGGAAATCAGGAGAGCAGGTGTACATATCCAATATTAGCTTTTTTGTTACATTTTTTATTTTGTGGAAATCACGTGATGTTGAGGTAGAAGTAATACTACATAAATAGTTGTTAACATTAAAAGCAAAACACTTACCTTTGTCACAAGCAAATTGGATCTCTACATAGGAGAGGTGTTCAGGCCTGAAAATAAATCAAACAAATCACATAACAGAACAGAGATGGAACTTTGAATCATAAAATCGGTCAACTGGACTACATTTAATTATCTTGAAAATAGGTTTAACACGGGCACGAAGGTTGTACCTTGATGAAAAAAAATGTAACTACATGATACTAATAATATGGTATATATTGAACAAAAATAAATTATGATACTACTTGTTAGTATGAATGTCCACTACACATGTTGCTGAACTGATAACTGGCCAGTACTGTGCTAGTAATTGTTGACTACTGAATTGTGCCTCTTTACTCCCATCACCATATATAAGTACAGAACATTAGCTCAGATACCATCCCACCAAGTCACCAAGTCAACTTACGGGAGGAGGTAGCACTTGCAAGAGCGTGGAGAGAAAAAAAATGCCAAACGCAACTATTTTGTTCTCTCAGTACATACAATAATTTCCTTGTTCACAACGTGGTTACTTCAAGAAAACGACTTGCGTTAGGACTAACATGCATGTGTGTGCATGGGTAGTTCAACAAAACTACAGCAACCTATACTAAAAAAGGATCAATCTAGCTACGCACATAAGGAATCAACCATCCAAAAGTTGAATTCAGTATTTCTACACATCTTGTAGGATGACGTGAGATTGATCCCAAGGAAAGGAGTTGTCAGAGCTGCATTAGTGGCTCAGGGCTGGAGTGCCTCCACCTGCACCCTACAGCTTCGTCCATGGCAGTGAAGAGCTACATTTGAATCAGCCAATACGCTTGGGGAATGACATGGGGATAGCCAAGAATTAGATAGATATACGTGTAACTGACCGGATGGAGCAAGAAGATCCATGGTTCCTGCTTGGAGTCAGCAACGCAAGAGAGAATTTGAAGACGGCCAAGAATCAGGTATACTTACATGCTGATAGATGAGTTTTTTGTGAGAGAAGCTGAGGCGGAGAAGCCGGAGCTTCTACCCCCGGGGTGAACCCAGCACACGAACTGTACCTTGGGCATCCTCCCAGCTCCACCGCCCACTCATCAATGAAATCACGCAAGGTCACTTGGGCAGGTCTTGGGCACATGTGAGGATGCGACTAAGGAGACCTTGTCCTCTCATCGGAGATGTGTTTGAGACCCTATAAATTGTTTCTCGTGAGGGTCTCGCCAAAGATTGCTAGATTAGGCGCAGATGATCAATGGAACTGAAATCCTAGGTAGACTCTTCTACAACCAAGGGAGCCAGGGAAGATGAGAATCGTGGTCTGCTTGAGATTACCGAAGAAACAGATGGATGTTTTTTTCCTTCAGCCCGTGGCCTAATTAGGTGGAACAAACATGAAGGACTCCTTATGTTGAAAACAGATGGATGTTATTTTTTTTCCTTCAGCCCGTGGCTTACTTAGGTGGACAAACATAAAGGACTCCTTATGTTTTTCATCCGACGGCTCTAGATACGTAATCTGGGGATTGGATGGACAATTTTTCTTAGTTTCAAGGATTAACGTGGAGCCTCGTTTGGTGCCTCCAATTAGTAAATATAAGATTTTTCCTGCAAAAAATCTTAAACGAGAGTTGAATAATAACACATAATCACCTACATTAAACTCACGCTTTTGTATCCTTTTGTCATGCCAGCGTTTGACTTTTTCTTTGAATTGCTTGGCATTCTCATAGGCTTGGGTTCTCCATTCATCAAGTGAGCTAATATCACACAACCTCTTTTCACCGGCAAGTTTGAAGTCATATTGAGCTCTTTGATAGCCCAATATGCTTTATGTTCAAGTTCTAGAGGTAAATGACAAGCTTTTCCATAAACCATCTTATA
>LR880967.1:58746857-58758522 GCA_904067115.1 Aegilops sharonensis
AGGCTGCTGTACGAGCTGCTCGTTACCAGCAAGCTTTGCGTCGCTACCATAGCCGCAAAGTTAATGCCAGAAGCTTCGAGGAAGGCGACCTTGTTCTTCGGCGCATTCAATCCGCCAAGAATTCCAACAAGTTGACGCCGAAGTGGGAAGGCCCTTATCGGGTGAAACGAGTCACTAGGCCCGGCGCTGTCCGCCTTGAGACCGAAGATGGCGTTCCGGTGAGCAATTCCTGGAATATAGAGCATCTTCGCAAGTTCTACCCATAAGGCGCGGTTGCCGGAACCTGTTCCGGCAACCACCCTTTTGTACAAGTCTTGCCGCTGTTGCATGTAATCCTTTGTACAAAGCCGGGCGCAGAACCCGTGCATCAGTAAAGCCTATGTGTTGCGCACGACTTGTCAATACATGCCCACATAATCATATATGCATGTGTTTACTAACATTTTGTGCAGCATCCGCACCCGGTAAGCGATGACGAGCCACTAGGCTCCATAACTTTATTTTCTCTTCTTTCTTCTCAAACAAGAAGAAGGTTCATCCACCCACAAGTTAACCGGGGGGGAAGGAGAAGATAATGGTGTGGGCCGCCAAGCGTCGCTCGAGGAACTGTCGCCTTGCCGGAAAATGGACAACAGAAAAGCTAAGTTGCTAAGTTTAAACGACCAGTTTCAAAATTTTAAGTTATCTTCCCCGAACGATAGTACTTTGTATGGAAAACCTGTGCGCGGAGGAACCGACTCGCGACTGGCTTGCGCCCTTACTTTGTTTCGAGTCCGCTCAACAACTTAAGTGTGCTGCAACTAGTTGCAACAAGGTTGCTTGTCGGAGGCGGCATCGCCAGCAGGCTGCTGAAGTTCCGCGCTCGGCGCTCGCGGCAAGTGTGTTTGCGCTGATAAGTTCCCCTGGAAGCGTAGGGTATAAACATACAAAGGAAGAAATCGAGTAAAGGAAATAACATTGCATTCGATTGCCTAAGATAGTGTATATTACATAATAACTTGTCGCGGATCTAATAGACTTTTTTATCTAAACATGATCCACAGCGACAAGAGAAGAGATAGACTTAGCGGCCTAGTCCACGCGGTCGCCCTCAAGCCTCTTAACTCCGCTCACCCTGTCCACAATGGGTGCGACAAGGGCTTTGAGCACTTCAACATCGGCGGATGGAGGCAGAGACTTGAGGGCTTTGGTGAAGTCGATGCCTCGGTTGCGGAAGGCCACCTTCATCAACACCTTCTGGAGAGCCTCGGCGCAGACTTGACGTGATTCCTCCGCCAGTTGCTTTGGAACCTCTTCCCGGAGCCGCTGGATACCCGCCAACACGCCTTTGAAGAATAGGCTGAGCTTGACGCTGGGTTGGAGCTTCTCGTCGGTGGAATATCCAAGATCTGTCATCCCCAACTCCATCAGCTCATTATGGATGCCGGCGGTGGTGTCCACAAGACCCTCAGTCCAATGCATTATGCTGTCTCGAAGATTATTCTGGGTGGTCACAGCATTCGACAGCAACTCCTCGGTGGCCTTAATCTTTTACAGCAGGCCCGCTTCCCGCTCCTTGGCGCCATTCAACGTCTCCGTCAAGGTGGTCAATTTCAGCTCCAGATCCGCCTTGGAGTCCTTGGCGGCATCGAGCTCTTTGATCTTTTCAGCAAAACGACCTTGTAGCTCGCCGAGGGTGTAAGCGTCCTTCTCACGCTCGCGCTTCAACCCGGCGACCTCCTCGGCACTCTTCTGGAGGGTGGACTCCATCTAAGCCACCCTCGTCTCCAATTCCCTCTTGGCGGCCTCGGCAGCCGCAGCAGCATCTTTTGCCTCCTGAAGTGGCCCGCCAATTGTTTGCTCGCGCACGGCGAGATCTTCCTCAAAGCTGTCGAGGTTGATCTTCCGCTGCGCCAGCTCACCTTCTCGAGCGGAGAGCTTCTCGCTGGCAAGCCTCTGCTGCTCCTCAACCTCGCCCTTCTCCAAGATGAAGGTCGTGCGCTCCTCAGCAAGCTGCTCCCGCGCCTCTGCTATATCCCGGAGAGTCTCTTTGTTGGCGCGTCGGAGCTCTTCCGCACGTTTCTCCAAGTCAGCTCCCGCCCTCCCGACAAGCGCCTCCCTGGATTCCAGTTTGGCTTGTCGGGCGCGGTAGAGCAACAGCAACTTTCTTAGCAGCTGCTCCTCCTCAGGTTCACCACTGCTGCTGCTCGGGGCATCAACCAGCGACAGCCCAGCGGAGGCAAGCAGTTCCGCATCGAAGGTCTCCCCTTCGGCCGGTGCCCTGGAGATTGATGCCCATGGGAGCTTGATGAAGACACCCTCGCCGGCCTTCAGGTAGGCGCCGGGCTGGGGCTCTTCGGAGTCTGGTGCGGCATCGGTGGTGGGAGGATCGGCGGTCGGTGCAGCGCCTGGCGCTCCTGCGGCCCCCGGGCCGTGAGTGCGATCGCCAGATTCCTCCCCAGCCTCTGCGCCAGCAGCCTCGGCAGCCTCCTCGCCGGCGGGCCCGTCAGCGCCAGCCTCCTCCTCCATGTTGGCGGCGTCGACATTGTCGCCGCGAGCGTCTTCCTCGCCGGCAGCCTCAGTTTCCATCGGGTCTCCGGCAGATGGATCTGAAGGTCAGAAGAAGAAAGCGCAAATCAAGCAGATATTCGAAAGAGGAGAACGGAAGAAAAGAACCCAAGGGAAGTTATCAAACAAGAAGATTACCTGCAGTAGGGTCGGTTGCCGCGGTCTCCACCACCGGAGGGTCGTCGGCATCAGCCCTTGTCGGGGAAGCTCCCCTTGTCGGAGAGGCCTCCCTTGCCGGAGAGCGCTCCCTTGGCGGGAAATTCTCCCTTGGTGGCGTAGTTGAAGCAAGCAGAATTTCGGGGGTGACCTCCGGAGCCCCTTGATGAGGCTGGACCTCGGGAGTAGCCTCCGGTGCTCCATGATGTGGCTGCTCTGCTCCTACAAGATTCAACAAACCGGATATCAGTGACGGGAAAGCACCCAAGCACGCCTAACCATGAAGAAGTATACCAAACACTTACGCTGGGGGCTGTGCTGGGGGCTGCTCTATTGAAGGGTTGCCGGATCCGGCAAGGGAGTCCCGGACGTGCCCCCTGTCGCCACAGGGGAGTCATCTGAGACGACAACCACCGGCGTTTTGGCCCTCTTCGGCGCCCTCTGAACTAGCGACCTGAAGAAAGAGGTTCAGAGTGAAGCCAGTCAATTATAAAGATAAAACAAGAAATTGGAAGATTACAAGTAGCAACGACAAGATCTTAATCTTCCTCTTCTTCCTCGGAGCTGAGGGCGGAAAGATCAAACTCCGCTCCGGCGCGACGGATTGGGGGAGAAGATTCCCTCGGACGCTTGGCGGGTGCAGAGGCCGCGACTCCAGAAGACCCCGCGCCCGTCGCCGTGGCGGAATGAGGCGCTCCCGCGGCAACAGTGCTTGCCGCGGAGGAGCGCGTCGGACGGCGAGGCGGCTGCTGGACCGCATGCCCCCCCGCCACTTCTCCAGTCTTGCGGAGGCGTCTCCTTGGCGGGGCAGCAGGCTCCCCCTGCGGCAAGCCACTTGACGACGGAGGAGAGGCGCCCCCGGCAGGCTCGCTCGGCTCGTTGTCGGGCTCGGGCTGCTCCTCCTCGCCGACAAACTCTTCTCGGTCGGCAAGGCTTGCCGCCTCGGCCGTCTCCGCCTCCTCGACAGTAAACCCAAATACGCCGGCGGCAGCAACCTCTGCAGCCTCCTCCAACCTTGTGGCGATGCGCGCCATCTCCTGAGCGGTGGTGTCGCGGGTGAGCCGCCTCTGCTCGTCGGCGCGGAACGGCAGTTCAACCAAGTTGTCGAAGAACTGCTGCACGATGTCGTCGGCGGGCTCCTGCCAAGTTGGAACGATCCCATGGGAATCACACAACGGCATTATCGCGCGGATGCTGTCAAGCGACGAGTTGTTGCACAAGGGCACAACTCCCCTCGGCAACATGCACCACCCGGGGTTTTCCGCTTCAGGCTTGAACAACTCCCGCAACATGCCGTCAAGCTCCAAGGTAGTGAAATTCCAATTCAGACCTGGGCGCAGCCTCATAATGTCCGCCGCATTCTGGAATTCCCAAGCAGGCCTCCCTCTCTCCTGCAAGGGCGCAATGCGGCGGCGAAGGAAGTCCGCGCCAACTGCTCCGACGGTAAGCCCTGCTTGCCGGGGACGCAAAATCCTAGTCGTGGCAATCTTCAACTTGTCGTCCTCTGGCGCCAAGTTGCTCCAATTGTTGCCGCGAACTATGGGGGTCTGGCGCAGGGCGGTGAAAGGCTGTGGCTCCTCCTCTAAGATCCAACACCAGTCAGCTCTCCACTCCTCCCACTTGCTGCGCAACTCTCCGTCAAGATACGCTTCCTTCTTGCCGATCCTAGAGGTCGATGCAATTCCTCCGGCAAGCGGCTCTCCTCTCTCTACGCGGGGTGAGAAGTAGTGGCGGAAAAGTGCGACATTTGGATGGACCCCGACGAAGTTCTCGCAGAGGTGTGCGAAAACGGCCATGGTGAGGATGGCGTTGGGGGTGAAGATACCCCGAACAAGCCCCTCAAAGGATAAGTTTCCATAGTGACAAGTAACAAAAAATTTCACCACACTATATAAATGTTTCCTTACAAAGTTCCACTCACCAAAAGCGCTACACTCCTCGGCAACGGCGCCAGGAAAGAGACTTGATGACCCACAATTGTAGGGGATATATCATAGTCCTTTCGATAAGTAAGAGTGTCGAACCAAACGAGGAGCAGTAGGAAATGATAAGCGGTTTTCAGTAAGGTTTTCTCTGCAAGCACTGAAATTGTAGGTAACAGATAGTTTTGTGATAAGATAAATTGTAACGAGTAACAAGCAATGAAAGCAAATAAAGTGCGGCAAGGTGGCCCAATCCTTTTTGTAGCAAAGGATAATCCTGGACAATTTCTTATAATGAGAAAAGAGCTCCCGAGGACACATGGTAATTATTGTCAAGCTAGTTTTCATCACGCTCATATGATTCGCTTTCGGTACTTTGATAATTTGATATGTGGGTGGATCGGTGCTTGGGTACTGCCCTTACTTGGACAAGCATCCCACTTATGATTATCCCCTATTGCAAGCATCTGCAACTACAAAAGAAGTATTAAGGTAAACGAAACCACAACATTAGACATATGGATCCAAATCAGCCGCTTACGAAGCAACGCATAAACTAGGGTTTAAGCTTCTGTCACTCTAGCAACCCATCATCTACTTATTACTTCCCAATGCCTTCCTCTAGGCCCAAATAATGGTGAAGTGTCATGTAGTCAATGTTCACATAACACCACTGGAGGAAAGACAACATACATCTCATCAAAATATCGAACGAATACCAAATTCACATGACTATTAATAGCAAGACTTCACTCATGTCCTCAGGAACAAACATAACTACTCACAAAGCATATTCATGTTCATAATCAGAGGAGTAATAATATGCATTAAGGATCTAAACACATGATCTTCCACCAAGTAAACCAATTAGCATCAACTACAGGGAGTAATCAACACTATTAGCAACCCACAGGTACCTATTTGTGGTTTGGATACAAGATTGGATACAAGAGATGAACTAGGGTTTTGAGAGGAGATGGTGCTGGTGAAGATGTTGATGGAGATTGACCCCCTCCCGATGAGAGGATCCTTGGTGATGACGATGGTGATGATTTCCCCCTCCCGGAGGGAAGTGTACCCGGCAGAACAGCTCTGCCGGAGCTCTAGATTGGTTCTGCCAAGGTTCCGGCTCGTGGCGGCGGAGTTTCGTCCTGTAAGCTTGCCCACGATTTTTTCCAGGGTAAATGCCTTCATATAGCAGAAGATCGACACCGGAGGGCCACCAGGGGGCCCAGGAGACAGGGGGTGCGCCTAGTAGGGGTGTGTGCGCCCCCACCCTCCTGGCGAGGGTGTGGGCCCCCTGAGGTGTTTCTTCCGCTCAATAATTCTTATTTATCCCAAAAATAAGTTTCGTGGAGTTTCAGGATTTTTGGAGTAGTGCAGAATAGGTTTCCAATGTTTGCTCTTTTCCAGCCAGAATTCCAGCTGCCGGCATTCCCCCTCTTCATGGTAAACCTTGTAAAATAAGAGAGAATAGCCATAAGTGTTGATATATAATGTGTAATAACAGCCCATAATGCAATATATATTGATATGAAAGCATGATCCAAAATGGATGTATCAGGCCGCAAACCCTCTATGCTTCTCTGGTGAGGTTATGGAACATCAGTTTCCGGAAGGGTTTAAACCCGTAAACAACGAACCGTATGATGGTACGATGGATCCGATCGTCTAGATTGAGGATTTTCTTCTCCACATTCACATGGCTCGAGGAGATGATCTCCACGCCATTAAATATCTCCCTCGAAAGTTGAAGGGACCAGCACGACACTGGCTAAACAGCCTCAAAGAAAACTCCATTGGATCCTGGGAAGACTTGGAAGATGCCTTTAGGGCTCACTTCCAGGGCACTTATGTCCGGCCTCCGGATGCTGACGACTCGAGTCATATAACCCAGTAGCCAGGGAATCAACCCGCAAGTTTTGGAATCGGTTCCTAACTAAAAAGAACCAGATTGTAGACGGTCCGGATGCCGAAGCCTTAGCAGCCTTTAAGCACAGGGTCCGAGACGAATGGCTCGCCCGACACCTCGGGCAGGAAAAGCCGAAGACCATGGCAGCCTTAACGGCACTCATGACCCGCTTCTGCGTGGGCGAAGATAGCTGGTTGGCTCGTAGAAGCAACAACTCAAGTGACCCCGGCACCTCTGAGGTACGGGACGACAACGGTAAACCCTGCCGCAATAAAAACAAACGTCGGAATAACAACAACGACGATGCAGACGATACGACAGTCAATGCCGGATTCAGCATTCCTAAGTCCGGTCAGCAGAAGAAACCTTTCAAAGGCAAGAATGATGGCCATCCAGCTTAGACAAAATTCCCGAGAGGCCCTGCCAGATTCATGGCACACCCGATAAGCCTGCAAATCATACCAATAGGAACTCTTGGGTTTTCAAACAGGTCGGTAAGTTAAATACCGAACATAAGGGAAAAGGGCCCCCAAAAGAAGACGATGATGAGCCCCGTCAGCCAAACACCGGGGGTCAGAAACAATTTCCCCATGAGGTGAAGACAGTGAACATGATATATGTCACTCACATCCCAAAAGGGAGCACAAACGCGCATTACGGGACGTCTATGCCGTAGAGCCTGTCGCCCCCAAGTTTCACCCATGGTCAGCCTATCCGATCACTTTTGATCGCAGGGACCACTCAACTAGTATCCATCACGGGGTTTGGCCGCCTTGATTCTTGATCCAATCATCGACGGATACCACCTCACTAGAGTCCTTATGGATGGAGGAAGCAGTCTCAAATTGATTTATCAAGATACTGTCCGTAAGATGGGGATTGACACATCACGAATCAAGCCTCGTAACACTACCTTTAAAGGTGTGATACCAGGAGTGGATGCACATTGTACAGGCTCAATCACACTGGAGGTAGTATTCGGCTCCCCAGATAACTTTCGCAGCGAGGAGTTAATCCGCGACATCGTCCCTTTCCGAAGTGGTTACCATGCGTTGCTCGGACAAACTGCCTTCGCTCACTTTATCGCAGTCCTGCATTATGCTTACCTGAAGCTCAAAATGCCCGGACCTCGGGGCGTTATTACAGTCAATGGTAATATGGAGCACTCACTCCGTACTGAAGAACACACCACGGCCCTTGCAGCCGAAGTGTATAGCGGCCTTAACAAGCCGAGCAGCTCATAGGCCACTAAAGCCAATAATGTATCCAAACGAGTCCGGTCCTAATACGTCCATTTTGCATCAGGCTTTTATATTGATATTTATTGCAATATGGGCTATAACTACACATTATGTCACAATACTTATGCCTTTTCTCTCTTATTTTAAAAGGTTTACATGAAGAGGGAGAATGCCGACATCTGGATTATGGACTGGAAAAGGAGCAAAATATCAGATACCTATTCTGCACAACTCCAAAAGTCTTGAAACTCCAAGAAAATCAGTTTTGGAATATATTAAAGATATTGGGTGAAGAAAGCACCAGAGGGGGGTCACCCACTGTCCACGAGGGTGGGGGGTGTCGGTGTCAAAACCGGCGGATCTCGGGTAGGGGGTCCCGAACTGTGTGTCTAAGGCTAATGGTAACAGGAGGTAGGGGACATGATGTTTTACCCAGGTTTGGGCCATCTCGATGGAGGTACTACCCTACTTCCAGCTTGATTGATCTTGATGATATGAGTATTACAAGAGTTGATCTACCACGAGATCGTAGAGCCTAACCCTAGGAGCTAGCCTATGATTATGATTGTTCTTTGCCTACGGATTAAACCCTCTGGTTTATATAGACACCGGATTAGGCTAGGGTTACACATAGTCGGTTACAAAGAAGGAGATCTAACATCCGAATCTCCAAGCTTGTCTTCCACGCAAAGGAGAGTACCATCCGGACATGGGACGAAGTCTTGAGTCTTGTACCTTCATAGTCCAACACTCCGGCCAAAGTATATAGTCCGGCTATCGGATACCCCCTAATCCAGGACTCCTCAATAGCCCCTGAACCAGGCTTCAATGACGATGAGTCCAGCGCGCATATTGTCTTCGACATTGCAAGATGGGTTCCATCTCCGAATACTCCAAGGTAGATTAAGGATCGTGTCTGGCTCTGCAAGATAATTTCCACACACCACCGTAGAGAGCACAACACTTTACAAATCTAATCTGCTGACAATTTCTCACAATGTGCCCTTACGCCGCGGCCTGGCTTAATACGAACCGGTTTTTCTCAGCCTGCCACGACAAGCACTGCAAGGTGGTTTTATTGGCACGCCTCGTCGAAGCAGAGATCGTGTACCCCTTATTGTGGGAATCTCATCAATACGGGTGCGGGCAACCCCACTACACCTGTTGGTATGACTCTGTGTTTTTAGGCAAGTCCCAAACGGTTACGCTGAGGACGCTTGATATTCACCCCCTTTATAGAGGGGCCGAGGCCTATCCCTCTCTCTTACCACGCTTGCGCCTTTCTGCATCTCGAGTTCCAACACCCGAAGCTCAAGCTTAGGCACTTCGGATCTTCAATCATGTCCGGATCCAACCTTCAAGGCCAGTGGATGGCCTCATGTTCTATTACGGGATAGATTTTCATGATCTAGCTCCAGACTTCGTGTGTGAAGCCTTCCACATCACCCCACACTTCGGCTTATGGCTCAAGACCTTCAATGTAAAGCCGAAGGTGATCGAGGGGCGACACGTGGAAAGTGGAGGCGCTGCAATAAGCAGAAACACCGATGCCCCATGGCCAGAGAGCTTCTTCCTGGAGGTGTCCGATCTATGGCATCGGAGGTGGTTCTACGTCTCGGCTCCCAGAGGCACAAAGTGGGCGGCTGCCCCCGACTTCCGCTCGGGCCCATCGCCTCAACTGGCATCATGGGCCAACGTGGGACTGGACTGGGGGCGTGCTAATGACGTACCGACATTGCAGAGCCGCATTCGGGAGCTTCTTGAGAGGGACATCAGTCTTGTCAGCATAATTCAGGTAATGCTAGTCCGACGGATCTTGCCGTGCAAAGTCGGCCTCTCCGGATGTGGGAGTTCAACACAGAAGGTACGCGAACTATTCAGCACTTCTTCGCCATGAAGCTCGAAGGATGTATAGGTTATTCTTCAGACCACGAGTAAAGTGTCCGGACACCACCAAGGATGCGGGCCTCAGCTGCAACCGCCCAGATACCCAAGTAAGTAACCCTGAAACCGAACACTTCATTTATATTTATCACAACATTATTCTGAAAACCATCTGCGGCCAGGATTGGCTCAGCAAGGCAGAGAGAATCAGGTGTCCGGCACCACTTCCTGAAGGATCGCCTAGTCCTGCAATTGCCAGGATGCCTAGACGTGTGCTAAGTCAAGTGCCCTCGGGGAAACACGAAGGGAAGAATAGACAAGCAGAGCTTCACACATTGCACATCCAAACCAGGGGAATTACTGTCTCCACGAAGGAGGATAGTCGGGGAGGGGAATCTAAGGTCTCCTTCCTCCGCGGGAAGAAGAGGGCCGCCTCCGAAGACTTGGAAACGGAGGTGCCTAGACAAGGGAAGAAAACTTCACCCGGGGGCCCTACCCTAGAGGGCGTCCTCACCGCACCGTGCCCGCAAACGGGCCAGCCCTCCACCGAGCTGTGAGTTAATCATAAATACAAAGCTACTACTTCCTCCTCCGAGAACAATAACCAGGATCCATCCTTTGCAGTCTGGCTAGTAGCTCTTCTCGATAGAGTTCGTCTTCGGGGGATCTTCTTCCGGAGATGATGGCGAGTGAAACCCCACCTGCCTCTCCGCCCCATGGGGAAGGCGACCCTGAGGTGTTGTCACGGAGGAGTCCATATTCGCCGAGGCCAGAAACTAACACTTCGGCCGCCCTGAGCCCGGAGCGTTCGGCCCCCGCGGGGGGCAATAAGAAGTGTCCGGTACAGTCCGGCGACCGGCCGGACACACTGACGGGCCTTCTGGAGCAAGCTGCTCTCTCAGAGGATCACCGTACGTTAATGGGTACAGTATTTGAGAAGATTTCATCCGCCTCAAGCGGGTTGAATGAAGCTTTTACGAGCCTGCTTAAAGGCTTTGAGGTACGTAATGAAATACGTAATTTTTCGGCTTTACCGCACGCGCCAGATGTGCTCCGTATAGATAGTACTCTGGTTGCCAGCCCTAGGCGGCAAACGGAGGATCACACTCTCAAGTAATGATCGCACTGCATTCATGCGCAGGTGGCTAAGGGTCCGGTGGTAGACCGCACCGCTGAATTCACCGAACAGAGGCGATAGATTAAAGTTGTGGACGCCAACATCACGCTTGTGAACGAGCGGCCTGACGAGTCACAGAGTATGTGCTCTGTTTTCCTTATTTGTTTTAGGAAATATTAAGAGGAGCATAAATTTAATGTGATATTCTTTGGCTGCAGGCGGAGCTGCTGCCGTGGAGGCCCTGAGGGCGGAACTTGCCGTAGCCAAGGAACAAGCCCGGGCTAGCAATGCGGCTGCCCTAAAGGCGGCCGAAGATTTGAGAGCCGAACAGGCTGCTCATCGCTGAAGCAAAGATAAAATAACCGAGATGGCTGTGGAGCTGAGAGATGCTGCTGGCCGGTATGAGCTCCTTGAAGAGGAGAATTAGGCGAAGTCGGCTGACCTTAAGAAGGCCCTTGATGCGGCCAAGGAGACGCGTTCCGAAATTAGGGATCCGCAGAAGGAGCCTCGACAGGCCGGAGAAATCGTGGCTGGAAGCCCCTATTTGTTGCGGATGAAGTTCTTATATCCAAAGTACGCTCCTCTTGATCGGCTCTGGAGCGCTGCAGACGCGTATGCAGATCTGGCAAAAAGTACGGCTGATGCGACCAAGTTCTTCAAGGATCAAACAGATAGTGAAGTAGAAAGGTTGTTCTGGTCGCAATTCAGTGCTCCAACTCGCCCGTTGCCATTGAGTGAGAGGATGGCCGTTGTGTCCGAGCTCCATAGGTCGTCCGGTCTTGCAATGAGGTCTGTAATAGACCATCTATCACTACTAGGGAAAAGCCTATACACAGAATCTTACCAGCAGCGCTGCTCAAAATACAACGCTACTGCTACTTAGCAG
>LR880967.1:58770541-58780953 GCA_904067115.1 Aegilops sharonensis
ATCATAACACTTCTATTAAGATGCTTAAAGAAGTTATTTTCCGAGGTTTGGAGTCCCTAGATATCTTATGACTGATGGTGGTTCACATTTTATTCATGGTGCTTTTCGTAAGATGCTTGCTAAGTATGATGTTAATCATAGAGTTGCATCTCCATACCGTCCACAGTCTAGTGGTCAAGTAGAATTGAGTAATAGAGAGCATAAATTAATTTATCAAAAGACTGTTGATAGATCTAGAAAGAATTGGTCCAAGAAACTTGATGATGCATTATGGGCCTATAGAACTGCATATAAAAATCCTATGGGTATGTCTCCGTATAAAATGGTTTATGGAAAAGCATGTCACTTACCTCTCGAACTCGAACATAAGGCATATTGGGCTATTAAAGAGCTCAATTATGATTTCAAACTTGCCGGGGAGAAGAGGCTATTTGACATTAGCTCACTTGATGAAGGGAGAACCCAGGCCTATGAGAATGCCAAACTGTTTAAAGAAAAAGCTAAAAGAGGGCATGACAATAGGATACAAAAGCGTGAGTTTAATGTAGGTGATTATGTTTTGCTATACAACTCTCGTTTAAGATTTTTTGCAGGAAAACTTTTCTCTAAATGGGAAGGTCCTTACATTATTGAGGAGGTCTATCATTCCGGTGCCATAAAAATCAACAATTTCGAAGGCACAAATCTGAAGGTGGTGAACGGTCAGATAATCAAATATTATATCTCGGGTAATCCCATAAATGCTGAAACCAATGTTATTGACACTGTAACCCTGGAGGAGTACATAAGGGACACTTTCCAGAATGTTTCAGACTCCGAAAGGAATAGGTATGTGGTACGGTAAGTAAACCGACTCCGACAGTTCTAATAGCAAATTTTCTCCCGTTTGGAATATTTAAGAAAATAGGAAACTAAGAAGTAGTCCGGAAAGGACACGAGGCGTCCACGAGGGTGGAGCACGCGCCCTGCCTCTTGGGCACCTCGGGAGCCATCCGGACTCCGTTTTCTTGCATGATACTTCTTTTGGTCGGTAAAAAAATATTATATAATCTCCCGAAGGTTTTGACTACCGTACCTCGACGAAATCCTCGGTTTCTTGTTTTGAGTTATTGTTGCCGCAGATTAGAGCAATATATCGTCCCCCTCCTCCAACAATGTGGGCGACGATGCTTGGCTAATGAAGATAGAGACGAAGCGAGAAGAAATCTGGGAAATCAAGGAAGGTGACAAGATCAAGGAGATCAAAAAGGAACAAGTCCCGACAGTAGAAGAAGAGGGCTTCTCTCAACCTTACTACAACCATCTTACCCCAACTGAGATTGAAGCTTTCAAGATGATTGAGCTAGCTCGCATACAAAATAAGTATCTCACACGTGAAAATATTTTGTTGCAAGAGCATATCACTGCACTCAAGGGCATTATCCGCAAGTTGGAGGATCTCTTACGCTCGATGTGCGACTCCCCGTCATCACTACAAAATAATACACTTCTGTGATGATACGTGTTTGTCACAGTAGGTCCGTTTTTTGTCATGCATGTACTTCCATGACGGTTTTATGACAGAATCAAGATAGTCATACATGTGCTGTCGTAGAAGTGTTCCATGACATTACCAAAATTATCATCATGGAAGTGTCCACTTCCATGACGATAAATCTCGCGTCACAGAAGTGCTTTCGTCAAGGGCGACCGACACGTGGCATCCACCATAACGGAACACCGTTATGCTATCGGGTCGGGTGTCTGTGTACCAAAGTAGGGGCACTCCTTTGTACCCCTTACTTGTGCACGCGTAGTCAGAGCCACAGGCCGAAGCCACAATTAGCAAGGCAGAAGGGAGCACTCAAAGCCGCAAGATGGTCAAAGTGACGCCCAGACCAGAAACACCAAGAGAAAGCAGGCAAGGAGGGTTCTGACGGAAAGACCCTTGCCGGGGCGACCCCCACGGCCCCGGCGAGGACCTTGCCAGGGCCGCCTGCCCACTGCTAACGGAGTGGACCACCCCTGAGCCCAGGGCTCGGGAGGCGCCTCTGAGATGGCACACAGATCTTCGTCAAAACCAATACCACAGAGAGCAGATGGACGAAGCAGGTTTCCCTGGCAAGACCCTTGCCGGGGAAGCTCGCCCACACCAGCGGAGTGAGCCACCCTCAAACCCACGGTCTCCAACACCATCAACCACGTTGGGACAGGGCTCGGGAGGCACCTCCATGGTGGCATGCAGATCTTTGTGAAGACAACGACTATTCAAGATCAGATAAGGATTGGAAGGCAACGATCCTCGACAAGATCCTTGCCGAGGAAACCCACAAGACCCCTGGCAAGATCCTTGTCGGGGTCGAAAGCGCGCCACGGCAAGACCCTTGCCGGGCCACCCGACAAGACCCTTGCCGGGCCATCCGGCAAGGCCCTTGCCAAGGGTGTCAACGGAGCCACTGCCGGGCCCACGTCAACCAAGTCTCTACCGCCGTTCACATGCAGCTGCCAGCCCAACCAGCTAGGCAGGCACCTACGTGGAAACATGCAGCTTCCAGGCCAACTCAGCACACGCCTGCGTGGCGGCACGCAGATCTTCATGGGGGCCCCACCACCGCGCCACCTCTGCTGCTTGCCTTCCTACATGGCTTTGAATGCATCGCTGGCCAGGGCATGTGTCGAAGCGAGGGGAGCAGCGAAGGATGGGGCGAGCCTCGCTCCCGTCCCCGATAAAGCAAGAGGACACCTAAGCTACACATTAAATGCGTCTTGTCCTGTAATACGAGCAATAAACTCATAGCACTGTAGGTCTCTCCACCTCCTGTGTGCCACTGTGGCAGCCCTTTTCGACTATAAAAGGAGGCCCATGGCGTACTGGAGAGGGATTCGGCTCTTTTGAACCATAGCTAGTTCAAGAGCTCAAGAACACTCAATACATCCACCAAAGCAGGACTAGGGTTTTACGAATCCTCGCGGCCCGAACCTGGGTAAACGATCCTTGTGCTATTGCTAATCCTGCTCTTCTCACGACCCCGCGCCCCGCAACCGGAGAAGGGATCCTCGTGATCCCATAGGTGTCGTTTCCCACCGACATCTTTGGCGCGCCAGGTAGGGGGCGCAATTTTGAGAATTTGGTCTACTAGTTGGCCTAGCAGTTCTTCATCGCCATGGCTCCTAAAAAGAAGGCGACCACGGCGATCGGTTCATCCGGGACCGGACTACCAGTACCGGTGCGGACCAGTAGCGGGCCAGTCGCGGAGAGAACCCGTGGTGCGGCCCGCAAACATCCACATCACTCTGGCAGTCCAGGCCTCGTGAGCAGCGTCCTTCGTACGCCAGGCGAGGATCCACGCGTCGCGTGCTCCAGAGATGGAGTCGGGCCCCCCGCAGGCGGCACGGGGCCCTCCAAGGGCGTCATCGTGCCACCAGATGGCAGCGCAGAAACCTCCAAGACACCAACAGCGGCGCCCATGGTGCGCTCTTCTCAGGTCGTGCGCGATGAGCAGCGCCGCCCTGCTGGTGACCCTGGGCGCCGCCCTGGGAAGAGTCCCATGCGCCCTTCACATGATGACGAGGGCCAACATGCGCGCCGAGGTGGCGGACGGCTGCGGGGCCATGATGGGGATCCTCCTAACGTGGTTAGAAGTCGAAATGCATCGCGGTCCAGACAACTTTCGCCTCCACCCATGCCAGCAGAAGCCCTAGCACGCGCGCAACTACTCCTCGACTTTCCTCCCGCTTAGGAGAAGCTTGACAAATGGAGGGCCACCGTCCGGAGCCTCGTCGGCATCGCTAACAATGATGAGTTGCGGCCGGCGGGACCCGTAGGCCGTCGCTCCGACGAGCCACCGCACGCCAGCGGAGGTCGGGCCGGAGGAGATGCGGCCACGGTGCACTCCCCTCCTCCTTACCAGCCACCGCGGGTGTCGGTCCGTCGCGACAACGCTCGTGATGATATCTTCATAGCGTTGTCCGACCCGCGAACCCACCGTGACCAGCACCAAGTTCTTCAGGAGCGAGCTCATGAAGACGCTCGAACCACCATCGAGCGCCGGCGTGAGACGCGCCACCAGTCGGACAGGTGGGCAAGGCCCACTATGGACCACCCAGCACCGGGAGGCTACGGTGGCCTACCAGTCGGACAGGTGGGCAGGGCCCACTATGGACCACCCAGCACCGGGAGGCTACGGTGGCCTACCCTACGAGGTGGGTTGTCCGGCCTTCACGCGTGAGCTGCGGCAGTCCAAGTGGCCCTCCCACCGCATGTTCAAGCCCGACATTGGCTAGAAGTACAACGACAAGACTCACTCGTCGGAGTTCCTCAGCATCTACACCATCGCGATGCAAAACCGCTGGGGCCCGCGACGATAAGGTGCTTGCCAATTACTTCTCGTTGGCACTCAAGCCCAATGTTATGTCATGGTTGATGCACTTGCCGGTGGACTCCATTTCTTCTTGGCCGGATCTGTGTCATGAGTTTTCTTGGCGCCTTTACTGGAGGCCACCAAGCTCATGGCTAGGCGAGCGACTTGCACATCATCCCCCAGAAAGAAGGAGAAAACTTGCGTAAGTACATCCAAAGGTTCAGCCGATTGCAGTACAACACTCCCGACGTTCATCATGCCGCCGTGATCAGTGCATTCCATCAGAATGTGCGCAATCGGAAGATGCGTGAGGAGCTGGAAATGAACAAGGTCAAGGATGTGTCTGAGCTTTATGTTCTAGCCGATCGGTGCGCTCGCGCTGAAGAGGGAAGGAAGTACCCCGGCGAAGACGCCGGCGCGGAAACCGACTCCACGGATGATACCGCCACCCCGGCAAAGAAGGGCCAGCGCCATAACAGGAAGTGCAAGGGCAAGACCGTGCTTGCCATCGAGGGGTCCGACTATACCTGCGCCACCAAGAAACCCAAGGCGAGTTACCCCGGCAAGGAGGTTGTCGGGTGTGTCGCTTGTTGGGCCTTGGAGGCTGCCGATAAGCCAGGAGGCTCCGACAAGCAATATTGCAATATCCACCGCACCAAGGGCCATGACCTCTGATAACCCACAAGTATAGGGGATCGCAACAGTTTTCGAGGGTAGAGTATTCAACCCAAATTTGTTGATTCGACACAAGGGGAGCCAAAGAATATTCTCAAGTATTAGCAGCTGAGTTGTCAATTCAACCACACCTAGAAACTTAGTATCTGCAGCAAGGTGTTTAGTAGCAAAGTAATATGATAGTGATGGTAACGGTAACAAAAGTAAAGACAGCAAAAGTAATGTTTTTGGTATTTTGTAGTGATTGTAACAGTAACAACGGAAAAGTAAATAAGCGGGAACCAGTATACGGAAAACTCGTAGGAACCGGATCAATGATGGATAATTATGCCGGATGTGGTTCATCATGTAACAGTCATAGCATAGGGTGACACAGAACTAGCTCCAGTTCATCAATGTAATGTAGGCATGTATTCCGAATATAGTCATACGTGCTTATGGAAAAGAACTTGCATGACATATTTTGTCCTACCCTCCCGTGGTAGTGGGGTCCTATTGGAAACTAAGGGATATTAAGGCCTCCTTTTAATAGAGAACCGGAACAAAGCATTAGCACATAGTGAATACCTGAACTCCTCAAACTATGGTCATCACCGGGAGTGGTTCCGATTATTGTCACTTCGGGGTTGCTGGATCATAACACATAGTAGGTGACTATAGACTTGCAAGATAGGATCAAGAACTCACATATATTCATGAAAACATAATAGGTTCAGATCTGAAATCATGGCACTCGGGCCATAGAGACAAGCATTAAGCATAGCAAAGTCATAGCAACATCAATCTCAGAACATAGTGGATACTAGGGATCAAACCCTAACAAAACTAACTCGATTACATGATAAATCTCATCCAACCCATCACCGTCCAACAAGCCTACGATGGAATTACTCATGCACGGCGGTGAGCATCATGAAATTGGTGATGGAGGAAGGTTGATGATGACGACAGCGACGAATCCCCCTCTCCGGAGCCCCGAACGGACTCCAGATCAGCCCTCCCGAGAGAGATTAGGGCTTGGCGGCGGCTCCGTATCGTAAAACGCGATGAATTCTTCTCTTTGATTTTTTTCTTCCCGAAAGCCAATATATGGAGTTGGAGTTGGCGTCAGAGGGCCACCAGGGGGCCCACGGGGTAGGGGGCGCGCCCAGGGGGGCCCCCACCCTCGTGGACAGGGTGTGGGCCCCCTGGTCTTCTTCTTTGGTGAGGATTTTTATTAATTATCCTAAGACATTCCGTGGAGTTTTAGGTCGTTCCGAGAACTTTTATTTTCTGCACAAAAACAACACCATGGCAATTCTGCTAAAAACAGCGACAGTCCGGGTTAGTTCCATTCAAATCATACAACTTAGAGTCCAAAACAAGGGCAAAAGTGTTTGGAAAAGTAGATACGACGGAGACGTATCAACTCCCCCAAGCTTAAACCCTTGCTTGTCCTCAAGCAATTCAGTTGACAAACTAAAAGAGAAAAAAGAAAAACTTTTACAAACTCTGTTTGCTCTTGTTGTTGTAAACATGAAAAGCCAGCACTCAAGTTTCAGCAAATATTATGGACTAACCATACTAACAATAACACAAAGGTCTCACAATTACTCATATCAATAGCATAATCAGCTAGCGAGCTATAATAATAAAACTCGGATGGCAACACTTTCTCCAAATAATCATAACATGATATAACAAAATGGTATCTCGCTAGCCCTTTCTGAGACCGCAAAACATAAATGCAGAGCACCTTCAAATATCAAGGACTGACTAAACATTGTAATTCATGGTAAAAGAGATCTAGTCAAGTCATACCTGAAATAAACCAATAATAATGAATGCAAACGACAGTGTGCACTCCAGCAGGTGCTTTTTAATAAGAAGGGTGATGACTCAATATAAAAGTAAATAGATAGGCCCTTCGCAGAGGGAAGCAGGGATTTGTAGAGGTGCCAGAGCTCAGTTTTAAAATAGAGATTGAATAACATTTTGAGAGGCATACTTTTGCTGTCAACGCAACAACTATGAGATGACGATATCTTCCATGCTAAACAAATTATAGGCGGTTCCCAAACAGAATGGTAAAGTTGATACTCCCTTACTCCACAAGAATAAATCCATGGCTTGCTCGAAACAACGAGTGCCTCTAACATTCAACGGGTCCCAAGTGGAGTTTTGTTTGCAATTATTTTGATTTAGTTTGCATAAAGCATGGGACTGGGCATCCCGGTGACTAGCCATTTTTCTCGTGAATGAGGAGCGGAGTCCACTCCTCTTGAGAATAACCGCCTAACATGGAAGATAAGGGCAGCCCTAGTTGAAACATGAGCTGCTCGAGCATACAAAACAGAATTTCATTTCAAGGTTTGGAGTTTGGCACATACAAATTTACTTGGAACAGCAGGTAAATACCGCATATAGGAAGGTATAGTGGACTCATATGGAACAACTATGGGGTTTAAAGGAGATTGGATGCACAAGAAGTATTCCCGCTTAGTACAGGTGAAGGCTAGCAAAAGAATGGGAAGCGACCAACTGGGAGAGCGACAACAGTCGTAAACATGCATCAAAATTAATTTACACCGAATACAAGCATGAGTAGGATATAATCCTCCATGAACATAAATATCATGGAGGCTATGTTGATTTGATTCAACTACATGCGTGAACATGTGCCAAGTCTAGTCACTCAATTCATTTAAAGGAGGATACCATCCCATCATACAACATCATTATCATTCTAATAGCATGTTGGCACGCAAGGCAAACCATTATAACTCATAGCTAATCAAGCATGGCACAAGCAACTATAATCTCTAAATGTCATTGCAAATATGCTTACTTCATAATAGCTAATCCAGGAATGATGAGTCATCATATTTACAAAAACAAGAGAGGTTGAGTTCATACCAGCTTTTCTCATCCCAATAAGTCCATCATATATCATCATTATTGCCTTTCACTTGCATGACCGAACGATGTGAATAATAGTAAGAGTGCACGTGCATTGGACTAAGTTGAATCTGCAAGCATTCAATAACCAGGAGAAGACAAGTAATATGGGCTCTAAGTTAAATAATCAATCATGCACATAAGAGCCACTTCAACAATTTAATCATGGTCTTCTCCTACTGACCTCCAAAGAAAAGAAAAGGAAAACTATTTACACGGGAAAGCTCCCAACAAGCAAAAGAAGAACGGGAAATATTTTTGGGTTTTCCGTTTTAATTACTACAGCAAAGAAATAAACTACTACCTTTTTTTCTTAAGGTTTATTAAACACACAAGAAGAAAGCAGGAAAAAGAAAATAAACTAGCATGGATATTACAGTGAAAGAGTATGAACACCGACATCTAGCAATGAGTGTGTGTGGACATGAATGTAATGTCGGTGGGAAATATGTACTCCCCCGAGCTTAGGATTTTGGCCTAAGTTGGTCTATTGCCAGGGATGGCCTGGCGGATACCCGTAAGTGAAGCTGGGGCCATACTGTGACGAAGAAGGATCCGGCTGCCAATGGCTGGCAGCCTCCTCTGGATCCCAAGAATAAACAGATAGTCGCGGAGGCTCATCTTGTGGCTCCGGTTCCGGGGCGGGTGCAGGATTTCGATAGGCTTGAATGGCAGCCCACGGAACGATATGAGGACCTGCAGACAAGTTAAACAAAGAGGGAGTAGGCAAAGTAATAATCTCAGGGTGTTGTTTATCAAAGTACAATTTATATTTGAGTTCCCCTTCACGACTCTTAATAAGAAAATCGTTCGCTAGCATACTCCTAAAATCTAAATAAGCACGAGGCAGCCATGTTTCCTCTTCCTCCTCATGCCTAATAGGTATTTCAAAATGTTCAGCTAGGCGTGAGGCATACATACCTCCAAAGATGGGGCCTTTAGTACAGTTCAAACTTAACCGCCTAGCAAAAATTCCACCCATACTAACAGAGTTACTTCGATATAAACCATGGAACAAAATGATAACATCAGGAATACTAAGGTTTCCACAGTTTCCGCGACCTATCAAGCAACGACTAGCAAATAAGGCAAAGTAGCGTAAAACAGGAAAATGTATGCTAGTTATTCTTGCATCAGAAACCTTCCTGGTTTCTCCCACCGTGATAGTGTTAATAAAAGCTTCTACTTCATTACAGTGTGGTTCATCCAAGGTGCCCTCAAAAGGTATTTTGCAAAGATCGCAAAATTCAGCTAATGGCATCCGCTTAACAACGTCATATAAATGAAATTCTACTGATGGAGGTGAACTCTTAGGGAAAAAGTAGAAATTTTGCACAAAAGTATTTGTGAGTAAGAGATACTGATGACGTTGGTCGCGGAGGAAGTCGGTGAGGCCAGCATTCTCAATTAATAAATAGACGTCTTCTTAAATCCCGGCTCTCCTCAAGAAGTCATCGGAAGGCCATTCACACGGCCGAACCTCCGCAGTGCGAGGCAAGTTAAATTTCGGCTTCTGTTCTTCTTCCTTTTGTTTTTCCTTAGCGCTTCGGCTCGACGAGCCCCTCAAAAATCTCTTCATTAATTCTGAAACAATCTGAAATTTTTAGTAACTTCAAATAAAAGTGAACCAACTTCAATAAAATTGATAGCAACAACTCCTGCAAGTGCCTAGAGCCTATATAAAGCATTGGAACTACTTGGAACCATATAAATTTGGCATTCAAGCTCAAGAACATGGTCACCTATGCAGCACAAATTTGCAATGAATAAAGCACTAGAACATAAACTAATTGGACCAATGGAGGAGTCACATACCAAGGAACAATCTCCCCAAGCAGTTTTGCGAGAGGTGCTTTGAGCAAGGAGATCGAAAATCACAGCAACGGGGGCTGGAACTCGTGCTTGAGTTGGTTTTTCGTATTTGTGTGAGACAGAGGAAGAAGATGGGTGCAGGAATAAGTGGAGGAGGGCCACCGTGGGCCCATGAGGCAGGGGGACGCGCCCAGGGGGTTAGGGCGCGCCCTCCGCCCTCGTGGCCAGGTGGCAACTCCCCGCGGTGATTTTTGCACAGTAAATTCTTAAATATTCCCGAAAAAATCATATTAAATTGGCATGGAATTCTGAGGACTTTTATTTTCAGGAAATTTTTATATTCCACGGGTAAGTCGGGAGATAGACAGAAAAGTACTATTTTACTTTATTTCTACTAAATAATAGAAAATATAAAGAGGGTACAAAAGGTTGTGCTTCTAGTTTCATCCATCTCGTGATCATCAAAATGAATCCACTAACAAGGTTGATCAAGTCTTGTTAACGAGCTCATTCCGATTAACACAGAACCGGAGAAATTTCGAATAGCACTAAGTTACCTCAACGGAGATATGAAAATCCCCAACAATAAGTATATCATACTTTTTCTTGACAGTAGGGAGAGGAAATTCAAAACCTCCAAATATAATC
>LR880967.1:58781151-58810391 GCA_904067115.1 Aegilops sharonensis
GATAGACAGAAAAGTACTATTTTACTTTATTTCTACTAAATAATAGAAAATATAAAGAGGGTACAAAAGGTTGTGCTTCTAGTTTCATCCATCTCGTGATCATCAAAATGAATCCACTAACAAGGTTGATCAAGTCTTGTTAACGAGCTCATTCCGATTAACACAGAACCGGAGAAATTTCGAATAGCACTAAGTTACCTCAACGGAGATATGAAAATCCCCAACAATAAGTATATCATACTTTTTCTTGACAGTAGGGAGAGGAAATTCAAAACCTCCAAATATAATCTATGGAATTTTTCCAATAGAGTTGATACTGTGGACCTGAGGTTGTGTCCTCGGAAAGTGTACCGTGTGCTCATTGCCATTAACATGAAAAGTGACATTGCCTTTGTTGCAATCAATAACTGCCCCTGCAGTATTAAGGAAAGGTCTTCCAAGAATAATAGACATACTATCATCCTCAGGAATATCAAGAATAACAAAGTCCGTTAAAATAGTAACGTTTGCAACCACAACAGGCACATCCTTACAAATACCGACAGGTATAGCAGTTGATTTATCAGCCATTTGCAAAGATATTTCAGTAGGTGTACACTTATTCAAGTCATGTCTACGATATAAAGAGAGAGGCATAACACTAACACCGGCTCCAAGATCACACAAAGTGGTTTTAACATAATTTCTCTTAATGGAGCATGGTATAGTAGGTACTCCGGGATCTCCAAGTTTCTTTGGTATTCCACCCTTCAAAGTATAATTAGCAAGCATGCTGGAAATTTCAGCTTCAGGTATCATTCTTTTATTAGTAATAATATCCTTCATATACTTAGAATAAGGATTTGTTTTGAGCACATCAGTTAATCGCATACGCAAAAAGATGGGTCTAATCATTTTAGCAAAGTGCTCAAAATCCTCATCATCCTTTTTCTTGGATGGTTTCGGGGGAAAGGCATGGGTTTTTGAACCCATGGTTCCCTTTCTTTACCATGTTTCCTAGCAACAAAGCCTCTTTTATCATAGCGTTGATTCCTTGATTGTGGGTTATCAAGATCAACAGCAGGTTCGGCTTCTACATCATTATCATTACTAGGTTGAGAATCAACATGAACATTATCATTAACATTATCTCTGGGTTCATGTTCATCACCTGATTGTGTTTCAGCATCAGAAATAGAAATATCATTTGGATTCTCAGGTGGCTCAGCGATAGGTTCACTAGAAGTTTGCAAAGTCCTATCATTTTTCTTTTTCTTCCTTTTAGAAGAACTAGGTACATCAATATCATTTCTCTGAGAATCTTGCTCGATTCTCTTAGGGTGGCCTTTAGGATACAAAGGTTCATGTGTCATTCTACCGGTTCTAGTAGCCACTCTAACAGCATAATCATTTTTCTTACTATTCATTTCATCAAGCGCTTCTTTTTGAGCTTTAAGTACTTGTTCTACTTGAGTGGTAACCATAGAAGCATGTTTGCTAGCAAGTTTAAGTTCACCTCTAATATCAGCCATATAATCACCCAAGCGTTTAATCATATAAGCATCTTGTTTTAATTCTCTACCAAAATAAGCATTAAACTCATCTTGCTTAAACAAAAAGTTATCAAACTAATCCAAGCACTGACTAGCAATTTTAGTAGGAGGGACTTTAGCTCTATCATATCTATAGAGAGAATTTACCTTTACTACCTGTGTCGGGATATCGGGAGGTTCTTCAGTAAATAAGTAATTGAGATCATATACTTCTTCAGCAGGAGGTAAATTAAGACCGTGTATTTCTTAAATAGGAGGTAAATTCTTAACATCTTCAGCTTTAATACCTTTCTCTTTCATAGATTTCTTTTCCTCTTCCATATCTTCAGGACTGAGAAATAGAACACCTCTCTTCTTCGGAGTTGGTTTAGGAATAGGCCCAATAATTGGCTCAGAAATTGGCTCAGGAGCTGGCTCAGGAGGTGCCAAATTATTTTCATTTGTCAACATATTGTTCAATAGAATTTCCGCTTCATCCGGTGTTCTTTCCCTGAAAAGAGAACCAGCACAACTATCCAGGTAATCTCTGGAAGCATCGGTTAGTCCATTATAAAAGATATCAAGTATTTCAGGTTTCTTAAGAGGATGATCAGGCAAAGCATTAAGTAACTTGAGAAGCCTCCCCCAAGCTTGTGGGAGACTCTCTTCTTCAATTTGCACAAAGTTATATATTTCCCTCAAGGCTGCTTGTTTCTTATGAGCAGGGAAATATTTAGCAGAGAAGTAATAAATCATATCCTGGGGACTTTGCACACAACCAGGATCAAGAGAATTAAACCATATCTTAGCATCACCCTTTAATGAGAACGGAAATATTTTGAATAAATAAAGATAGCGCGGTCTCTCACTATTAGTGAACAAGGCAGCTATATCATTCAACTTGTTAAGATGTGCCACAACAGTTTCAGATTCATAGCCATAGAAAGGATCGGATTCAACCAAAGTAATTATATCTGGATCAACAGAAAAATCATAATAATCCTTATCGGGAACACAAATAGGTTAAGTAGAAAAAGCAGGATCGGGTCTCATTCTACCTCTAAGAGATTATTTACTCCATTTAACTAGCAACCTCTTAAGTTCATATCTATCCTGGCAAGCAAAAATAGCGGCAGAAGATTCTGCATCAAAAATATAACCTTCAGGAATTGGACGCATATTTTCATCATCACTCTCATCATTGTATTCAGGTGTAATAATTTCTCTTTCTCTAGACCTAGCAATTTGCTCATCAAGAAATTCACCAAGGGGCACAGTAGTATCGAGCATAGAAGTGGTTTCATCACAAGTATCATGCATAGCAGATGTGGCATCATCAATAACATGCGACATATCAGAATTCATACCAGTAGCAGGTTTAGGTGTCGCAAGCTTACTTATAACAGATGGAGAATCTAGTGCAGAGCTAGATGGCAGTTCCTTACCTCCCCTCGTAGTTGAGGGCAAAATCTTGGTCTTAGCGTCTTTCAAGTTCTTTATAGTGTCTAGCAGATATAAATCCCAAGTGACTCAAAGAATAGAGCTATTCTCCCCGGCAACGGCGCCAGAAAAAGGTCTTCATAACCCACAAGTATAGGGGATCGCAACAGTTTTTGAGGGTAGAGTATTCAACCCAAATTTGTTGATTCGACACAAGGGGAGCCAAAGAATATTCTCAAGTATTAGCAGCTGAGTTGTAAATTCAACCACACCTGGAAACTTAGTATCTGCAGCAAGGTGTTTAGTAGCAAAGTAATATGATAGTGATGGTAACGGTAACAAAAGTAAAGACTACAAAAGTAATGTTTTTGGTATTTTGTAGTGATTGTAACAGTAACAACGAAAAAGTAAATAAGCGAGAACCAGTATATGGAAAACTCGTAGGCACCGGAACAATGATGGATAATTATGCCAGATGTGGTTCATCATGTAACAGTCATAACATAGGGTGACACAGAACTAGCTCCAGTTCATCAATGTAATGTAGGCATGTATTCCGAATATAGTCATACGTGCTTATGGAAAAGAACTTGCTTGACATCTTTTGTCCTACCCTCCCGTAGCAGCGGGGTCCTATTAGAAACTAAGGGATATTAAGGCCTCCTTTTAATAGAGAACCAGAAAAAAGCATTAGCACATAGTGAACACATGAACTCCTCAAACTATGGTCATCACCGGGAGTGGTTCTGATTATTGTCACTTCGGGGTTGCCGGATCATAACACATAGTAGGTGACTATAGACTTGCAAGATAGGATCAAGAACTCACATATATTCATGAAAACATAATAGGTTCAGATCTGAAATCATGGCACTCAGGCCCTAGCGACAAGCATTAAGCATAGCAAAGTCATAGCAACATCAATCTCAGAACATAGTGGATACTAGGGATCAAACCCTAACAAAACTAACTCGATTACATGATAAATCTCATCCAACCCATCACCGTCCAGCAAGCATACGATGGAATTACTCACGCACGGCGGTGACCATCATGAAATTGGTGATGGAGGATGGTTGATGATGATGACGGCGACGAATCCCCCTCTCCGGAGCCCCGAACGGACTCCAGATCAGCCCTCCCGAGAGAGATTAGGGCTTGGCGGCGGCTCCGTATCGTAAAATGCGATGATTTCTTCTCTTTGATTTTTGCCACTGTTACCTTTATTATCATACTACTTTGCTACTAAATACTTTGCTGCGGATACTAAGTTATCCAGGTGTAGTTGAATTGACAACTCAACTGCTAATACTCAAGAATATTCTTTGGCTTCCCTTGTGTCGAATCAATAAATTTAGTTTGTACATCACCCTCGAAAGCTGTTGCGATCCCCTACACTTGTGGGTTATCAAGACTAATTTCTGGTGCCGCTGCCGGGGAGCATAGCTCTATTCTCTGAGTCACTTGGGATTTATATCTGTTTATCACTATGAAGAACTTGAAAGACGCTAAAACCAAGATTTTTCCCTCAACTACGAGGGGAGGTAAGGAACTGCCATCTAGCTCTGCACTAGATTCTCTTTCTGTTATGAGTAAGCTTGTGACACATAAACCTGCTACTGCTATGAATTCTGATATGTCGCATGTTATTGATGATACCACTTCCGCTATGCATGATGAAACTACTTCTGTGCGTGATACTACTTTGCCATTAGGTGAATTTCTTGATGAACAACTTGCTAGAGTTAGGGGGAATGCAAATATTGAAGATGCTATTATTGATGATAGTGATGATGAAAGTTCTCGCAATGATTATGTATTGCCTATTGTTCCTGAGGGTTATGTTATGAATGAAGAAGCTGCTAGGGAAATCTTTGCGTGCAATGATAGATATGATCTTAAGAAATTATTAGCTAAATGGAAGCAGCAGTCTCTTAATGCTAGAATGAAACCTGACCCTGCTTTTGCAACTTCACCTATCTGTGTTACTGATAAGGATTATGAATTCTCTGTTGATCCTGAGATTATTACTTTAGTTGAATCTGATCCTTTTTATGGCCTAGATTCTGAAACTGTTGTGGCACATCTTACCAAGTTGAATGATCTACCCTGTTCACTCATGATGATAAATCTCGTTATTTTTATATCCTTAAGATATTTCCGTTCCCGTTAAAGGGTGACGTTAAGATTTGGTATAATTCTCTTGCTCCTGGTTGTGTGCGTAGTCCCCAGGATATGATTTATTACTTCTCTGCTAAATATTTCCGTGCCCATAAGAAACAAGCTGCCTTTCGGGAAATATACAATTGTGTGCAAATCAAAGAAGAGAGTCTCCCACAAGCTTGGGGGAGGCTTCTCCGGTTACTTAATGCCTTGCCTGATCATCCTCTTAAGAAAAACGAAATACTAGATATCTTTTATAATGGACTAACCGATGCTTCCAAGGACTACTTGGATAGTTGTGCTGGTTGTGTTTTCAGGCAAAGAACAGTCGACGAAGCTGAATTACTATTGAATAATATGTTGACTAATGAAAATAATTGGACTCTTCCTGAGCTAATTCCTGAGGCAATTCCTGAACCAATTGAGCCAACTCCTCAGCCTATTCCTAAACCCACTCCAAAGAAGAGAGGTGTTTTATTTCTCAGTCCTGAAGATATGCAAGAGGCAAAGAAATCAATGAAAGAAAAAGGTATTAAAGCTGAAGATGATAAGAATTTACCACCTATTGAAGAAATACATGGTCTTAATATACCGCCTGTTGAAGAACCACATTGTCTTGATAACCCGACACAGGTAGTAAAGGTAAATTCTCTCTATAGATATGACAAAGTTGAAATCCCCTCTACTAAATTCCATAGCCCTTGCTTAGATGAATTTGATGACTTTATGGCTAGACAAGAACGTTTTAATGCTTATGTTGGTAGAGAGTTAAAGAATAATGCTTCCGAGATAGGACATGTGACCGATAACTTGACTAGAGTTAAAGGTGAACTCCAACTCATTAGCAAATATGCGTCTATGGTTGCTACTCAAGCTGAGCAAGTACTTAAAGCTCAAAATGATTTGTTTGATGAATTAAATAATATAAATGACTTTCCTATTACAGTGGCTACTAGAACTGGTAGAATGACTGAGGAACCTTTGTATCCTGAAGGCCACCCTAAAAGAATCGAGCAAGATTCTCAGAGAAATAATTTAGTGGCACGTAGTTCTTCTGAAAAGAAGAAAAAGGAAAACGATAGGATTTTACATGCTTCTAGTGAACCTACTGTAGACACACCTGAGCATCCCAATGATATTTCTATCTCTGATGCTCAAACACAATCAGGTGATGAACATGAACCTAGTGATAATGTTAATGATAATGTTCATCTGGATGCTCAACCTAGCAAAAACAATGATGTAGAGATTGAACCTGATGTTGATCTTGATAACCCACAATCAAAGAATCAAGTTTATGATAAGAGAGATTTTGTTGCTAGGAAGCACGGTAGAGAAAGAGAACCATGGGTTCAGAAACCCATGCCCTTTCCTCCTAAACCATCCAAGACAAAGGATGATGAGGATTTTGAGAGCTTTGCTGAAATGATTAGACCTATTTTCTTACGTATGCGCTTAACTGATATGCTTAAAGTAAATCCTTATGCTAAGTATATGAAGGATATCATTACAAACAAAAGAAAGATACCGGAAGCTGAAATTTCCACCATGCTTGATAATTACACCTTTAAGGGTGGAATACCAAAGAAACTTGGAGATCCGGGTGTACCAACTATACCATGTTCCATTAAAAGAAATTATGTTAGAACTGCTTTATGTGATGTTGGAGCCGGTGTTAGAACTGCTTTATGTTAGAACTGCTTTAAGTTCCAACTATCATTATTGGAGGTTTTGAATTTCCTCTCCCTACTGTCAAGAAAAAGTATGATATTCTTATTGTTGGGGATTTTCATATCCCCGTTGAGGTAACTTAGTGTTATTCGAAATTTCTCCGGTTCCGTGTTATCCGGAATGAGTTTGTTAACAAGACTTGATCAACCTTGTTAGTGGAGTTCATAGTTTGAGGAGTTCATGTATTCACTATGTGTTAATGCTTTGGTCTGGTTCTCTATTAAAAGGAGGCCTTAATATCCCTTAGTTTCCACTAGGACCCCGCTGCCACGGGAGGGTAGGACAAAAGATGTCATGCAAGTTCTTTTCCATAAGCACGTATGACTATTTACGGAATACATGCCTACATTACATTGATGAACTGGACCTAGTTCTGTGTCACCCTATGTTATAGCCACTACTACAAAAAAGGCTATAGATGGAATGGCTACTAATGGCGCACCTGTGATGTGGTGCGCCATTAGTATATTCTAATGGCGCACCATGTCTCGGTGCGCCATTAGTAATATATTACTAATGGCGCACCTGGTGTGTGGTGCGCCATTAGTAGTTTGGAAAAAAAACATAAAAAAAATTTGTTACTAATGGCGCACCTTGGAGTGGTGCGCCATTACTAGTTTTAACTAGTAATGGCGCACTTTCCACTGGTGCGCCATTACTAAGTTTTTTTTTAAAAAAAATCAAAAAAATATATCATTTTTTTTTGGAAACTACTAATGGCGCACCGTGGGAGTGGTGCGCCATTAGTAGTTGAACTAGTAATGGCGCACCACCCCACGGTGCGCCATTAGTAACTTGGCCACCTTCCACCTTCCACGGTACGTCGTCGGTGGAAGGTGGCCAAGTTACTAATGGCGCACCGTGGGAGTGGTGCGCCATTACTAGTTCAAGTACTAATGGCGCCCCCCCCCCACGGGGCGCCCCTCGTAACTTGGCCACCTTCCACCGACGACGTACCGTGGACGGTGGAAGGTGGCCAAGTTACTAATGGCGCACCGTGGGAGTGGTGCGCCATTACTAGTTCAAGTACTAATGGCGCCCCCCCCCCACGGGGCGCCCCTCGTAACTTGGCCACCTTCCACCGACGACGTACCGTGGACGGTGGAAGGTGGCCAAGTTACTAATGGCGCACCGTGGGAGTGGTGCGCCATTACTAGTTCAAGTACTAATGGCGCCCCCCCCCCACGGGGCGCCCCTCGTAACTTGGCCACCTTCCACCGACGACGTACCGTGGACGGTGGAAGGTGGCCAAGTTACTAATGGCGCACCGTGGGAGTGGTGCGCCATTACTAGTTCAAGTACTAATGGCGCCCCCCCCCCACGGGGCGCCCCTCGTAACTTGGCCACCTTCCACCGAATGCACCCCCCCCCCCCCGGTGGATCGGCTTTTGAGTTTTAAAAAAAATAAAAGAAAATGATGAAAATGTCAAAAAAAATAAAAGAAAATAAGTTTCCCATGTGATATGTGGTCTAGTTGTTGGGAAAATTTGCAAATATGAATTACGACTTCATTTGCAAAATCTCTCGAGAATTTGTAAAAATGGGCATAACTTTTGCATACTAACTCGGATGAAAAAGTTTTTTATATGAAAAATCATCTACTCGAAAAGTTACATCCAAATTTAACGGGGGAACCCCGTTAAACATTTTCAAAATCCCCAAAAACCTAACAGAAAAAAAGTTACGGGGCTTTCAAGATCTAGCGGCAAAAAAATTCAAAAAATTTCAAAAAAAATTGGTTTTGAAATTTTTTTTTTATTTTTTTTTTCAAAAAATGATACGTAATATGATCGAGAAGTTTGAAATATTTTTCAAAATTTCATCATAGTCATGAACATGAACAAAGTCCTAGACATCAATAAGGTATAACAGGATTGATATGCTAGGTATATCAACAAGTGCCTGTGAAGTGAGCTGTTGCTGGGGTTGGATAGAACTCTGAAGTTAAGCGTGCTTGGGCTGGAGTAGTGTGAGGATGGGTGACCTTTCGGGAAGTTTGACCACGGAGTGCGATTTGACCTGAGATTAAGCATATTGACCCGAGATTAAGCCATAGTGAACTGAGATTAAGAAAAATTTGAAAAAAATTCTGAAAAAAATTTGAAAAAAAAAATTTACTAATGGCGCACCGCGGGTGTGCGCCATTAGTAAAAAATACTAATGGCGTCCTATTAATGGCGCACCACAGATGCGCCATTAATAGCCATATTAGGTGCGCCATTAGTAGGGGTTTTTCTAGTAGTGAGCTATTACATGAGGAATCGCATCCGGCATAATTATCCATCACTGATCCTTTGCCTACGAGCTTTTCACATATTGTTCTTCGCTTATTTACTTTTCCGTTGCTGCTGTTACAACTACTACAAAAACCCAAAAACTATTATCTTTACTTTTGCCACTGTTACCTTTATTATCATACTACTTTGCTACTAAATACTTTGCTGCAGATACTAAGTTATCCAGGTGTGGTTGAATTGACAACTCAACTGCTAATACTCAAGAATATTCTTTAGCTCCCCTTGTGTCAAATCAATAAATTTGGGTTGTACTTCACAATCAAAAGCTGTTGTGATCCCCTACCCTTGTGGGTTATCACCCGTTGATGGAAGCTTACGTGGATGAAGTGACAAAACTGGAGGAGCTCTTTGAAGGTATACGAGCAGAGCACATGTCCCCCGGACGGAAAACGACATCCCCGACTACCTGTCAAAGCGTGCTGCCCTCAAGCTACCTGTGGAACTAGGTACTTTTGTGCTTCGGTTAACTCAACCATCCGTCGAACCATCAACAGGGCAGAAAAAGCGGAGGAAGCTAGGCCCCGGCAAGTACTTCCCCACCGAGCTCCTCGGAGCCGCTGGTGAAGGTGTTGCCGCGGATGCCGATCCTGCCACAGGGCAACCGACTCCGGCAGGGCCTCAGGCCATGGCCATAGAGAGGGCCATTCCCGTGGCAGAAGAGATGCCTTTGGTCCTTGCCGTCGAGCCGCAGGCTTCGGCATGGGCGCAGCACACTGTCCGATTCCTCCAAGTAGGAGAGCTTCCTGAAGAGCAGGAAGAGGCAGAGAGAGTAGCCTGCTGGTCTGCTGTGTACCAATTTGTTGACAACGTCTTGTACAGAAAAAGGCCGAATGGGGTGAAATTGAAGTGCTTCTCCCGGGAGGAAGGATTGGGGTTGTTGGCGGAGATACATGGAGGCATATGTGGCTCCCACATAGGGTCAAGGGCCCTTGCTGGCAAGGCTTTCCGGCAAGGTTTCTTCTAGCCCACTACCCTCCAGGATGCGACAACAATAGTAAACAAGTGTGAAGCGTGCTAGTTCCATTCGTAGAAGCTTCATCAACCAGCTCAAGACCTTCAAACCATCCCTCTCTCCTGGCCCTTCTCGGTCTAGGGGCTCGACATATTGGGCCCTTTCCCTCGTGTCATCGGGGGCCTTGAGTACTTGTACGTTGCAATTGACAAGTTCACAAAGTGGCCAGAGGTGGAAGCGGTGAGGAAGGTGACAGCGCAGTCAGCCATCAAGTTCTTCAAGGGGCTAGTTTGCCGTTTTGGTGTACCCAACAGGATCATCATCGACGCATACAGTTCACAAGCCATGCCTTCATGCAGTACATTGAGGATCTCGGCAGCAAGGTCTGGTTTGCTTCCGTGGCACACCCACGGAGCAACGGCAAGCGGAGAGAGCGAATGCTGAAGTTCTGCGAGGCTTAAGAACGAAGACTTTTGACAGGCTACGCAAGAGTGGAAGGCACTGGATTGACGAGTTGCCGGCGGTTCTTTGGTCGATCAGAACGACGCCAATTCGTGCCACCGATTAGACACCCTTTGCCCTGGTCTACGGGGCAGAAGCAGTTATCCCCACGGAACTCATATACGGGTCACCTCGAGTGCTCGCTTATGATGAGCTTGAGCAAGAGCGATTGCGGCAAGATGATGCAACGCTCCTTAATGAAGATTGTCTCTAGGCGGCTGTGAGAGCAGCACGCTACCAACAAGCCTTACGCCGCTACCATAACCGCAAGGTTCATGCCCGGAGCTTTAAGGAAGGTGACCTTGTTCTTATGCACGTTCATTCGGCCAAGAATTCCAACAAGTTGACGCCAAAGTGAGAAGGCCCTTATCGGGTAACACGAGTCACCAGGCCCGGCGCAGTCCTCCTGGAGACCGAAGATGCCATTCCAGTGAGCAATGCCTGGAACATATAGCATCTTCGCAAGTTTTACCCATAAGGCGCGGCTACCGGGCCTCCCAGCAAGCCACCTTTTGTACAAGCCTTGCCGGCAAGGCATGTAACCCATTGTACAAAGCCAGACAAAGACCCAGAGCTTAAATAAACAAAGCGCTGGCGCCCTAAGTTATAGCATGCATGATAGATTGAGTCTCTCCCTCGGTTAGGGTTGATAATGCTTAGCAGCGACTAATCCCTAGCGTAGAGGTCGAGTTTGCGTCATTTTGTTCCTATCCATCCTTTTTGGTACGCATGGTACATGATATGTTTCCGCCAAGCCAAGTGGAAGGAAGAGAACAAGCCGGCGCTCCGGACCTGGCAGGCCAAGCTTGCCGAGGGCTAAAGACACGAGGGTCCACCCGCGGCAAGTCAGGGTTGTCGGGGGGCTGCAGATTCAGATAAGTTTTCCCATTCCTTGTCATGCATTTCCGTATAAAACTTGGGACGTACGGAACCTCGTTTTATTCCAAAGTTGTCGTGCTCCCCTCATTCCTATCACCCAAGGGCTTCTTGGTTCGGAATATGGTTGTAGCCACAGCGGCAAGGAAGCAAGCGTAGGGCCCACCCCACTTCGTCCCTGCCTCCGCCAAAGGCGTGAGTATGGACGAACGTAGTGGGGGAACGGCAAGGCCTGCTGTCGGGCAGTGGTGTTTATATTAAAAATAACAAGGATTTATTCCTTGGTATGGGCTTTGCTCACACGCACAGACAAGACCCGGCAAGCCCCCCTTTTCCATTAATACGTTCCATACAGGTATAGTGAGTACGAAACATAAACGTGAACAGGGAGATTACAAGTTTTAGATCTAAATAAGGCCCGTGGGCTTACAAGTTGAAAAAAGATAAGATGCCCATAATCCCTTTCTTGTCCCTCTCCTCAGGAAATGAAACAAGACGGCAAAAGGGCAGAAGGAGTGCATAGGACAGGTACGAGCAGCAGAAGGCGCCAAGAGAACATGTCGGCGGTCGCCTAGGAGAGGGTTGGTGGTGGTGGCGCCGGAGGAAGAGCTGGAAGATGAGGCAGCGGTCCATCAATACGCTATGAAGGCGTCGGTGCCATCCCACTCCGACTTGGCGGCCCGCCACCTGCCTTCTTTGCCTTCTCCGGCCTCCCTACACCAGCCGCCCAAGGAGGCGACCCCGAGAAGTTCAAGGAGCCAGCGACACGGATGATGGGGTCGTCGGTGTCGCCCGGAGCGGTGCCCGACGTTCAGTTGGACCCGTCATCCTGCCGCCCGCTACCCTCGCCGTCGTTGCCGCTGTCCTCCTCGCCACTCTCACTCGAGGTGGAATCATTATCGTCGGAAGAGCTCTCCACGCAGCACCTTACGCGAGCCCCGAAGTGCCCAAAGACCTTGACGGAGAGGAGGCCACTCTCCATTAATTTGAAATGGAGAGTGAACCACTCCGGTAGGCTGTGGATGCGGGCAAAAGTCTTCCACCCTCGACGAAGATACATGATGCGAGGGGCGGGGAAATCGACGTCGGCCCACGTACCGCTGTTCCCACAGCCCCTCATATGCAGCCGCAGCCCCTGCGGTGGGTCCAGCTCCATCTCCCACGCAAATGGGGTCGGGAGACGAAGACGACGGTGCGGCGGCTGGCGCAGCCTGATGAAGAACTCGTAAGGGTTATCCCCGACGTGGCCCTCCACCGGGAAAGGGGCCGCTGGCGGAGGCGAGACCGATCTGCCGCCCCGTCCTCCTCTCCCTCGAGCGCCGCGACGGACTTGACCTCGCCCCCTTCCCCTTCCTCTAACGGCTGGCTCTGCCTCCACGAGCTCTTGGGGAGGAGCGATGTGTTGTCTACCCGAGACCCTTGCCACCACCGATGAAGCGTCGCCACGCCCCCTCGCCATGGCAGCAGGAATGGAGAGAAGCAGGGGACGAAGGATTGAGGGGCACCGTTCCTCCCGCTCCCCTCCTTATAAAGAGGCGGGGGCGGGGCTTGGCCGCCCCTCTCGGCCAATCCGGTTCGTTGATAACCCACAAGTAAAGGGGATCGCAACAGTTTCGAGGGTAGAGTATTCAACCCAAATTTGTTGATTCGACACAAGGGGAGCCAAACAATATTCTCAAGTATTAGCAGCTGAGTTGTCAATTCAACCACACCTGGAAACTTAGTATCTGCAGCAAAGTGTTTAGTAGCAAAGTAATATGATAGTGGTGGTAACGGTAACAAAGTAAAGACAACAAAAGTAATGTTTTTGGTATTTTTGTAGTGATGATAACAGTAGCATCGGAAAAGTAAATAAGCGTAAACCAGTATATGGAAAACTCGTAGTCACCGGATCAGTGATGAATAATTATGCCAGATGTGGTTCGTCATGTAACAGTTACAACATAGGGTGACACAGAACTAGCTCCAGTTCATCAATGTAATGTAGGCATGTATTCCGAATATAGTCGTACATGCTTATGGAAAAGAAATTGCATGATATCTTTTGTCCTACCCTCCCGTGGCAGCGGGGTCCTATTGGAAACTAAGGGATATTAAGGCCTCCTTTTAATAGAGATCCGGAACAAAGCATTAGCACATAGTGAATACATGAACTCCTCAAACTATGGTCATCACCGAGAAGTATCCCGATTATTGTCACTTCGGGGTTGTCGGATCTTAACACATAATAGGTGACTATAGACTTGCAAGATAGGATCAAGAACACACATATATTCTTGAAAACATAATGGGTTCAGATCTGAAATCATGGCACTCGGGCCCTAGTGACAAGCATTAAGCATAGCAAAGTCATAGCAACATCAATCTCGGAACATAATGGATACTAGGGATCAAACCCTAACAGAACTAACTCGATTACATGATAAATCTCATCCAACCCATCACCGTCCAGCAAGCCTACGATGCAATTACTCACGCACGGCGGTGAGCATCATGAAATTGGTGATGCAGGAAGGTTGATGATGATGACGGCGACGAATCCCCCTCTCCGGAGCCCCGAACGGACTCCAGATCAGCCCTCCTGAGAGAGATTAGGGCTTGGCGGCGGCTCCGTATCGTAAAACGCGATGAAACTTTCTCTCTGATATTTTTCTCCCCGAAAGCCAATATATGGAGTTGGAGTTGGCGTCGGAGGACATCCAGGGGGCCCACGAGGTAGGGGGCGCGCCCAGGGGGGAGGGGCTCGCCCCCCACCCTCGTGGACAGGGTGTGGGCCCCCTGGTCTTCATCTTTGGCGAGGATTTTTTATTATTTATTATAAGATATTCCGTGGAGTTTAAGGTCATTCCGAGAACTTTTGTTTTCTGCACATAAAACAACATCATGGCAATTCTGCTGAAAACAGCGTTAGTCCGGGTTAGTTACATTCAAATCATACAAGTTAGAGTTCAAAACAAGGGCAAAAGTGTTTCGAAAAGTAGATACGACGGAGACGTATCAACTCCCCCAAGCTTAAACCCTTGCTTGTCCTCAAGAAATTCAGTTGACAAACTGTAAGAGAAAAAGAAAAACTTTTACAAACTCTGTTTGCTCTTGTTGTCGTAAACATGAAAAGCCAGCATTCAAGTTTCAGCAATTATTATGAACTAACCATACTCACAATAACACGTAGGTCTCACAATTACTCATATCAATAATATAATCAGCTAGCGAGCCATAATAATAAAACTCGGATGACAACACTTTCTCAAAGTAATCATAACATGATATAACGAAATGGTATCTCGCTAGCCCTTTCTGAGACCGCAAAACATAAATGCAGAGCACCTTAAAAGATCAAGGACTGACTAAACATTGTAATTCATGGTAAAAGAGATCCAGTCAAGTCATACCCAACATAAACCAATTATAATGAATGCAAACGACAGTGTGCTCTCCAGCGGGTGCTTTTTAATAAGAAGGGTGATGACTCAACATAAAAGCAAATAGATAGGACCTTCACAGAGGGAAGCAGGGATTTGTAGAGGTGCCAGAGCTGGATTTTGAAATAGAGATAATTTATATTTTGAGCGGCATACTTTCACTGTCAACGCAACAACTATGAGATGGCTGTATCTTCCATACTACATGCATTATAGGCAGTTCCCAAACAGAATGGTAAAGGTTTATACTCCCCCTCCTCCACAAGCATCAATCCATGGCTTGCTCGAAACAACGAGTGCCTCCAACATTCAACGGGTCCCAGGGGGAGTTTTGTTTAATTATTTTGATTTTCTTTGATCTTTTTGGATCATGGGACTGGGCATCCCGGTTACCGGCCCTTTCTCGTGAATGACGAGCGGAGTCCACTCCTCTTGAGAATAACCCACCTAGCATGGAAGATATAGGCAGCCCTAGTTGCACATGAGCTGCCCGAGCATACAAAACAGAATCTCATTTGAAGGTTTAGAGTTTGGCACATACAAATTTACTTGGAACGGCAGGTAGATACCGCATATAGGAAGGTATAGTGGACTCATATGGCATAACTTTGGGGTTTCAGGAGTTTGGATGCACAAGCAGTATTCCCGCTTAGTACAGGTGAAGGCTAGCAAAAGACTGGGAAGCGACCAACTAAGAGAGCGACAATTGTCGTAAACATGCATTAAAATTAATTTACACCGCATACAAGCATGAGTAGGATATAATCCACCATGAACATAAATATCACGAAGGCTATGTTCATTTGTTTTCAACTACATGCGTACACATGTGCCAAGTCAGGTCGCTCAATTCATTTAAAGGAGGATACCATCCCATCATACCACATCATAATCATTCTAATAGCATGTTGGCACGCAAGGTAAACCATTATAACTCATAGCTAATCAAGCATGGCACAAGCAACTATAATCTCTAAATGTCATTGGAAACATGTTTACTTCATAATAGCTGAATCAGGAACGATGAATCGTCATATTTACAAAAAAAAGAAAGGTTTAGTTCATACCAGCTTTTCCCATCCCAATAAGTCCATCGTATATCATCATTATTGCCTTTCACTTGCACGACCGAACGGTGTGTTTAATAATAACAGTGCACGTGCATTGGACTAAGCTGGAATCTGCAAGCATTCAACTCAAGAGAGAAGACAAGTAATATGGGCTCTAAGTGAGATAAACAATAATGCATATAGGAGCCACTAAGCATTTTCAATATAGTCTTCTCGACCCCAAAAGAAAGGAAAAGAAATAAAAACTATTTACACGGGAAAGCTCCCAACAAGCAAAATAAGAACGGAAAATATTTTTGGGTTTTCTTTTTAATTCGACTACAAGCAAGGAAAGTAGACTAACTAATTTTTTTGTTTTTTCTTAAGATTTATCAAACACACAAGAAGAAACAAAATAAACTAGCATGGATATTACAGTGAAAGAGTTTGAGCACCGACATCTAGCAATGAGTGTGTGTGAACATGAATGTAATGTCGGTGGGAAATACGTACTCCCCCAAGCTCAGGCTTTTGGCCTAAGTTGGTCTATTGCCAGGAATAGCCTGGCGGATACCCATAGGTGTAGCTAGGCTCGTACTTCGATGCAGCGGCTACCGCCTCCTGAGCTGCAGCGTGGCGTCGAGCTGCCTCTGCTCTCCTCTCGTACTCATCTGCCTCCTCTCTGGTAATAATATATTTGCCTCTCGCCTGAAAATCAAAGAAGGTAGGAGCGGGAAGAGCAACATGGACAACATGCCATTTGTTAAAGATTAGTCGATACTGGAAAGGTGGTCCAGTCCTCTCAATGAACTGGTGGGAAAACATAGAATCAAGATCTAAATAAGAAGGGGGTAACTCCATGTCACCCTCACGAATGTCTACATCAACAAAATTAGCTAAGCGGGTTGCATAAATTCCTCCAAAGAAATCTCCGTTACGTCTATTATGATGTAACCTACGAGCTACAATGGCTCCCATATGATAAGCTTGGTCCCCTAACACAGCACTTCTGAGAATGCTGAGATCAGGGGCACACATGTGACATGCTTCGTCCTTAGCATTTATGCATCTACCAATGAAGAGAGCAAAATAATGTATAGCAGGAAAGTGAATGCTCCCTATAGTGGCCTGCGCTATATCTCTAGATTCCCCCACAGTTATTCTAGCAAGAAAGTCTCTATATTCAGATTTAGGGGGATCCCTGATACTACCCCAAGATGGAAGTTTGCATGCAAGAGTGAAATCTTCTAAGTCCATGGTATAAGATTTTTCATAAAGGTCAAACGTGACTGAAGGAGAATTGCGCGAAGATGAAAAATCAAACCTCCCCACAAATGAACTTGTGAGGTAACGATACTGGGGGCATTTATTAGCTTCAAAGTCCTCAAGAATGGCATTACGCAAATATGCGTAGAATTCTTCTTTAATTCCCACTTGATTCATAAAATTTTCCGAAGGCCATTCACAGGGCCTCACGGGAGCGTCTCTTGGTGGTTCCTCGTCACCATCACGTATTGCAAGCCTGGGACCTTGCTTCCTCGAAGAACCACCTTGGAACATCATCCTAAGCATATTGTTTTCTCTGAAAAATAATTCTGAAATTTTTAGTAACTTCAAATAAAAGTGAACCAACTTCAATAAAACTGATAGCAACTACTCATACATGTGCCTAGAGCATATATCAAGCATTAGAACTACTTGGAACCATATAAATTTGACATGCAAGCTCAAGAACATGGTCACCTATGCAGCACAAATTTGCAATGAATAAAGCACTAGAACAAAAACTAATTGGACCAATGGAGGAGTCACATACCAAGGAACAATCTCCCTAAGCAGTTTTGCCAGAGGTGCTTTGAGCAAGGAGATCGAAAATCGCAGCAAAAGTTGCTGGAACACGAGCTTGAGTTGGTTTTTCGGGTTTGTGTGAGACAGAGGAAGAATATGGGTGCAGGGATAAGTGGAGGAGGGCCACCGTGGGCCCACGAGGCAGGGGGCGCGCCCAGCGGGGTAGGGCGCGCCCTCCACCCTCGTGGCCAGGTGGCAGCTCCCCTCGTGGTAATTTTTGCACTAAAAATCCTCAAATATTCCCGAAAAAATTATATTAAATTGGCATGGCATTCTGGGGACTTTTATTTTTGGGATATTTTTATATTACATGGATACATCGGGAGAGAGACAGACAAATACTATTTTACTTTATTTCTACTAAATAACAGAGAATATAAAGAGGGTACAGAAGGTTGTGCTTCTAGTTTCATCCATCTCATGCTCATCAAAAAGAATCCACTAACAAGGTTGATCAAGTCTTGTTAACAAACTCATTCTGATAATCATGGGACCGGAAAAATTTCAAATAACACTATGTTACCTCATCGGGGATATGGACATCCCCAATAATAAGTATATAATATTTCTTCTTGACAGTAGGGAGAGGAAATTCAAAACCTCCAAATATAATCGATGGAATTTTTCCAATAGAGTTGATACTATGAACTTGAGGTTGTTTCCTCGGAAAGTGTACCGTATGCTCATTACCATTAACATGAAAAGTGACATTGCCTTTTTTGCGATCAATAACAGCCCCTGCAGTATTAAGGAAAGGTCTGCCAAGACTAATAGACATACTATCATCCTCGGGAATATCAAGAATAACAAAGTCCGTTAGAATAGTAACGTTTGCAACTACAACAGGCACATCCTCACAAATACCGACATGTATAGCAGTTGATTTATCAGCCATTTGCAAAGATATTTCATTAGGTGTGAACTTATTCAAGTCAAGTCTACGATATAAAGAGAGAGGCATAACACTAACACCGGCTCCAAGATCACATAAAGCAATTTTAACATAATTTCTTTTAATGGAGCATGGTATAGTAGGTACTCCTGGATCTCCAAGTTTCTTTGGTGTTCCACCCTTAAAAGTATAATTAGCAAGCATGGTGGAAATTTCAGCTTCAGGTATCTTTCTTTTATTTGTAACAATATCTTTCATATATTTAGCATAAGGATTTGTTTTGAGCACATCAGTTAATCGCATATGCAAAAAGATAGGTCTAATCATTTCAGCAAAGCACTCAAAATCCTCATCATCCTTTTTCTTGGATGGTTTGGGAGGAAAAGGCATGTGTTTCGGAACCCATGGTTCTCTTTCTTTACCATGTTTCCTAGCAACGAAGTCTCTTTTATCATAACGTTGATTTCTTGATTGTGGGTTATCAAGATCAACAGCAGGTTCCACTTCTACATCATTATCATTACTAGGTTGAGTATCATCATGAACATCATCATTGACATTTTTACTAGGTTCATGTTCATTACATGATTGTGGTTCAGCATCAAACATAGAGATATCATTTGGATTATTAGGTGGTTCAGCAATAGGTTCACTAGAAGTTTGCACAGTTCTACCATTTTTCTTTTTCTTCCTTTTGAAGAACTAGGTGCATCAATATTATTTCTCTGAGAATCTTGCTCGATTCTCTTAGGGTGGCCTTCAGGATACAAAGGTTCCTGAGTCATTCTACCAGTTCTAGTGGCCACTCTAGCAGCATAATCATTTTTCTTACTATTAATTTCATTAAGCACTTATTTCTGAGCGTTAAGTACTTGTTCTACTTGAGTGGTGACCATAGAAGCATGTTTGCTATCAAGTTTAAGTTCACCACTAATATTAGCCATATAATCACTCAAGCGTTTAAGCATATCGTAATTGTATTTCAACTGTCTATCAAAATAAGCATTAAAGTCATCTTGCTTAAACATAAAGTCATGAAAGTCGTCCAAGCACTGACTAGCAACTTTAGTAGGAGGAACTTCAGCTTTACCATATCTATAGAGAGAATTTACCTTTACTACCTGTGTCGGGATATCGGGAGGTTCTTCAGTAAATAATTAATTGAGATCATATACTTCTTCAACAGGCGGTTAATTAAGACCATGTATTTCTTCAATGGGAGGTAAATTCTTAACATCTTCAGCTTTAATACCTTTTTATTTCATGGATTTCTTTGCCGCTTGTATATCTTCGGGACTGAGATATAGAACACCTCTCTTCTTCGAAGTTGGTTTAGGAATATTCTCAGTAATTGGCTCAGGAGCTGGCTCGGGAGTTGGCTCAGGAGGTGCCCAATTATTTTCATTTGTCAACATATTATTCAATAAAATTTCAGCTTCATCCGTTGTTCTTTCCCTGAAAAGAGAACCAGCACAACTATCCAGGTAATCTCTGGAAGCATCAGTTAGTCCATTATAAAAGATATCAAGTATTTCAGGTTTCTTAAGAGGATGATCAGGCAAAGCATTAAGTAACTTGAGAAGCCTCCCCCAAGCTTGTGGGAGACTCTCTTCTTCAATTTGCACAAAATTATATATATCCCTCAAAGCAGCTTGTTTCTTATGAGCAGGGAAATATTTAGCAGAGAAGTAATAAACCACATCCTGGGGACTTTGCACACAACCAGGATCAAGAGAATTAAACCATATCTTAGCATCACCCTTTAATGAGAATGGAAATATTTTGAGTAAATAAAGGTAGCGCAATCTATCATTATTAGTAAACAGGGCAGCTATATCATCTAACTTACGAAGATGTGCCACAACAGTTTCAGATTCATAGCCATAAAAAGGATCAGATTCAACCAACGTAATTATATCTGGATCAATAGAAAAAACATAATAATCCTGATCAGGAACACAGATAGGTGAAGTAGAAAAAGCAGGGTCGGGTCTAATCCTACCTCTAAAAGATTCTTTACTCCATTTAACTAGCAACCTATTACGTTCACGACTATCCTGGCAAGCAAGAATAGATTCAGTAGATTCAGCATTAAAAAGGTAACCCTCAGGAATAGCAGGCCTATTTTCATCATCACTAACATCATCATGTTCAGTTTCAATAATTTCTCTTTCTCTAGACCTAGAAATTTGTTCATCTAGAAATTCACCAAGAGGCACAGTAGTATCAAGCATAGAAGTAGTTTCATCATAAGTATCATGCATAGCAGAAGTGACATCATCAATAACATGCGACATATCAGAATTCATAGCAGTAGCAGGTTTAGGTGTCGCTAGCTTACTCATAACAGAAGGTGAATCAAGTGCAGAGCTAGATGGCAGTTCCTTACCTCCCCTCGTAGTTGAGGGATAAATTGTTGTCTTAGCGTCTTTCAAATTCTTCATAGTGTCCAGCAGATATAAATCCCAAGTGACTCAATGAATAGAGATATGCTCCCCGGCCACGGCGCCAGAAAAAGGTATTGATAACCCACAAGTATAAGGGATCGCAACACTTTTCGAGGGTAGAGTATTCAACCCAAATTTGTTGATTCGACACAAGGGGAGCCAAAGAATATTCTCACGTATTAGCAGCTGAGTTATCAATTCAACCACACCTGGAAACTTAGTATCTGCAGCAAAGTGTTGAGTAGCAAAGTAATATGATAGTGGTGGTAACGGTAACAAAGTAAAGACAACAAAAGTAATGTTTTTGGTATTTTTGTTGTGATGATAACAGTAGCAATAGAAAAGTAAATAAGCGTAAACCAGTATATGGAAAACTCGTAGGCACCGGATCAGTAATGGATAATTATGCCGGATGTGGTTCGTCATGTAATGTAGGCATGTATTCCGAATATAGTTATACGTGCTTATGGACAAGAACTTTCATGACATCTTTTGTCCTACCCTCCCGTGGCAGCGGGGTCCTATTGGAAACTAAGGGATATTAAGGCCTCCTTTTAATAGAGAACCGGAAAAAAGCATTAGCACATAGTGAATACATGAACTCCTCAAACTATGGTCATCACCGAGAAGTATCCCGATTATTGTCACTTCGGGGTTGTCGGATCATAACACATAATAGGTGAGTATAGACTTGCAAGATAGGATCGAGAACACACATATATTCATGAAAACATAATAGATTCAAATATGAAATCATGGCACTCGGGCCCTAGTGACAAGCATTAAGCATAGCAAAGTCATAGCAACATCAATCTCAGAACATAATGGATACTAGGGATCAAACCCTAACAGAACTAACTCGATTACATGATAAATCACATCCAACTCATCACCGTCCAGCAAGCCTTCGATGCAATTACTCACGCACGGTGGTGAGCATCATAAAATTGGTGATGGAGGATGGTTGATGATGACGACGGCGATGAATCCCCCTCTCGAGATCAGCCCTCCCGAGAGAGATTAGGGCTTGGCGGTGGCTCTGTATCGTAAAACGCGATGAAACTTTCTCTCTGACTTTTTTCTCCCCGAAAGCCAATATATGGAGTTGGAGTTGGCGTCGGAGGGCATCCAGGGGGCCCACGAGGTAGGGGGGCGCGCCCAGGGGGGAGGGGCGCGCCCCCACCCTCGTGGACAGGGTGTGGGCCCCCTGGTCTTCATCTTTGGCGAGGATTTTTTATTATTTATTATAAGATATTCCGTGGAGTTTCAGGTCATTCCGAGAACTTTTGTTTTCTGCACATAAAACAACATCATGGCAATTCTGCTGAAAACAGCGTCAATCCGGGTTAGTTCCATTCAAATCATACAAGTTAGAGTTCAAAACGAGGGAAAAAGTGTTTGGAGAAGTAGATACGACGGAGACGTATCATTCGTTGAACTGACAACGGGCGGGGCCGTCGACCGCCCTCCCCGCCCAATTGAAGGAGCGTGGGAATCAACCCACGCGCGCATGTCTTCCCGTATCCCGCAGGCCTGTCATTCGCTCTGCGTCATGCATGCGGCATACGTGGCGCGGGAGATGGGGTAATGGGATGCGTGGAGCGACGGTTCCCAGGTAAGGACAGTAAATGAGCGGCGGCCCCGTGGTCTCGAAGGGACGCGCAAGCCGCCTCTTTACTATTCGCCGCAAGATGACGCAAGCATGCTTCGATCACCCGCGCGCGCTACCTCCACGTCACGCATTCAACGCAGATCATGGGGAAGCGCGGAGGACGGAAAGATACTGCGGTAAAAACCGCCCCGCCTGCCCGCGCACCATTTTGGGCCTGGCCCAACAACGCATTGCGCCTATGTGTGGCCCAGGCCGGGGGGCTCCTGTCGGTGTACCAAAGTAGGGGCACTCCTTTGTACCCCTTACTTGTGCACGGGCAGTTAGAGCCACAGGCCGAAGCCACACTTAGCAGGGTAGAAGGGAGGAGTCAAAGCCGCAAGATGGTCAAAGCGACGCCCAGACCAGAAACACCAAGAGCAAGTAGGCAAGGAGGGTTCCCCCAGCAAGACCCTTACCGGGGCGACCCCCACGGCCCCGACGAGGACCTTGCCAGGACCGCCTGCCCACTGCCAATGGAGCGGACCACCCTTGAGCCCAGGGCTCGGGAGGCGCCTCTGAGATGGCATACAGATCTTCATCAAAACCGAGAACAGAGAGAGCAGATGGACGAAGCAGGTTTCCCCGACAAGACCCTTGTCGGGGCAGCCTCAGCAGCCCCGGCAAGACCCTTGCCGAGGCAGCTCGCCCACACTAGTGGAGTGAGCCACTCTCGAACCCATGATCTCCAACACCATCAACCACATTGGGACAGGGCTCGGGAGGCACCTCCATGGCGGCATGCAGATCTTTGTGAAGAAAAGAATATTCAAGATCAGATAAGGATTGGAAGGCAACGATCCTCGACAAGATCCTTGCCGAGGAAACCCACAAGACCCCCGGCAAGATCCTTGCCGGGGACGACAGCGCACCATGGCAAGACCCTTGCCGGGCCAACCGGCAAGACCATTGCCAAGGCCATCAGCGGGGGCCACTGTCGGGCCCGAGTCAACCAAGTCTCCACAGCCGTTCACATGCAGCTGCCAGCCCAACCAGCTGGGCAGGCACCTGCGTGGCAACATGGAGCTTCCAGGCCAACTCAGCACACGCTAGCGTGGCGGCAGGCAGATCTTCGTGGAGGCTCCACCACCGCGCCACCTCAGCTGCTTGCCTACCTACATTGCGCCGCATGCATCGCTGGCCAGGGCGCGTGTCGAAGCGAGGGGGAGCGGCGACGGACGGGACGGGCCTCACTCCCATCCCCGATAAAGCAATACGATACCTATGTTACGCATTAAATGTGTCTTGTCTTGTAATATGAGCGACAAGCTCATAGCACTGTAGGCCTCTCCACCTCCCGTGTGCCACTCTGGCAGCCCATTTCGACTATAAAAGGAGGCCCATGGCGTACTGGAGAGGGATTCGGCTCTTTTGAACCACGTAGCCACCGTAGATAGTTCAAGAGCTCAAGAACACTCAATACATCCACCAAAGCAGGACTAGGGTTTTACGCATCCTCGCGGCCCGAACCTGGGTAAACGATCCTTGTGCTGATTGCTAATTTTGCTCTTCTCAAAACCATGCGCCCCGCAACCGCAGAAGGGATCCTCGTGATCACATAGGTGTCGTTTCCCACAGACATCGGATTTTGGATCCAATAACCCGTTAACAGCCGGGACCAATGGGAAATTTCCATGTGTAAAATTCTTATTGGCCGGACGAAACATGTGTCAGCTTGTCAGTGGGTCAGAGAGGCGCCTATGATATGTTGACACGTGCCACGGCCCACCACTAGCCGATTTACCTTACAAAGCCGGCCCGTTTGACTTGGTCAAAGTTAACGGGCTGGCCCATGAAAAGCCCGTTAACGGTCTCTTTGAAAATAGACCATTTTACGGCCCGGTAACTCACGACTCGTTAGGCCCTAACGGAAATCGGCCCAACAACGTCATGTGGGCCGTCGAATATAACACCAGTCCATTTCACTTTCGGCCCATGTATGGCCCACGACGTCTTTCGTCCCATATGAGGCCTTCGTATCTTTAGGACCTTTAGAGGCCCACGGTGACTCTAGCCCATAATATACAGTAAATTAATTTGTACCCATTAAACGCCCGTGATTCACATGGGCCGTTTCCAGCCCGTGTTAGCTTTCAGCCTATTGACGGCCCATACGTTCTTGGGCTCCTTTCTGGCCCTCGATTACTGCCGGCCCGTTACTAGCCTGTTCCCCTAATGGGACAAATTCGGCCCATGGCAAGAGTCGGCCCGTTTTTGGCCTGTTAACCAGTTGCGCCATTTCCAGCACGTCCTATATTTTGGCCCATTAACGAATTGTTATGCCTGTGACAGAATTAATCCTTTGTTGTCCTCCGGCCTATTAACGGCCCGTTACCGTGTTGGGCCGATACCAATTACACCCGTTTACGGCCCATGTAGACCCATTTATCCCACTGCCCAAGGCCCACCGATTCTACGGCCCTATTGGAGGCCCATTTATCGACGGCCCGTAGGACACCCATGGATCCTACGGCTCGTATATGGCCCACGGTTGTTGCGGCCACTAGCAAACCAGGGAAAAAGAAAACTTGGAATTAAATAAGGCCGAAACTAATGCTAGGCTATTAAGGCGATTGCACAGATTAGATCCACTAGGCATCAAAGATCGCCGCCAGTGCAAATATAGGGAACACCCTACACTATACAAAAATGGCTTGCTGTTTTCTTCAGCCGGTGGCTGCACATTAAGAACAAATTTTGTATCACACCAAAACAAATTACAACTATATAACAAAAGGAAGGTTGGCATAAAACTTAACAGTATACCAGATAAATGCACCACCAGAAGTTCAGAAGCTCAGTTCATTTGACCTGACTGTTACGTTTTCATGCTGTATTGTCCGATGGAGCACCATAACCATCGTCTTCATTTCTCCTAGGCTCCTGAACAACACAGCAATTGTCTGATAGTCTGGTTTCAAAACCATGCATATCTTGACGACATTGGACAATGTATCTCCTTGTTTCACAAAGGGTCTCTGTTAGGGAATGGACTTGTGTCTGGAGCGCAGATACAACATTGCTTTGAGCTTGCATATCTTGATCATGAGATAGTTTGGACGAGATTGCCTTAACAACCAACCCAGTATTACGCAGAACGTGCTTTTGGTACAGTTAGTGGACAGGTACTGACCCACTGCAGCAAGAGCTGACATTACGGTTATAGTTGCCTCGCCACCTTCAGAAGGTGGTGGTTCCACCATTTTTTCCATAGCTCGCTGAAAAGTTGAGTTTTTACATTAGTAGTACCAGAACAAAAGATATTAAGGAGGCAGAAAAACCAAACAAAATAGCTTTGGTCTATATACAGAACTTATTCTAGTGAACCCAGGTAAAATATTAGTTGTATTTTATTGCAAACTGCATAATAAAACCAGGTTCCAAACATATGACCATGTACCATCGCTAATGTATTGTCTATTTTTTCACATTGTATCGAGGGCTAAGGATAAAGAGACGAAGTTATAATACGGTAAGCATAGTATGACATCATTCGTATCACAAAACAACTAAGAACGGACAAACATGCAATTGTAACATTGTGTCGGCAAGTCCAGCACGGAACTAGATTACAGGTCAAGATCAAAGGAACATCACTCCTCTCTTTTAAACCTTGTAAGGTGCAATGAAATGAGTAAGTAGTAGATATTGGCTGCAAACCATGCAGTTCAAGGCACAAGTCAGAGTAAGTAGTAGTTAAAAGGCATGAGGATTAAGGACTTACAACAGCGGCTTTGACTGGTGTGACAGTCCTTGAAGATTTCCACAGCATTTGGTTCAGGTACTTTTTGGTCCTTGCGGGCTTTCCTCTGCATTTGGAACAAGTCAATATAGATCTGATAATATGGTACAATGAAAAGAGTGAAACAGCAGCTAATTACAAGAGCCTCACAGTGTGCAATATAGCTACGAGATCCCGTCGTTTGTTGGAATTTCACTTTCGTACGGCTGGCCTTGTTCTTTGAACAGTTCACCTACAAGAAGATAGATTTGTGTGGCACATGTGTAAATAGGACTTCAACATGTGATATGATCACATATATATATAATGTACCTGATACTTGGGATCAGACCAGTGTTTAACGAGGCCCCTCCAGTCTTCATCCGATATATTTTCCACTGGAGATGTTGGGGAAAGTTCACTGTTAGCCTTGCCTTCAAAGTGAGTTTTCCTCAAGTTATATCTATATTGTCGCAGAGTAAACTTGAAAACATGGGTGCAAGCTTGTTTGGTTGCATCATCTTGGCTATCCAACTTGAACCTCACACTACTAGGAAAAACACTACCAGTAGCGTAGGTTTTTGGCATACCAGTAGCGTGGGTTCCCGCACTACTACTATGACGGTACAGCTAACTTTTAGCAGTAGCGTGTTTTTTACCCTGCGCTACAGCTAAAAAGTTAGTAGTAGCGCATGCCACCCACGCTATTACTAAACCACATCTACGCTACTACTATCTATGTACTAGTAGTGCACCCATTTTTCCCAACGCTACTACTATCTATGTAATAGTAGAACACCTTTTTTCCCCAACGCTACTGCTAACTAATCAGAAATTAAAAAAATGATGCAGTATTCATGGATGGAAATCAAGACAGGTCCAAAGCAAAATAAACGAAGGACTAAGGTCAAAGAACAATATTAGCACTTGTAGTGTTCATGGACGCAACATTGAACATCTCAACTCGAAGAGATCATGAGATCCCATTTAATATCAGACGCAAACAACCATACCATTTCTCTAGATGTATATACCAAGCCTTGGAGTTCAAACGCCAATGGACCCGAATCCTCCTAGACGATCATCTGCGCGACGCAGTCTTCGGTCTTCACGGCGAATTCCATCTCCAAATGGTTGAAGAGCACAACACCCATCAGGCTGTGGTAGTACTCTGTTATCTCTCCTGCTTGAAGAGTGTTTCCGGTGATTGAAGAGTGTTTCCGGTGGCGTGGATGTAGTCCTGTGTTATCTCTCCTGCTTGGTCACCATACCTACAAAAAGGAGAAGACAATATCAACGACCCTATCAACTGGCGGCATCAATCGGTCATTATTGCGCAAAAGATTTTGGTTGACTAGGTGTTGCTGAACCAAAAACATTTGAAATTTTGGAAGCATGGATGCAGTGCAGTCTATGTTTAAAAGACGGTAGTTTGTTTTGGTAACGGTACATTCGCGTAACATTACCAAGAAGTTCCTCTATTTGTTAACTCTCTAAGTATATTGGAAATATAAATTTAATTAGGGAACACACAATATTACAAATGAAATCAATAAAAAAACTGCTTTGTACCTTCTTTAATTTGTTGCATAATTATTGAATGCTAGATAGATAAGTATGGTGTATATAATCATGTCATTTTGCCAAACAATTAAAAAACACGAGTCCAGGGTATCTTGAGAAACATATGATTTCTTCCTGCATACTTGTTCTATATTATCAAGTTGGAATTGTTGAAAGATAGCATTTATGTGTTCTCATTGGTATAAATTTGCTCGTGCACATTGTTTTTAAAGTTGTAACTATGAAAACAAATCAGGATCATAAAACAACATAATTTATTCCATAAATTGAATTCAATTATCAAAAGCTTTAGTACAGAATAAAAAGGTTAAACAAACTTTGTAGGCAATTGTCCACATACATCAGATCCCTTCCCTTAAACCATTTCTCTAAGCTCGGAGATCAAGTGGTTTGCAAGAGTATATTTTTTTGAAAGACATCTATAATGAACTAAAAATGTAATAGAAATTTTAGTAAAACAATTGTTGGGAAGAACTAATCCTTATAAGATTAGAAGAGAATGATACAGTAACCTCAGAAAGGTTTCCCGATGAACAAATATACCTCTCTTTGCATCAAAAATTCTTCAGCTTAAGACGTTGTAGAAAAACTGAAAATATGAGATAAGACTATCAACTACGCTGAAAAAATTTCTAAGCTAAAGCATGCCATCTAACTGAACAGAGGGCCACATGAGGCACATGCTATTGTGTCCACGATTTTGTTTCTTGTGTCTTTCATCAAACATAGATGGCATAATTAACTACTGTTGATGGACAGCAGAAGGCCATAGCTTACAAAATATGGTCATTGTAACATCCCAAATTTTGGAATGTTAATATAATTAATTGAATTGTTTGTTTGTTTGCTTGAGTGAATTAAACTTGAGTGAAATTTGAACCTTTTCAAAAACTTTTGAAAGAGAGGGAATAAAATGACTTTCCCCTTCTCCGGTAAATTCAAATTCATCCTATTAAAATCAATGAGAGAAGATGACATGACTTCTTCAACTATGAAGAATTTGAACGGAGTTTTGCAATTTAATATTTGCACTTGTTTCTCTATTTTTCTTCCCCGAGAAATACCCCGAAAAATAAATTCTTGCAAGCAAGAAAGAGCGGAGGAAAATGACCCTCCAAAATCAGGGGCATTTTTGAAAATATTTGAGCCAAGAAAAAA
>LR880967.1:58850588-58865088 GCA_904067115.1 Aegilops sharonensis
AGGAGCACCTTTATCCGCTGCCTTGCTAACTTCCTTGAACTTTATTGATTTTGAATTGTCAAGTAAAACCGACAAGAAAAAGCAATAAAATTCTCTCTTCATAACTCATTCAGGCATGATACTGACAATCACTACTTTGATGTAAGGCAAGCACATTGTACCAGGATGGAATATGTACGAAAAACAGGACGACATGGCATGTTCACAACTGTTTGTGTAAACTAAGCAGAAACCATTCCAACAAATAAGAATCAATGCAAGCTAGACACCACATGAAAGATGCAACCAATATGACTCTGCCAAGTTAAAAGCGTCCCATCATAAATGAATTTCAACAAATTAGAAGCAGCACATGCTATAAATCATATGAAAGATGCAACTAATATCGCATTGCATATACTAAAGGTGTCTCGTCATATTGATTGATGCAGGATACAAAAAACAATAGTTTTATGTAAGGACATGCTTAATAGACAGATGTACTATGTACTAAATACAGAAAGGCATGTCACATTAACACGTATAATGTATAAGCTAAGCAGAATAGCACATGCAGTTTAACCAGATTACAAGAATTACAATCTAGACACCATATGCAGCATGCAACCACATATCACTCTGCCAAGTTAGATCAAGCACCTGCGATGCTAGTGTAGGGGAAATGCGGTAATCAACTACAGAGCTACGTTCACTATCTTCATCTAGCCTTGCTGTTTCTTGAGAATCATGTCAGGAGGCTGACGCTGCATTCTTTAAATGAGGAGTAGTCCACTTGCCTGACTGCCTCATCATAAGTGATTGATGAGGGATACAAAAGAACATTAGTTCGATGTAAGAACATGGTTAATACACAGATGTAGTAGTATGTACCAAAAACAGAAAGGCATGTCATATTCAAAGGTATAATGTGTAAGCTAAGGAGATGCAATTTAACCAAATTGGAAGCAATACAAGCTAGACATCTGGCTGTAGTGGTGAGCATGATCATGTAGGACCTGAGAGCCTGGTGGGAGGTGGGCTGTTTCGCCAACATCACGTCTTTTTAGTTGGCTTCCAGGTGATGCTTGTCTTTGCTGGGGTGGTCACTGGCTCGACCAGTGCCGTCACTAGCTATTTGTCTTCTGGTGCTCACGGGACGGTGGTTCATGTAACAAATATCTTTCCTTATCTTAATAAAGACTGACTTCAGCCTTTCGAATACAAGCTAGACAACATATGGAACATGCAACCACATATGACACCGCGATGTTAAAGCAAGCATCTAGGATGGTGGTTCATTGCGAGCGAGGTCATCAACTCCAGATCTACGTTTACCGCCTCTATCTGCTGACACTGCACCCTTTATAGCGTTGTAAAGTGCCGTGCCTACCCGCGAAGAAAGCTGGCACGACTTCTCTCTTTTCTTTGGTGTGTCTCTCGAGGCAGACTCTAAAATACCCTTGCATAAAAACACAATAGTAAGTGTATGGGTAAAGTGTGTGCAGCACTAGTGCACTATAAAAGTAGCAGATAGCAGGTGGCTGAAAAATAAATGACAGGAGACATATGATAGCTCTACAACATTGCATGGCAAACAAAATTAGATTCTACTCCGTATGATTTTGTAATATATGAGCACAGGAAATGCAGGTACTCGTCCAGCACAAAACCACATGTGGTCATATCTAAGATAACAGTCGACTGAAAATAAATAGGTCAGTCGATTTTCTTAATGAACCGTCTAATCTATAAGGAACGGGCAGATGGCCTTCATCTACCTCCCGCCAGTCACTGTTGATGATCTTTCTCGAACCGCCAGCGACCACCGGCCCAGAGCCCTGCCTCCGCCGGCCTGCCCTCTCCTCGATCTCACACCACTGCCGTGCTAGGCAGCGACCCCAGGCCATCCCTTTAAACCTGGCCAACCTCCAGATCGGGCGCCAATAGCTCTAGGCCCCACACACCCCTAAGATAAACACCGAGGTGCTGCTTCCCCGGCGTGATAGGCGTACTAGCGCCTGTTACACCGGGGAATGCTTCCGTTAATTGGGAATCAACTGACCATAAATTGAAATTCAGGGGGGTGACGGACCTCTAGCTACGGTGAACTAGTATATAAGGAAAAACCTTGTGCATCGCGAGTTACTAGGAAAATCTAGTATCAAGAGGAAGAGTCCAACTAGTGTCTTCTGTGGGATGAATACCGTGCAAGAAGACACGTAAGATTTGCACGAATAAGGGAAGAGGAGTACCCTTATCAGTTTCCAATGTGGTCTCCTCCATATGTCGCGGCGATCTTCTTTTTTCTCCCAGGGGAACCGATGTTTTGGAGAGCCGTGGATCCTTGGACAAACCCATGGCCAAATTGTTGACTATGTTGCCGTGGCCGTATATCGGCGGTGGGGAAGAAGATCCGAGGCGGCGAAGGATGGCGTAGAAGGAACACCTCCGGTGCGGTGGACGGTCGCGAAGTTGGAGCGGCAGCGGTGAGGCGCAGGACGGTGTGGTTGAGCTGGCTCGGGTGCGGATGGCTCGTCCTCGTCTTCAACTACTAGCCGTGGAGGGCGTTGCGGCTGAGGTTGCGGTGGACGACGACGTCGGGGTATCGGCTCCGGCGTGATGGAGGTGGGCGGCGGTAGATGGGTGGGATGGGGTGGCGGAAGGAGGACGCCGGGGTTTCGCGGCTGGTGGAGTGGTAGTTTTTGCGCCCACGGAGTACGAATGGGGAATCGGATGGGTGGGCGGGGGGGAGGCGGGAAAAGAGAGAACCATGTTTTGGTCTGGGACGCGCTTTTTTTGGCTTTTTGAACAGAAGATGGGACACGCTTGTTTGAAATTTGGGGAAAGTACAAACTTTGTCCCCCTCTTAAATTTCGGACATACTACGGGTCGGGGTAGGATGGTAATCCCAGTTGTCCCAAATAGTGGGCGGGAGCAATTTTGGCCGCGCGCATGTGTGCTTAGGCGGGCATTGTGTATGAATGTTTTACGGAGACGGTTGCATGGTGTCTAGATGAAGCTACAAACCTACCCCGGTGTAGACCGTTGGACGTCGGGCCGATAGGTTTCACGGGTCGGAGTTATTAGAAAAGTAATTTCCTTGTACAACCAAACATTGGTCTCACGCGGTTTCGGGCGTGTAGAGGCTCTTTTGGCGCTTCGTTTGAAATTTTGAAACACAAGCATTCACGTTTAGAGTACTCTTGAACTATGAGGGTTGACCTAAATAGACAACGTTATATTTGACCTTGTATATTTGAAAACATCATTAAATTATCCACTTCTTTTTGAAATTTTGACACTTGAAAATCCTATAACTATGATTATTTTGGAATGGAGGAGCTAAATTTGAATCTATTTTGTACACGACTACATATGCTATTATGTACAAAATCAGAGCAAAGATTGGTGCCCCCATACTTTAGGTATGATTTACAAATGCCATGATATCAAATTCAAATAATTGAATGGACTTCATGTTGAATTCGATTTTTCTAAACCACCTTAAGTTGAATTCAAATGTATGCTAGTTCATTTATAATGTTCATTGTGTAACTTTCGTATGTATAATGTGCTTTACACACACAACTTGAACTATGCTCACGTTTATATTCGATTGCTAAAGCGATGCATTGTCTGGAGTTCAAAATACTAACTATGTGGATTAATTGTGTCAAATAATAACATAGACATGCTCAAATTCGATAGAATCTAGATGTCTGATGGATCAATGACAATTCCTTACGCAAATTGCAAATATCATGATCCCATCATAATATTTGGATACAATTTATACCTTTAATCAATGTGTACAACAGTCTTTTACGTGTAGTTTCACTCTCCGTTGGTGGTCTCTCACACATGCTCACACACTCTCTCCCGAGGTGTCTTTCTCGCACACATGCTCTCGATATAACCCTCCCTCCCTCTCGTAACCATTTACGACTGTTTTCACTAAACTTTCTCACAAGCACTCTTCCTCTCGCAAGCATACACACGCACAATCCCCATCGACCCTTTCTATATACGTAGACCTGCCTACATGTCTCCTGTATGCACATTATCTTTAGGCCTGTCTGTCATGCATTGTCTCACACCTCTCTTCCTAATCGACGAGTATGATTCTAGCAGAGCATTTTGTAGGATGCCCCTTAAAGTTAGGTTGGATGAATAGTAATATCAGAGATAAAGAGGTTACCTTAGTCCGAGAACCTAGGGTTACTAATCCTAGCCGGCTTTGTCAGTGGACACAGAGTCCTTCACAATTCTGCTATCTTTGTCTTGTGCGACTAGTCATCCATGGGTCTCCCTAAATGCGTCACGGGCCGACCAATAGGGCACAAGATGGAACCGAATGAAGGGCCTCACCTCGACCCACCGAACCTCACGTGGTGACACACCCTCTGCCCCCACATTACGTTATCTTCTCATGCCCACACATACCAACACAAACACCACACACACAAAAAAATATTCTCCTGGTGCCTCTATCCCCTCCCCCCTTGCATATACACACTCAAGGGAATCTCTCGTTGTGATGTCATATTCGTCTCTCTCTCTAGACCACTCTCATTTCTCGTGCTATCTCTCCCACGCCCCCGCCCCCCCCCCCCCCCCCGTCTCCCCCGCCCCCCCCCCCCCCCGCCGGCCCTTCTATCCATGCCCCACGCGAATACATAATACACACACATACCTCTCTAGGCCCTGCCAAATGCATCACCTACACTTTCACACATGTTACATCATGTACCGCATTGATCTAAAATCCCTCTCTTCACGTTTATTTCACATACACCATTCCTTTTAAATAAAGGGTGGCCAAAAAATTATTCTAGAGTTTCTACATATATACAACATTAGAAAGTTATATGGAGGAGTACGAACGCTAATTTGTATTGCATGGTGCCCACAATGATATTTATTCCGCACTGTGGATTTGTATATTTTTATACTATATACAAAGTTAGTCATAATAAAGACAAGTGAAGCGCATCTCTCTCTACATCGCATAGCCCTGTCCCCACCCGCGCCCCCCCCCCCCCCCGCCGGCCCTTCTATCCATGCCCCACGCGAATACATAATACACACACATACCTCTCTAGGCCCTGCCAAATGCATCACCTACACTTTCACACATGTTACATCATGTACCGCATTGATCTAAAATCCCTCTCTTCACGTTTATTTCACATACACCATTCCTTTTAAATAAAGGGTGGCCAAAAAATTATTCTAGAGTTTCTACATATATACAACATTAGAAAGTTATATGGAGGAGTACGAACGCTAATTTGTATTGCATGGTGCCCACAATGATATTTATTCCGCACTGTGGATTTGTATATTTTTATACTATATACAAAGTTAGTCATAATAAAGACAAGTGAAGCGCATCTCTCTCTACATCGCATAGCCCTGTCCCCACCCGCGCCCCCCCCCCCCCCCGCCTGTACGCCCCTTTCACGTATGCACCCAAACTATCTCCAGGTCCTCTAAAAGTAAGCCCCCAGCACATTCATGCATGTTTCATCTTTCTCTCGTGATATATACAATGACGATCATTGTATTTTAAGCGAAAGCACGATACGTACATTGGACTTCAGAATCCACTCATTACGGTCACCGTTTACGTTTTGTGGTTATTATACAGTCACGGGCTCACCTTACAACTCTGTATTTTCTCAAGACATGACTAGTTGACTAGTTAAACGCTCCACGTGGCACCTCTAGTGTTGCATCACATTATCTCACTACCATCGGGCCCACCTGTCGGCTTGTGTCTACTCTACATCTACGCTCTTATAAAATACACTCTTATAAAAAAACAGAGTTGGTGATGATGGTGTGCCTGCCATCCTGCAATATAGGCCGTCCGATTTATATGTTACGGATAGGAAAGAAACTATGGCAATTTTGCAAAAAGGTACCCACACACCTCTCCACATTTGCAAATAAGGCCTTCCCTCGTTCATCCTTTTCTCTCACAAGATAAATTAGTCATACAAATGCATCTTGATGTTATGTGCAACGCACGGGCATCTTCCTAGTAGGAATAAAAACAAACGACAAAAAAATATTGGACGGTGGTTCAAATTCATGAACGCGGGCACAGCGGACAAGGTGGCCTTGTATTGGTATGCTGAGCCATCTGTTTTAACACACAGGAGCTGGTGTGGTTATTATACACACACGCACGCATGCACGTGAACTGCATGCACGCAACACTCACACGAACACATGCACCCACGCACGCACGCAACACTCACACGTACACAGGCAGCCACGCACGCATGCAACACTCACACGCACACACGCACGCATGCATGCACACACCAGTACACCACACGACCTACACACACTCTCACGGTCAAGTGCTCAACCTACACGTGCATGCGCACACATCAGGCCAACAACCAGGTGATTCCCACGCACGGGTTGGAGTCTTGTCGCGCCTGCGTAAATTTGTGTTTATCTGACCTTTTCCCTTTGCAAACTGAAAGATGGGACCCACAAGGAACGTGGTCAATTTAACTAGTAAACATGGCGCCACGCAGACCATTTGGCCGGTCAGCAAAGTGCAATCCGATGCTGAACCATGAGCAAGTGACCGTACAATCACCGCAAAATGTATATAGTGACCGTAATCAGCTTATTCTAAAGTTCGGTGACCGTATTACGCTTTTCTCTCTATAGGCCCTCCAAAACTACATCTCTACACGTTCTCGCATGTTACATCTAACAACTATGCAATACATCACTACTACTACACTCTAACACCATAAATCATATGTGTTTTTAGTTTTACTAGATATCATATTGTTACTTAATTATTCAGTTTGCATACATTAAAATTGCCTTTGAAATGTATGGCCAGTATCATCTACCGTGCAGGAAAAATCCCGTCCTTTCCTGTTTAATCGGGTTTGTATTGATGGATCGTGTGAAACAGCAAAACTATAGTACTATACAGTACAAGTGACAGTTCACTGGGCCGTCGTGTCGTGTGCTCCTCCATTGTAAGAGTGGAGCACTCGCTTTCATAAATATTGTAGTCCCTTTCGCCTACATGTGGGACATCAAGCTACCGGGTCCACGTGCCATACCGGAATACATTGTAGAGCAGCCAGGGTGAAGCACCCCAGTCATGGCGCCGACGTAGTAATGAGCTATGAGGCGTCAAATCACAAAGCTACACCTTTCCTGCAATTAAGTTGGAGGGATGAAATAATAATGCTAAAAAAAGAAGTTGGAGGGACGAAGCAACCATCATTTCACTCGTTGTTGAATCCGCTTCTCCCTCATCTTCTTCAAGTTAACCACGTGTTGCTTCTGTCCTTGTTCTGCCTCATGTGGGACGCGGATCGGCTTCGTAAAGCACTAACACGTGGGACCGCATGTTAGCAAACTGCCAGCACAACGTCCTCTAAAAGAAACCTCCCTCGCCATCCGCATGGCAAAATCACCTCCTTTTTACTAATCTTGATTCTATAATTTTTTAGATCAATATAATTGAGATTTGTATAGATAGCACACAGGAGCAAAACCAAGTGGTACGATTAAGGGCGTCCACAATGTATAGCCAAATGTGAAAATAGATTTTGGCATCGTGGGAACCATTGTGGACGGTGTTTCCAAAGCCAAAAAGATGGAACGAAAGCTCCCTGATTGATTGATTGAAGGGATAGAAAAATGCAGCGTCTCTCCTCTTTCTCCTGTGCTTGGACGCATGTACAGTATAGAGCACAGAGTCTACTCCGATGTCCCTTCTATCACAAATCACAAAGCAGTGAGGCGTCAAATCACAAAAGCACAGACGAAGCAACCATCATTTCACTCTTCGCTGACTCCACTTCTCCATCGTCTTGTTTGAGAAACCATCTCACCGCAATAAGCTGGACGGACGACGCTATTGTGTACTAGTAGTACTAGTACATTTACGCGTCCTTTGGTTCAACGGACTTCCTGGATGCAAATAAGGCGGTTGTCTCGGCTTGCAGGCGGCACTTGCGAATGACTTACCGTGGTCTCCCTCAATGGTGTTCTCCGTCGAACGCACTTCGCCAAACCACAACGTTCGAGATATCGTCGACGTCACCACAATGGGGAAGGAAGTCAAATATAGTTACTACCTCCATTTTTTGTACACAAGGCTAGTATATCAAAATTACAATTTGCAAAAGGCCACTAACACTAATCGAGGAAAAATTGATGGGGTTTGCCTCGTACTAGTAACCAAGGACATTAATATCCCCTGCATGCATGCGGAAGTTAGAAGGTTGGTTTGCATGGTGCTGCATTAATTAAGCGATGAGGAGTGAGATGGTTAGCTCTTTGGTCTTTGGAGAAAAAAATACGCATTAATTGACACATGAAACAAGGATTTGTATCGATTAATCCCGCAAAGGAAAACCCCACCTTTCTTTTTTAACACTAGTACTCCTAGTACGTACGTACTTATCCTGTTTGGGTCTAGGCCTTGCATTGCCATACTTCGCCACACATTTTTTCCAAGCTTGCCTAAAGTTTTCAAAATGAAGGAGGTACACTTGCGCACGGCTGTCGCGGTCGCACCGCACTCTCACACGGTCGCTCTTGCACGCCTCAGTCGCACCGCATCCTCGCACAGTCGCTCCTGCAAGCCGCGGTCACATTGCACCCTCACACAGTCGCTCCTGCATGCTGCAAACCCAACCAAGGGAACGCACCCTCACTGACACGTGTTGTCGCATGTGAACAAATCAAACTCAGCCATCCTACCGCTGACACATAATTTTCGTTCATAGAGTATGTTTATCCAATCGCATGTTGGGGAGTATCCGTACGGCCCATGTGGTGGTCTGTTGGGGAAGAAGAAGAGGTGAGGAAGAAGGGTTAGGAGACGTAGGATATTCATCCAACCGCCTGAAATGGTAGAATGACCTAAGTCAGGGGACTTGCATAACAATATATGTTTTTACACAGCAAAAGAACCATAAAAACAACAACATAAAAAAATTATCACTGCTCGCGGAACGAGACGGCCTCATCGTCTTTGGCTGCCGGCGCGAACCAGCCGTAGCTGCCGACATGTGTCTCCACACTGTGGTTGTCCTCGGCCTCCAGCTACTCGTTCACGCTGAGCGTGCGGGCGCACTGCATGGACGATAGCACAGCCCGGTTCAAGTCGAGGACGTCCGGTTCCGCTTGCAGGAGGGCCTCGATGGCAGTGGCATCCGCGCGCTCCACGTCGTGTCTAGCCTCCGCCGCCTGGTTGAAGTCCAGGACGTCCGGTTCCGCCTGCAGGAGGGCGTCGATGAGAGTGGCATCCACGCACTCCGCGTCGAGTTGAGCCTCTGCCGCCTGGTTCAAGTCCAGGACATCCGGTTCCGCCTGCAGGAGGGCCTCGACGGCCGCGGCATCCGCACGCTCCGCCTCAAGTTGAGCCTCTGCCGCCCGGTTCGCATCCACGACATCCCGTTTGGCCTGTAGGAGAGCCTCGAGGCAACGGCATGCATGCGCTCCGCGTCGAGTTGAGCCTCTGCCTCCCGGTCCTTCTTTAGTATCGCCATGTTGAAGCGCTGGTCTGCCTGCACCATGGGGGACTCAGACGCCGGTACGAAGTCAACGTCCATCGTCTCATACCCATGGGGGCCCTTTTGCACTGCGACCTCCGCCATGGACATTGGATCGGCTTCCTCCTCCTCGTAGCTTGGCTCCAGAGAACTCGGGGATTGGCCCGCCGCAAAGTGAGCTTGGGAATAGAGGTCTGTGGCGCTGAGCGCCACCGCGATTTCTGCGCGGCGCTCCAGCGTCAGCATCTTGTAGTAAGTGATCTTGCGGCGCACCATGGCTTTCCGGCGATCTAGGGGACGCTTGATGCGGGCTAGGGGATCGAAAGGTGGGGGAACGGGCTAGAGATTATGTTTGGTTTTAGGGCAGTGGCTGGCGTAGGCAGAGTAGCGAAGGTTCTGGTGTGAATAGTGGTTCCGGTGATGACCGGTCAATCAGTTTTGACTGTACATCGCTCTTGTCGCATTCGCATTGCAGCCCGGCATGCTGGACCATCGACGTCACTCACCGAATGGAACACGCTTCGTCTTGCGTTTTCGCTCGCTTGTGGGACCGCAGTTGAGAGCAAACTGGCGTCCCTCCCCCTCCCCCGCCCGCATAATTTATACTACCACTCTCTCTGTTTTATGCAGAGTAAATAAAAACAGACGGAGTATACTAAGGATGAGGATCCCTTGACGTGGCCGAACCCATTGAGTTAGTGACATGCAGGGCCTAGCAAGCATGGGTCCGCCAGTAAGTGACCGAAAGGGAGGGTAAGGCAGGGATACCTACGTCAGAGGATCCACTTCCACTGCTACTCCCTCCTTCCATTTACTATACAACGCCTAATGAGTTTTTTGAGGCTAACTTTGACCAAATGTTAGAGTAATAATATATACCATGCAACTTACACAAAGCATACGGTCAAATACGTATGTGAAAGGAGCTTCCAATGATATAATTTTCACATTATACATCTCATGTACTATTAATCTTGTCAATAGTCAAATGCGGTTTTCAAAAATGCATTAGAGCTTGGTTAATAATATAGCCAGTCGATGGCTATGAGGGACTGCCATGTCATCTATAGCCATCATCTATTATATGCACTCATACAGTAGTGTGGGCTATGACACTACTAGGGAAAAGGCTACCAGCAGCGCGGGTTTTAGATGTATCAGTAGCGCGGGGATAGGCGCTACAGCTAACATATAGCAGTAGCGCGTGCTCACCGGCGCTACTGCTACACAAGTGTAGCAGCAGCGCTGTTCGCGGAAGCTCGCTACTGCTAGTATCTCTAGCGCGCTTTACCTTGACGCGCTACTGCTATAGCGGCGCTGCTGCTAACTTTTGTACACTCGCTACTGCTAATTTAAGTAGGTTTTTTTGTTATTTTTTGGCATATTTGTTTTATATTTGAACAGGCTTTATAGAAGAATCTTTAGCACATAGAAGTGTCATCATGATACACATACAAATGTCTGTGAGACCACAAATGTAATCATAGCATGTACATACAAATAGTCTCATCATAATCATCATCCAACACAAAGTGATATCTTGTCATCATCTCGAAAATAGCGATACATGCAAGTCTCGAATACTTGCAACTACAACAACTTCATCCATCTAAACAAAGGTATACGCAAGAAGTGCTATCACTATGAGTGAGAGCGGAACTATGCAGTACATGAGGTGGCGGTTACGAGTCCTCTCTCGCGCTAGCGCGAACCTCAAGTAACTAGCTTCTCCTTCTTGTCTTCTTTTGAAGCCTTTATGGTTGGCGCCCGTGAACCCATTCACTTGCGCCTGACGCTCATGCCACTCGTTGTACAACCCCGAAACCTTCCCTTTGTACACGACATAGCAATTCCATCTCGCCATCAAGAAACTAGGTACCTGTTAGAGATGCATGTTCATGAAGAGGATGTACAATCATATATATGCAAAAAAATATACTAGAGCAACACCGAAAAAGAAAGGGTTAGCAACTAGATGCAACATACAGTACGCAAATTAATTAACTAGAGGTACGCAGGTCATCGCACGCAAACTAACAAAGTAGCGTTACGCAAGTTCGGCACATGGACCGTGGACATCACAAAGTTTCATCGCTACAAGAAGTATACAAGTTCAACCGACACATATCATCATCATCGGCATCATAAATCACTAGAAGTTCCATCCTTCCATATCATCGAGGACGAACCCTAGCTTCTTGAACAGCGTGAGGTCTAGACGTTGCATGCCTATGCGAGTTCGGACGTCAGCTCGCGATATAGGGCCGTGGTGGAACATCCCCTTCTCATCGACGACTTCTTTCATGATGATCGTCGCAATGTCGCTTTGGATGCGAAAGAAGTCATATCTAAGTTTATAATCCGCTTCTCCATGAGATTCTAGCCACTTGTTAATGCGATGGACGATGTAGAATCCATCCTTCTTGCTTGGACGATGTAGAATCCATCCTTCTTGCTTGGTTTTGGGACATGGATGCAGGAGAAGTTAGTTTTATGCGCGAAACCCATCTTATTGTTCCTTTGTTTCTTGATCTACACATGGCCAACTCTAAAGCTGAAGCCTTGGAGAGCATCATCTAGAATATTCATTATGTGGGTGTAGTATTTTTTCTCGTAGTCTCTGGAAGGGTCAAAATACACGGCGTGGGAGACTTGCAGGTAAAGAACGATAAGGACGGCGCGCCCGTTGCTGCGGGGAAAAGACACCTCAAATTATTCCCCATATGAGAGAGAAGGAATGATTGAAATGTACGAAAGGGTTGTCCGGAACTCACTTACTTTGGATGACAAGGCACGAGGACAATTTCCTGGTCCTTATTCTGTACCATGAAGTTTTGGAGGTACTCCCTAGCAGTTTCACGCTCAAAGTCGCCGAGACTCAAGAAAGACTCATGCATGTAGTACGGATCCGCCACACAGATTTGCGAGACTTCTTCACTCTTCATGACGGAGCTCATATGTAGCGCAAAAAGGCGGACGATAGTAAAATCAAGCCGCCTTGTTAGAAACATCTCAAAAGATATGGTCAAACCGCAGGAAGAACACCTCCGCGGGCTGTGTGTCGACGTAGCACTTCTCCTCAGGCACACGAGCCGCGTATGTCAGATATCCTGGATCCTTTGAGGCTAGTATGCTTTTCTCAGTCGACAGCACATGGTCGTGCAGTCTCGTGAGATCCCCTGATAGTGCCTCCAGCGGTTTCGGCGGTAGCATCAGCTCGCCCGTGAGATGGAACATGACCGCACTTTTTACGGGTACACGCTCTTCAGAATGCATCGTCTGGTTGCTATGTGCTCTGGCTTGTTTGGAGGCATTTACCTTTCTTGGGCACACCTTCCAGACCCTTCCTTAACCCCTGCCCCAGTGTTCCCGGGCTAAGTACTGTACGAACCTCGCGCCCGGCTAGTTGAGCCTGTGTTGAGGCGGCATCTTCAGGCGTGTCCTGTGAGGATTTCATGAAGAGAGACTTTTTGCAATCCACGGTACGACCCTGCCCGGGCATATCATCCATATCCTCATTAGCAAGCTGATAGCCCGATTCGTCATATGGTTGACTCATCATATCTATGTCACAATCATACGCGTTTGTATTGAGGTAATCCATAGGGTCGACCTCCGTCTCATCATCCATTCTCTGTTCTACAGGAGAAATTACATCAGCTAGTACTATTGCACCCCCTTCATCATGTCATCCGCCGCTCTCACCCGGCACTACTGGAGCTGGTAATTGCGTAGGCGGGGTGGTGGTCTTCGCACATGCTTGTTGATGTGTGGTAGTTATTGGTGAGCTCTCGGCCGGCTATAGACGAATAAGATTCTTCGGCCATAGCAGCACCCAATTCTTGCAGCTTCCAATCCGCGGCGGGGTCTCGTCGTCCGCTCCCATGTCAGGACCCCGATTCCAAGTCACATCGACCTAGCCGGTAACACCTCATATCACTTTGCGGCCTCACGCACGGTATTCCCACGGGTGTCGCCTTACCATGGCCCGGGACCGTTTGCGCCTTTTGGCTCACGTATATGATAGTGTCGCTAGCATCCACATGACAAGGAACCCGGGCCGACATGGCTAGTCGTGAACCCAAAGCGGCACTAACCCATGGGGACAGGCATACATGAATCACATCGAGCATGTCGGTCATCAACGTATATATTCGGGCTGTAGCACTGGGCTAACAGGACTCCGGTATCCCGGGCTGTAGCAGGCTAGGCAGGACTCCGAATACCACCGCGTGACATTTTCCCCGAAGGGACAGACATAGGAACAAAGTGAAACACATGCCGGCCAGTCAAGTGTCCAAGCAGTAGTGCTGGGCTAGCAGGACTCCGGTGAACCGGGCTGTAGCGGACTACTATCGCTCAGAAGCACGAGACTACATTTCCCCATATGAGAGGCTGCCAAGGATAAACAACTAGATTGTCGGATCCCACACATACCAAGCATTTCAAACATACACACAATATGCTCAATATGTGTAAATACAACATGGCATCACAACATAACTCTACGACTTAAATATTTATTCATTAGGCTCCGGGGAGCGAGATATTACAAACATGGGTCTCATGACCCAACACTCAGAGCATACAAGTCAAAACACAAGCGGAAGCTAAACATGTCTGAGTACAGACAACTATAAATGAAAAAGGCCGAGAAGCCTGACTATCTACCAGATCCTGCCGAGGGCACAAGATCGTAGCTGAGGTAACAAGCTAAACGTCGAAGCCCACGTGGAACTACTAGCGAAACTGACGTCTCTCTGCAAAACATAAAATAAGCAAACGTGAGTACAATTGTACTCAGCAAGACTTACATCAGAACTAACTACATATGCATCATTATCAAAAGGGGGTGGTGGAGTTTGACTGCAGCAAGCCAGCTTTGACTCGGTGGCTATCCTGAACTACGACTGCAAGTAACTCTTTTGAGGTGGCGCACACGAGTCCACATATTCACCATATCAATACAC
>LR880967.1:58899453-58913609 GCA_904067115.1 Aegilops sharonensis
CCCTTCTTCTTCTCGGAACCGGAGTCCGTAATCGAGTATCCATCCTACTCGTGTGAAGTTTTGCTCTCTTTCCTCAATGATTTCAACCGGTGTTTTTCTCTTTAAGATATTCGTCGGTTCCCCCTTCCAAGTTGTCTTTGTTTTCCCGCCCTCCCACCCTTTTCTTCCCGGAGTTTGAGTCTGTTTCGACCATCAATTTCATTCACGGGGAGTCTCTTCAGTCTTCCCTCAATTATTTCAACCGGTGAATTCTCGTCTCGTTTGAAATTCATCATCTCTTTTTCTTCCCCGGTGGATTCAATTCAAGTTTTTCGAGTTGATCACATTCTTTTCCTTGGTTAAAGTGTTTTCCCTGCTTGTTCGCCTCTCGCGAGTTTATCATCCCGGAGTTCTGAAGACATCTCAAGAGATTCGTCTGTGTTCGAATTAATTCGAGGCTATCACCTCATTCAAATATTTCATTTGTTCCGGTGCATCATCTATCTGTTCAACATCCCTTTCCAACGGTGTTTTTCTCTTCAGTGGGCCCTAACCCACATGTCTTTTCCCAGGATCTTACCTGACTCTTCTAATTTCTCGGAGCTATTCTCAAATCATTTTGAAGTTTGACGTAAGTATGATTTTCATCAGTCAGATCTTTTCCAAGATCAATTTCGAATCATTTTCATTGTTGACTCAACGTCTTTGTTGTATATTCTCCCGGAGCGTCTCAACAATTCTGCATGGTGGTTCTCGTCGTCATTCTCAACATTTGAAGACCGTCATAGATTTTTCTCTCAAATCTTGTCCGTTCTCCCGGAGATTCGGGGTGCTAGCTCGATGTTATCATGTCTAGGTGTTTCCAGTTGTGCAATTCTTTTCATCCATCCGGAGTATTTCAGGAGTTGTTTTCCGTCTTGATCATCCGGAGGTCATCTTTTCGGAATATTTCTTCGTTCCAAGTTTTCAAAGTCGTTCTCCAATTATTCTATATCCGTGCCCCTTCATTCGTCTCAATATTCTTCCGGTGCATCTGTCAACTGTTCTTTAATCAGCTCATTATCTCTTCGTTCTTTTGTATCTAAATCCCCTCGAGCAATTATGTTCTTCTAATTCTTCCCGGTGATTCATTCTCTTTCGTCAGTCATTTCGAATTCTTACGGTGGTTCCTTCAGATTCTTTTTCCTTGTTTATCATTTTAATCCATTCGTTTTTTTCAATCCTACCGGGGGTTCATGAAGACCTTCTCAAGTTTGCGACATGTCTTTTCTCAATCCTTTTCAAGAAGAATAAGTAGTAGGCGAAATCCATTGTTTGTCATCAATTTAATTTGACGAAGGATAAGCATACAATAAATCTTATTCTTATTTCCTCCAAGTGATTAATCCCTTCCTTCGGAGTTTGTTCTTGAGGAATAAATTCTAGTTCCAAGTGTTTTTCATTTTTTCTTTTCCGGAGTTCAAATTTTCCTCGTCCATTTCGTCGGAACCACAGCCTAAATCATCGTAAGGCTCATCTTATTCTTTCATCCTTCATTCTATCTCATCATCCTTTTGTTACCGGAGTTCTTCATGGTGGTTCGTTACGATTTAATTCATTTCTCAAGTGCTCATCAAGATTCTTATCGAAGGAGCTCAAGTATCTTTCCTTCTTGCTTTTCGAAGTGTAATTAGTTCTCCGTATTCTTTTGAAGTGGAGTTTTGCATTTCTTCGTTCTTCTCAGCTATTTAATCTTTTCTGCTTGTGGTTGGTTATCACCTCATAATTTTGAGAGGTTATCCATAAGTCCACAACAATCTTATTCTTTTCGTTGGTGATTTTTTTTTCAACAACTCCATTCAATCCTTCCTTCTAAGTTCTTTAAATTTCTATTTCATTCTTCCGGAGGCTTTGCGTTGTTCATCTCATCAAGTGTCATTCCATCTTGTGAAGTTCGTGTTCTATCCTTCCATTTTCAGCCGGAGTGCTACCTAAATCCTTTCAGTCTTATTCGTTTCTTTTCTCATTCTAACCACTCTGGTTAGAATGAGTGTTTTCATAGTCTATCTGATTCCGTGAGCTTTCGATTCTCGGCATTCTCGATTTTCCTCTCTTTTTCTCGAGTGCTCTTGATTCTTTGCTTCTTCTCTTGAGTTCTTATTTCTCCTCTTCCTTTTTCTCTTCCGTCTTGGTCCTAAGATCTCAGGACGAGATCTCTTGTTAGTGGAGGAGTGTTGTAACGCCCCGGATTCGATGCGCCACGTGTCCGTCAGTTATTCGCCGTCGTTGCCATGTCATTTGCTTGCGTGTTGCATTTTGCCATGTCATCATCTGCATTTCATATCATGTCATCATGGGTATCTCATTTTGCATACATGTTCGTCTCATGCATCCGAGCATTTTCCCCGTTGTCCGTTTTCCAATCCGGCACTCCTATGTCTCCCGGCGCCCCCTTTTACCTCTTTTCGTGTGCGGGTGTTAAACGGTCTCAGAATGGACCGAGGTTTTCCAAGCGGCCTTGGTATAGCATCGGTAGACCGCCTGTCAAGTTTCGTGCCATTTGGAGGTCGTTTGGTACTCCAACGGTTAACCGGGTAACCGCAAAAGCCTCTTTTGTATTGCAGCCCAACACCCCTTCCAAAGTGGCCCAAAACCCACCAAACTCCCCTCCATGCTCTCGGTCGTTCGATCACGATCGCGTGGCCGAAAACCGCACCTCATTTGGACTCTCCTAGCTCCCTCTACCTATAAATATGCACCTCCCCCCGAAATTCGCGGTCCAAACCCCCCCTAACCCTAGCAGATTCGTCCCCGCCGCCACCGGACACGTCCGGCCGCAGCCGGACACGTCCGGGTCGTCCCTCCGCCGCCACGTGGCACGCCGCCATTCGCCTGCCGCGCCGCCCCCGCCGCCGGCCCGGAGAGCCCGCAGCCGGCCCTCCCGGCCCATCGCGCCGTCGCCGCCGCGCGGGCCCACTCCCGCACCCGCTCGCCCGCACCCCGCCGCCTCCGCTCGCCGCCGGCGCCCCCGCGCCGCCCGCGGCCCGGCCGGCCCTCGCTCCCCGCCGCCTCGGGAGTCGCCGCCCCGCCGGCCGAGCTCCCGCCTCGCCCCGGCGCTGCCCTGCTCCGGTCAGATCCGGGCGTGGTGCCCCGGATCCGGCCAACTCCGACCATCTCCCTCCTTTCCGGCAGCGTCTCCGGCAAAATCCGGCCGCCTCGAAGTCCGTGCCACATGAGGTTGACTTTCCCCGAGCCCCGAAATATCCTCTAAGTCATTTATCTGTGATATTTTGTTGCATTGTCTTCATGCCATAACTCTGCATCCGTAGCTCCGTTTTGGGCGTATAATATGTCAAATTGTTCGCCTCGACGAGTACATCATTTCATCTCATTGCATCATTTACATTTGAGCTCATCTTGATGCCCGAAATGCTGTTAGAAGAGGGCTATGTGATGTTAGTTTCAGATTCTTATCAGAACATGCACTTTTGTCATTTTTTCCATTATTGATGTGTGCATCCTATGAACTTGAGTCCTACATGTGTTTTGTAATATGCCATGCCATCTTTACAGGGGTGTATGCCATGTATTTTTGTGATATCTGTGGTGACTAGCACAAGCATGCAAACTAGGCTTCATGATGTTGCTGATTTCAGCCCCTGTTCTGCTGATATTTTTATGCCATGTAAACTTGATGCTACCGAGAGATCCATGCTTATTTGTAGATACTTCAGTAAGGATGTTTTGATCATATGGGTATTCGCTATCCATACATGCCCTTGTTTGCAATTATGGAGTGCCATAGCTTTAGTCAATCGAGCTCTACTTTTGCTATAAAATGTTCCTGGCAGATTGTTTACATGTTATTCAATTTTGCCAAGGTTGTTGTAGTTGATCCTTGCATGTTATGATGATTTTCTTGCCATGTATAGCTTCTATGCCATGTCTTCTTACTGTGAGTTTCCTTGCCATGCCATGTATTGCTCTGTGGTGAGTGGTTCAAGCTCACCAACATGCCTACTTATTGTTGTTCCTGCCATGTATGAATCTGTAATATAACTTGCCATGTTTACATGGGTGCCATCATATCTTCTGATCCTTTTTGGCTCATGGTGAGTAAGGGACTTTTGTTCTATGCAATTAGTAGATACATGCCATGCCTTTGTTTGCCATGATAATTTCCTTTAACATGTTGTTTGATAGCTCTAAACATTGCAACCTGATATTAATTTCTGCAAGTCTGAAACTGTTATTATTTGCAATCTTGCCATGTGTGTTTGAGCATGTTCTAGTGATTTCTGGAGATAGCTCAGTGTTCATGTGTTGTAATGCTTTACCTGTACATCGTGCCCATGCCTTTTGTTATTATGTTGGGATGCTGTAGCTTGTTGTTTTGATGCTTGCAATATGCCTAGTTGCTGTTTTGGACAGCTTGTCCTTTAAACTTGTTTCATGTGTATGTGTTGCACCGTTGCTCCGTTTTGAGTGTGCTCTATATGAAACTTGCTTGATTTTGCATGTAGCTTCATATTATCATGTTGCATCCTTGTTTTGAGGTGTTTGCTTGATGTTTGAATGCATTTTGCATCAATGCCATGCTTATCTTGTTTTGCTCATATCTTCTAGGCCGTAGCTCCGAATTAAATGAACTTGACTAGAATTTCGTGTAGATCATCGTGGTGCATCTTAACTTGCTGTTTAACAACTTGAACATAATGTATATTCAGATCTGCACCAATTTCGAAATTTGCATATGAGGACTTACCGGAATTGTTATATGTTGTTCCCGGCCTCATTTAAACTTGCTTTGATGTGTTGCTCTTGTATGCATCATCTCTTGCCATGAGTAGCTTCATGTAGCTTTGTCATGCGTCATGCTTGTTTGTGCATCATGTCTTGTATATGTGTGGTGTGTTTACTTTGTTGTGTGCTTCTTCTTGTTAGTTCCTGTTTCGTTGCGATCGTGAGGATCCGTTCATCTACGCTTGGTTCGGCTTCATCCGTTCGTCTTCTTCATGGACTCGTTCTTCTTCCTTGCGGGATTTCAGGCAAGATGACCGCTACCCTGGATCTCACTATTATCATTGCTATGCTAGTTGTTTCGTTCTATCGCTATGCTGCGCTACCTATCACTTGTTCCACAAGCCTCCCAAATTGCCATGTCAGCCTCTAACCTTTTTCACCCTTCCTAGCAAACCGTTGTTTGGCTATGTTACCGCTTTGCTCAGCCCCTCTTATAGCGTTGTTAGTTGTAGGTGAAGATGAAGTTTGTTCCTTGTTGAAACATGGAGATGTTGTTCCTTGTTGGAACATGTTTACTTGTTGGGATATCACAATATATCTTATTTAATTAATGCATCTATATACTTGGTAAAGGGTGGAAGGCTCGGCCTTATGCCTGGTGTTTTGTTCCACTCATGCCGCCCTAGTTTCCGTCAGATCGGTGTTATGTTCCCAGATTTTGCGTCCCTAACGCGGTCGGGTGATTTATGGGACCCCCTTGACAGTTCGCTTTGAATAAGACTTTTCCAGCAAGGCCCAGCATTGGTTTTACCATTTGCCTCACCTAGCCCTTTTTTTCCCCTGGGTTTCGGGAGCCCAAGGGTCATCTTTATATTAGCCCCCACCCCGCCCCTCCCCTGGGCCAGTGCTTCTCTAAATGCTGGCCTGAACCGAGCTGCCTGCGGGGCCCCCTCGGAGAAACTCGAGGTCTGGTTTTACTCGTAGCTAGTCTCATCCAGTGTGCCCTGAGAACGAGATATGTGCAGCTCCTATCGGGATTTGTTGGCACATCCGGGCGGCTTTGCTGATCTTGTTTTATTGCTGTCGAAATGTCTTGTAGCAGGGATTCCGAGACTGATCGGGTCTTCCCGGGGAGAAGGAATATCCTTCGTTGATCGTGAGAGCTTATCATGGCCTAAATTGGGACACCCCTGCAGGGTATAAACTTTCGAGAGCCGTGCCCGCGGTTATGTGGCAGATGGGAATTTGTTAATATCCGGTTGTAGTAAACTCGAAGTAAACTTCTAAAATACACCAACCGTGTGTGTAACCGTGAGTGTCTCTTTTTGGGGTTGATCGAGAGGAGAACACGGTTTCTGGGTTATGTCTGACGTAAGTAGGAGTTCAGGATCACTTCTTGATCATTACTAGTTGACGACCGTTCCTTTGTTCCTCTTCTCGCTATCATTTGCGTATGTTAGCCACCATATATGCTTAGTCGCTGCTGCAACCTCACCACTTTACCCCCTTACTTTCCCATTAAGCTTTGCTAGTTTTGATACCCATGGTAATGGGATTGTTGAGTCCTCGTGGCTCACAGATTACTACACCATCAGTTGCAGGTACAGGTTTGCGATGATCATGACGCGAGAGCGATGTTGCTTGTTTTGGAGTTCTTCTTCTGCTTCTTCTTCGATCAGGGGATAGGTTCCAGGTCGGCAGCCTGGGCTAGCAGGGTGGATGTCCTTTGAGCTTCTGTTTATGTTTCATCCGTAGTCGGATGTTGCTCTTATGTATTGTGATGTTGTATTCTTGTGGCATTTGTGCCTTTTGTATGTATCCCGATCTATTATGTAATGTTGATGTAATGATATCCACCTTGCAAAAGCGTTTCAATATGCGGGTCTATCCTTGGTGGGACCTTCGAGTTCCTTTTGGATAGGGTCGCATATTGGGCGTGACAACGTGGGACTGCACTTGGAGAAACCGACCATGCGCCAAACTCCCCCCGCCCACCGCGAGAAAATCCTCCCCCCACCCACCCAAAAATTCCCCCAAATCCTAGATTCAACCGCCCTTCGGCCAACTAGCCAATAATATTCCACAAACCCCCCTCCCCCTCATCCCCCTCAACTGCATTCGCTCCGCTAAAGCCGCCCTCCCCGCCACGCCGATATGTTGGCGCCGCGGTTCGTCGAGGGGACGCACGGCGATCCTCTTGCTCCCACGGTATGCTCTCGTAGACTGCCGTCCTGTAGCCGCGCTGCCACCGCTGCCGACGTTCTTCTGGAGGCGCACGGTGGTCAGCGCCACCACCGCTGGTGATGTTTGTGTGGAGACGCATGGCTGTGAGCTTCTCCCACGGTACACACATTCTAAACTGAGGCCCCGTGCATGTCGGTGTAGTGCTGAATGTTAGCTGATAGATGCTATTAATCTCACTGTTTGCCGAAGTCCTTTACAGTCAATATGCTCTGCTTAAGAAGTTTCCTTGCCCTGTTCTACACTCAATTTGCTTAGCTGAGATGGCACGCCAAGGCCGATTAGTTGCTAAAATATCCTGCCATATATTTACTGTGACGTAGATTGCCATGGTCTAGTAGCCAATCTGTTAGGTGAAATAGCTCTACACCGTTTTATACTCGATCGTTGTTGCTGCAATGGCCTTCGATAGTTTGATGGCTGTGTGCTCGGCCTCATTGACTGCTGAAATAGCTTGCAATAGTTTAGCACTCAAATCTTTTTGCTGAATTAGCTTCACATATATTTCGTTACTTAGATATACTCATCCAAATATCTTGCCATAGCTTTAGACATCGACCTAAGTATTTTTTCTGGACTTCATAAAAAATCATATATGTTTTTCCTGTAATATCTAGTAGAAGAACTAATTTGTATGTCTAACAGATGGACAGGACTTGGATAACTTCTGCCTGAAGATTCTCCGCTGCATATGTCGAGGGGGTTGAAAACTTCATGAACTTTATCAGAGCTGAGTATGGTGGTCCGAAATCAGATGTGCTCTGCCCGTGTAGCAGTTGTATGAATTCAGTTACAAGACCCCAGTCAACTGTGCAAAATCATCTACACTTGTATGGGATGTCGGTCACATATACTAGGTGGGTTCATCATGGTAAAATTGTGAACGTCAATGTTATTGACTACGTGGAAGTAGCAGATCACCATCTTGACATGCCTGATGCTCAGGTGGAAGAGGAGGAGGAGGAGGTGGTGGTGGAGCTAGTGAGTTTGACCAACATTGAAATAAAGCTATGAAATGCTCGTGCATTCCGTGAACTTTCACCTGCAGAAGAAAAACGGTGGGCCCGCATGTTGGAACAATGCAACGTGGCTGTCACCGCAGGAAATAAGCTGTCAGTATTATCAGCTATGGTCACCTTTCTTCAGGTGAAGACATCTGAGCGGATGACGAACAAATCATTCGATGTGATGTTGGCTGCTTTCCGCAAATCTTTCCCAGATGCGTCTGAGCTGCCACACACCTACAGTAAAATGAAGAATTGCCTTCGTGCAGTTGGAATTGGATATCATATGATCCATGTTTGTAAGAATAACTGTGTTCTGTTCCGGAGGGATTATGCCAACTTAAGTGAATGCCCGAAATGCAAATCATCAAAATGGTAAGATGGCGATGCTATGAAGAGGATTCCTCATAATGTTCTGAGACATTTTCCAATTATACCAAGATTTCAGAGGTTGTTTCATGATGCTGAAACAAGAGAGGATGTACTGTGGCATTCTAGGGACCAGGAGTACAGAGATCAAAATGTAATAATCCATCCATCTGATGGTAGTGAGTGGAAAATCTTCAATCATAAACACAAAAAGTTTGCTGCTGACTCGAGAAACATTAGACTTGGCTTAGCTTCAGATGGATTTAACCCATTTGGCCACCAGAGCGCCACATATAGCATGTGGCTAGTGCTTGTTATCCCTTACAACATGCCTCTAAATGTCTGCACCAAAGAATCAAACTACATGATGGCCTTGCTCATCTCAGGTCCAAATAGTCTTGGAAAGGATTTTGATTTGTTCATGGAGCCTCTTGTGGAGGAACTTCAATAGCTATGGAGGGGTGTTCTCACTCGAGACCTATATAGCAGCCCACCAGCTGATTTCTTTCTTTGTGCTGTTATAATTTGGTGCATCCATGATTATCCGGCTTTGGGCACTATGTCAGGGCGAACGACACATGGTTACAATCCATGTGTTCGCTGTGACACGAATCCGCTGTCATACGCAATACTTAGCAAGATCTATTACATTGGACACCGTTCCTTGCCAAGGAAAAGCCGCATCCAAGAAAATACCGAAGACATGTGTTCAATGCAAAGCATGAAAACCGTGATGTGCCAAAGAGGCTCACCACCGGTGAGTTGCAAGCGGAATTAGAGAAGGTCAGGCATATTACCCCAAGAAACCATCCTGGTAATGGTAGCGGGAAAAGGAAGCGTGGCAGGGCAGAAGAGAGATTATTGTTTACCCGCAGGTCCACTTTGTGGGACTTGGAGTATTGGAAAGATTTGGATCTGCGGAATAATCTTGATGTGATGCACATCGAGAAAAATATATGCGACAGCATTATCGGCACACTTCTTAATATTGAAGGCAAGATGAAAGATACCTTAAAATCTAGGATTACCTAGGTATCAGACATGATTTGCAGGTGCAAGATGAAGGAAAACCACGGGATATGGCACCAGTTGTGTACGTCTTGGACAAGGTAAAAAGAACAGAATTCTGCGAGGTCCTGTCACGTGTAAGATTCCTACACGGATTTGCTTCCAACCCTGAAAGGAGAGTCAATGCAGATGGAAACAAGGTAGAAGGGTTGAAAACTCATGACTGACACGTCCTACTTCAAAGGGTTTTACCTATTATCCTTAGAGGATTGGGCCGCCCTGACTTATACAAAGCAGTTGCAGAGTTGGGACAATTCCTCAGGGAATTCTGCAGTAGAAATATCAGGATAGATGCTTTGGAGTGTCTTAGAGACAAGATACCAACTATCCTATGCGACCTTGAGAAGATATATCCTTCAGCCTTCTTTGATGTGATGGTGCATTTGGTTGTTCATCTACCTGATGAGGCACTACTTAGAGGTCCAGTACAGTATGGCTGGATGAACCCTATTGAAAGGCGGCTAGGCACTTTCATGGGCTATGTTAGGAACAGAGCTAGACCCGAGGTTTCCATTGCAGAGGCCTACATTGCTATAGAAGCGTTGAAATTCTGCTCAAAATACATTGTAACAGCTGATCAGCTTAGCAAAGAGGTGGGTGAAGACAATCCCGGGCTCAATGTTTTCGATTATTCTGTTTGAGTTATAGGGAAGAGTCGACAAGAGGACAAACCTAAAGATTTGGACAAAATGGTTTGGTATGTGTTGAATAACTGGTGATGGTACGGGTGGCGACTTGGCGCATATCTGGTTGTTGCCTGCTGAAGAGCAGGTGGATGAGCAGCCAGCGGACATGGTTGGTACGGCCAGAGGTTCTAATGCTAGGATTGTGCCAACCTTGACCGTTTGATTGACATTCAAAGTCTGTCATGTTTCTTCAGTCTCTTCTTCCTCGAGCCGCCAAAGCCAAACCAGCACCGGCGGGACCGCCTGCTCCTGCCTCCTACGGCTGGCTGTGCTGCCGCGCACGCATTGTGGCCACATCGCACCCTAAACCTCTGCGCATCTTCCCTGGCTCCTGTTCGTTCCCATATGAGGCCTCACCATCGACCTCCACCTTGGTTCGCTCGCCGCGGCGCCGCCCTCCGGTGTTGTCAACATGGTCAACAACCAAGAGGAATAAGGAGATGACTGTACATGGTGAGGATGATAGTAGGGACCCAGCAGCGTGCAGTAGTTTTTTTTTCGGGACGGAGAAGGGTATCAACTGGGTTGTGCGGGACCTGTGGCCCGTCTTGCCCAGGCTTTTATTTCATGTGTTTAGCACATGACCAGCCCAGTTTGTTTTTTTCCTTTCTGAAAATGGCTAGCCAGCTGAGGGAGTCCCGGATTAGGGGGTGTCCGGATAGCCGGACTACCATCATAGGCCGGACTATCATCGGCCGGACTATCATCATCAACCGGACTCCAAGACTATGAAGATACAAGATTGAAGACTTCGCCCCGTGTCCGGATGGGACTTTCCTTGGCGTGGAAGGCAAGCTTGGCGATACGGATATGTAGATCTCCTACCATTGTAACCGACTCTATGTAACCCTAGCCCTCTCCGGTGTCTATATAAGCCGGATGGCTCTAGTTCGCAGGCTAGCTTCTAGGGTTTAGCCTCCTTGATCTCGTGGTAGATCCACTCTTGTAAACATCCACAATATCAATATAAATCAAGCAGGACGTAGGGTTTTACCTCCATCAAGAGGGCCCGAACCTGGGTAAAACATCGTGTCCCTTGTCTCCTGTTACCATCCGCCTAGACGCACAGTTCGGGACCCCCTACCCGAGATCCGCCGGTTTTGACACCGACATTGGTGCTTTCATTGAGAGTTCCTCTGTGTCGTCACCGATAGGCTCGATGGCCTCTTCAATCGACAACGACGCCGTCCTGGGTGAGACTTTTCTCCCCGGACAGATCTTCGTATTCGGCGGCTTCGCACTGCGGGCCAACTAACTTGGCCATCTGGAGCAGATCGAAAACTACGCCCCTGGCCGTCAGGTCAGGTTTGGAAGCCTAAACTTCACGACCGATATCTGCGGGGACTTGATCTTTGATGGATCTGAGCCACAGCCGAGCATGCCGCGCTGTCACGATGGGCATGACCTAACTCTGCCGCCGGACAGCACCTTGGAGGCCGCACACGAATCCGCTCCGACCCATAGTCCGGAGCCGATCGCTCGGATCGAGCACGGATGGCTGGACACCGCCTCGGGAGCTGCAACTTCTACGGCGATGGAGCCGAACACTTACCTTGTCCCGCATAAAGCTCATGACTCAAAGGTGCCGGACTCTCTGCCGGACTCCGAACCTCCTGCGCCCCTGCCAGTTGAGTCCGATTGGGCGCCGATCATGGAATTCACCGCTGCGGACATCTTTCAGCACTCGCCTTTCGGCGATATCGTAAATTCACTGAAGCATCTCTCGCTATCCGGAGAGCCCTGGCCGAACTACGGCCAGGATAGTTGGGACGCGGACGACAATGAAATTCCGAGCCCACCCACCACCCACTTCGTAGCCACCGTCGACGATTTAACCGACGTACTCGACTACGACTCCGAAGACATCGACGGTATGGACGACGATGCCGGAGACTACCAAGAACCAGTGCCTACAGGAAACTGGAAGACCACCTCGTCATACGACATATACATGGTGGACACCCCAAAAGATGGGGACGGCGAAGAGGCAACGGAGGCCGATTCCTTAAAGAAACAGCTCAAGCGCCGACGTCAGCGGCGCCGCTCTATATCCTGCCACGGCAAGAATGGAGATTCCGGCACAGGAGATAATAACACCCCAGAAAGTGCCGAAGACAACCCCCTCCAGCACGATCCAGCGCAGGAGGAGGCAGAAGCAAGCCCTCACGAGAGGGCGGCAGACGGAGAGGTCGAGGATGACAATTCCTTACCTCCCTCCGGAGACGAGGCAAGCCTCGACGACGACGAATTCTTCGTGCCTGAGGATCCCGTCGAACAAGAGTGTTTCAGACGCAGGCTAATGGCCACGTTAAACAGCCTAAAGAAAAAGCAGCAACAACTTCAAGCTGATCAAGACCTACTGGCCGACAGATGGAACGAGGTCCTCGCGGCCGAAGAGTATGAATGCCCCTCCAAAAGTTACCCAAAACGCAAGTTGCTCCCCCGACTAGAGGAGGAAGCGTACAAACCTGCATCACCAGCGCACAATACGGCAGACCGACCACCTCGTGGCCGCGACAGAGAGGCGTGCAAGCCCTCCACCAAAACCGTACCCTGGCATCGCTCAAAAAGCACGAAGCTACGGGGGAACGCGCCGGACTTGCGGGATATATTGGAGGACAAGGCAAGACAATCCAGATCTATCTATGGATCACGCGAGCGCCCCAAGACCCACGACGAATACCGTCGCGCCGGATACAACTACTCCGGCCGGGCCGAACACAGCAGACAACGCTCTCTCGAGCTACGTCGCGATATTGCTCAATACAGAGGCGCCGCACACCCACTATGCTTCACTGATGAAGTAATGGATCATCAAATCCCTGAAGGGTTTAAACCCGTTAATATTGAATCCTACGATGGCACAACAGACCCCGCGGTTTGGATTGTGGATTATCTCCTCCATATACATATGGCCCGCGGCGACGATCTTCACACCATCAAATATCTCCCACTCAAGATTAAAGGACCAGCTCGGCATTGGCTTAACAGCCTGCCCGCAGAGTCAATTGGATGCTGGGAAGACCTGGAAGCCGCATTCCTCGACAACTTCCAGGGCACGTATGTGCGACCACCAGACGCAGATGACCTAAGCCACATAATCCAGCAGCCAGACGAATCGGCCAGGCAATTCTGGACACGGTTCTTAACAAAGAAAAATCAAATCGTCGACTGTCCGGATGCAGAGGCACTCGCTACCTTCAAACATAACATCCGCGACGAGTGGCTGGCCCGGCACCTAGGACAGGAGAAGCCGAAATCCATGGCAGCCCTCACATCACTCATGACCCGCTTCTGTGCGGGAGAGGATAGCTGGCTAGCTCGCAGCAACAACCTCAGCAAAAACGCTGGCAGTCCGGATACCAAGGACCGCAATGGCAGGTTGCGTTGAAACAAAAACAGACGCCGCATTAACGGCGACAGCAATGAGGATACAGCAGTCAACGCCGGATTCCGAGGCTCCAAGCCCGGTCAAAGGAAGAAGCCATTCACAAGAACCACTCCGGGCCCGTCCAATTTGGACCGAATACTCGACCGCTCCTGTCAAATACATGGAACCCCCGAAAAGCCAGCTAACCACACCAACAGAGATTGTTGGGTATTCAAGCAGGCAGGCAAATTCATCGCCGAAAACAGTGACAAGGGGCTACACAGCGATGACGAGGAAGAGACCCGGCCGCCGAACAACAGAGGACAAAAGGGACTCCCCCCTCAAGTTCGGACGGTAAACATGATATACGCAACGCACATTCCCAAGAGGGAGCGCAAGCGTCCACTAAGGGACGTATACGCGATGGAGCCAGTCGCCCCAAAATTCAACCCATGGTCCTCTTTCCCGATCACTTTCGATCGAAGAGACCATCCGACCAGTATCCGCCATGGCGGATTCGCCGCATTGGTTTTAGACCCAATCGTCGATGGATTTCACCTCACGAGAGTCCTGATGGACGGCGGCAGTAGCCTGAACCTGCTTTATCAGGATACAGTGCGCAAGATGGGCATAGACCCTTCAAGGATTAAACCTACAAAGACAACCTTCAAAGGCGTCATACCAGGTGTCGAGGCCAGTTGTACAGGCTCAGTTACA
>LR880967.1:58920348-58938418 GCA_904067115.1 Aegilops sharonensis
CCTCCTTAACGGTGGAGGCCAACCATTTACCTCCCGCTCCGGACATGGTCGGAGAAGGTTGAGACGAGATGCGCGAACTTGGGCGCTGGAGCTCGAGTGCGCGGAGATGGATAAGCAAAGGAGGAAGAAGGCGTAGGTGAGAAGGTGAATCCTTATCCCTTATATGGGCGGGCGAAGTCTACGCGTCCCCCACCGGCCTGGTAAAACTCGCTTATCTCCCAAGCGTCACCATCAATGGCGCGGTTGGGTTACCCACGTCCGTATTAATGAGAATCCCGGATTAAGGGGAAACACGATCTCTGCTTCGACAAGACGTGCCAAGGAAACCGCTTCGCTAAATGCGCTGAGGTGGTAGAGTAAAAAACGATTTAAATAATGACTTGCTAATGGCGTGACGTCATGCCGCAGAAAACGTCAGCAGATTGAACTTGTGTATATGTTATTCTCTCTACGGTGGAATGTGGAATTTATTTTGCAGAGCCGGACACTATCCTGGTGTTCACAATCTTCTATCATTCGGAGGATGAACCCGCCTTGCAATGCCAAGCAATATACGCGCCGAACTTATCGTCATTGAAGCCTGGTTCAGGGGCTACTGAGGGAGTCCCGGATTAGGAGGTGTCCGGAAGCCGGACTACCATCATCGGCCGGACTATCATCGGCCGGACTATCATCATCAACCGGACTCCAAGACTATGAAGATACAAGATTGAAGACTTCGCCCCGTGTCCGGATGGGACTTTCCTTGGCGTGGAAGGCAAGCTTGGCGATACGGATATGTAGATCTCCTACCATTGTAACCGACTCTATGTAACCCTAGCCCTCTCCGGTGTCTATATAAGCCGGATGGCTCTAGTCCGTAGGACAACAACAACCCTTACAATCATACCATAGGCTAGCTTCTAGGGTTTAGCCTCCTTGATCTCGTGGTAGATCCACTCTTGTAAACATCCACAATATCAATATCAATCAAGCAGGACGTAGGGTTTTACCTCCATCAAGAGGGCCCGAACCTGGGTAAAACATCGTGTCCCTTGTCTCCTGTTACCATCCGCCTAGACGCACAGTTCGGGACCCCCTACCCGAGATCCGCCGGTTTTGACACCGACACCAGCTATTTTGTTTTTTGCATAATAACCAACGTAGGCGTACTTGATTTTTTATGCCCTGCTGGGCCGGAAATCTTTCAAGAGGAGGAGGGATGCATTTTGCCTAGAAAATGGGCCATAAGTAATAAGAAATGGGCTATAGGTAATAATAAATGGGCTGTAAAATGAAAAAATATAGCAAACATGCAATTAGTTCTAAAATACTTTTTTCTTTCGGATTTTGATATTTTAAATTTCATTGTTTTTGTGTGGGCAAAATTTCATTGAATATAAATTAAGGTATATTTAGTTTTAAAATTAATTTGAATCTGGCTTGAAATTTCGGGTTGTATGCTGTTTGGGACAGATTTGGAGGCTGACTTGTGGGTCTACTAGGTTGACGTGTACGAAAGGCTTTATCAACTTAGTCCACAAACAATTCTAGCAGCAGTTACCGTTGGATGTTAATCCAACGGCCGTGCTTCTTCTTCAATATCTGATCTTCTTGTTCCAGCCGCCCAAACCAGCACCGGTGGGACTGCCTGCTCCCGCCTCCCGTGGCTAGCTATGCTGCCGCACAGGCCGCACCGCCCCACCCTACTTCATTGCTGGCCAGGCCATTCCTCTACTCACCCACTCCTACTGTTATTTTTCGATGAGGGCAGCCAGACCAGTAAACCCTCGTACTCCCCACCGTGTGGGCAACCATTGTCGAGTCTTCCCCAGCTCCGTGTCATTCCCTTCCTAGGCCTCGCCGTCGTCCACCACAATGGTGCTCTCGGCGCGGCCTGGTCAATGAACGACATCCATCGGACGTGGACTGTACGTGGAGAGGCTGACAGCTGGGTCCATGGCCGCACACAAGGAAATGCCTCCTTATTATGCGCAAACTAATGATTCCTCCACCTGACAGCTGGGACCCACCGGAAGGGCCTCTGTATTTCGCGAAAAAAAATGTTCTCCCCGCTGACAGGTCAGACCCACCAGCTATATCTTCGCACGTAAGGAAGTGCCTCCTTATTATGCACAAAAAATGAATACCCCCCTGCTAGCTGGGACCCACCATAGCGGGAGGTTGACTTGTGGGCCAACTAAGCTGACAGGGCCGGAGGGCTTTGTCAACTTAGTCAATATGAACGATTCTAGCTCAAGTGACCGTACGATGTCCATCCAATGGCCGTAGTGCTTCTTCAACCTCTGGTCTTCTTGCTCCAGCCGCCCAAACCAGCGCCGGTCGTGCCGCGTGCTCCTGCCTCCCATGGCTGGTTGTCATGCCACGGAGGCCTCACCTCCCCCTACTACTCCCACCGCTGGCCAGGCCATCCCTCTAATCACCCACACCTCCTGTTATTCTGCGGCGACGATAGCCTCAAACCGCAGGCGAACCAGTGAACCCTCGTACTCCTCTCCGCGCGGGCTTCCACTGTCGCGTCTTCCCCGGCTCCGTGTCGTCCCCTTCCTAGGCCTCGCCGTCATCCACCGCCGTGGTGCTCTCAGCGCAGCGTGGTCAATGTGGTCAATGACCGACTTCCATCGGAAGAGTACTGTATGTGGAGAGGCTGACAGTTGGGTCCAGGGCAGCCGCAAGGAAGTGCCTCCTTATTACACAGAAAATAATGATTCCTCCACCTGACGGCGGGGACCCACAAGATGGGCCACCGTATTTCGTGAAAAAAACGTTCCCCCTGACTGTTGGGACCCACCAACCACATCTTCGCACGCAAGGAAGTGCGTCTGGGCAAAAAAATGATTTCCCCCCTGATTGCTGGGACCCACCAACTACATCTTCGCACGCAAGGAAGTGCGTCCATATTACGGGCAAAAAAATGATTCGCCCCCTGACTGCTGGGACCCACCAGCTACATCCTCGCACGCAAGGAAGTGCCTGACAGTCGGGACCCACCTGGTCGAAGCGTATGTAGCATTGTCATTCTGATCGTGAACGTGTACGTACATACTGGTTGATGTAGAGGCGCACACGTGTCGTAGTAGAGGCGCGCACATAGCATATACACGTACGTACAGCGGCCAGGGTGCAAGAAAGTAAATACGGCCACGTACATACATATGGGCGGGGTCTCGAACGCCTACTCGCGCATCCGTACGGCCAGGACTCGTGTACATGGCTAGGTCGGAACGGAGATACTGCGTCGTCGTCGTGTTCATGGGGAGGCAACGGAATGTGTCGTGTTCATCGGGAGGCAACAGAATGTGTCGTGTTCATTGGGAGGCAACGGAACGCATGGGAGCCAATCGGCTTGGACGGAACAACCGATGGGAACGAGGTCTGGCATACCGCAGAACGAAGGAAACGGCCTTGTGTTTGACCGGCCACATTCGAAACGGGATCCTGTTCATTGGGAGGGGTCTGGCATATCGCAAAACGGAGGAAACCGACATGTGTTGGACCTCCTACGGTCGAAATGGGGTCCTGTTGATCGGGAGGGGTGTGTCGTACCGCAAAACGGAGGAAACGGACTTGTGTTGGAGCGCTATGGTCGAAACGGGGGTCCTGTTCATCGGGAGGGGTGTGGCGTATCGCAAAACGAGTGTCGGTGTCAAAACCGGCGGATCTCGGGTAGGGGGTCCCGAACTGTGCGTCTAGGCGGATGGTAACAGGAGACAAGGGACACGATGTTTTTACCCAGGTTCGGGCCCTCTCGATGGAGGTAATACCCTACTCCTGCTTGATTAATATTGATGATATGGGTAGTACAAGAGTAGATCTACCACGAGATCAAGGAGGCTAAACCCTAGAAGCTAGCCTATGGGATGATTGTAGTTCGTCCTATGGACTAAAACCCTCCGGTTTATATAGACACCGGATAGGTTAGGGTTACACAGAGTCGGTTACAATGGTAGGAGATCTACATATCCGTATCGCCAAGCTTGCCTTCCACGCCAAGGAAAGTCCCATATGGACACGGGACGAAGTCTTCAGTCTTGTATCTTCATAGTCTTGGAGTCCGGACGTGACGATAGTCCGGCTATCCAGACACCCCCTAGTCCGGGACTCCCTCAGTAGCCCCCGAACCTGGCTTCAATGACGATGAGTCCGGCGCGTTGATTGTCTTCGGCATTGCGAGGCGGGTTCTTCTCCAAATTCCATATACTTGTCGAATAGTGTCCGGCTTCTGATAAATGCTGCGCTCCTCGGCATCTACGCCCAATAATGGCCATCTTCCACGTGTTTGAATGAATGCGAAAAGCCAGGGTATTTTTACAATTACCCCCCTAGCCGCGCAAATGAGCCGCCTATAAAAGGGGCAAGGATCTAGATCTGAGTCACACCATCCCCCCTTTGCAAGCTTTCATCGGAGCGCCTCTGACCAAAGCCCATTCCATCATGGACAGTCAACGTGGCTCCTCCTCTCGCGCTCCCAGCCCTCAGCCAGGAAATTGGGAGAGATGCTCAGTCCCGCATAGCGAGCTAGTCATACTCCAATCCAAGGGATTGCTTCCCTAGGCCTTCATGGTCCCGGTTCGAGCCGGACTTGCCACCTACAAGGGCGGAAAGCAAGCAGAGAGCGTCCCCGATCCCTCTAAAGAAGAGCGGGTATGCTTCATCTCTTATCTAGTAAGAGGACTCGAATTTCCCATCCATCCGTTTCTCCGGGGGCTCTTGGAGTTCTACGGCCTCCAATTGCACCACCTTACTCCTGCCTCCATCCTGAACATCGCGGGCTTCGTGGCCCTTTGCGAACTATTCTTGGGTGTCGAGGCTCATTTCGGGCTGTGGAAGAGAATATTCTGCCTAGTACCCCGTTCTCATGAGAAGTTAATATATCAAGTGGGAGGAGCCAAGCTATGGCGCATCGCCGGGAACGGATACCTATCCGGAACCCCAAAGAAGGCGTCCGAAGACTGGCCTTCGGAATGGTTTTACATGGAGGACGTCCCGCTGCCGGATCCCGTTCGGATCGGCCTTCCGGAGTTTAGCAATGCTCCTCTGAAGAAGCGCCTAAGCTGGCGCCCTCGGAGCCCCCCGGAGAGAAGATGAACGGGATGTTCGTTATTTGATGAGCCGAATAAGGTTACTGGCTCATGCCGGATTGACCATGACAGGAGTCATGGCAATCTGCATTATGAGGGGAGTGCAGCCGCTCCAATACAGGGGCCAACCCATGTGGGACTTCAACGGGGAGGACGATGCCACCCGCCATGGCCGCAAAGGGCCAGGATCGGTCACCGAACTAGTGAAAATCTTGTCTGCCATGTATAAAGGGGAGGAGGAGGATTTCCTCCGTGTCAATCCACTGAAGGAGTTTTCTTTGAATAATCCTCGAAGCTGGGTAAGAAAACGTCTTTGTGACATGTCCGATCCATGTTCCCATGGTTAAATATCTCATTTCGTGGTTTCTGCGCAGGAACTGCGCCGGACTGTGGAGAAGATACATAGCCCGCCCCCACAACCCGAGGATCCGGAACGGTCCCTCGATCCGACCTCCGAAGAGGATCCGGATATAAAGGTGGAGTTGATATTCCACCAACTTAGCATCGACAATGCGTTGGTTGCCATTACGGCTGATTACCCCGGAATACTTCCAGCCTCACAGGTAAATGAGACCGAGATCCCAAAACCCTCATAACGACCCATCCATGCTTATTTTTGATCATCGTATACCAATGGTACTTCGCAGGGGGTACCTTCGAGGTAGGAAGCCGAGCCCGCGGCGGCTGGCCAACAAAGGGCAGTGCGGCCCCGCAGGCTAAAAACAAGTGCGGTCTGTATCGAAACTCCGCTGCAACGGTATGGCATGTCACCATACTCCCAGGATTGATTCCTGGAAGGCGTACTAACGCTGATGCTCTTTTCAGGAAAAAGAGCGCTCGCCGGACTGAGTCCGGAGAGGTTGCCGATCAAACCTTCACCGGACAAGCTTCAAAGCCGGGTCCGGAGGCTGAGGCGAGCACGAGACGTGCGTTGGATGCTCCTCCGACAGAGGATGCCGACAGGTTGTCCGCCACCAACTCCGAGGTGGAGAGCGCCTTGAATCACAGGCGCCGCCGGACAGTTCTTCGTGACGCATGTTTCTCCCAAGAGGCTTTGAATGCCTTTGATTTGGGAGATGCGCACCTCCGTGCCGCTCAAGATGGTCTAGCCAGAGCCACGAGCAGTATGTAAAGGACATACGGGTAAGGAAATTTGACAGTTATATACGCCAGTAGCCCCCGAGACATAAAATAGTTAGAATAACTTATTTAAGGATTATTTGTTATGCAGGATCTTACAGAGAAGAATACCCGATTGTCCCAGGAGCTTGAAGAGTGCAAGGCCCAACTGGAGGCCACACTAGCCGCTACAGGGGGAGCCGCAGAGACCCCCACTGGTAATATACACTTTAAAATATAAATGGGTTATGAAGTGCGGCGGGTGTATAAATCTGACAAAAACATTGTAGATGGCGCCAGACTGGATCCGGACAAGCAACAACTTTTGCGCCAGCTAAAGGCCGGCGAGAGCGTGCTTACGAGGGTGCGGCAGGAGAAAAATAACCTCCAGGATGCCAACACCAAGCTGGGTGAGGAACTAAAAGACGTTCGTGCCCAGTTGTCTGACTCCGTAAAGGAGAATCGGCGGCTTCGTCGCGGCATTTTCAGTAAGTGCTTGAAAGAACTTTGAAAAGAGTTCGGCGAGGAAGGCGACTAACATAAACATGTATGTAGGTTTGCTCACAGGTCGTCCTAAGGAGGAGATGCCCAGTTCTTCAGGTGATCTTCTTCCCGAACTGCGTTAGCTGCACGAACGAGTCCGGCAGGTGATGAAAGGCATCGGCCAGGCCTTGTGGCCATATATCTCCCTGCCCGAAGGCATTGGGGAGCTGGCAGAGCGGCTTCAAGGAGCATGGCGGCGCTTCCGGCTATGGAAGATATCGGCCTGCCGTCAAGGCGCCAGGGAGGCCTGGGCCATGGTAAAGACGCGGTACACGAAGGCTGACCCAAACCACATGGCCGAGGTCAGACCTGTGGGGCCGGATGGGATGGAGATCCCTGTAAGCTTAGTGTACGGCCAAGTAGAATTGGCCGCCAAGTATTCCCAGCAAGATTGTAAATTAGATAGCCTATTAGATGGCATTGAGGAGGAATACCGTGAGTCGAGTTGACTATGTAAAAATATGACATGAAAGAATGTCTTCTAGCCGGATTGTAGATCGTTTGTCATAGCGGACCTTTTCGCTTCGACCTCCGGACCCAATAGTCCGGAGTGTGTCCGAATACCGTCGTGGTTATATAAGAACCGTGGTGTGCATGGAGACAAGGCGTAGGGGTCATTGTTGCTGTATCAGACAAGTGCCCAACTAGTTATGTTATATTACATGGGTAGTAAGAAACATCTTCCAGGGAGAATAGTTCCGTTAAGGGTTCCTTTCACTGGGATGCATGCCCTAAAGTGCATGTCAAAGCTGCTATGAAAGCAGAAAATCATCTGGGGGCAGATGGGTAAATAGTTAAAAATCATCTTTCAGTTCACCGACCGAATATTCCCTTAAGAACGCTAGCTTTCGGCTTCACCCAGTCTGAGGTACACATCCGGCTGACCCGGCAGTAATAATCACAGAGGTGCTCCCTTTACCACCTAGCCGAACAATCGGGAACGTAGGGGTAAGCACAGGAGCCAGGCAACCCAGCTTGGCCAAAACTTAAGTCATATCGATGCATATAATGGTGAATAAAAGGTACATGCGGAAGTTTAACGCATGTGTTGGGCATGAAAGCCCGTATAAATAAGCTTCTGTTAAAGAAGCCCCCAGGTATAATGTTGCGAAAAAAAGCACAAACGAGCCTCTAGAGGCTACAAGAAGAAGGAGGAGGAAGGAGAGAGATAAAAGACAGCAAAAAGCAAAAATAAAGAATGCGGACGGAGGAAGGAGACGAACTTGGAGTCCGTCACTTAGGCGTAGAATCTTCGTAGACGGGCTGCATTCCATGGGTTCGGCTCGAGTCGGTTATCAGATGCGTTTCGCAGACGGTATGCTCCGCCGGTCAAGACCTGGTCGATGATGAATGGACCTTCCCATTTGGGCTTGAGTTTGTCCTTTTTCTTGTCCGGCAGGCGTAGAACTAGTTCACCAACGTTATAAGCTTTGGCCCGTGCTTCCCTGCTTTGATATCTTCGAGCCTGCTGTTGATAGAATGCGGAACGAGCTTTTGCCACGTCGCGCTCTTCCTCCAGTGCGTCCAAACTGTCCTGCCGATCAAGCTCGGCTTCTCTTTCTACGTACATGCGCACGCGAGGTGAGTCATGTATTATGTCGCAGGGCAAGACTGCCTCTGCGCCGTACACCATGAAGAATGGTGTGAATCCGGTAGTACGATTCGGCGTGGTCCGCAGCCCCCAGAGTACGGAGTCGAGCTCCTCAACCCAGTGCATGTTAGATTCCTTGAGGGACCGCACTAGTCTGGGTTTAATGCCGCTCATGATTAGACCATTTGCCCGTTCGACTTGGCCGTTGGTTTGAGGGTGATAGACTGAGGCGTAATCGAGCTTGATGCCCATGTTTTTGCACCATGATTTGACCTCATCGGCCGTGAAGTTGGTGCCATTATCAGTGATGATACTGTGGGGGACACCGTAACGGTGCACTGCCCCTGATATGAAGTCTATCACTGGTCCGGATTCAGCCGTTTTAACAGGCTTGGCCTCTATCCATTTGGTGAATTTATCCACCATGACCAATAGGTATTTTTGCTTGTGGGTTCCTCCCTTGAGGGGTCCAACCATGTCAAGCCCCCAGACCGCGAACGGCCAGGTGATGGGTATATTTTTAAGGGTGGTGGGTGGCATGTGGCTTTGGTTAGCAAAAAGCTGGCAACCGACGCATCGTTGGACTAAGTCCTGCGCATCTGCCCGGGCCGTCGGCCAATAAAATCTTGTACGGAAGGCCTTGCCTACAAGGGCCCGGGCTGCGGCGTGGTGCCCACCCAGTCCGGCATGAATTTCAGCCAGAAGGTTTCGCCCTTCCTCTTTGGAGATACACCTTTGGAGGACTCCGGTAGTGCTTTTCTTATAAAGCTCTCAATCATGGACTTTGTAGGCCTTAGATCGCCGTACTATGCAGCGAGCCTCATTTTGGTCTTCGGGGAGTTCCTGCCTAGTTAGGGAGGCTAGGAATGGTTCCGTCCACGGGGCGATAACCGCCATTATTTCGTGAGTGGAGGGTGTTATCTCGGGGGCAGAGCCTCAGGTTGTGTCAGAGTGTTCGGCGTCAGGCAGTGCGGTTGGGTCCGGATTGTTATTGCCGGACTCCCCTTCCCATAGTACGGATGGCTTGAACAGCCGTTCCAGAAAGATATTGGGTGGGACGGCATCGCGTTTTACACATGCGTGCCAATATGTCCGCCGCCTGGTTGTTATCCCGGGCTATATGATGAAATTCGAGCCCTTCGAACCGTGCTGACATTTTTAGGACCGCATTGCGGTATGCTGCCATTTTCAGATCTTTGGCATCAAAGTCTCCGTTTATTTGAGATATTGCGAGGTTCGAATCCCCGCGCACCTCTAGGCGTTGAATGCCCATGGGGACTGCCATCCGGAGGCCGTGCAGAAGGGCCTCGTATTCGGCTGCGTTGTTGGAGTCCGTATACATTATCTGAAGGACGTATTGGACTGTGTCCCCGGTTGGGGACGTCAGGATGACGCCAGCCCCCAGGCCGGCCAACATTTTGGAGCCGTCAAAGTGCATGATCCAATTGGAGTATGCGCCGTACTCTTTAGGGAGTTCGGCTTCGGTCCATTCGGCCACGAAGTCGGCCAAAACCTGCGACTTAATAGCTCGTCGTGATTTATAAGTTATATTGAATGGAAGGAGCTCTATGGCCCATTTAGCAATCCGGCCCATCACGTCGCGGTTGTTTATATTGTCGTTAAGAGGTACTTCGGAGGCTACCGTTATCGAACACTCTTGAAAGTAGTGTCGCAGCTTACGGGATGCCATGAACACCGCGTATGCTATCTTTTGATAGTGTGGGTACCGGGACTTGCATGGAGTTAGGACAGTGGACACATAATAAACCGGTTTTTGAACAGGGAACCGGTGTCCGTCCGTTTCTCGTTCGACAACGAGCACCGCGCTGACAACTTGATGTGTTGCGGCGATATATAATAGCATTGGTTCGCCCACGATGGGCGTGGCCAGGACCGGATTTGTTGCCAAAATGGCCTTTATTTCTTCGAGTCCGGCCGTGGCGGCATCCGTCCACTCGAAGTGTTCGGTGCGGCGGAGGAGGCGGTAAAGGGGTAACGCCTTTTCCCCCAATCGGGAAATAAAGCGGCTTAGAGCCGCTATGCATCCTGTCAATTTTTGTATTTGTTTAAGGTCTTTTGGAATGTCCAATTGTGACAGAGCTCTGATCTTGGCTGGGTTTGCTTCAATTCCTCTACCGGACACAATGAAGCCCAGGAGCTTTCCGGCTGGAACGCCGAAGGCGCATTTTTCCGGATTGAGCTTGATGTCATATTTTCGAAGATTGTCGAATGTGAGCCTCAAGTCGTCTACTAGAGTTTCGACGTGCTTGGTTTTGACGACCATGTCATCTACATATGCTTCCACTGTTTTGCCGATCTGTTTTACCAGACATGTCTGAATCATGCGCTGATATGTTGTGCCAGCGTTTTTGAGCCCAAAGGGCATTGTATTGAAGCAGAACGGGCCGTATGGGGTGATGAATGCTGTTGCAGCTTGGTCTGGCTCTGCCATCTTGATTTGGTGGTAGCCGGAGTACGCGTCGAGGAAGCACAATGAGTCGTGTCCTGCTGTAGTGTCAATAATTTGATCAATTCGAGGGAGGGGGAAGGGATCCTTCGGGCAAGCCTTATTAAGGTCTTTAAAATCAACACATAGGCGCCAAGACTTATCCTTCTTTGGTACCATCACCAGGTTTGCTAGCCAGTCCGGATGTTTTATATCTCTGATGAATCCGGCTTCCAAAATTTTGGCTAGCTCCTCTCCCATGGCATGTCTTTTGGGTTCGGAAAAGCGCCGAAGAGCCTGTTTAACTGGCTTGAATCCTCTTAGGATATTTAGGCTGTGCTCGGCCAGCCGACGTGGGATACCTGGCATGTCTGAAGGGTGCCAGGCAAAGATGTCCCAGTTTTCTTGTAGAAATTCTCGTAGTGTGGCGTCTACATCAGGGTTTAATTGTGCCCCAATGGAGGCCGTCTTTGCAGGGTCCGTTGGGTGGACTTGGAATTTGACTATTTCATCCGCTGGTTTAAAAGAAGTGTACTTGGATCTTTTATCAAGTATCACATCGTCCCTGTTCACCATGGAGCGCATCGCGGTGAGTTCCTCAGCCGCAAGGGCTTCGGATAGTGCCTCGAGGGCTAGTGCGGTTGTCTTGTTTTCGGCGCGGAGTGCTATGTTCGGATCACTAGCGAGAGTGATGATTCCGTTAGGTCCGGGAATTTTAAGCTTCATGTACCCGTAATGGGGTATAGCTTGAAAAATTGTGAATGCCTCTCATCCTAATAAAGCATGATATCCGCTGTTGAACGGGGCCACTTGAAATGTGACCTCCTCGGACCTGTAATTGTCCGGCGAGCCAAACACTACGTCCAGCGTGATTTTTCCTGTGCAGCATGCTTCCCGGCTAGGGATTATTCCTCTAAAGGTTGTGCTGCTTTGCTCAATGTGGTTCCAGTATATTTCCATTTTTCGGAGGGTTTCCTCATAGATGAGGTTTAGTCCGCTGCCGCCATCCATGAGTACCTTAGTAAGGGGAAAGTCGTCCACTATCGGGCTGAGGACCAATGCGGCTGGTGCCCGGGCAGTTCGGAATTTAGGTTCGTCACTGGCATTAAAGGTAATAGCCGTGTCACTCAATGGATTTATTGTTGCTACTTGGTAGACTTCAGCAAGGTTGCGGAGTGTTCGTTTTCGCATGTTATTTGATGCGAAAGTCTCGAAGACTGTTAACACCGTACTGGTGTTGCTGGGTTGGGATTCTGAAGCTAGAAGCTCCTCGCCACTTTTGGCCACCTGTCGTAGTATCCAACATGCTCGAAGGCTATGAGTTGGAGTGGCGCCCTCTGTGCTATGAATTTTGCAGGGTCCGTTTAGCCAACCCTCCAGTACGGTTCCGTACCCTTTATGAGGTTTTGGTTTTTTGGTATTTGACCCAGGTGCTTGATAATGGTGCACCCTTTTGTTTCGGACTAGGGATGTATTCAGGGCTGGATTATCCCAAAATTTACTTTCGCTTTTCCAGGCGCTCTCCATCGCACAGTACTTTTGTACTATGGTCACCAAGTCAGTAAAGCGTGTAATTTCGCGATGACTTATGGCGTTTAGGATTCCCTTGTCCGTGCAATTATTGCAGAAAATTGGGATTGCGTCCTCCTCTCGGCAGTCTTTTATCCTATTCATAACCAGGAGGAATCTGGCCCAGTAATGATGTACTGCTTCAGCGGGCTCTTGCCGAATTCGAGAGAGATCGCTAATGTTTTGGTGGGCGGGTGGAACTAGATCCGGAACCCCGTCCAATTTAGGACTCAGAGGCCGAGAAGTTTCCGAACTCGGAAGTTTGGATTTTTGAGTGTTATCCAATGAGTTCGGCCCGCCACCTGACTTTAAGTTCAGGGTTTGATCGACATCCGTCCCTCCGCGGGAATCTGGCATGGAGGGATCGGGACTCCGGACGTAGCTAGTCCTTAAGATAGAATAAGAATCGCCGCATTGTTCCTCTATCACAGCAACGTGATGGGTAGCCTGGGGAGAGTTGGTCTCTCTAAGATCGGTTTTAGGCCCGATCTGGTCGTAGTCTCTGGCGACTCCCAGGGCGGCGATTCGATCCAAGAGCTCGTCTACGGAGGAGAGCTCGATCGGACCTAATTGTTCGGCAAGTTCCAAATTGACATGGAGATTGGTTTCGATGACTTGAGAGGTCATCGTCGGCGCGGTGGCCGGACTGGTGGTCATAAGAAAACCACCTAGCCGAAGAGTCTGGCCAGCGGCCAAGTCTCCTTTGGTGATGGTATCGTCTTTAAAGACGAGAGGACGCATCCTACCTGATGGCGACGACACAGAGGAACTCTCAATGAAATCACCAATGTCGGTGTCAAAACCGGCGGATCTCGGGTAGGGGGTCCCGAACTGTGCGTCTAGGCGGATGGTAACAGGAGACAAGGGCCATGATGTTTTTACCCAGGTTCGGGCCCTCTCGATGGAGGTAATACCCTACTCCTGCTTGATTAATATTGATGATATGTGTCATGGAATTGTCACGGCAGATGTCCTCATGAAAGGACTTAGTCGCAGGGCCATCGTACGGGTTAACCTAGAGGGGTTAATGCGGACACAAGACACGGGAATTATACTGGTTCGGCCCCTTCGATGAAGGTAAAAACCTACGTCCAGTTGTGGTGTGATTGATATGGTTTCGGCGACTAGGGAGCAATAGCTTTGCCTTAGCCTCGAATCCTCCCCCCTTAACTCGCCGCCGGGTCGTCCCCTTATATACACGGGTTGACGCCCGGCCGGTTTGCAGAATCCCAATCCGGCTCATACAAGAGTCCGGCTTGGTTTCTCTTTCCTTGCCTTACAATACAAGCTATAAAACTAAGGCGGTTTACATGTATGGACCTTAATTCACCTCTGGGCTCCAGGCCTCCATATGGGCCTGGAACACGCACGAGGGTAAACCGGCCCCTCCGGGGCGGTTCACACTCCGTAGTTGTATCCCCAACATTAGGCCCCAGATTGACTTGAACCGGTTCAGGTTAATCTTCTACATATTCAGGCAACTCTTGATCTCCCCTGTAAACCGCCATCTGCTTGAACCGCCGTGACATCATCCTCTGATCTTCGTGTCAGGGCATCCTGACGTCATTTTGAACAAAAAGATCCAAACAGTAAGATTCCCTTCATTAAGGCTATCCCGGGAATCGAGGCGGCCGCTGCACCTTCCGCCGCTTTTGACTCCTCGATTCTCGCGCCCGTTGATTGCTCCGGTCCTTTATAAATAGACCGGTCGGGTCATTCTCTTCTTCTTCCTTTCTTCTTCCTCCTCACGACCCGCCGACCCTGAAGCTCTCACCGTCGTCCTCAACCTCCGACCGACGCTTCCCGCCGGGCCGCCGCATCAACCTGATCTTACCAGAGTTTCAGCGCTCCTCCGCGGTCTCCGCTCGTCAGGTAAGGTTTCCTTCGAACCCTAGATCTCATCTGACCTCTGTTCGTCTCATAGTTCGTAAGCGTTCGTACCGGTTCTTCCCGCTTGCTCCGCCGCGGCCGTACGGCCCAGCCGTACCGCTCATCCTGTGCAAGTGGCTGCTCTCGCCGTTTACCCGACTCTATGCATCTTCCCTTTCTGTTCAGATCCTTTACTTTAACAGGCCTGAACTTTCCTGCGCTGTAGGAGGTCTGCATAGGTCGTAGAAATTTTCCTTACTGAACTCCGGTAGATCCAAATTATTTTCATTTGCATGGGAAACCTGTTTCTGTCTACACTTAGCAACTTTTCCAACTCTGCCTCTTCTGGCGGTTTAACCTTTGATAGCTAATCCGTCACTCCATTAGTCCTTAGTTAAACCGGAATGGGAAGCCGGCTACCGAATTGCCGGTTTAACAATATTCGTAACGCCTGACCCGTTCAACAGTGAACCGTTTTCTTCCTTTCTTTCGCAGCTTTAATCTTCCGGAATGGCTCCTCAATTTTCCGCTTGCAACTGGGTCCGGTCCAGAGTCACTGAAACGCAGCTCAACGGCTATGTCACCACTGGCGGTTTGGCTCCAAAAAGTGTCCTCCATTGGCGTGTTCCGGAGGGCGAGTTTCCTCCCGAGCCGCGAGCGGGGGAAGTAATTGTGTTTATGCAGCACCTAGACCGGGGGTTCTGCCCGCCCGGTTCAAAGTTTTTCCGGGACGTCCTTGCCAGCTTGCAACTCCATCCGCAAGATATCGGCCCGAATTCTGTGTCAAACATATGCAACTTTCAAGTTTTCTGTGAAGTCTATCTTCAAGAAGAACCATCTGTGGAGTTGTTCCGGGAATTTTTCCATCTAAACCGGCGCACAGAATTTTCTGATGGTCCTAACACGGAGCTGGGCGGCGTTTCAATCCAGAAGAGGAAGGAAGTCGACTTTCCTCACGCCAAGCACCACAGCCATCCAAAAGACTGGAACCAAACCTGGTTCTACTGCCGGAACACTGCCCCTGCCGACGAAAACCCCTTGCCGGGTTACCGTTCTCACCGGCTCAGCAACCAGCATCCGCTGCCTGCACGCTTAACCGCCGCGGAACGGAAGAACTTCGCACCGCAAATAATCAAGCTCCGAGCTCTAATGGCCAACGGCTTAACCGGCGTGGATCTTGTACGTTGCTGGGTCTCTTGGGGTGTTTTGCCACTAAGCCGCCGGCCCGGATTGATGCACCAGTACACCGGCAGCCTCAAAGATCCTCAAAGGCGTCACGAGCTGCCCATAACTGAACAGGAGGTCACCGAGATCNTTTCTTTCGCAGCTTTAGTCTTCCGGAATGGCTCCTCAATTCTCCGCTTGCAACTGGGTCCGGTCCAGAGTCACTGAAACGCAGCTCAACGGCTATGTCACCACTGGCGGTTTGGCTCCAAAAAATGTCCTCCATTGGCGTGTTCCGGAAGGCGAGTTTCCTCCCGAACCGCGAGCGGGGGAAGTAATTGTGTTTATGCAGCACCTAGACCGGGGGTTCTGCCCGCCCGGTTCAAAGTTTTTCCGGGACGTCCTTGCCAGCTTGCAACTCCATCCGCAAGATATCGGCCCGAATTCTGTGTCAAACATATGCAACTTTCAAGTTTTCTGTGAAGTCTATCTTCAAGAAGAACCATCTGTGGAGTTGTTCCGGGATTTTTTCCATCTAAACCGGCGCACAGAATTTTCTGATGGTCCTAACACGGAGCTGGGCGGCGTTTCAATCCAGAAGAGGAAGGAAGTCGATTTTCCTCACGCCAAGCACCACAGCCATCCAAAAGACTGGAACCAAACCTGGTTCTACTGCCGGAACACTGCCCCTGCCGACGAAAACCCCTTGCCGGGTTACCGTTCTCACCGGCTCAGCAACCAGCATCCGCTGCCTGCACGCTTAACCGCCGCGGAACGGAAGAACTTCGCACCGCAAATAATCAAGCTCCGAGCTCTAATGGCCAACGGCTTAACCGGCGTGGATCTTGTACGTTGCTGGGTCTCTTGGGGTGTTTTGCCACTAAGCCGCCGGCCCGGATTGATGCACCAGTACACCGGCAGCCTCAAAGATCCTCAAAGGCGTCACGAGCTGCCCATAACTGAACAGGAGGTCACCGAGATCGTCAAGAAGATGCTTGATGAGCCGATCTCCGTCTGCAGCCTAACCGGGTTGGCTCCATTTTGCGTCGCCAACAAACCGCCGGCGGTACGTTCTACTCACTGCCTTTCAGGCTCTTAATACTTTGTTGATATATGCTAATCCTTGTTACTTCTCAGGCTGACAGCTCCTTCTGGAAACGCACCAAACCGGTTCGGGCGCCGCGTGTAAAGTCCAAGGCCACTAAGAAAACTGGCAAGAAGAAGACCGCCGAGTCCTCTGATCCGCCGGAGGACGAAGAATCGGAAGCTGAGGTAAACCGGCTTTCCGCTTTGTGTTTCTTCCTGCATATGCTTGGCCCCTTTACACTCTTTTTACTGACAATTTTCTTCCCAGGATGATGCTGAAGCCAGCCATGCCGACCCTGTTGAGGTAATCTTACTTTCTTCCGAATCCGATCTTGCGCCGGTTAAGAGAATTCGTCGCGCCGTCCGGAAAGTGAAAAAATATCATTCCTGTGCTTACTTGAATCCAAATCTTAACTTGAAGACACAGCAGGCTAAAGAGCGCCGTACAACCCGGCACAGTGGCCAACGGGTTACCTCAGCCGGTTTACCAGACACACCAATCCGGAAGCGTCGTCCAGAGGTGACTTGCTCTCCCGAAAAGCGTTATCCCTTGAAAGGTTTCTTCCGATGTCCTCTCAATCCGTCTGACCCGAATTATCAGGCCTCTTCCAACTCGTCTGGCGGTTCATCCACCACACAACTGCCTCCGCTGAACATCGCCGCAGGGTATGTAATTACTGTTTGTCAATTCGACTCACCGTCACCTTGGTCAATTTGTCTTGATCCGATTCTGAATATTGCAGCACCAAGGCTCGCTTGAGCAAGAAGGCGAAAACTCTTGATCCTACCCCGGATGTTGATCCGGAGAAAACCCCAGAACAACCACACGAAAATCCTGAAGCCGCCAAGGAAAGCTCTGGCGAATTGTACAAAGACGACACTGCTGATCCGCCTGAAGTTGAACCGGAGGTCCAAATGGAAACTTCCCAGCCTGCTCCATCAAACCCGCCTGCCGAGCCGGTCGTGACCGTTGAACCGCCGAGCCAGAGCAAAACGACATCGAGCCCAAACAAGACCGCTGAAAACGACGATGTTATTGTGACAGGTACCGGCTATACTGCTCCTAGTCAACCGGTCGCTTTAGCAAAGCACAGCATCAAAGAAAGTTCCACTACTATGATCAAGGACAAGGGGAAGGCTGATATGTCGGCTTACGACAATTTCTCTGCCCAAGAGCTTCATTCCGGCTTTCTGAACCGGCTTTACACAAGCCGTGACTTCGAAGCCGGTCTAGTAAATCACATGAAGGACCGCTATGAGGTAATGGGCTGACCTTTCTTTTATTTTAACTGCATAGTAGCCCCCAAGGGTCGGTTTAACTTTGTAAAATTAAACCGGGACTTAAAGTGTGTCCTCATAGCAAATTGAGACCAACTAGCCATTAGCCCCCAAGTGCCAAGTTGAATACTTGTATTAAGCTTGGGACTTGTATAATGAAACCACTAACCTGCTTCCTTTGTCATCAGAATGAAATACACCAGCAAGCTGTGCAACTCAAGGACCTCCGAACCAATCTGGAAACCCAAATAACAGAAGCCACCAAAGCCAAGGATGAGCTAAAAACTGCCCTGACCACCATGGAACAGCTGAAGGAGTGGTACA
>LR880967.1:58949862-58986939 GCA_904067115.1 Aegilops sharonensis
GACGTCCGGCCCAGGCCCTGACTCGCCAATCTTGCCGATGAACACGTGTATGCCGCCAAAGGGGACCCGGTACCCGTACTCAACCGAGCCGGCCTCGGGGCCCCAGTCCGCATCGTCGATGTAGAGTTTGCCGCGACGACTTTTAGTCATCCGGCCCACTGCATAGCCTTCGAGTCCTTCGAACTTGCCCTCTAAGATCATCAAACCATCATGCGATAGCCCCACGGTGGGCGCCAACTGTCGTGGAATTGTCACGGCAGATGTCCTCATGAAAGGACTTAGTCGCAGGGCCATCGTACGGGTTAACCTAGAGGGGTTAATGCGGACACAAGACACGGGAATTATACTGGTTCGGCCCCTTCGATGAAGGTAAAAACCTACGTCCAGTTGTGGTGTGATAGATATGGTTTCGGCGACTAGGGAGCAATAGCTTTGCCTTAGCCTCGAATCCTCCCCCTTTAACTCGCCGCCGGGTCGTCCCCTTATATACACGGGTTGACGCCCGGCCGGTTTGCAGAATCCCAATCCGGCTCATACAAGAGTCCGGCTTGGTTTCTCTTTCCTTGCCTTACAATACAAGCTATAAAACTAAGGCGGTTTACATGTATGGACCTTAATTCACCTCTGGGCTCCAGGCCTCCATATGGGCCTGGAACACGCACGAGGGTAAACCGGCCCCTCCGGGGCGGTTCACACTCCGTAGTTGTATCCCCAACAATATGGGTAGTACAAGAGTAGATCTACCACGAGATCAAGGAGGCTAAACCCTAGAAGCTAGCCTATGGTATGATTGTTGTTCGTCCTACGGACTAAAACCCTCCGGTTTATATAGACACCGGATAGGTTAGGGTTACACAGAGTCGGTTACAATGGTAGGAGATCTACATATCCGTATCGCCAAGCTTGCCTTCCACGCCAAGGAAAGTCCCATCCGGACACGGGACGAAGTCTTCAATCTTGTATCTTCATAGTCTTGGAGTCCGGCCGTGATGATAGTCCGGCTATCCGGACACCCCCTAGTCCGGGACTCCCTCAACGAGACTCCATGGAATACTATTCATCTCCACCGTTGACCTCCTCCAGCCTCCACGGGCTACTATTCATCCACCGTGGACCTCCTCCAGCCTCCACCTGCGACTGTTCATCCACGTGCTCCTGTTCATCCGGCCTCCTCCGTGCGCTACTCCACCGGCTACTGTTCAACCAGCCCTCTCCACGGGCTCCTGTTCAACCACCCCTCCACGGGCTACTGTTCATCCACCCCTCCATCGTCTACTGTTCATCCAGCCCTCCACGGGGTCGTCCTGTTCATCGAGCCCTCCACGGGGTCCTGTTCATCCTGCCCCAACCGGCTTGATCGATCGGGGTCCTTTTCATCCAAACGCAACAGCACAGGGTCCTGTTCATCCACCCCCACCGCTCACTGTTCATCCAACTCCACCCCCCCAGCAATGCTCACTGTTCATCCAGAGACAGCATCGATCGGCTTCAGTTAGCAGCAGTAGCGAAGGAATTGCTCGATCGCTCTGGTTAAGTAACGTGTAGCCTGAAGTGCAATCGCTCGGGTTCAGTTAGGCGATGCCTCGCTCGGGTTCAGTTAGAGCCCAACGCCTTGCACACACGCGCGTACGTGTACAAGAGAAACACGCATCGCTTGGCCCCAGACCACCCACCATAACTGGGAACTCCCCGAAATTTTCCTCGCCCTCGCTTCTATCATGGTTTTTTCCGTCATGGACGGCCCAAAGAATGTCATGCAGCTGGGTCTCTGGCCCGCCCAGGACGAAAAGCCCATTTTCTGTCATGATTTTTTGTCATAGAAATAGGAGCCCACCACAACTATGATGATACCGGGTTTTGTCACAATTATCGTCATAGAAGTGTCATAAGTATGACAGGAAAAAAATTCGTTCGGCCCAAAATTTCATGGATGTGTCTTTTTTTGTAGTGCATCAACAACTCCATCATCACCACCCCCGAAGGAAGAGACATAAACCCATGGGTATGGGCACTCCCGTTGGAAACTACGAAGCTTGGGGGAGGTGCCCCAGTATAGTATCACCATCACACTTCTATCTTTATCGTTTTTCTTAGTTCGATCATTTTGGTTATATCTTGAGCTAGTAGAATAAAGTTTAGTATGATCTAGCTTCGAGTTTTTGTGTTGATCCCTATCTATGTAATCGAGTCCTTGAGCTATATATAATAAAGATTAGTTTTGAGTTGAGGGCTTTGCTATCTTGCTGTGATCTTGAGGGAGTAAAAGAAAAAGAAATAATAAAAAGAAATAAAAAGATCATATTGAACATATGGAGAGTGATGACTTCACATACAAATAGTATGTTGAATAAAAGTTGTTGAGAGTTGACAAACATAATTTTGGTCATCGTTGCAATTAATAGGAAGTAATAAATAAAGAGAGGTTTTCACATATAAATATATTATCTTGGACATCTTCTATGATTGTGAGCACTCATTAAAATATGACATGCTAAAAAGTTGATGTTGGGCAAGGAAGAGAACATAATGGGTTATGTTTTCTTATATCCGAAATAAATTATATTGTCATTGATCATCCAACATGTTGATCTTGCCTTTCCCACTCATGCTAGCCAAACTTTTTGCACCAAGTAGAGATACTACTTGTGCTTCCAAACATCCTTAAAGCAAGTTTTGCCATGAGAGTCCACCATACCCACCTATGGATTGAGTAAGATCCTTCAAGTAAGTTGTCATTGTTTCAAGCAATAAAAATTTCTCTCTAAATATGTATGATCTATTAGTGTGCAGAAAATAAGCTTTATACGAGCTTGTGATATGGAAGAAATAAAAGCGACGAACTGCATAATAAAGGTCCCTATCACAAGTGGCAATATAAAGTGACATTCTTTTGCATTAAGATTTTGTGCATCCAACCCTAAAAGCATATGACAACCTCTGCTTCCCTCTGCGAAGGGCCTATCTTTTACTTTTGTCTTCTACCTTATACAAGAGTCATGGTGATCTTCACCTTTCCTTTTTACACTTTATCCTTTGGCAAGCACTATGTGTTGGAAAGATCCTGATATATATACCCAATTGGATGTGAGTTTTCATAAAGCATTATTGTTGACATTACCCTTGAGGTAAAAGGTAGGGAGGCAAAACTATAAGCCCCTATCTTTCTCTGTGTCCAATTAAAACTTCATACCCATAAATATCGCGTGAGTGTTAGCAATTGTGAAAGACTAAATGATAGTTGAGTATGTGGACTTGTTGAAAAGCTCTTATGTTTGACTCTTTCCGATGTTATGATAAATTGCAATTGCTTTAATGACTGAGATATAATTTGCTAGTTTTCAATGAAGTTTCTGATTCATACTTGACATTCTGAATACATTGTTACTTTAAGAATAAGAAATCATATGACAATATATATATATGTGTGTGTGTGTGTGTGTGTGTGTGTGTGTGTGTTGCTGTTCTAAGAATGATCATGATGCCCTCATGTCCACATTTTATTTTATCGACACCCCTATCTCTAAACATGTGGACATATTTTTCGATATCGGCTTCCGCTTGATGACAGGCGAGGTCTAAGCTCGGGGGAGTTGATACGTCCATTTTGCATCAGGCTTTTATATCGATATTTATTGCAATATGGGCTGTTACTACACATTATGTCACAATACTTATGCCTTTTCTCTCTTATTTTACAAGGTTTACATGCAGAGGGAGAATGCCGGCAACTGGATTCTGGGCTAAAAAAGGAGCAAAATATTAGAGACATATTCTGCACAACTCAAAAAGTCTTGAAACTCCATGAAAGTCAGTTTTGGAATATATTAAAAATATTGGGCGAAGAAAGCATCAGAGGGGGGGCACCCACTATCCACGAGGGTGGGGGGCGCGCCCCCTTCCTCGTGGGCCACCTGGGAGCCCCCCGATGCCCATCTTCTGGTATAAGGTGTCTTTTGCCCTGGAAAAAAAATCATAAGGAAGCTTTCGGGACGAAGCGCCACGATCTCGAGGCGGAACCTTGGCGGAACCATATGAGCATGATGAAAACTAGCTTGACGATAATTCACTACTACAAAAAGGGCTATAGATGGAATGGCCACTAATGGCGCACCTGTGATGTGGTGCGCCATTACTATATTCTAATGGCACACCATGTCTCGGTGCGCCATTAGTAATATATTACTAATGGCGCACCTGGTGTGTGGTGCGCCATTAGTAGTTTTGAAAAAAAAACATAAAAAAAATTTGTTACTAATGGCGCACCGTTGCATAGTGCGCCATTACTAATTGACATAGTAATGGCGCACCACATCCGTCGTGCGCCATTAGTAGTTTTGAAAAAAAAAAGTAAAAAGAAAATAAAAAAAATTGTTACTAATGGCGCACCATGTCTCGGTGCGCCATTACTAGTTTTAACTAGTAATGGCGCACTTTCCACTGATGCGCCATTACTAAGTTTTTTTCAAAAAAAAATCAAAAAAAAATATCAATTTTTTTTATTTTTTTTTTCAAAACTAGTAATGGCGCACCGTTGGTGTGGTGCGCCATTACTAGTTAAACTAGTTAAACTAGTAATGGCGCACCGTGGGTGTGGTGCGCCATTACTAGTTAAACTAGTAATGGCGCACCGTGGGTGTGGTGCGCCATTACTAACTTGCCCCAACACCGAATGCACCCCCCCCCCCCCGGTGGATCGCCTTTTCAGTTTTAAAAAAATAAAATAAAATGATGGAAATGTCAAAGAAATAAAAGAAAATATGTTTCCCATTTGATATGTGCTCTAGTTTTTGGGAAAATTTACAAATATGAATTTCGACTTTATTTGCAAAATCTCTCTGGAAATTTGTAAAATGGGCATAACTTTTGCATACGAACTCGGATGAAAAAGTTTTTTATATGAAAAATCATCTACTCGAAAAGTTACATCAAAATTTAACCGGGGGGACCCCGTTAAACATTTTCAAAATCCCCAAAAACCTAACAGAAAAAAAGTTACGGGGCTTTCAAGATCTAGCGGCAAAAAAATTCAAAAAATTTCAAACTTACTAGTGGCGCACTTTGGATGTGGTGCGCCACTAGTAACAGAAAAAAAATTGGTTTTGAATTTTTTTTTTGAATTTTTTTTCAAAAAATGATACGTAATATGACCGGGAAATTTGAAATATTTTTCAAAATTTCATCATAGTCATGAACATGAGCAAAGTCCTAGACATCAACAAGGTATAACAGGATTGATATGCTAGATATATCAACAAGTGCCTGTGAAGTGAACTGTTGCTGGGGTTGGATAGAACTTTGAAGTTAAGCGTGCTTGGGCTGGAGTAGTGTGAGGATGGGTGACCTTTCGGGAAGTTTGACCACGGAGTGCGATTTGACCTGAGATTAAGCATATTGACCCGAGATTAAGCCATAGTAAACTGAGATTAAGAAAAATTTGAAAAAAAAATTAAAAAAATTCTGAAAAAAATTCTGAAAAAAATTTGAAAAAAAAATGTTACTAATGGCGCACTTCTATGTGGTGCGCCATTAGTATACCAGATACTAATGGCGCACTTCTATGTGGTGCGCCATTTAGTATACCAGATACTAATGGCGCACCGTGGGCTATACTAATGGCGCACTACATGGTGCGCCATTAGTGTACCAGATACTAATGGTGCACCAGTGGTGCACCATTAGTAAAAAAATACTAATGGCGTGCTAGTAATGGCGCACCGGTAGTGCGCCATTAGTAGGCAAAACCGGTGCGCCATTAGTAGGCCTTTTTCCAGGCTTGTCCTTTGCTACAAAAAGGATTGGGCCACCTTGCTGCACCTTGTTTACTTTTATTACTTGTTACCCATTACAAATTACCTTATCAAAAAACTATCTGTTACCGATAATTTCGGTGCTTGGAGAGAATACCTTATTGAAAACCGCTTGTCATTTTGTTCTACTCCTCGTTGGGTTCGACACTCTTACTTATCAAAAGGACTACGATAGATCCCCTATACTTGTGGGTCATCAGGTCCGTGCATAAATCAGCAGATCCAGGCACCGATTAGCAGTTCGGCCTCTGCCGATCACCCCACCAGGTTGCGGCTCATGTACCGCGCGTACATAATTAGGCACTAAAAATACCCTGGGCGACGTCGGAGGCACGCTGCGGAATAGGTCCATTACACGGCTTGACCATAAATGGACCACATACACCCTTTTTAATTTAATGCAGGTTCATTGAGAGCCCTACTTACAAGATGGTTGTCGCATGAGATCCCTTTAAGGCTAGCATGTCCCAACCATCAAATGCTCCTCTCAAAGGAATCACTACTAAGGAGGAAAGGCGCAGACGTGCGGCAGGGCATCATTGGAGTTTCTTTTCCGAACTGTGGTTTTTTAGGCCTTGTGTTAGACTTTCCCTTATGTAAATTTTTCTCTTTTTTGGGCATGTAATATGACCTTAGTATTGAATGACATCGTCTGTCATTGAAATATCAATAAAGATATAAAGGGCACAAATGATTACCACCCTCTTGGTTGGGTGTTAGATATTTTCCTTGACATCTATGCTATTCCTTATGTTCGACTGACACACGTGGTTCGACACGGTCTTCATACTAGGGGATGTATTCGGCCCCGCTAAATTCTTAAGTCCGAACACCCATAGGGAAATCTTCGGCGTCCTGGATATTGCGTTATATGCATCTGCTCCGAATCATGTCTTTGGTCTATAGTTGGGTTTCCCGGCTCCTGTGTTTTCCACCTTACATTTCGCAAGTTCGGCTAAGGTAGTAAAGAGAGAACTACTACGATTTTATTTCTGGTTCGTCCGGTCAAGTACCTCAGTAGAGAAAGCCGAAAACTGACTGTCATTATAAGCGAGAGCGGGTCAACGATCCATTGAGTTAGTGTTATACAACGAATCGCTCGCGATTTACTCTGTGATATACGAGGGGCTGGGCTTTTTGACCAGCCGCATTGCAAAGGCGCCGCACTCTGGACTGCCGATAATGCAACGAGGGGATACTACTTAGCGACACCAATGGACTCTTATGGCTAAGTGAAAGCACTAAAGCCGCATAGTCTGATTGCCTAGTTCATTCTGCAAGACGCCTCCTACATCGTACCAAGATGTTGGACTAAGTGTTGTCATGCGTTCCCGAACACCCCCATAATATTTACGTGGGGGCTGAAGCCGACGACTGGTAAACTTTCAGACACATAAATGGCCAAAATAGGAGGATAAACTACTCATAAATGCATAATCATAAATATAATACACCATGAGTTCGTTACATGACTCTTACAACCGGACACAACTACTCAAATATTATGTCCATGGAGCACTGGCCTTGTAGAATATGGGCTCCCTCGAGGACCTCGTCGAAGTATCTCTCCGGACGCCGGTGCTCCTTGCCCTCATGTGGCCCTGCAGTCGCGATCTCGATGGCTTTCATATTCGCCCACTGAACCTTTAGACGGGCAAAGCCATCCGAGCACCCTCAATACAGGATGACCGCTTAAGGGCATCAATCCGAGGAAGTGCCTCCACTAGCCTCTTCACGAGCCCAATGTGGCTGCTGGGTACGGCTTCGGCTGGCCACAAACGAACTATTACGTCCTTCATGGCCAGGCCGGCCACCCTACGCAGTTCGGACAGCTACTTCATCTGGTCGGTGAGGGGCACTGGAAGCTCTAGCGCAAGGTAATGCGACTAGAATAGCTTCTCTGTTGAGCTCCCCTCTTAGGCTCGGAAGAATGCGGCGGCATCCGCAATGCTCCTTGGTTGGTCGGTAAAGGCTCCTGGAGAACTCCGAACTCGGGTTAGTAAAGTACTAGTCATCAACCCGTGCTGCTGCACGCGCTAGAAATTAAACTTTGAGAATAATAAAAAATATGAAATGATACAATATATTTGAATGGATTAGAAGATGCCATGCATTGTAGGAAAAATGGTAAACTCGTATGTCTGGATGCAAGATTATATGCGTCATTATCCTGAGTGTGCTACCTTTTGAATCTTCACTTTTGCAAACGCAGCTAAGTTGTGAATATCATTGCACCTAGATATATTTTCTAAGACATGCACAGAGCAGGTTACCAAAGGAAATAAGTTCATGTAGGTATTCTTATGAGGAGTACCCTCTGTGTTCTACACTTTGCGGCCAATGCAATGTTCAAAGTCAGGAGAACTCCAAATTTTGGAACTCCAGCTCACAAATTTCTAAGAGAAAATATGGAAATAGTAAGTCCCAAGGACATATAAGAACAAACAAATTTGTATATAGAAATCATGCACCGGCTCAATCTGATAATACAGCTCTAAATGTGACACTTTAATTCTCCCTTGTCCTTGAGCACAATCGATTGTACTTATATTTTCTAGAATACCATAGTTTTGTGGCAACACGGAGATAACTAAACACCCCAGATAACCACAGTGTGATGAATCAATTCAAGGTTAAAGCTTAGAAAAATTCAAGGTTAAAGCTTATACATATAATTCGTTATTAGCATAAAAATATAAGTTCCATGCAGAAGTTTGCCGGCAGATATTATACTCTGAATTGTGGTCTCCTGGAAATATTTTTTACAGATATAAGATTGGTATGTTTCTTGCCGAATCAACTTATATATGCATGGGACAGTGCCCTGATGATCACTGGATTCAATTGATGCATGCGTGCAATGGATTGGCTTGAGAGTTTGCTACTGCTTCCGGCCAGATAGCATCACGTCCATCAGCTGATAGACTAATAGTTCTTGTCTCCAGCAATAGGAATAGGATGCAGGAGCTTTGATCTGCCCAACTAATTCTCCACCGGGTAAAGGTGGAGAGGAGAAGAGGCGAGGCAGCAGTATGAGAATTGAGAAATAGGCAGGACCTGGCCATCATGGCTTGTGGCGGCAGCCATAGTAGTTGACAGGGAACCAAAAGACACCTCAAGCACACCGAACCTATCAAAAAACAAATTTATCTCTGGAGATCTTCATTCACATACAACCTGCATGATGCTCAACCACTAAAAGTATCTTCGCATGCAGAAAATATTCAATGTCTCAGCATCATACCTAGCGCCAAAAAACCACTCTCTTTGGCCAATGCAAGGTAGACTAAGAGTACATACCATGCAGATAACTGAAGATTCCGTGTGTATTTAGAAGAAACAGTATGCAACATCTACGTCATCTACAAAGGAAACGTCAACCAAACCCATCATGCATCAGCTAATATGGGGTGACATATAAGAACACGTATAAACTGAGCCTTCTATAAGAATCAAAGTGAACAGGCATAAAATTGAATTTGTTGACCTATGTTTTAGTTGCAGTTGTAAAAAACAAAGCCCTACGTACTATGGCGACTACGTGGTAGTCCTCATGGGCAGACGCAGACTATCCATAGATGGACATGTAAAAAAACGAATTTGTCATTATCAGATGTTAGTAATCAAGCCTGTTTATTAGGGATTTACTGATGTACGTAACATAGAAAAACATCTGCAAACCCTCCTAATATAAACCTCAAACCAAACTATCTTGCAGACAATCAAAGGTCTTCCTAGTTGTTTGAATGCGTTCAACTGTTCATGTAGGAGTGGTACTGCAGAAATTACATGGGGCTGCTGAAGATTTTGCTTACCATACCTTTGACCTCTCCCCCGCTCCTACAGTACCCAATATACTGGTTTGCAGTGCTGATAGATAGATATCCTTCCAGCACCACTTCCAATTTGTTTTTTCAGATGTTAGGAATCAGTACGATTTGATGGGGATTCGGTGATGAATTCAGTGGGATTTAGAACAGAGCATGGATTCAAGCAGATAAGGGTTACTTGCCTGCGTTGTGTGAGGAGAACCATGGCCTCATCTGTCTACTATAGTTCCTTGAATTTGCAGCCTCGCCAATAATGGTGGATGCCTGATCTGACTTTAATGTGCATTAGCAATTCAGCCGCCGTTGTTTGCAGTGTGGCTGGGACTCAAACGTTGAGTTTAATTTTCCATTGCATGCATCAGACATTGGCAATGGTTTTTCCTCGGAAAGAGGAGCAGGGAGGGTGAGGAGAGGATGGTCGGGAAGATGGCGATCCTTTTTTTACGGCAAAGAAGATGCTTTTTGGAGAACATGAAGGCTTCGGCTCTAGTAGTATTTTGTTGTTGAAAGAGCATGAGACCTGAGTTGATTACGGGAGATAGCTAGCTTGTTGTTCTTTAAAGAGCATGCGACCTGAGTTGATTACGGAGGTAGTTAGCTTTTTGTTTTTTTAGGATCAACTTGCCGGTTAGCCTTTTGTTGTTGAAACATCATGCGACCTGTTTTTTTAGACGCATGAGACCTGAGTTGATACGGGAGGTAGTCGTGCAGAGGGTTTGTTACAGGAGGAGGTTACACAGAGCGTGCGGTTGATTTTCATCATTAGATGATCTTAACCGTTAAAAATTAGATCTAATGGCTAAATTAATCTTGATGATGTGGATTAACGTGGATGCGCTAATGATGCCTCCAATTAATAAATATAAGATATCTTCTACTGGCATACCTACTCTGCATAATAAAGGCCTTACCAGCCGCAATCTGCTTCGCCTCTTGGATCTCTTGTCGAGCATCTTGGGCATTAGCCCGGGCTTCCTTCGGACTTTCATAGGCTTTGGTGAGCTCGGAGGCTTGCTCCGAACTCGTCTGCTCCAAGGACTCACATCTAGCAATGGCGTCCTTGAGCTCTTTCTCAACCTCACCCACCCGCGCCTCATGTCATTGGCGGTTGATCCGCTCCTCCTCTAAACTCTTGGTTGCCTTGTCTGCGACCGCCTTACTCGCCTCTGCCTCCCTCTTGGCTTCGACGAGGGCACTTTTGAGGGACTCGACCTCATCGGCGCCAACTGCAAGCATAGTTAAAACATTTTTTAGTCTGTTTCAAACAACTAACACATATACAATTGGAAATATATACTCAATGTGAGCATACCTTGCGTCTCCTCAAACCGCTTGTTGATGCGGATTACTTCTTCATCGGCCAGCTGCAGCTTCTGAGTGAGTCAGAAAACTTCAGCGGACTAGGCGCTTGCCACCAGCAGGGAAGCCTCTTGTACAATAGAGTGTCACCTCTTCCGAACGTTATGTGATCCTCTGTCCGGCTTCTTCAAAACCGGACAGAGTCTCAGGGGCTACTATCTATACACAAGCATATTCCTTTATTAAAATCGGTTAAAAAATTACATTGTATACCTCAAAGCCTGTTAACAGGCTGGTAAAGGCTTCGTTCAGCCTGCTCTTGGCAGACTGAATCTTCTCAACCACCGTACCCATCATGGTACAGTACTCTTCCACGACAGAAGCACAATGAACTACTTCCACCAAAGTATCCGGCGCCTCCAGATTGATGGAGGCCATCGGTGGAGTTGACGCTCCCTCCTCCTTCAAAGGGGGTCGCTGGCCCGATTCCAGTGTCGTATGGGTCTCTGGAATGGTGTTCGGCTGGGGGCTGGATTGGTCATGGCCCCCGTTGTCAGTCTCCATGGGGGTAGGTCCCCCATGTCTTCGGCTGCCGAGGTGTTACCCTATGGCGTCGTCTTGACGGCCTGCCGCCTCTCTCCATGGCCTTGAGAGGCTCTTCGGGACAAAACCTCGGTTTCATCCGTGGCGGTTGGCGAGGAGGCCCACGGAGGCGTTTCGCTCTCCACCATCCCTGGCTCCAGTAAATTCCCCGGAGACGATATTTGAGGGAGATCGCAGGCCGGACTGAAATGCACAACATAGTGTATTAAAAAACTACAAATCATAAAGGCCGATATAGGAGAAAGCATCCTTGGTTACTGCCGAGTCGGCCAGGGGATTCGACCTAAGGCGCCGCTCGGGGATGACTTCGGCATCCAAATCTGAGTCGTCCGGGAGGGATATCTTCCTCCTTTTGGACGCCTCCGCCTCTGGGTCTTTGGACGCCGCTCTTTTCTTCCTCCTCCCCTTTTTTTTGAGGAAACACGGTGGGGAGACCCCCACTGTAACTCATTTTCTATTAATTGATGGAGCAATTATAGATGGTTATACACAATCACATCAAGTAGTGTATAAATGAAAAATTACAACGTGTCTAGCCAAGTTTGCATTCCCTCTTTTAGGCTAGGTTTTGCCTTCTTAATGATAATGCTGATGTGCTCCTTGAAACAAGATATGCAGTATGCAATGTCTTTGTTCTTGTTGTCAAAGATGATAGCATTCATGTTCTTCCATATGCTCCAACATCCTGCCATAATGCACTCTTTAAACCCTATTAGCTTGGTTCTGTTTTTGGTTTCTATCATCATATCATCAAATTTTGGCTGAAATCACAGTTGAAGAAGAGATGTTTGAGGTATTCATTAGGATCCTCATCACATAGAACACAACAACTATCTTCAATGAAAAATTGTTTCCTCATCAACATGTCTCTATTATTGAGTCTATCCAGTAGTAATAACTAGAAGAAGAACTTTCGCTTTGGCAGACTGCATGATTTCCAAATCCATTGGAAAGGTTTAGGAGCCTCGGGTGGGTTCCCAATAAGATGCAGATATATTCTTTTATTGGAGTAGTGCTTAGATTGCCACTCTAACTGCCATGTATCATTATTGTCTCTACTGATGTCACTTCTCAAAATGTTGTACGGAAATTGACTTTTTTGCACTGCAATCAAGGACATTGGTATGTGAAACATGCTGTAGAAATCATTCTCCGTAGCATCTATTGCATTGGCAAGGGTGATGTTCTCCTCCTTTGCAAAAGAATGAAGCTGTGGAAAGATGTTAACTAGAGTATCTTGCTGCCAAACATCCTTCCATAACAAAACAGTGTTACCTTTAGCTGGTTTATAGATTGCCTTCTCTTTGAAATCATCTAGAATAGCACAACAATCCCTCCACCAGAATGATCCTACTCTGGTTGGGTAGGTGGGAACAGAACCATCAGAGTAGTAAGTATCCCATATCATTTCAACCCATGGTATATCCTGTTTTGAAAAATTTATATAGGAATTTAACTAATAAAGTTTTCTTTTGCTTTCTGAGATCAAGTACTCCTAATCCTCCTGATTTCTTTGGATGACATACTGTCTCCCAATTAACCAAGCATTTACCCTGCTTGTTTATTTCATTACCATACCAAAGAAAGCTTGTTCCAGATTTAAAATGATCAAGAATTGTGAATGGGACTCTGATGGAGCACATAGAAAATATAGGAAGAGCTGCAACAATTGCTTTCAAATGAACCAATCTCCCTGAATAAGTCATCATACCTGCTATACCAGATAATCTTTTATCAAGTCTTGACACCATAGGCATGAGATCATCAACTTTTGGTCTGGTTGACCCCATAGGGAGGCCCAAATATGTAAATGGCATATTTTCTTTCTTGCATCCTATGATATTGGCCAAGTCATATGCAATGGTGTCACCGATGTTAATGGGGACAATTGATGATTTTCTATAATTTACCTTAAGACCAATAAAAGATGAAAAGATCTCAAGTATCTCTGTCATTTTTATCAATTGTGTTGGGTCAGCAGGCATGATAATTAATGTATCATTAGCATATTGTATGATAGGATATCTTTTAGCCCCAGGATATTCAACTGGTAGATTAATTTCTCCTTGCTGCCATGCTTTGTTCACCAGGATTTGCAGGAGTTCTGCTACCATCACATATAGAAGAGGAGAGTATGGATCACCTTATCTTACACCTCTTCTACATTTTATAACTTTACCAGGTATACCATTAAGGATAACAGATGAAGTGGCGGTGCTGAGCAACATTTTAGTCCATCTGATCCATTTATCACAAAAACCAAGATGTTTCATCATGAAGTAGATTGCATTGTGATCCACTTTGTCAAAAGCCTTTTCAAAATCAATCTTGAAAATTATAGCTTGATTTTTGGATTTGTGGCACATGTGGATATACTCAAAACTCCATGCCAAACAATCATGGATATTTCTTCCTTTAATGAAACCATATTGGTTCTTGTTGATGACAGATAAGATGATCTGCTGAGATCTATTGGCCAGAAGTTTATTTATGATTTTTGCTGGCATGATGACCAGAGAGATAGGCCTAAAATCATTAGGTATATCTGGATTGTCATTTTTAGGAATGAGAGAGATGAAAGCACTATTGATGGGCTCCAGATTGACTGTTTCATCTTGGAAGTCCTTAATCAAACTATAGAAACATTCCTAATAATGTGCCAACATTTTTCATAAAGAGTCCATTAAACCCATCAGGTCCAGGAGATTTGTCATTAGGCATGCATTTAATGACATTGTCAATTTCCTCTATTATGAAAGGATTTGTTATGTTGTCATCAATCTCCTGTAGAGCCATGTTTTCAATGTCAAAATGTTGAACAGTATCCTCTGTCTTACCAATTCTATCTTTGAAAGAATGCCATAGAATAGCAGCTTTCTGTTCATGTTCATGGACTTCTATGCTATCAGATGACTTGATAAAGGAAATGTCGTTATGTCTGAAAACTTGTGTTGCAATAGCATGGAAAAAATTTGTATTCTCTTCTCCAAGATTAGCCCATCTAATGTTGGCTCTGATTCTCCAATATTTTCTTTTGGATTCAAGTAGCTTATTAGTGTGCTTGATCAAAGCCTTCCTGAAATTACACTCAATCCTGGTAAGGTATCTCTGATCTTCCACACCATCCAGAAGTTTAACATAGAAGCAACAGTATTCTATAGTTTTACGTAGTTGAGAAATTTTCTTGCTCCAAACTTTGAGACCTTTTCTGATAGATTTGAACTTGGCCACAATATTTCTTGCAGAATCTGTGAAGAAAGTGTTGTTCTTCCAATGATTTTCCACAGTTTCAATAAACCCCTCAAATTAAGTCCAAAATTCCTCAAACCTGAAAAGTTGACTTTTAGGGATTTTGCTGTCAATTTGTACCTTAATAGGTACATGATCTGGTGAAATTTTAGCCAGAGGAAATGCCATAGTGTTTGGATGATCAGATGTCCAATCAGAGCTGGTGAAAATCCAATCAAGCTTTTCCAGAAGAGGTGAGTCCAGCATATTACTCCAAGTGAAAGCTCTCCCTTTTAATGGGATTTCAACAAGATCATGGTTGATAATAATATTGTTGAAAATCGTCATATTATTATGGTCTCCACCAGCCTTGTTTCTGTTCTCAGGTCCTCTAATAAAGTTGAAATCTCCAAGGAACATCCAATATTTAGAGGAGTTGATATGCAGATTAGTAAGCCACTGTGTGAATTCATTTTTGCCCTCAGTAGTGTTTGGTACATAGATATTGGTTCGCTGCCATTTAGAGTTATCCATGGTGGATGTGAACTCCACAGTAATCTGAAAGTAACTCTGTGAGATTAGTTTACCTGTGAAATGACTGCCATTCCATATTGTTATAATACCTCCTGAACTGCGAGATGATGGAACATGCAGAAATTTATTAAACCTCCTAGGATAATTTTTTTTGATATATGATATATCAAATTCCTCTCTTTTTGTTTCCTGTAGTGCAACGATGCTACAAGCACTCTCCTCAATTTTTAATCTGATGTCATCCCATCTTTCTTGAGAGTTGATACCTCTCACATTCCAGCATAGTACATTCCAGCTTCTATTCATTATAAATTGACTTGCATATTCTGATCTCATATATGTAGTAGCATAATATGAGGCATGGAAAATAAAATCCTTTGGGAAGAACATCATATGATTTTTCAGGTGTAGGAGAAAACTGAACTTTTTGAGCAAAGCAAAATAACTGCATTGAAAGCCTAGACAAAATAACAACTTGTCCAGAGGTGGCACCTAAGATCTCAGTAGTACCATTATTACAAACCAAGGTGTTCCAGGGTGCACGCAGGCACACATACCAAAATAGAGGAAACATAGCATAATTCAAACTGAAAGAAAACATAATTAGATGACATTTAAGGTGGTCATCTAGCACAAGACGCCCAGAAGAAGCTTTATTCATCTGAACTTCCTCCTCCAGTTGGGGGAGAATTGCTCTCTTCCTCCTCCTGCTTGTCATCTTCATCTCCCTCGTGGGAGGAAAAGGCTTCGGAATCCCCGGACATAGCGTCCGGAGGACCCTTACGGTGGGGGCCGCTTTTGGCCTCCTTGCCATTCCTCTTGCTTTTGTTCCCCAGCGCCTGGTACGGTGATACGTCTCCAACGTATCTACTTTTCCAAGCACTTTTGTCCTTGTTTTTGACTCTAACTTGCATGATTTGAATGAAACTAACCCGGACTGACACTGTTTTCAGCAGAACTGCCATGATGTTGTTTTATGTGTAGAAAAGAGAAGTTCTCGGAATGTCCTGAAAATCAACGGAGGCACTTTTCTGAAAATATAAAAAATACTGGCGAAAGAATCAAGACCAGGGGGCCCACACCCTGTCCACGAGACAGGGGGGCGCGCCCCCTCCTCCTGGGCACGCCCCCCTATCTCGTGGGCCCCCTGGACCTCCACCGACCTCAACTCCAACTCCATATATTCACGTTCGGGGAGAAAAAAACCAGAGAGAAAGTTTCATCGCGTTTTACGAGACGGAGCCGCCGCCAAGCCCTAATCTCTCTCGGGAGGGCTGATCTGGAGCCCGTTCGGGGCTCCGGAGAGGGGGATTCGTCGTCGTCGTCATCACCAACCATCCTCCATCACCAATTTCATGATGCTCACCGCCATGCGTGAGTAATTCCATCGTAGGCTTGCTGGACGGTGATGGGTTGGATGAGATTTACCATGTAATCAAGTTAGTTTTGTTAGGGTTTGATCCCTAGTATCTACTATGTTCTGAGATTGATGTTGTTATGACTTTGCTATGCTTAATGCTTGTCACTAGGGCCCGAGTGCCATGATTTCAGATCTGAACCTATTATGTTTTCATGAATATATGTGTGATCTTGATCCTATGTTGCAAGTCTATAGTCACCTATTATGTGTTATGATCCGACAACCCCGAAATGACAATAATCGGGATACTTCTCGGTGATGACCGTAGTTTGAGGAGTTCATGTATTCACTATGTGCTAATGCTTTGTTCCGGTTCTCTATCAAAAGTAGGCCTTAATATCCCTTAGTTTTCACTAGGATCCCGCTGCCACGGGTGGGTAGGACAAAAGATGTCATGCAAGTTCTTTTCCATAAGCACGTATGACTATTTACGGAATACATGCCTACATTACATTGATGAACTGGAGCTAGTTCTGTGTCACCCTATGTTATAGCTATTACATGAGGAATCGCATCCGGCATAATTATCCATCACTGATCCATTGCCTACGAGATTTTCACATATTGTTCTTCGCTTATTTACTTTTCCGTTGCTACTGTTACAACTACTACAAAAACCCGGAAACTATTATCTTTACTTTTGCCACCGTTACCTTTACTATCATATTACTTTGCTACAGATACTAACTTATCCAGGTGTGGTTGAATTGACAACTCAACTGCTAATACTCAAGAATATTCTTTGGATCCCCTTGTGTCGAATCAATAAATTTGGGTTGAAGACTTTACCCTCGAAAGCTGTTGCGATCCCCTACACTTGTGGGTTATCATATGACGCCGGAACCAGCAACCTCGTCAGCAGAGAGTCGGCTGGGTTTTAGGACGGCAGAGCTGGATACTTGATCCGCTCTGCCTTCTTCGTCCGTCCCTGTTTAAAGTATGAAAATCTCAATACACCCCTGTGATTTCCGGACTAAGTTACGTTCAGAAACTAAGAAACTTATCGGAGTAGCTGGGTGAGAACAGTCGAGGCCAATGTCATCGATCGTCTCCGGCCACGATTTCTGCTTCCGGGCCTTGAAAAGCAGCCTCCAGATATCTTTGTGTGTCATGTCGAAGAATCGCTGCAGGGTCCGCGGCCCATCCGGATCGAACTCCCACATGTGGAGAGACCGGCACTGGCAGGGAAGGGTCCGGCGGAATAGCATCATCTGAACCACGTCGGTGAGGTCGGTGTTCCTTTCTATGATGTTTTTGACGCGCTTTTGCAGCATTAACACCTCGTCAGCTGACCCCTAGTCCAGACCCTTGTTGATCCATGATGCTAGCTGCATTGGGGGTCCGGATCTAAACTCAGGAGTTGCCACCCAGTTGGCGCCGCGAGGTTCGGTGATGTAGAACCACTCCTGCTGCCATATCTTCACAGTTTCCACGAAAACCCCTTTGGGCCATGTGACGTTGGGAAGTTTGCTCACCATCACGCCTCCGTAGTCTGCGTGCTCCCCGTCCACCACCTTTGGCTTCACGTTGAAGGTCTTGAGCCAGAAGCCGAAGTGGGGGGGGGGGGGAATGCGGAGGAGCGCCTCGCACACGACCATAAACGCCGAGATGTGGAGGAAGGAGTTTGGGGCTAGATAATGGAAATCTAGCCTCTAATAGAACATAAGGCTGCGGACAAAAGGGTGAAGTGGAAACCCTAGTCCACGGAGGAAGTGGGGGATAAATACCACCCTTTCGCCGGGCTCCGGGGTGGGGATGACCTGGTTCTTGGTAGGGATCTTGTACGCGATGTCCGTACACAGGTATCCCGCATCCTGGAGCTCCTTGACGTCCTTCTCCTGTTGGGGAATGTTGCAGAAAATAATAAAAATTCTACGCTTTCACCAAGATCAATCTATGAGTTCATCTAGCAAAAAGAGAGAGGAGTGCATCTACATACCTTTGTAGATCGCGAGCGGAAGTGTTCAAGAGAACGGGGTTGAGGGAGTCGTGCACGTCGTGATTCAAATCACCGATGATCCTAGTGCTGAACGGACAGCACCTCCGCGTTCAACACACGTACGGTTGGGAAGACGTCTCCTCCTTCTTGATCCAGTAAGGGGGAAGGAGAGGTTGATGAAGATCCAGCAGCACGACGGCGTGGTGGTGGATGCAGCAGCGATCTCGGTAGAGCTTCGCCAAGCTTCTACGAGAGGGAGAGGTGTAGCAAGGGGAGATGGAGGCTCCAAGAGCATAGGTGCGGCTGCCCTCCCTCCCCCCTCTTTATATAGTCCCCCTAGGGGGGCGCCGGCCCTAGGAGATGCAATCTCCAAGGGGGGGGGGCGGCCAAGGGGGTGGCTTGCCCCCCAAGCCAAGTGGAGGCGCCCCCCACCCCTAGGGTTTCCAACCCTAGGCGCAGGGGGGATCAAAGGGGGGCGCACCAGCCCACTAGGGGCTGGTTCCCCTCCCACTTCAGCCCATGGGGCCCTCCGGGATAGGTGGCCCCACCCGGTGGACCCCCGGGACCCTTCCGGTGGTCCCGGTACAATACCAGTGACCCCCGAAACTTTCCCGATGGCCGAAACTTGACTTCCTATATATAATTCTTTACCTCCGGACCATTCCGGAACTCCTCGTGACATCCTGGATCTCATCCGGGACTCCGAACAATTTTCGGGTTACTGCATACTCATATCACTACAACCCTAGCGTCACCGAACCTTAAGTGTGTAGACCCTACGGGTTCGGGAGACATGCAGACATGACCGAGACGCCTCTCTGGTCAATAACCAACAGCGGGATCTGGATACCCATGTTGTCTCCCACATGCTCCTCGATGATCTCATCGGATGAACCACGATGTCGAGGATTCAATCAATCCCGTATACAATTCCCTTTGTCAATCGGTACGTTACATGCCCGAGATTCGATCGTCGGTATCCCAATACCTCGTTTAATCTCGTTACCGGCAAGTCACTTTACTCGTACCGTAATGCATGATCCCGTGATGAGACACTTGGTCACATTGAGCTCATTATGATGATGCATTACCGAGTGGGCCCAGAGATACCTCTCCGTCATACGGAGTGACAAATCCCAGTCTCGATTCGTGCCAACCCAATAGACACTTTCGGAGATACCCATAGTGCACCTTTATAGTCACCCAGTTACGTTGTGACATTTGGCACACTCAAAGCACTCCTACGGTATCTGGGAGTTGCACAATCTCATGGTCTAAGGAAATGATACTTGACATTTGGAAAAGCTCTAGCTAAACGAACTACACGATCTTTGAGCTATGCTTAGGATTGGGTCTTGTCCATCACATCATTCTCCCAATGATGTGATCCCGGTATCAATGACATCCAATGTCCATAGTCAGGAAACCATGACTATATGTTGATCAACGAGCTAGTCAACTAGAGGCTCACTAGGGACACGTTGTGGTCTATGTATTCACACGTGTATTACGATTTCCGGATAACACAATTATAGCATGAATAATAGACTATTATCATGAACAAAGAAATATAATAATAACCATTTTATTATTGCCTCTAGGGCATATTTCCAACATCTCTTTCATGGAGGAGGCCACCCACTTGCCTTGAAAGCCGGATCCGGACATGACTGGAGAGGTTGGTAGAGATGGGAAGGACCGAAGCTTGGGCACTGGAGTTCGATGGTGGGAAGAGGAAGAAGGCGTGAGAAAGAAAGGATGGATCTTTGTCTGCCTATATAGGCCGTGAATGCCAAACGCACGCTCCCCTAGCCTTAAAACCTCACCTAATCCAACCGTGGGTATGCGTTGCAGTCGGTTGGAATACCCAAATATCAGTGATATACAATCCCGTATTAAGTGGGCATGATCTCGAAACACGGGACGCGGGGTGTGAAAACAGTTCGAAATGCCAAAAGGTCAAGTCTGAAGCTTCGTCGAAAAAGTTGTCAGTAAAAGACATTGTTCTCATTTTCTATATATCTTGCCTTCGCGCCTAAGGGTTGTATTTATTATGGAAAGCCGGATACTATTCTTTTACAGAGGAAAGCCGCCATGTATTCTTTAAGGAACCCGCCTTGCAATGTCGAAGACAATCTGAGCGCCAAATATATCATCATTGAAGACAGGTTCAGGGGCTACTGTGGGAGCCCTGGATTAGGGGGTCCTCGGGCGTCCGATCTATTGATGTGGGCCAGACTGATGAGCCGCCAAGATACAAGACAGAAGATTATCTCTCATGTCCAGTGGGGACTTTCACATGCGTGGATGGCAAGTATAGGTGTTCGGATATTTTATTCCTTTCTGTAAAACCGACTTTGTACAACCCTAAGCCCCTCCGATGTCTATATAAACCGGAGGGTTAGATCGGAGGCAGGATCACAACATTGCTAGGCTAGCTATCTAGGGTTAGCCGAATCAATCTCGAGGTAGATCAACTCTTGTAACCCCTATACCCTCAAATATAATCAAGCAAGAGTAGGGTATACCTCCGTTAAGAGGGCCCGAACCTGGGTAAATAATGTGTCCCTTCTCCATTGTTACCACTGATCTTCACACGCACAGCTTGGGCCCCCCTACCCGAGATCTGCCGGTTTTGATACCGATAGTCCGTTCTGCCACCGGGTTGGATCCAAGGTGATTGGATCCCCTCGCCGGTCATAGAGGAAGATTAAGAGGGGCTCGTCGCCGACGGCCTGTTGGCGGCCGGATTCCCAGAAGGGGAACTCGAGCCCTCACGGCGCGAAGGCGAGCGGGTTCTTCTTACGACCCATGTGGAAAGAGGTTTTTCTTTGCCTCTGCATCCTTTTTTCCAAGATTTCTTGAATTTCTTTGGTGCGCAAATCCATCATTTCCCTCCGCACACCATATCGTATCTTGGTGTGTTTGTCTTAGTGTGTGAAAACTTCCTGGAATGTCATCCTCATTGGGGGGTATTCAAGCACATTTTCACTTACCGATCCCAGTCGGTCAAGAAACCAATCTGAGTGACGTGAAAACATACGTGATCCAGATGTGCGGGGGTTTAGGTGTTTAGATGAGGGGTAGAAGCGCCTTCCACTCCATGACCTTTCCCGAGTCAGTAAGGGGGTGGCAGTCGACCTGGTTCTACTGCAAAGACATTCTGACTCCCGGTGCGTCGACTGGTCTTCCCCCTTTCTTTCTGGAGAGACTCCACGCCCCCCGTTCGTCGATGGTAGATGAGGAGGAGAAGGGCGAGGTGGTGATTTTGGTTGAAGCAGTCGTTGAGCTGATCTGGGCCGGATGACGGTCTTGGATCTACTGGAAGCGTTTCTCAGTTGACGCATCCAGCCTTCACAAGCGCGCGATCATCCCATGTGGTTGTACTCAGGTGCAGACGATACTGCATGGACTCATCCAGAAGAAGTCAGTGAGGATACCGTGGCCTAGTGGTTTAGGAGCATCATCGGAGCCCGAGACAACCGACGCGGAGCCAAACGGATTCTGCCTTTTGATGCTGAGCATCCACCTGGAGAGGTGAGACATGTGTTGTCGAGTGAATTTTCTCTGTTTTCAATATGCCACTATATTGGAATCCAACTGATTTTTGTAATATGTGTCTTGCAGGCATTCACGAAGATGTAGTCGCCCATGCCGAGCAGGGAACAATTTGTCGAAGGAGTGGAAAGCGACGGTGGCAGCGCTGAAATGGACTATGCCAACGACGGTGAAGATGACAATGACTACTCAGGCGACAGTGATGAAGTCGAGTCACCTCCTTGCACTGAGAGTCGTTCCAAGGAGAACAAGACCCTAGTGCAGGCAAGAGAAAGGCCCAGGCATCGAGTGTTAGGAACCCAAGCGCACTCGGACAGCCACTCCTGACCCGATTGCGAAGACCGCGAAGCAGCCAAGACCGTCCCACCTAAGCCTCGGAAGGCCTTACCCAGGATCAAGGTTGCAGTGCCCATTGCTTCAACGTGAGTACATTTGTATCTTTCCTTTCTTTACTTTCTATGTTACTGCTGCAGCCTTTCGTGTTTTAGTTGACCGAGTGGAATTCTGAATCCTTGGGCCGCTACCTCTGCAACGTCCCACATGGAGAGCAATGACGAGCACGCCGAAGTAGATACTGCGGATGCGGCCACTTCTCGGGCAGGTATGATCAACTCACATTCTGTTCTATCTTGCTAATTGTCCTGATGGTCAACTGAGATCTTACTGTCGAGTGACTACAGCACCAACAGAGGTCATCCAGCTTGCGGACGACGACGCGGAGGAGCCTCCAAAGAGCACAGAGGGAAGAGGCAGGACTTCGACCTACTCTCGGAGCCTCCCTAAAGTTAATGACTTAGAGTGGCTCCTAATTAATAAAACTTACAGCTTAATTTGATTAAAAATACATATGCAAAAGAGCCCGTGTGTTGCAACGGGAGAAAAAGTACGCATGCCCCTATCTCAATAAGCATGTCTCAAGATCTCCATAGGTCCATGTCCTTTTTTTCAACATGACGCCCTTCCGTGTCACCGTCTATCCTCCTTTCCACTTTCACTGACAGTGTCATAGTGCCCGAGACTACTTCTGTGCTTTGATACGAAGCAAAGCAAACACTGCTAGAAATGAGTAGCATGTGTGTTTATTAACATAACTTCCTATCATTAATAATAAATAGCACATAGATAATTAATAGTACATGCAATCATTTTTGCGACCTTTTAATGTAACTAAATGTTTTAGCTAGCTAACAAAATCACTCTGAGATTTCTTTTGCGGGGAAAAATCACTTTGAGATTATGAAGAAAATTAATGATTTTCCTCAATAAAGAATCAAACCATTACATGAGCAATCAATTGGATTTAAAGAATTGGTCACTCACAAACATTAAAACTTTCTTTTGCGGGGTCACAAACATTAAAACCATTACACGATGGATTTTCCAGACTTGCACTAACTTTTCTTCTTAAGCTATAGTCATGCTCAAACATAGGGCATGCGAAAGTGTACAGATTGTGGATCTAGGAAAGTTGTCCGTACTCACATTTTACCTCTTTAATATTTGTGAAAATAATCATGTTATTTATTTTCATCAACTGAACATTTTTTTGACTTGTTTATTAATGAAACTGCGTGTGTTAATTATTTACTTTACTAATATTTCTGCGGTACACAATCCTTCCTTTCCTTTTCTTTCGAGAATCCTTACTTCCTTCCTCTGTGGGTACCAACTACGAATCCTCCGATCATCAATTTTCGAGCCGGCTTATTAAAGTGTTTGATGATAGATAATTTGAACATGCATATAAATTGGTGGTTGTGCTTTTGAAAGGGCGAGGTGGTACTATTTGCTAACAAAACAACCGCTCCCATTTAACGTAGGTTGGCCTAGTTCAGCTGGCTGGTGTCGAGCCTCGATCGTACGATTTGAAAGTTGCGAGTTCGATTCCTCACGCGCACGCTTGTGTATTTTTTTCCCTTCTCGCGTTGCAGGCCGTTTTTTTTTTCCTTCTAATGTTGCACTGCTGGGCCAACGGCCCAGCCTGCAGGCCCAAGTCGGTAGGAGAACATCTAACGTGATGGACTGATGGTTTTGATGCATGGGCAGGTATATAGATTAGTACCACCTCATAAAAGCGTATTACATCATAAAAGCGTATTACGACTGAGCGGAAGCGTATTGTGACGGTGAACCCACGGAGTCAATCCGTGCTTTATTATTAGGGAGAGATAATAATATAGTTGATTAGATAAGCGATCATCCCAAATAATGTTGCACGCAACTCACCACCGCTTTCATCCATTTTCCTAGTCAAAGTGATCAAATAATTATAGTCAGATTTGGTGAAGTTAGTTCACTTTGTATTAGCTACTGGATTAAGCAGGCCTTGGGGGCAAACCTCTTGCGACCTTAATCTCAAAGTTAGTTTACCGTGTTATGGTTGAGCTTCTTTTGTAGTGCAACAAAAGTATAATACACCCTTGTGATATATGCATATATTAGGATAATAAATATGACATTTATTTATTGAATATATAAGTTAAAAGATATTACTATTTTGATAAGATGATATATTGAATATATATATATTGTTCAAGAAATCTTCCAATTTATCGCTAATTGTGGGGTGACCGATCAGATTATGCCTTATCTTCATCATTATCTTTTGGACCGATTTATCGCTCAGACAAGCTACTTATCGAGAATCTACCGATAAATCAGTCCTATGCATAGCACTATGTTTGCAAAAACTATGTTTATTTACGTTTTGTGGACCTTGTTGCGCAATATGTATTGGTGTCCTATTTTTTTGTCATTATACAAGCATTCGAAGGCTAGAAATCAAGGTAACACTTCTATCAAATAATGTTTTGGTATTGAGTATAGCGTATTTTAGTGTTGGGAACCTGAGATTTGCAAAAAATATCCGATTAATAGTCGACAGATAAAATTGATTAATCTACCAATTTCTGATTAATCTCTATTCCCTAGCTGACCGAGACGATAACGATAAGCGATGTGTGTGTGTGTGTGTCCCTGTTCAAGGATGACAAAAAAAATTTAGCTGCTACAAGGAATCGAACCTTGGTTTACTTGTCACAACCAGCCGTAACAACCAACTAATACAGGCCACAATTGTTGCACAGAAGAAGGAACTTCTTTCTATTGAGTCCGTCCCAGCCGGGGAAGGACGCCCTCTATTTTTTCCTTTCTCACGCTTTTTTCTGCTTTTGCTTTTCATCTTTAAAAATAATTTAGAAAAAAAAATAAAATCTCCAAACAAAATGTGAATTTTGGAAATTGTTGTAGAAAAAAATGTTCGTGGATTAAAAAAATTCATGATAATGAAAAAATGTTCGTCAATTTGAAAAAAAAAATCGCAAGTTCAAAGCATGTTCATGAATTTGAAAAACAATTTTCACATTAATAAAATTATCGTGAAATAAAAAAATTTCATGCATTTCAAAAAAATTTAACAAACACAAAATATTCATGAATTTCAAAAAATGTTAATCGTTTCCAAAATTGTTGAGCTATTCTAAGAATATTCGCCGATTCAAATAAAATTTTCACAAGTTCTATAAAAATTGCATTGGTTCAAAAAATCTTCATTGACTCAAAAAATGTTCGGTGATTCATAACAATGTTCAGAAGTTTCAAAAATAGTGTGCGCAATAATTGAAAAAGTGCTCGCGAATTTGAAAATGTTCATTGTTTGTTAGTTTTAGTGCGTTCAAGGTTGACAAAAAAAATTAGCTGCTACAAGGAATCGAACCTTGGTCAACTTGTTAAAGCCAGCCATAACAACCAACTGATACAGGCCACAATTGTTACACAGAAGAAGCAACTTCCTTCTATTGAGTCCGTCCCAGCCGCGCGCCCTATTGGCCCAGCCCATAAGCGGGGAAGGACGCCCTCTATTTTTTCCTTTCTCGCGCTTTTTTCTGCTTTTGGTTTTCATCTTTAAAAACAATTTAGAAAAAAAAATTAAAATCTCCAAACAAAATGTGAATTTTGGAAATTGTTGTAGAAAAATGTTCGTGGATTAAAAATAATTTTCATGATAATGAAAAAATGTTCGTGAATTTGAAAAAAAAATCACGAGTTCAAAGCATGTTCATGAATTTTTAAAATAATGTTCACATTAATAAAATTATCGTGAAATAAAAACTTTTCATGCATTCCAAAAAGATTTAACAAACACAAAATATTCATGAATTTCAAAAAATGATAATCGTTTACAAAATTGTTAAGCTATTCTAAGAATATTCGCCGATTTAAATAAAATTTTCACAAGTTTTATAAAAATTGCGTTCGTTCAAAAAATCTTCATTGACTCAAAAAATGTTCGGCGATTTATAACAATGGTCAGAAGTTTCAAAAATAGTATTCCCAATAATTGAAAAAGTGCTAGCGAATTTGAAAATGTTCATGGTTTCATAAAAAATATTGATGAATTCAAAATATGTTTACGATTTTATAAAATGTTAAGGATCTGAAAAAAGTTCTTGAATTGGAAAACGATACTCACAAAAATTTAAAAGAAATAATGAAAATAAATAAAAAATGAACTTGGAAAAAGAAAATGAAAAATACGTAAATGTAGCAAAATGTGAAAATAAAAAAGGGGGAAGCGAAAAACAAGAAATATAGAAAGGATGAAAAATGAGAGGAAATAACAAAGAAAAATAAGAAGAAAACAGTTCATGATAGCATTCTAGAACCTTGACTGGGCCGGCCTATACTATCGACTAGCGCACATGCACTAGCTAGCTTGCTAGACAGTGACCTACGCACCCAATAGAAACGGATGTGACCATTGACGAAAACTTGACCAAACGGCTCAACGCTCGTCCTAGTGCACCGCTGCACTAGGGCCTCCATGTGTGATCAATCGATCATTTGCTTGGACGCTCGCTACGTTGGAAAGTTCCATTACAGTATACAGTATGGGGCTACAATCTTGTGTCATGTAATACATGAACATGAATAGGCCACCATGAGCTTCTCCTAAAGTACAATACAACAGTAGCCAAGCATTTCCCTGTATTCCTCCTAATACTTCTTCCTCAGGCATATAGCCATTGCCCTCAGCAGTCACAGGAACTTGATGCCGCCGTCGTCATCTCGGAGCATCTAGCCATTGTTATCATCAGCAACGCATCAGAGCTTCCTCGGTCGAATCCACATGCCAACAGGATTGCATCGGCAAGGAAAATCTATTCAAATGAAGAAAATCTCGAAGGGTGCATCTTGAAGGACAACATTTTCCATTTAATCTACACCGACTACTACAATCCTACATTGTGCTTGGTGATGTTTTTTTAGCACCCATATATTCACCTAGATGTCACCAATGCCCTGGACATTGTTCCTTTTCCTATTATTGTTATTGGTTGTGTCACATGATCCGTGCCACCTATGGACGTGAACCAGATGTTGGCAATTTTGGCATCACCTTGCTGCGGTCATTGGTATGTCATTCCAATGTCAATTTTTCGTGTCAATTTGTTTAGAAGTTAGAACAGGTATAGCTTAGAAGCAACTTTAAACTAAAAATGACAACAACGTGAATGTTCTTAGGAAATTAGACCTTCAAATTTATTATTTTCTGAATGGTTTTTTTAAAGTACTTATCTCATTTTCACATATGTTCAAAATTTTCCTTTATGCCTACCATATATCCATAGCCCAATCCTCGAGCCTTGCAAGATGTATTCTTTTACTAGGCGGCTGTCGTCGTGCCGGGATATTCTTTCTCCCATTGATCATATGATTCTATGGATAGTTGTTGTTTGCTTTTTGAACCTTGTCACTTACGTATAACAAATTCTATATGATTTGTGTCATAATTAAAATCTCCAACTTGATCATTGCAATAATCAGTATTCAAGAAATACAAAGTTTAGAGATAGAACTTAAATCCACCAAACAACAAAAATTATCTGAGGAAAATGCCGTTGATGTCCCTGCTAAGAGTTCTCATGAGTACTCGAAGCACTTTATTGACTTTCCACATCAAGATACCTTGATGTTGCTAGGTGTTTTCACCATCCGTAAGGCAAAAAACATCACATGAGTAAACTACAGTAGGACTAGGCCTAAAAAAAAATTAGCACTCATACTTTTCTGTTTTAGTTGCTAGCAAACATAAAAATGTTTTAAGGAAGATGCTAGCATGCATGTTGTCGGGGATATATCCCATGGTATGACCCGGCCTGAAATATGACCCGGCTGAACTTGGCGACTCACTAGTGACCCACCCTAACTTGGCGACTCACTAGTGACCCACCCTGACTTGGCGACTCACTGATCCACCCGGATCTCTCCACTCACTGATGACCCGGTCGGACGTTGTGACTCATTGGTGACCCGGCAGGCGGGTCAGAGGAGCGACAAGATCCAGTGGCCCAGAAGACGGTTCATGGAAGGCCAGCTCGTGTTATGGTGGGCCGGTTTAAGATGAAAGGTATAAGGAATATTCTCCTACAACTGAAGCAAGACTAGGACTCCACTTGTAATAAAGTAGTCATAATCCTAATAGGACTCTACATGTAACCCGCCCCTTCAACTTATATAAGGAGGGGCAGGGCACCCCAAGAGGGAGAAGTTTTCACAAGTTAAGACAGACAATTCAATAGCTCTCGAGATAGAGGTAGGGAAAAAGCACCCTTGTAATCGTGAGCATCACCATGATCAATATTAATGAAGCAGGATGTAGGCTTCTACCTCCACCGTGAGGGGACAAACTTGGGTAAAAAACCTCGTGTCTCTTGTCCCACTCAACACCTATCAAGCTACTACGTAGATGCGTTGGCCTCACGACTAAGTCCTCAAACTAGGCATCTGCCATGACAAATCCATGACAGTTGGCACCCACCGTGGGGCCCGCACACGGTGGTGTTGAGTTCTTGCAGGGAATTATCTAGGGATCGAGAAAGTCGCGATCTGCCGGATGAAGAAAAGTCGGCGCGGAAGGATCTACATTGTTGGCGAGCAGTTGGAACAGCGTGTACAAGATTGAGACTAAGACTGAGATTTTAGGGTTGCATGTTGTATGACCATGGTGATCTGCCGAGTTCAAGACAAAAGTTTTGGAATCCAATAACTCCCAAACGTTCAGGATTTGAGCAGTTTGTCCTGAACGTTTTGACATGGCAATTTTATTTGATAGGGGATGACAACTTTAGTTGATAGGGGATGGCAACTTTGTCCTTTTTAGTTTTTTCATCAGAAAATTGCCATGTTTCCCTTATCTCATGCAAACTAAAGTTACCATCTAAAAGTGTTCGGGTTGCCATGCTTAACTCCCGAACGTTCGGGAGTTATCATTAACGAAAGTTTTTGGTGATGGCAGATTTTAGGGTTGCGTGCTGTATGGCCGTGGTGATCACAAGTCGCCGAAGAAAGCATATCTTACGAGAGAAGTGCTACAGTTGTCCCAAGTTTTCCACTGTTCCATGTCCGTGATACCTAGACTTCAAGTCCTAAGGGAATAAACTATTCAAAAGACTAACGCTCACACGTGTGGGCGTCTGGCAACTCGCCCACACGCATGGATCCTCGTCCAACCAATTCTGCACGAATCTTGGCACGTTCTAGCAGTTTTTGTGTGCCACGTACGACTGGACTGGTGTGTGGGCATTCATCTGGTCGCTCACATGTCATTTTTCACCACACAGGGGGCTGGTGTGTGGGTGTTTAGCAATTCGCCCAAACACAAGTTTTCATGCACGCAGAGGGGCTGGTTTGTGGGCGTTTATCACTTCGCCCACACGCCCGTCTCCTCGCCCACACCCAAAGCTGTCAGTTGCCATGAGTTTCTGCTGGGTACATGGCAACTGCCCTAGCTTTGCTTGTAAGCAGATGGCAACTCTCTTTTATCCGAGTTGCCATGTGTTTTTGCATGGTACATGGTAACTGCCCTAGCGTGCACGTAAGTAGATGGAAACTCTTTCTTTTACATGGCAACTGCCCTAGCGTGCTTATGAGCACATGGCAACTCTCTCTTTTACCCGAACATGTTTTTTTGCCATGCCTATTTTGTAGTGCTACATGGCAACTGCCTAGTGTTAGTAGGTGGCAACTCCTAAAGTTTTGAAATCATGGCAACTGCAGTAGACCAGACCATACATGGAAACTACAATTGAGCTACCATGGCAACTGCAGTTAAATGAACATGGAAGAGGGTCCAAACCATGGCAACTGCGGGGACGCGTGATGACTGTCACGTGGGGCGTGCGGGACCATAAGGCAGGAGGCCTCACGTATGGGCGTGTGGGTGTTATCTATTTTTCCCACACGTAGGCATGTGAGAGGGACCACGAGGAAAAAAGAGAGGCGTGTGGGCGCTAGTTGTTTTGCCCACACGTAGGCATGTGGGCTGATCCTCTTAAACACCACACAAAATGGGTGGGAAGACCCCTTAACGCCCACATGTGTGGGCGTTATCAGCGTCCTAAACTATTGTTGATGCTACTTTTTACTGATGTGAAGACTAATCAAGTTCTTTTTTGACACATAAACCTCCTTTTTATTAAGCTGCTAGAATAGTAGCATCAGAGACAATCAACGGTAAGACTTCCCTGGGGGGAATCTAACCATACATTAGGAGGGGAGAATTTCGCTAGCCTAGCTAATTCATGGGCTACACGATTGTTGTCTCTACTACAGTGTTCATACAAGATATGAGTGAATTAAGAGACATAAAATAGCAGTCATCAAAGATGGCACTGGCTACTGAAGATGAATAGCCCTCCTTCAGTGTGGCTATCACCTCCAAATTATCCGAGTTCACTTTGATTATGTTGCAACCTGCTGTACGTGCCAAGTTCAAACCAAATCTTACCGCAATGGCTTCTGCCGTGAATGCATCATAGCAGATATTCAGTTTTTCATTTGCAGTCGCTATAAACTTGCCATTATGATCTCGAATAACAGCTCCAACTGAGCCTTCGAGTGTGTGCGCATCAAACCCCGCATCCACATTACGCTTGACATAATCATGCCTTGGTCTGACCCAACCATCAATACATACCCGCGCCTTAGGTGAATAAGCAGAGATAAAGTTCGCCGCTATAGCTAGAACTGAGAGGCTAACCTGGGACGCATTTTGCGGTGTTCCCCCATGTGTATGCTTCCTGCTTTCCCACCACAAGTACCAGCAGCAAGTAGCAATTGTTTCCTTCAGTTTCGGCAGCCCAAGGATATGGATAGAGTTCTCAGGAAGGTTTAGGAGAAACACCAAAACCCTCTCTTTAGATTTATCCATAAGCAAACCTTGCTTTATCACATCAATAAGACCAAGCAATTTCCAAACCTCCACTGCCACCGGGCACACGAACAAAAGGTGTCGAACTATTTCAGGACCTTCATGACATACTGGGCATTGTGGTGAGATTTTTATATGCCTGTCAGACAAGTTGGCTCGGCAAGGGATTGAGTTGTTGAGCGCCCTCCAAATGAAAATTTTGACTTTACCTGGACAGTTCAGAGACCAAATAGAACCCCAAGTGGGCGTAATAGTAGACGAGCTGCCAGCATGTTGTAACTGATGCCCGAACTGAATATCCCAGATTGCGTGATAGGCAAACCTCACTAAAAAAACACCTATCTTTGTATAGCTCCAAGCCACAAAATATGTCATCTCATGAACTGGCAGCGGGACTAAGAGAATTCTTTGAACATCTACACTACAGAAGGTTTGGTTCACTAGAAACGTGTCCCAATCCCCTATCACCGGATCAATTAGTTCTTCCACTCGGGATAGGATGTGATTCCCTCTCAATGAGATAACCTTCCTGTTAGGTGATTGGGGTATCCAACTGTCCTCCCATATCTTAATTTGTCGTCCATCACCCACCCTCCATATATGACCACACTTCAGGGTCTCCACTCCTGCCATTATGCTTTGCCAAGTATATGAAGATTTATTTTTTAGAGTAACATTCAGCAAATCATCACTAGGGTAGTACTTTGCTTTGAGGATCTTTGCACATAGGGAATCCGGGTTCTCGATAAGTCTCCATGCTTGCTTTGCCAAAAGTTCAAGATTAAAGCACTGAATATCCCTAAAGCCCATTCCACCTCTATTTTTTGGTATGCACATCTTCCACCAAGCAAACCAGTGCATTCTCTTGTGTGATGCATCATCACCCCACCAAAACCTGGCTACCGCGTCTGTAGTTCCTTTGCATACTTTCTTAGGAATTTTGAAGACCGAAATCACATAGGTTGGTATGGCTTGTGCTACAGACTTAATAAGCACCTGTTTACCTCCAAAAAAACAGACTTTTTTCCTTCCATCCAGTTAGTTTCAAGATCAGCCGGTCCACCAAGTGCTGAAAACTGTCAGTCTTGTCCAACCCTAACGTAGCTGGCAATCCCAGATACTTATCGTTTATAGCTTCTGTCAAGATATTCAGTGTTGAGCACACCAAGGCCTTAACACCTACATCTGTACGGGGACTAAAGAAAATGTTGGATTTTTCTACGCTCACAAGCTGACCTGACGCCCCACAATACGAATCCAGAACAACTTTCAGTGATATTGCATTCTGCTCATTTGCTCTCACAGAAGGTTTGTAACAGCTGGAGCATCTCTGCATACTTTCAGACAAACCAAATCACCTGTTTGCTCTGCATGATTAAATAAGGCGGTTAGTCCTTCAGTACAAAGCAGGAATGAGTAAGGCGACAATGGATCTCCCTGCCGCAGACCCCTCGAGGGTTTGATTATCTCCGTTTCCATTGAATTGTATCTTACTCTATACTCCACCGTGGAGACACACACCATGATCATTTTGACCCATTCGACCGTAAACCCTAGTTTCAACAGAAGAGCTTCCAAGTCATATGCCTTGTGCATATCCAGCTTAACTGCACACCACCCCTCCTTGCCTTTCTGTTGGGGATATGACTATTGAGTTAAACCGCCCAGAAGGGGCCGGATTACACTCACAAGGAGTCCTGCATAAAGAACCCATGAAGACAAAGTACATGGCGCTTTAACTATGGAGGCTTAAAGGCCCAGAGCCCAATGGCGGGTTAGGGCCCATAGTAGTAAACCGCCATACATGTATAACTTGTATTGTAAGTTAGGGAAGGGAAGAAACCGAGCCGGACACTTGTATGAGCCGGACTCGGTATTCTGTAAACCGGCCGGGCGTCAACCTGTGCATATAAAGGGACGACCAGGCGGCGGTTCAGGGACAAGAAAAACAACAACTTGAGAGATAGGTAAAGCGGATTCGCTCCCTGCTCATCGAGTTCAATTAATCCCACAACAACTGGATCGTAGGCTTTTACCTTCACCGCAAGGGGCCGAACCAGTATAAACTCCCCGCGCCCTTTGTTTCAGTTTAACCCCTTCAAGCTAATCTTGTTGTGATGACTCCACCACTTAGTCCTTTCGTTAGGACATCTGACGTGATATTTCCACGATAGCTGGCGTCCACTGTGGGGCTATCGCATGATGGTTTCGAGTTCCTGAAGGGCAACTTCGAGGGATTCAAGGGATACGCGGTTGGCCGGATGACCAAGAGTCGTCGTGGCAAGCTCTACATCGACGATGCAGGCTGGGGCCCCGAGGCCGGCTCAATTGAGTACGGGTACCGGATCCCCTTTGGAGGAATTCATGTCTTCATTGACAAACTCGGCGAACCGGGCCCTGAGCCGGACATCTGCACCCATGTCATTCAGATGTGCGGGGGTTTAGGTATCCAAAAGAGGCATAGGAGTGCCTTCCCAGCCATGACTCTCCCTGAATCTGTTAGAGGCTGGCAGTTGACCTGGTTCTACTACCAGGACATCTCGGCTCCAGGCGAGTCGACTGGTCTTCCCCACTTCTCATTCGACCGTGTTTAGACCCCTGCCCCACTGAAAGTGATTGCTGCTGAGAGCGTGGAGACAAAGATGTTGGTAGAGAAAGTGGTTCAACTTATTAATGATGGCGTCACCGGCCTGGACCTGCTAGAGGTGTTCCTCAGTCGATGCATCCAGCCTCTTCAAGCTCGCGATCATCCCATGTGGCTGTACTCTGGACCGGACGACACCGCTCGAGTCCATCCAGAAGAAGTGTCATCCAAGACCGTGGCTTTATGGCTGAGGAGCATCACAGGCAATCAGGACAACCCCAGAGGATCTAGGCGAGTCATTCCCTTTGGGGACGGTAATCCGCCTGACAAGGTATGCTCTTTGTTCCGACTGTTCCATGCTCACGCTCCGACTGTATTTGATGTCGACTCACTCTTACCCGACTGATTTGTCCCGCAGGTATTCACTGAGATGCATTCGATGCCCAACGGCGAACAAGCTCTGGTGCAGGACAAGGAAGGAGAGGCCAGTGCAGAGGAAAGCGGTGAATGGGAGTCCTCGGATGGAGAGGAGGAGGAGGAGAGCGAGGAGTCGGACGAGGAGGTGGAAGTCGACTCGCCGCCGCGCTCTGAGCGTCGATCCAAGCAGCAACATGACCCGGTAGGCGGGCATGGAAAGAACGTGGCTCCAGGTCCCTATGCTCAGAAGCGTGTTCGGATGTCGACTCCGGAGCCCGCAGAGAAGATCGCCGAGCAGCCCAAGGTTGCTCCTCCCAAGGCTCGGAAAACTTTGCTGCGGATCAAGATGGACGTCTCTGTGGCTTCGGGGTGAGTGTCGCACTTGTGTTTATGTAGACCGACTGAATTTCCCGTCCTGACTGATTGGATCATGTATCTCTCCAACCCCACCTCTGCTGCTACCGACATGGACATCAACAAGGCTCCAGGAGACGAGGAGGCCACTTCTCGAGCTGGTAAGTTCGTTCGACCAGGTTTCATTTAGTCGAGAGGATCGTCAATCGGCTGGATTTCTGATATTTCGCCCTTTATGTAGTTCCACAGGAGGTCGTCGTGCTCCCCGATGATGAAGAAGAGGAAGCGCCTCTGGAGGAGAGGAGGAAGAGGAGTGGAGGCTCGAGCAGGAAGAAACTTGAAGTTCAGGTCCCTCAGTCGACGCCGGTGCTTGAGGCATTGGTCGAACATTCCGGGGAGCCGGTTCGGACAAACGTCACATTTGCCGACCCACTGATGACTGATCGTCCATCGGGATCGGCTGCTCCGACTCCTACTGCTCCGGTGCAACTCCACACGTCTGACCCAGTAACTGCTTCGACTGCCTTGCAACTGTTGGGGAACGTAGTAATTTCAAAAAATTTCCTACGCACATGCAAGATCATGGTGATGGCATAGCAACGAGAGGGGAGAGTGTATGTCCACGTACCCTCGTAGACCGTAAGCGGAAGCGTTATAACAACGCGGTTGATGTAGTCGTATGTCTTCATGATCCGACCGATCCAAGTACCGAACGCACGGCACCTCCGAGTTCAGCACACGTTCAGCTCGATGACGATCCCCGGGCTCTGATCCAGCAAAGCGTCGGGGATGAGTTCCGTCAGCACGACGGCGCGGTGACGATGATGATGCTCCACCGACGCAGGGCTTCGCCTAAGCTCCGCGGCGATATGACTCTACCGGCGCAGGGCTTCGCCTAAGCTCCGCGACGATATGACCGAAGTGGAATATGGTGGAGGGGGGCACCGCACACGGCTAAGGAACGATCCGTAGATCAACTTTTGTGTCATGGGGTGCCCCCCTGCCCCCGTATATAAAGGAGCAAGGGGGGGGGGGGGCGGCCGGCCCTAGGGGTGGCGCGCCGGAGGAGTCCTACTTCCACCGGGAGTAGGACTCCCCCCCCTTTCCTAGTTGGATTAGGACTTGGGGGAGGGGGAAGAGGAAGGGGGGCGCCGCCCCCCCTCTCCTTGTCCTATTTGGACTAGGGGGGGAGGGGGCGCGCTGCCTGCCCTGGCCGGCCCTCCTCTTCTCCCTTATGGCCCATCAAGGCCCATTGACCCCCCGGGAGGGTTCCGGTAACCCCCCGGTGTTCCGGTAAAATCCCGTTTTCATCCGGAACCTTTCCAAAGTCCAAACATAGGCTTCCAATATATCGATCTTTATGTCTCGACCATTTCGAGACTCCTCGTCATGTCCGTGATCACATCCGGGACTCCGAACAAACTTCGGTACATCAAAACTTATAAACTCATAATAAACTGTCATCGTAACTTTAAGCGTGCGGACCCTACGGGTTCGAGAACTATGTAGACATGACCTAGAACTATTCTCGGTCAATAACCAATAGCGGAACCTGGATGTTCATATTGGTTCCTACATATTCTACGAAGATCCTTATCGGTCAAACCGCATAACAACATACGTTGTTCCCTTTGTCATCGATATGTTACTTGCCCGAGATTCGATCGTCGGTATCCAATACCTAGTTCAATCTCGTTACCGGCAAGTCTCTTTACTCGTTCTGTAATACATCATTTCATAACTAACTCATTAGTTACAATGCTTGCAAGGCTTAGGTGATGAGTATTACCGAGAAGGCCCAGAGATACCTCTTCGACAATCGGAGTGACAAAACCTAATCTCGAATTATGCGAACTCAACATATACTTTTGGAGACACCTGTAGAGTACCTTTATAATCACCCATTTACGTTGTGACGTTTGGTAGCACACAAAGTGTTCCTCCGGTAAACGGGAGTTGCATAATCTCATAGTTGCAGGAACTTTGTAGAAGTCATGAAGAAAGCATAAGCAACATACTAAACGATCAAGTGCTAAGCTAACGGAATGGGTCAAGTCAATCACATCATTCTCCTAATGATGTGATCCCGTTAATCAAATGACAACTCATGTCTATGGTTAGGAAACATAACCATCTTCAATTAACGAGCTAGTAAAGTAGAGGCATACTAGTGACACTCTGTTTGTCTATGTATTCACACATGTATTATGTTTCCGGTTAATACAATTCTAGCATGAATAATAAACATTTATCATGATATAAGGAAATAAATAATAACTTTATTATTGCCTCT
>LR880967.1:59000726-59016340 GCA_904067115.1 Aegilops sharonensis
GCTCGGTATGCTTTGGCCACGATGGTCCGAGAGGACGCATGGTGACCACAGGTCCCCGAGTGAATATCATTGAGGATCATTTGGCCTTCTTCTGGCGTGATGCACTTCTGGCAGACTCCAGTTACACTTTCTCTGAACAACTGACCTCTTATCACGGTGAAGGCTTTAGACCGTCGGAGGTTCTGTCGAGCCTCTTCTTCGTCCTCCGGAAGTTCTTTCCTAAGGATGTAAGCTATGTACGGCACTGTCCACTCGGGGGTGATGACGAAAACCTCCATGACCAAGTCGACCACGGATGGGACTTCGACTTCAGTCGGATCTGTGGCGCTCTTGGGTTGTGGTGACTCTTTAGTGAAAGGATCCTCTTGAACTGAACGTGAATGAATATGTTCCAAAAACACATTGCGGGGAATGGCCTCTCTCTTTGAACCTATCTTGGCCAACTCATCTGTAGCTTGATTTTTCAGTCAGGGTATATGGTGAAGCTCCAATCCTTCAAACCTCTTTTCCAGCTTTCTTACTCCATTGCAATAACCAGTCATGGCCGGGCTCCTGACATCCCATTCCTTCATTACTTGATTAACCACCAAATCCGAGTCACCGTAGACCATAAGGCTATGGACGCCGAGTGAAATGGCCATACGCAACCCGTATAGAAGTGCTTCATTTTCGGCTTCGTTATTGGAAGAATCAAAATGAATCTGGAGAACATAGCTAAGTTTGTCTCCACGGGGGGATACCAATACTACCCCAACACCTGAACCATTCAGCATCTTGGAGCCGTCGAAGAACATAGTCCAATGTTCCGAGTGGACTTGAGTCGGCAATTGTTGCTCAATCCACTCGGCAAGGAAATCCACGATTGCTTGGGACTTGATAGCTTTCTTTGCCTCAAACTTGATATCCAATGGAAGGAGTTCAATCGCCCATTTTGCCACTCGACCAGTTGCATCTTTGTTATTCAGAATCTCAGATAGTGGTGCGTCGCTAATGACTGTAATGGAGTGATCGGAGAAATAATGTGCAACCTTCTTCATGGTCATGTATATTCCATAGACAAGCTTCTGATAATGTGGATATCGTTGCTTGGACGGATTCTCCAGAAAGATAATAAATCGGGCGCTGAACCTTGTAAGCTTTTCCTTCCTCTACTCGCTCGACCGTGAGTACTGTACTGACAACTTGTCCAGTGGCTGCAATACAAAGCAGTAAGTGCTCTTTGCTGATTGGTGCAGCGAGCACCGGCTGGGTGGAAAGCAGGGTTTTGAGTTCTGCAAATGCTGCATCAGCTTCTTCAGTCCACTCAAACTTGTCAGATTTCTTCATCAGTTGGTAAAGGGGCAAGGCCTTTTCACCGAGACGAGAAATGAATCGACTCAAGGCGGCCAAACAACTAGTCAACTTCTGAACGTCATGCACTCGCACAGGGCGTTTCATTCGGAGGATGGTATCAACTTTTTCCAGATTGGCGTCGATCCCTCGTTCGGAAACGAGAAAACCGAGTAACTTTCCTCCTATAACTCCGAACGTGCACTTCGACGGATTAAGCTTGATATCGTACCTTCTTAGGTTGGCAAAGGTTTCTGCGAGGTCAGTCAGTTGGTCGGAACCTTTGCGAGACTTGACCACAATGTCATCCATGTATGCTTACACATTCCGACTGATTTGAGTGAGCAGGCACTTCTGAATAATTCTCATGAATGTGGCTCCGGCATTTTTGAGACTGAATGGCATGGTGACATAGCAAAAGCACCCGAACGGGGTGATGAAAGCCGTTTTTATTTCATCGGGACCATACAGTCGGATCTGATGATACCTGAAATATGCATCCAAAAAAGACAAGCGCTCACACCCAACGGTCGAGTCAACAATTTGATCGATGCGGGGAGAGGGAAGTGATCCTTCGGCAGGCCCGATTAATATGCTTGAAATCAATGCACATACGAAGTGAGTCGTCCTTGTTAGGGACCATGACTACATTGGCAAGCCACTCGGAGTGGTAGATCTCACGAATGAACTCTGTTGCTAGCAGCCAAGCCACCTCCTCGCCAATTGCTGTCCTCTTCTGCACGGTAGACCGCCGATGATGCTCTTCGACGGGTTTTACCTTGGGATCGACCCGCAAATGGTGCACAGCTAGCCCCCTGGGAACACCTGGCATGTCAGAGGGTTTCCATGCAAAGATGTCCCGGTTCTCACGGAGGAACTGGATGAGCGCTTCTTCCTATTTGCTGTCGAGTGTTGTTGATATGTGAGTTCGTGCGGCATTGGGATCGGTCGGGTGAATATGAATCGGCTTTGTTTCACCAGTCGACTGAAATGCAGGATCTGTAGCAGTCTTCTTGGCTCGGAGCAAATCACTCGGATCTGCATTCTTCTGATACTCTTGGAATTCAACTGCTGCCATCTGTGCATCAGCAATCTTGGAACCTTTCTGGGAACACTCCTCTGCCCTCTGCCGATTGCCAGTAACCGTGATCACACCTTTGGGGCCAGGCATCTTCAGCTTGAGATACACATAAAATGGTCGAGCCATAAAACGTGTGTAGGCCGGCCTACCCAGAATGGCGTGATAAGCACTCTGGAAATCCACGACTTCAAATGTCAACTTCTCCTTACGGAAACGCTTGGAATCACCGAAAACCTCGTCGAGGGCGATCTGGCCGAGTGATTCGGCTTTCTTTCCAGGGATAACACCATGAAAACTCTTGTTGCTCTCGCTAAGTTTGGACATCAGAATGCCCATCCCCTTCAGCGTTTCAGCATAAAGGATGTTCAACCCACTGCCACCGTCCATCAATACTTTAGTCAGTCTAGTACATCCAACCACGGGGTCGACCACCAATGCTTGCCTCCCGGGGTTGGCTACACGAGCGGGATGGTCAAACTGGTCGAATGTGATGGCTGTTTGAGACCATTTCAGGTATGTGGTCGTCGCCACCGGAGCAGCCATATTCACTTCTCTGTTGATGACTTTCAATCGACTCTTGCTCTCAACGTCAGGAAAAATCATCGGGGTTGAATTGACTTTGGGATAACCGTCGTCTTCATCCTCATCCTCATCTCTGTCCGACTCCTTGCCTTTTTCACTGGGTTGATCTCCTCAGATTTGATGGATCAGGAGCCGACACTGTCGAGTGGTGTGTTTAGGGTAAATCAGATTCCCCTCTTCGTCCTTCTTCGTGTGGATGTGACACGGTAAATCCAACACATCATTTCCCTCCTGATCTTTCACTTTCTTAGGGGCCAGGGTCCCTTAGGTTTTCCCTTAAACTTTCCTTGAGCCACCGCTGCGATCTCACCGGGTGCGGCGGGCTCGGCCTTGCGCTTCTGCTTCCGATTAGAATTACCTCCACCGGTCTCTTGGCCGACTGGCTTACTCTTTCCGCTACGGAGTCGATCCTCTTCTTCCCCATTAGCGAACCGGGTGGCTATTTCCATCATCCGAGTCAGAGTCATATCACCAGTTCGACCGAATTTCAGGACTAACTCTCGGTATTTGACGCCCTCCTTGAAGGCGCACATTTCTTGATGCTCTGATACATTTTCAACGGTGTGATGCAGAGTGGACCACCTCTGAATGAAATCTCTCAGGGTTTCACTCGGCCTCTGCACACAATGTTGCAACTCGGTAAAACCTGCTGGTCGTTTGCACGTGCCTTTGAAGGTTCTGACGAACACTCGAGCTAGCTCTTCCCAACTGTATATACTGCTCGGAGCTAAATGAGTCAACCACGCTCGGGCTGACCCTTCCAACATCAGTGGAAGATGTTTCATTGCTACTTCATCGTTTCCACCGCCAATGTGCACAGCCACTCGGTAATCCTCAAGCCAAGTTTCAGGTTTGGACTCTCCAGTGAACTTACTGACTCCGGTGGCCAACCTGAAGTTGGGAGGAATCACCGCCACCCTGATGGCCCTACTGAAACACTCCGAACCGGAAACATGCACTCTTCTGCCGCTTGGACGATCTCTGCCAGGGTCTTCTCTGTGCGCTCTGTTCCGGTCGACCAGGCCTTGTACGAGGATGGATCTCGCATCGAAGCCTGGTTCTCTTGGGTCAACTGAGGCTCTGCGCTCGCCATTGTGACAGCGTGGGTCCTCGACGATGATTGTCGCGGTCGAGTGGATGATCATACTGTCCACGGCCTCACGCCGCGGGGGCAATCTTGGGCTGTGGGCCGACTGAACTGTGTCCGCTACAACAGATCTGCTGTGAATCCTATTCCGCGACTGAGAGACTGCTGTGTTTTGCTCTTCTGCTGCCCGGAGCAAGGCCCGGATCTGCATCAGCCCTCTGCCAGCCTCCGATTGGGAAGGTTGGATCCACTCCGCTATTCGGGCCGCAGTTGTGAGGTTCTGAATCGGAGTACGATATACCTTACGTGGAGGCGGAAAAAGCTGTCATTGACTGGACTCATGGATTCGCTCCTGAGTGCGCTCGTCGAGAGCATGCTGAAGGTTATCTAGTCGAGTGCGCTCAGCCAAATTAGCTAGGTGCACCTCCTCCAAGTCCCTGGCCTCGGGGGTTTCACCAACAATGGGCGTGTGGAGTGCATTCATGTTGCGGCGACGGATTTCTTCCCTCTGTTGCAAAGAGAGGGGTTCGGGTCGGTATTCCTCGTGGACGCGTGATGGATCGCCGCCCCCGTCTCCGCTGTCCTTACGGCGGAAACCAGGCGGGCTTTGAGGCCCGTTGACCATCAAGACTTCAGCCGCGGGGTCGCTGCTATCGCACTCGGATGCGGTCTCCACGGACCCAGTCGACAGATCGAACAGGTCGTGGAGAGTTTCGTCGGGCTCGATCGCTGTGACTTGATGGGTGGACGAACGCCGAGCCACCACGTGCTTCACCCACCGCTGAAGCCGCGATTGACCGGACCGCTTGCGGTGGCGAACAGCGGGGGAGTGAAAACACCATCGGAGCCGACTGATACTGAGTCGACGGCTGCAGGAGGAGAACGCCGTGAACTCACGCGCGGAAGTGCGTCGCCCCTCGGACGGGGAGCGCCTCAACGTCCAGGGGATCTTCTTGAAGCCACGCGGAGTCGTCGACGACGAAAACGAGCGCGCCGAGACGGATCTCGCGGCCCTCAGCCAATCCGCCGCCGGAAATCATGACGATGACGATCGGTAAAACTTGCAACATCACCAACAAGTCACTAAGACACCTGCCCCACGGTGGGCGCCAATTGTCGTGGTCCTAAGACTGACAGTAGAAAGGGGGGGTAGGTATGGAGAGGCAAGATCTCAGCTATGGTGAAGATGTACACATGAGATTTACGAGTTCAGGCCCTTCTCAGTGGAAGTAACAGCCCTACGTCTCGGTGCCTGGAGGCGATCGATTGGATTATGTGTGTGATATTACAGGGGGTGCGAACCCTTGTCCCAGAGGAGGGGGTGACTTATATAGAGTGCGCCAGGACCCCGGCCCTCCTCCATTAAAAGGGGCTTAATGCACATAAAGTAAGGGCGTTACCGATAATGCCAGCCTTAAGTGCTATTAATGACCTTAAAGACTACGGAGTGAACGCCTACCCGTTGCAATGTTGAGTGACTCCTGGTCTTCGATAGGTCGAGTGATTCTCTGGATGGTCGAGTGACAGTAAGGGGGAGGACGCCCGAGTGATCCGGCTGTCGAGTGGATAGCACTCGACATCTTTGACTGTGGGCCTCCTGCTGTGTCTTGGACCCCTTATCTTCTAGGGTAGTGACCTTGGGTAGGGCGTGTAGGTCTGGCCTGTGACCCTACCCCAGGTCAGTATCCTCATCATGGGGTTTTCATGGCAAGTCGGAAGCTTAAACAGTACTTTCGGGGTCATCCCATCACAGTGGTCAGTTCCGCTCCTTCGGGGGATATAATCCAGAACAGGGAGGCAACTGGCCGCGTTGCTAAGTGGGCTATTGCGCTTGGACCGCATGGTTTGAAGTATATGCCTCGAACAACTATCAAATCTTAGGCTCTTGTGGATTTCATCAATGACTGGACAGAGTTGCAGGCACCGGAAGACAAACCGGACAACACATACTGGACGATTCACTTCGACGGGTCCAGGCAATTGGAGGGCTCAGGGGCTGGAGTTGTCCTTACTTCCCCTCGAGGTGATAAAATTCGTTATGTTCTCCGCTTAATGTTTCCTTGTACTAACAATGCAGCTGAGTACGAGGCCTTACTCCATGGTCTTCGAGTGGCTAAGGAAATGAACTTAAGCCGGGTACGATGCTTTGGAGACTCCGATCTAGTGGCTCAGCAAGTTTCAGGTACTTGGGATTCCAAGGATCCACTCATGGCGGCTTACTGACGAGAGGTGGATATTAGTGCTGGCTATTTCAAGGGTTATCAGGTTAAGCACATTGATCGGTGCAAAAATGAAGCAGCAGATGCTTTAAGCCGGTTGGGATCTCAACGTAAACCGGTGCCACCAAACACCTTTTTGGATGTCTTGCATAACCCGTCAGTTAAGCTGCCTACAGAGGAGGACGTGGCTATTCCTGATCCGGAGGCACAATTGGTGGCCATTTTACATGTTATTACGGATTGGACGGTTCCATATTTGGCGTATATGAACCGGGGCGAGTTGCCAGAAGATGAAGTTCTTGCCAGCCAGATAATCCAGCGATCCAAGTCCATGGTTATTCACAATGGTGAGTTACATCACTGCAGTGTTTCAGGGGTGTTTCAGCGTTGTGTTTCTCCTGAAGAGGGCCAAGAAATTTTGCATGAGATCCATGAAGGAGATTTTGGTCACCACGCCGGTTCAAAATCCCTGGTTGCTAAAGCTTTTCGTCATGGTTTCTATTGGTTGATGGCTCATGCTGATGCTGAGGACCTGGTAAAGCAGTGTGACGCTTGTCAGAAGTTCTCACGACGAGATCATGTTCCGGCTCAGGAGCTATGGATGATTCCAATCACTTGGTCATTTGCTACTTGGGGGCTTGATATGGTAGGGCCTTTTAAGCGATCCAAGGATAAGAAGACCCACCTGTTGGTGGCGGTTGACAAGTTTACTAAATGGGTTGAAGTGGAGCCCGTAAGCAAGTGTGACGCAGCCACGGCGGTTCAATTCATCAAGAAGGTGATCTTCCGTTTTGGTTTTCCACACAACATCATCACAGATAATGGCACGAACCTTTCCAAAGGTGAGATGGAGGATTTTTGTCAACGAGAGCACATCCGGCTTGATGTGTCGTCCATGGCTCACCCCCAGTCTAATGGTCAAGATGAGAGAGCTAATCAAGAAATCTTGAAGGGTATCAAGCCCCGGCTTATGGTTCCTTTGAAACGGACGCCGGGTTGTTGGGTGGAGGAATTACCATCTGTGTTATGGAGCATAAACACCACCCCAGATCGATCTACGGGTTCTTCATGGTTTACGGGGCAGAGGCGGTCCTCCCAAGTGATATTCGTCATGACTCGCCCCGGGTTGCCAATTATGTTGAAGCGGACAATGAGCAAGCACGTCAAGAAGCACTGGACCTGTTAGATGAAAAACGGGACATGTCGTTGGCTCGTTCGGTGGTTTATCAGCAAGACCTGCAGCGTTATCACAGCCGCCAGGTTAAAACAAGAACCTTTCAAGAAGGCAACTTAGTGCTCCGGCTCATCCAGGATCAGACCGATATGCACAAGTTATCCCCACCTTGGGAAGGGCCCTTTGTGGTCAGCAAGAATCTGCACAACGGATCATACTACCTCATCGACGTTCGAGAACATAAAGACTCATGCAAATCAGAGGAGGAGACCCGTCGGCTGTGGAATATAGCTCATCTTCGGCCTTATTACACCTGATCCATAGGCTCCCATTATGTACATATTTTTATAATGTATATATTATGATCAATATAATAAACCGGCATCCTTGCTACAAGCAGGGCCTCTGCCGTTCTTCCAATATTTCTTTGTTACAAGGGGGCTTCTGCTTATAAAGCAACGTCCTATTTGTTTACTAAACCGGCTATCATGCCACAACAAAGCTTTGGAGCTCCACACCCAAGGGGCCAAAGAGAATGTTGTTGCGAAGCACAGCTCAAACATAGGCACCAATTGAGCACAGCTCACAAAGTTACTTGGGGGCTCTTTGTGCAAAGCAACAAAGAGTTTGAAAGGACCCTTGTAATTGGCTATCAAGCCACAGCTTGGAAGCCTGGTGTATTCACCTAAAACCCCGGGTTAACCTGCCTTCATCAAGTAATCCACTCCTATCCAGGTAATCCTGGTATGACCCGCCGAACGTTTGACAAGTCAATCTTATATAGACCCTGAACTTGTCAAAGTTAAGACAACGATTGGGTAATTGGAGGCCCATCTTAAAAGGCTTTGTCAAATGGTTTAACTCAACGGCCTGGCAGCCCATGAAAAGCCTCGAATTTGGGCCTGGCAGCCCTTGAAAAGCCTCGACTACAAGTTTTTAGTTGATTTTTGCAAAGTTTTCACTCTTTTTGATAAGGTTTTGAGTTAAACCGGCGTCTCTTGACCCGGCCTGACTATAAGTCATTTCATCAACCCGGTGTTTCTTAACCCGGCGTCGCTTTTCAACTATCATTTGTTAGCACATAATCAATTATGAACCGGCGTTTCTTAGCCCGGTCTGGCATTGACTATAAGTCGCCAGGATAATCATCCGGTGTTTATCATAACCCGGCATGGCTTATTATACACCAGTACAACATGGTGGGTTTTATCAACACTCCAAATTTGGGTTATCACCCTTACTACCCGAGTTGGTAAACCAACAATGTGGTTTATATCACAGGTATGATATATTTCATATGCTATTGCTTTACAACTTTGGTTATAAACACTCTGGTTCTTTATTGGATATCATAACCCGTCCGGCGATAAACCGCGAGGGCACATTTAAGTTTCTCAAATGCAGAAGGAAGGATTTTATGAAAAGTACTAAAGGCATATGAGCAAGGATAGCAACAATCACGAAGGATTGCAAATATGTCATGTAGCATTGCAGGATGGCACGAGATCAAAGTATTTCAACTAGCCTATTACAAGGCGCTTTGATGCCCAAAAGAATAACTGTTTGTTGCATAAACTAAAGTCTGCGAAGCTACAACCGGCTGCCGGATTATGACTCGTCACCAGGCTGACGAGAAGTTGATGGATCATCTTGCGCCGGTTCAACCTCCTCCTCCCCACCCAGTGGCCGGAAGTCAAGGGTGGCCCAATCAATCCGGGTTAAAGCTTGGAAGACAGCTTCGTCACTTATAAGATTGGACGGTTCAACGTCAGGGGCATAGGTGTGCTTACGAATTGGCGGGATAAGATTCTGCACTTCTTTCACAGCTGCATCAACCCGTTTGTTGTCCACGTCATAGCTGGACCGATGGACAGACAAGTCAACTTCTTCAGCCAATTGGCTTGCAAGCGAGCACATCTCCTTGGTCAAGGTTTTGAGGGCTTCATTATCAAATTCTGACCCGTCTTCTTGTTCGCCGGGATAGCCCTTTCCGATATCTGCCGAGTCAAGATCAGCTATCCAAGCTTTGGCCCGAGTCAGTGTTGATAAAGCGCCAGCCCTTGCAGCAGATCGTTTTACCTCTTCTATCTGGGCAGGGGTCATAGATAACTTGGCCAGTGTATCTTTGAGTAACGTTGGCGGCGGTTTGTTGTATGAGGCTGCGCAGATGACTCGATGAGCGCCGGTATACAGTTGTTCTATCAAAGTATAGGCTGCCTTCAACTTCTTATGCATATCAGAGCCCAGATGAGCAAGACGACTACCTGCAACAGTTTAAAAGATTGCTGGTAAACCGGCAGTGTCAAAAATGTTTACTAGAAAGCTGAAGAAGAGTACTTCCAAATACAGCAGAAGTCATCGCATTGATTTGTTGCTTTAAGCCATTCAGCTCTTCTGCTACCGGATTAAGTGCCGCTTCAGCATCTTCTGCCCGATTCAACAAAGTAGCTTTTTCAGTTTCCCAGCCTGCACGCTCGTTCTTGAAGCCATCTTTCAATTGCGCCATGGCTGTCAAAGCGCCTTTCAGTTCATCCTTGGCTTTGGAGGTCTCGGCTTGCTGGGACTTGATATTTTCTTGAAGATCGGCAATTTGTGAATCCTTATTGTTCAAGTTAGCCTGCAACAGACATATGATAAGTTGTTAATATCTTCTCAAAAGTCCCAAGCACATAACAAGTTATACACTTGGCACTTGGGGGCTAATGCGGATTGCTTCTTAAATAACTGTTATCTGAAGTCCCAAGGCTCAATACAAGTATTCATGTTGGCACTTGGGGGCTAATGCCTAATTGATCATATCGACCGGATGTGAAGGAATTCAACAAAGTTGAGCTTTGCAACAGAAAGTCCCGGTTCATGTTGAAGAGATAAACCGGCCCTTGGGGGCTACACAGTTGAAGTTTTTTCTAATCAAAGTCCTGGTCCATCTTGAAGAGATAGACCGGCCCTTGTGGGCTATAAGGAAGTTGATATAAAGCACAAGGAAAGATTTATAAATGTTTGAACAGAAGTTACCTCATAGCGCTCCTTCATCAAGTTGACCAAACCGGCTTCATAATCACGACTTGTGTACAGGCGGTTTAGAAATCTGGAATGGAGCTCCTGAGCACTGAGATGAGCACAGCCTGACAAATTAGTCTTCCATTTGCCTTTCTCCACATCAGCAGATTCCGCTTTGGCACTATGCTTTGACAAAGCGACAGGGTTGCCAGGAGAAGTGTGGCCAAAACCAGTGATTAGCACATCATTAGTCTTGCCATCAACAATTTCACCTACGTTGGATGGTTTGGCAGTGGCTCTTGCTGGGCTTGGAGGGTTAGCAGCTGGACTTGGTGGATTGGCAGCAGGGCTTGGTGGATCAACATGAGGACTAGCCGGATTAACTTCTGGCAGATAAACATAAGTGTCCTGACCTTGTGGCACAGGATCGTCCATAGCAATATCAGTATCTCCACCAGCACCTTCTGAGGTCCTCTCCGGTTCAAACTCCTCATTGGGAGTACTCAGTTTTGCTTTTTTGCTGAGTCGGACTTTGGCGCTACAAATAGCAAATAGAGGTTAATATGGTAAACCGGTGAAGAAAGTAAAGCTAAAATTATCATACTCACCCAGGGACGGTCTTGAGAGGAGGCATTTGTGTGGTTGATGAGTCGCCAGAAGATGAATTGGAAGTTACCTGATAATTCGAATTTGACGGATTAAGTGGGTATCGGAAGCAACCTGCCAAGGGATAAGATTTATTAGAAGAACAAGAGACCTCTGGACGGCGTTTGTCCGAAACGGTGTGTCTGGTAAACCGGAGGAGGTAACCTGATGGCCACTATGTCGGGTTGTACGACGAGCTTCATGTTGCTGTGTCTTCAAAGAAAAGTGTGGATCCAAATGAGCAAGAGGATGAGAACATTTTACTTTCCGGACTGCGCGACGAAGTTTTGGTATGGGCACATGATCTGAATCGGAGGAAAGGGAGATTACCTCTACATGGTCAGCGCGGCTAGCTTCCGCATCATCCTGATAATGATCATTGTCAATAAGATGCATGAAAAATGAACCAAGGGAGTCAAGTTCTACCTCTGGTTCCGAGTCATCAATATCTTCGGGCGGATCAGAGGACTCGGCGTTTTTCTTCTTTGCTGGCCTCTTTGTGACCTTGGTCTTGTTACAGGTCGCTCTCGCCGGTTTGTCTTGAGGTTTTGTCTGTTTGTCCTGAGATTTCTTTTTCCAGAATGGATCTTTGTCCTGCAAAGATAAACAGAAGGCTATCAGAAAATGTTAAAAGGAGGACGGATTATAAAAGCGGAAGCAGAAAGATAAAATCTTACTGCTGGCGGTTTGTTGGAAGCATAAAAGGGGCGTAGCCTAGTCTTGCTGCACTTAGTTATCGGTTCATCTAACATCTTTTTGACAGACTAAGTGACCTCGTCATCAGTCATCTGTATTTCAGTGTGCCGTTGAGGATCTTTGACATCCCCAGTATATTCATGCATTAATCTGGTGCGGCGGCTTAAGGGCAAGATACCCCATGAGACCCAGCAACGGACAAGGTCAATACCGGTTAAACCATTTGCCATAAGAGCCCGGAGTTTGGCAAGCTGTGGTGCATATGTTTGTCGTTCTCTAGCAGTAAGTCGTTGAGGCAGTGGATGTTCATTGCTGAGCCGGTAAGCACGAAAACCCGACAGAGGATTGTCATCAGCAGGAGCACTGTTCCGGCAGTAGAACCATGTCTGATTCCAATCCTTGGGGTCGCTGTGATGTTTGGCATGAGGAAGATTGACTTCTTTCCTTTTCTGAATCGACACCCCGCCAAGTTCAGTATTGGGGCCGTCGGTGAATTCAGTTCGGCGGTTCAAGTGGAAGAGATCTCTGGAAAGTTCAACGGTTGGTTCTTCTTGCAGATAAACTTCACAAAACACTTGGAAGTTGCAAATGTTGGACACAGAGTTTGGTCCAATGTCTTGAGTGTGGAGTTGGAAGCTGGCAAGTACATCAGGAAATTTTTTGATCCAGGAGGGCTAAACCCTCGATCCAGTTGCTGCATAAACACAACCACTTCTCCATCTTGAGATTCAAGAGGATTTTCAGTACCAGGGACACTCCAATGAATGACCTCCTTCTTGGCTAATGCGCCAGTCAGAACATACCCAGTAAGTTGCTCTTCTTTAATCCGAGAGGGAACCCAATTGCAAGAAGAGAACTGTTTGGCCATTTTTTATGCCAAACTGTAAAGGAAGTTCAAATGACGGTTCATGGTTCAAGATTGATATGCATAAACTGGTGTCAAACCGGGGGATTTAATCAAAGCATATGTATATGTTAAACCGGATAGTTATGTTCAAGTAAAGTTGGCGGTTTAAGTGAGGGCTAATGGTACCTGGCGGATTATCATTTTCTAAAGGTTAAACCGCCTACAGTGGAAGAAACAGATCTGAAATTTAATAAGTGCTGCAGAAACAGGTTTCACAAGATGGTGTTATAATTTTGGATCTACCGCGGTTCAGTAAAGAAAAATTTCTGAACCCTAAAATGGCAACAGCAGAACAGCAAAGGTCCAGATGAGATCTATCCAGGAACGAAGGGATACTGTGGCAATGCAGACTAAAGCTACAACTTCGGCCGCAAAAAGAAGATGTCGGGTTTGTCTAGATTCAATGAGACAGTAAGGAAAAATATACGAGCACCGATGAACGCTGATGAAACATCGAAGAACCATGTAACCCTAATGCAGATCTGATAGTTGGGAAGAGGAGTACTTACCAGGGCTGCGGGGCAGCGGAGGAGCGTCGCAGTATTTCTGGTCAAGAACAGGTCGATGCAGCGGCCTTGTTGGTGCAGATGCAAAGTTCGATGGCGGTGGCGATGCTCGAGCTCTTCGGGGTCGCGAGGAAGAAGAAGATGCGAAAAGTCAAGGGGGAGAATGGAAAGGACCCCCGGTCTTATCTATAAAGGTGAAGGGATAAGTGACAGGCATGAAAATCGAGGAGCCGAAAAAGGGAATATAGGGCACAGCTGTCGCCTCGATTTTCGAAGGTCAAATTAATAAAAGGGGAATATATACGAGTTTTTTATGCAGATGACGTCACGGCGGTTTACGATGATTGCAGAAGATGATGTCACGGCGGTTTACAAGATCAACATGAAAGTGTTCAAGTCAGAATTTCTCTAAGTGGAAGATTGATATGAACAGGTTCAAACCAATCTGGGGCCTAATGTTGGGGATATGACTATTGAGTTAAACCGCCCAGAATGGGCCGGATTACACTCACAAGGAGTCCTGCATAAAGAACCCATGAAGACGAAGTACATGACGCTTTAACTATGGAGGCTTAAAGGCCCAGAGTCCAATGGCGGGTTAGGGCCCATAGTAGTAAACCACCATACATGTATAACTTGTATTGTAAGTAAGGGAAGGGAAGAAACCGAGCCAGACACTTGTATGAGCCGGCCTCGGGATTCTGTAGACCGGCCGGGCGTTGTTGGGGATATAACTACTGAATATAAACCGCCCTGAAGGGGCCGGTTTACCCTCGTCTGTAATTAGGGCCCACGAAGGCATGAGGCCCAGAGCCCAGAGGCGGATTAAGATCCATAAATGTAAACCGCCTTAGTCATGTAACTTGGGCCGTAAGATAAGAGAGAAGAGACCGAGCCGGACACTTGTATGAGCCGGATCGGGACTCTGTAGACCGGCCGGGCGTCAACCCGTGTATATAAGGGGACGACCCGGCGGCGGTTTAAGGACAGACAATTCGAGGCTTAGGCGAAGCTATTGCTCCCTAGTCGCCGAAATCACATCAATCCCATCACAAACTAGACGTAGGCTTTTACCTTCATCGAAGGGGCCGAACTAGTATAACTCTCGTGTCTTTGTGTCCGCTTTAACCCCTCTAAGTTAATCCGTCCGATGGCCCTGCGACTAAGTCCTTTCACGAGGACATCTGCCGTGACAATTCCACGACAGTTGGCGCCCACCGTGGGGCTATCGCACGATGGTTTGATGATCTTAGGGGGCAAGTTCGAAGGACTCGAAGGCTATGCTGTGGGCCGGATGACTAAGAGTCGTCGCGGCAAGCTTTACATCGACGATGCAGACTGGGGCCCCGAGGCCGGCTCGATCGAGTACGGGTACCGGGTCCCCTTTGGTGGCATACACGTGTTCATCGGCAAAATCGGCGAGCCAGGGCCTGGGCCGGACATCTGCACCGACCTCGTCGAGACGGCTCAGCGGGCGAAGAAGAATCCTGCCCTGGCTAAACCGGCTGTCAAGCGTGCTTTCGTGGGAGTCGTCCACGGAGACTATGAGGGCGGATCAGCATCTGGTGGCGAAACCGTTGTCTACTCTGGCGACGAGTCGTCAGCCGGAGAAACCGAGTCTCTGTACCAGCTGCAAGATGGCCAGATCGGGGGCTGTTCCGACGGGGAGAGTATTCCGGACCCCTTTGATCTACCCAACCGGGTTGGAATCTTCATGGCCGGTACACAAGCGACGCTTCACTCTTCGACCGCGGCGCCCATGGTCGCCGGTTCATCAGCGGTGATGGCAGCCGGGGAAGGAGGCCCTGTGCTCCCACCGGCTCAAGTTTTATCAGAGCTGTTCGACGCATTGGCTGCGCTCATGGCAGAGGCTAATCCGGCGGATCAAGACCTGCACAACGCAGAGATTGCAAAGGTGAAGGAGCAGATCACTAAAGCTAAAGCGGATCTGGCAGCCGCGGACGTGAGGATAGCGGCGGAACGGGCCGCTTTGGATGCACAGGCTTATAGGCTCATGCTGGATCAGAGCGCGTCACATGAAGTCATGAAAAGGAAGTACACATCCCGTTTGCCTTCGGTTTTCGAGGGAAGAGAGCTCTTTAATACCCCAGGGGCAGGGACCAGTAATCCGCCGCCGGTGGTGAACCGGTCGGAAGCACCTGGGACGGGCGCGCCGGTTCAGCCTCGTGTGATAGATCTGCCTCGCCATCATACCGGCGCGCCCCAGGTTGTGCAGACACCTCCGGGTCACTACTCCAACCCGATGGATAATCTTGTTGCGGCTGCGGCACGGTTGGAGGCGATTCCAATTGAAGGTGATTCACCACAGGCGATAGAGACACGCCGGGTAAAGGAGCTCCTCAGGACGGCCCTGGCTCAACAGGAAGC
>LR880967.1:59027442-59069851 GCA_904067115.1 Aegilops sharonensis
CAAACCGGCCTTCTCGGTGTCCCAATTGGCCCGCTCGGATTTATACCACTCCTTCAGCTGTTCCATAGTGGCCAAGGCAGTTTTCAATTCATCCTTGGCCTTGGTGGTTTCTGCTTGTTGAGTTTCCAGATTGGCACGAAGGTCCTTGAGTTGCACGGTTTGCTGGTATATCTCATTCTGATAACAAAGGGAGCACGTTAGTTGTTTCATTATAAAGTCCCAAGCTCAATACAAATATTCAACTTGGCACTTGGGGGCTAATGGCTAGTTGATCTCAGTTTGCTATGGGGATGCAGAAATTAAGTCCCGGTTTAACTATGCTAAGTTGAACCGACCCTTGGGGGCTACAGCACTGAAGTTTAAAGTGTATGGGTTCTATACAAAGTTAAGTGCCGGTTTAACTATGCTAAGTTGAACCGACCCTTGGGGGCTACTACACAGCAACTGTACAAGAGAGGCATAACTCCTTACCTCATAGCGGTCCTTCATGCAATTTACCAGACCGGCTTCAAAGTCACGGCTTGTGTAGAGCCGGTTCAGAAAGCCGGAGTGAAGTTCTTGGGCAGAGAGGTTGTCATAAGCTGACAGATCAGTTTTCCCCTTATCTTTGCTCATAGTAGTAGACTTTTCCTTGGCGCTGTGTTTTGCTAAAGCGACCGGTTGGCTAGGAGTGGTGTAGCCAGTGCCCGTCACAATAACATCATCATTTTTGACCGGGCTGGCCGGATTAGCGGTCTTCTTTGGGCTCGGCGGTTCAACAATTACGACCCGCTCTGTGGCCGGACTCGGTGGAGCAGGATGCGAGGTTTCCACTTGGGCCTCCGGTTCAGTTTCTGGCGGATCAGCATTGTCGTCTTGGTACAACCCGCCAGAGCTATTTTTAGCGACTTCAGGATTTTCGCCATGCTGCTCTGGGGTCTTCTCCGGATCAACATCCGCAGTAGGGTCAAGGGTTTTCGCTTTTTTACTCAAGCGAGCCTTGGTGCTGCAGTGTTCAGAATTAGAATAAGATAAACCGACCAACGCAAATATAAACCGAATTGGCGGGACAGAAGTATGATGCTTACCCTGCAGCAACTTTAAGCGGAGGCAGTTGCGTGGTTGATGAACCGCCAGAGGAGTTGGAAGAGGCCTGATAATTTGGGTCAGACGGATTGAGAGGACATCGGAAGAAACCTTTTAAAGGGTAACGCTTTTCAGGAGAACAAATCACCTCTGGACGACGTTTCCGGGTTGGTGTATCCGGTAAACCGGATGAGGTAATCTGTTGGCCACTGTGCCGGGTTGTACGGCGCTCTTCAGCCTGCTGTGTCTTCAAGGAAAGGTTTGGATTCAGATGAGCATAGGAATGAGATTTTTTCACTTTCCGGACTGCGCGGCGAATTCTTTTAACCGNTGCTTACCCTGCAGCAACTTTAAGCGGAGGCAGTTGCGTGGTTGATGAACCGCCAGAGGAGTTGGAAGAGGCCTGATAATTCGGGTCAGACGGATTGAGAGGACATCGGAAGAAACCTTTTAAAGGGTAACGCTTTTCAGGAGAACAAATCACCTCTGGACGACGTTTCCGGGTTGGTGTATCCGGTAAACCGGATGAGGTAATCTGTTGGCCACTGTGCCGGGTTGTACGGCGCTCTTCAGCCTGCTGTGTCTTCAAGGAAAGGTTTGGATTCAGATGAGCATAGGAATGAGATTTTTTCACTTTCCGGACTGCGCGGCGAATTCTTTTAACCGGTACGAGGTCGGATTCGGAAGAAAGAAAGATTACCTCAACATGGTCGGCATGACTGGCTTCAGCATCATCCTGGGAGTTAAAATTGTCAGTAAAAGGAAGAATAAAAAGGAACAAGCTACAAGCAAGAAGAAACACAAAGAGGAGAGCCGGTTTACGGCGACTCCCTCGTGAGGATATCAAGCTTTACCTCAGCTTCTGAATCTTCGTCTTCCGGCGGATCAGAAGACTCGGCGGTTTTCCTCTTGCCAGCCTTCTTGGTGGTCTTGGATTTTACACGCGGAGCCCGGGCCGGTTTGGTCCGCTTCCAGAAGGAGCTGTTATCCTGCGAGGTAATAAGGATTAATGTATATCAACAAAGTATTAAAAGTCAGAAAAGCGGTGAGCAGAGCCTTACCGCAGGCGGTTTGTTGGCAACACAGAATGGAGCCAACCCGGTTTGGCTGCAGATGGAGATCGGTTCATCAAGCAGCCTCTTTACTGCTTCTGTGACTTCAAGCTCAGTTATTGGTAGCTCGTGACGTCTCTGAGGGTCTTGGAGGCTGCCAGTGTATTCGTGCATCAATCCGGGCCGGCGGCTTAATGGCAAGATGCCCCAAGAAACCCAGCATCGCACAAGGTCCACACCAGTTAGTCCATTGGCCATTAGAGCCCGGAGTTTAATGATTTGAGGCGCAAAATTCTTCCGTTCCGCGGCGGTCAAGCGTAAAGGCAACGGATGATGGTTGNCGTCTCTGAGGGTCTTGGAGGCTGCCAGTGTATTCGTGCATCAATCCGGGCCGGCGGCTTAATGGCAAGATGCCCCAAGAAACCCAGCATCGCACAAGGTCCACACCAGTTAGTCCATTGGCCATTAGAGCCCGGAGTTTAATGATTTGAGGCGCAAAATTCTTCCGTTCCGCGGCGGTCAAGCGTAAAGGCAACGGATGATGGTTGCTAAGCCGGTGAGGACGGTAACCCGGCAAAGGATTCTCGTTGTCAGGAGCAGTATTCCGGCAGTAGAACCAGGTTTGGTTCCAATCTTTCGGATGGCTATGGTGTTTGGCGTGAGGAAAATCTACTTCCTTCCTTTTCTGGATTGAAACGCCGCCCAGCTCCGTGTTAGGGCCATCCGAAAGTTCTGTACGGCGGTTCAGGTGAAAGAAATCCCGGAACAGCTCCACAGATGGTTCTTCTTGAAGGTAGACTTCACAGAAAACTTGGAAATTGCATATATTTGACACGGAGTTCGGACCAATATCCTGTGGATGGAGTTGAAAACTGGCAAGGACATCCCGGAAGAATTTTGATCCGGGCGGGCAGAATCCTCGGTCTAAGTGCTGCACAAACACAATTACTTCTCCTTCTTGCGGATCAGGAGGGCATTCGGCATCCGGAACCCGCCAGTGGATGACATTTTTCGGAGCTAAAGCGCCAGTGGTGACGCATCCGTTGAGTTGCGTCTCAGTGACCTTAGACCGGACCCAATTGCAGGCTGAGAATTGTTTGGCCATTCTGGAAGACTAAACTGCGAAAGGAAAGAACGATTCACCATTAACGGTTCAGACACATTATACAATGTTAAACCGGCGATTCGGCAGCCAATTCCGGTTTAACTGAGGACTAATGGAGTGACGGATTAGCTATCAAAAGTCAAAACCGCCGAAAGAGACAGAACTGGAAAATCGACTAAGTGTGGACAGAAACAGATTTCACATGCGAATGGAGGTAATTTAGATCTACCGAAGATTCAGTAAGAAAAATTTCTGCGACCTATGCAAGCCTCATAAAGGGCAGGAAGGTTCGTGCGTCCTAAACAAGAGGATCTGAACAAAATGAAAGATGCACAAAGAGTTAAACAGACGGCGGAGCGGTCGCTGCACACGATGTATACTACGGTTGAATCGTACGGCCATGGCAGGGCAGGTATGAGGACACTAAGATGAACACCTATGAACTACAAGAGGAACAGGGACCTTCAGATGTGGATCTAGGGCTTGAAGAGGAGCCTTACCCGATGCGCCGAACAGCCGAGGAGCGCTAAAGAGCTTCTGGTCCAGTCAGGTTGATGCAGCGGCCTGGCGCTGACGCGGCGGTCGAAGGTCGGAGGCGACGGCGGAGCTTCAGAGCTGGAACGTTGCGAGGAAGAAGAAGCGCGGAAGAAGAAGGGAAAGGGCCCGCCGGTCTATTTATAAGGAAACAGGGCAATTAACAAGTGCGAGAATCGAGGAGTCAAAAGCGGCGGACGGCGCAGCGGTCGCCTCGATTTTCGGGATAGTATTAAATGAAGGGAATCTTACTGTTTGGATTTCTTTATTAAGGATGACGTCAAGGCGCCCCGTTGCTGCGATCGGAGGATGACGTAACGGCGGTTTAAGAAAATGGCGGTTTACGAAATATAGAGGGAGATTCAGAGTTTCCTAAAGATGTTGAAGATTAACATGAACCGGTTCAAGTCAATCTGGGGCCTAATGTTGGGGATATAACTACTGAATATAAACCGCCCTGAAGGGGCCGGTTTACCCTCGTCTGTAATTAGGGCCCACGAAGGCATGAGGCCCAGAGCCCAGAGGCGGATTAAGATCCATAAATGTAAACCGCCTTAGCCATGTAACTTGGGCCGTAAGATAAGAGAGAAGAGACCGAGCCGGACACTTGTATGAGCCGGATCGGGACTCTGTAGACCGGCCGGGCGTCAACCCGTGTATATGAGGGGACGACCCGGCGGCGGTTTAAGGACAGACAATTCGAGGCTTAGGCGAAGCTACTGCTCCCTAGTCGCCGAAATCACATCAATCCCATCACAAACTAGACGTAGGCTTTTACCTTCATCGAAGGGGCCGAACTAGTATAACTCTCGTGTCTTTGTGTCCGCTTTAACCCCTCTAAGTTAACCCGTACGATGGCCCTGCGACTAAGTCCTTTCACGAGGACATCTGCCGTGACAATTCCACGACAGGCGTCAACCTGTGTATATAAAGGGACGACCAGGCGGCGGTTCAGGGACAAGAAAAACAACAAATCGAGAGATAGGTAAAGCGGATTCGCTCCCTGCTCATCGAGTTCAATCAATCCCACAATGTTGTTGATCGTAGGCTTTTACCTTCACCGCAAGGGGCCGAACCAATATAAACTCCCCGTGTCCTTTGTTCCGGTTTAACCCCTTCAAGCTAATCTCGTTGCGATGGCTCAACGACTAAGTCCTTTCGTTAGGACATCTGACGTGATATTTCCACGACACTTTCCTTTTTTTGTTTAATTGCATGGAGACTCTCATATGCTATCAGCACGTTATCAGTAATCAACCTTCCAGGGACAAAAGCACTCCGCGTGCGGCTAATGATTTCAGGCAATAAACCTTTCAATCTTGTAGCAATCATCTTGGAGATAGTTTTATACACAACACTACATAAGCTAATGGGTCCGAATTGTGTAACTTTCTCTGGTGCCTTTACCTTTCGGATCATAACAATGGTAGTGTCATTCCACCCCGTCGGCATTTCTTGTGTATTCGCTGCTGTTAGAACTTCCATCACCAGATCATCTCCTAACATGGCCAAAACCGCTTATAAAATACAGCATGTAGCCCATCAGGCCCTGGGGCCATGAAATCACCAATTGAGAATAGAGCTTTCCTAACTTCCTCCGCTGTATATGGTGCCATCAACAGGTCATTCATACCCTGTGTAACACGTCGATGCACCTTGGATAATACATCCTGATCCAGCTGATGTACTTGTGAGGTAAACAGAGAAGAAAAATACTCTAAGATAATGCCATTGATATCCTCTGCGTCCTCCTTCCAAACCCCTGTGTCATGTAACAGTTTTTTGATGCAGTTCCTCTTCTTCCTGGCAGATGCAGCTCTATGGAAGCAAGATGTATTTCGGTCACCGTGCAATAACTAGTTCGCACGCCCCCGTTGTAGCCAAATGAGCTCTTCCTGATCTAGTAAATTTTCAATCAGAACTTGAATATCCTTCATTTCCTGCCGAATCTCACTAGTATTCGGCCTTCTCTTGAGCTTCTCTAAGTCAGTTTTATGTGTCGTCTTCTTGGGGCTTCTAAGTGTATCTCGATCCCACTCATGCAGATCCTTCAATACAGATCGAGTCCTGTCCGCGAGAGAAGGACCCAAACCGGCAAGTTTAGCTCGTTCCCATGTAGAGTTAATAATCTCATCCACGGTCTCCTCATTTAACCACCTGGATTCAAACATACATTTATTCTGACGTTGTTGTTCCATCACCGGTTTATAATACACTGCGTCCAGCATAACAGGCCTATGATCTGAATGAACACGTTGTTCGTGCACAACAGCTGTATAGGGAAATTTCTCTGCCCATAAGTCATTGCAAAGGGCTCTATCCAGCCTCTCTCGAATATCCCCTCGTCTCCATGTAAAATCATCACCTATGAACATAACCTCATGCAGTCCACAGTCCTCAATACAATCTCTGAAATCTCTCATATATTGTTTAGGCCTAGCATTGCCTCCTTCTTTCTCACTCATCTTTGTGATTTCATTGAAGTCCCCAATAATCATCCACGGTCCAGTATTACTTGCATGGATGTCCCTCAAATAATTCCAAGAGAGGTGTTTCCTCTCCCAGCTGGGTTCTCCATAAAACCCTGTCAGCTGCCAAGATGGGGCATTTCCATTCATCACAATACCATCTATAAAATTATCCGAAGAGTAATTCAAAATCACTTCATTTATTAAATTATAGAAGAGTGCAAGACCTGCAGCCCGCCCATCACTGGCCACTAGGTGAAAACGCTCAAAACCTAGCTTAACTCGCACAAAATCCGCCTTTTCAATATCCAAATGTGATTCTGATAGAAAGATCACATCGGCTTTCAACCCCTCTTGGGTATCCAAGAGTTCACGAACTGCCGTGGTCGAAAGCAGAGCACGACAGTTCCATGCTAGGGTTTTCATTGCTCCCGGAGATCCTCCATCCCGGAGGTCGCCGATCTGTTCTTGGATTGTGTGATGTCGTCATCTACTTGGTCCATAGTTGATTCCGAGCTGTCCGGCTCCTGGTTATCCTTTACTTTCTTCGTTCTTTTATTCTCCTTCCTCGGAGAACCATACACAGGTGGAAGGGGAGGGACCTGCACCTAATCCCTGATGATTAGCGCTTGTGTGCCCTCTGACCCTCAACCAACCACAGCAGCCTCCAAAACACTACTTGTGTTCTCAACTGACGCCCTCTTATTTGGAGTTTGAGTTGTCTCAGTCAAGGCGTTAGCTATAGCAGGAGGGATTAACACGGTAGTTCCCCTATTCTCATTCGCATTCTCTTTTGGGTCTGGCTGAGATCCATCCCCGTCTGCTGCTGCCGTTGTCGGGCATTGAAACGCCAACTTTGATTTGGATTATAGGGTTCTCGACCTCTCCCACGACCTCCAGCCCCCTGTCCACCTCTACCTCCTATTCCTTGTCTTCCCCCTCCCCCTTGCGGAACATAACTTCCTCTACCAGCTGGTTTGAACCGTACATTGTCAGCAAACAGAAAATCCCCCTAGTCAAAGGTAGACTCATCATGCTCCCCATCTCCACATTCCTCATGCCAATGACCAAACTCGCCACAATTGTAGCAGAATGTTTGTAGTTTCTCGTATTTCACCTGGTACTTCACATTTTCTTCTCCCTTCTTTGCAGTAACAAAATGTTTTATCTTAGCATGGATATCTATCTTGACTTTAACCCTCACAAATTCTCCGAAGAAGCCCGCTGGTAGCTTCAGTTGCACCTCTTCCACCTCTCCAATCCTAAATGCCAAACCCTTTACAGCCCGCTCAATCAAGAACTTATCCGGCAAACGATGAATTTGTGCCCAGTCAGAGAGTTTGTCTAGCTTGAAAGTATCAGGGTTTTTAAACCCGTCATATTCCTCCATGATCACGGCCTGCTCCCTGAATAGCCACGACCCTTCAACCATTGCCTTATTCCAATCACCCAGGCATCCAAACTGTGCTGTGAACAAATTATTCTTGATCTTCCTCCATACCACATGTTTGGCAGGGTTCCATGCCGCGCGCATGTCATTATACAGCGCATTAGGACTGAAGGTCTTTGGTGTGTGGACTCGGGCAATTGCTAACCACTTCGTCGGTTCTACCATATCAGGCAGCTCCTCCTCCCATATGAATTCGTCCTCCTCTTCCTCCTGCAACGTGAGCCGGGCCAGCAATTCTTCTACAGGTTCCTTCCCCGGCCTCTGCTGAGAACTCATGTTTTCCACCATCTTGAAGAGATCCGATCTTGCCGCCGTCGTTCCTCTGCAAACCCAAACCCCAGACCAGAGCCAAGGTACGATCACGGCCCCCCTTAATCAGCCCGATCCCCTGAAGGACAGGGAGGGATGAGACAAGAGGCCCGAGGTAGATTCCGGCGGCGGCCGCCGGAAGATGTCGAAACCCTAGGTTTTTCGCCTAGGGGAGTTACTTGTACGCCTATTGTATTCCGAGACTTGTTTGCACCTCGATGGGCAAGACTAATCAAGTTCAAAAGTACACGGTGGGCATCTTCGGCTGGTACGTGATCTGAAGCCAAAATAAGTTCTTTCCTTTGGTCAGCTCCGATCGGTACACGCACACAAGGAAGCTACCAGGAGACTGATTCAAAGAAATATGGGGGGAGCACTAGCAGTCAGACTAGTGATACCTAGAGTCCTTATCAGACTAGTCGATGGCCGTAGGATTAGTAGCACAATTGATGTTGGATCCTGTACGAGAATAGAGCCAGCTAGCGTCAGGCTGTTTGTTAGTAGATTTTTCCATAATGACTCGCTTTAATTACGGTGCTTCCTGCAACTTCCCCGAAACAAACGCCTCGCGCCCATGCTGCTGTTACTGCTTCTTCCATCGTTCAACTAAGTGATAATGTCTCATTTGATACTAGAAAAATTGCACACATACTTGTTTGTTTTACGAAGGTATATTCAATCTTTTTCTGGATGATAGTGAAATTTTCTTCCAAGTGCTTTGATTTAATGAAAAGAGTGTGCATCTAGTGTGACACTTTATCTTGTTTTTGCTTCCACTAATGAGATATTTTGCTTCTGTTAGAATCGAAATTTGGTTGGACCTAACAAAAAAGTGTGTCCAAGAACTATGCTTCCATGTAACATTTTTTTTTTTGGAATCAAAGAATTTGCTTGTCCATTGCCAAATGTAGCCCCACATATATTCACTATAATGTTTCCAACACAAGAAAACTTTGCTTTCATTGGTCAGAAAAGTGTTTCCATCGTAAAACTGATTTGCTTCAAACCGAACATAAGTTTATTTTCATGTTTCGTCAATTCATAGTTTATTCAACTTTTTTCTGGATGCTAGTAAAATTTACATCTAATTGCATCTGCTGTGACATTTTATCTTGTTTCCAACACAGTAAATTTTTGCTTCTGTTGACGAGACAATTTGCTTCTGTTGGAATTGAAATTTGGCTGGACCTAACAAAAAATTGTGTCCAAGAACTATGCTTCCATGTAACAAATTTGTGCGCAAAAAAGTTATGTTTCTACACTGGAAAATTCCACATATATTTTCTATAATGTTACCAACACAAGAAACTTTTCTTCCATCTGTTACAAAAGTGTTTCCACTGTAAAACTGATTTGCTTCTAACCGAACATAAATTTATTTTCATGCTTCGTCCATTCATACAAATTTGCTTCCTTCGACTGGCCGATAGTACACTGGTTCCTAAGTTCATTTTGTATGTTTTGTAAAGACTAGACTTGCTTCCCTTATCTAGGCCGCCATCGTCTTCGTTGTGAGGGTAGATCGGGTGAACACGCTTCTTAGTGCATGCACCGGTCGCCGGCCCCAATCGGTACCAAGCCATCACAAAAACTGCTTGAAACAACATCGATCAGGCATTATGCATGAGTATTTAAAGCTGGAAGCAAATAATTGTCACTAGAACTGATGAAGCAAAGATGCCATGCAAGGAAGCATACACGTACTCCTTCCTACCTGCTCTGTCAAACTGTCACAGTGTCGTTTATTTGAGTGACCCAGATCCCAGACCATCCCACTATGCCACTACGTTCCAGCCGCCGTCTCCATTCCAGCCCCGAAGATGGTTTTTTCTACCCTGAAGCTGTGGTGGTTGGCGCCAGCGAGCCGCGTGAGATATATGATAAGTTCATAAGTAGCAAACCGGGCCGTCGGAAGATGAGCAGCGGGGCCTGCGTTCTTGACCTGCCGTCGAGTGTAGTGTACACAGGTACCACCACGGTGGGAGAGATGGTCACGGCCTCACGGGGCAGGGCCGAGGACAGGCGCGGCGGGGGTTACTCGATCGGCGGTGAGAGCATAGATCGACGGAGCAGACGGGGGCGGGACGCCGCATCGGCGACATGAAGCAGTTGTATCCAACGCCGATTTTTTGCTGCCGAGCAGGTTGATGCAGAGGGAGTCGTCGTGGTGGCCCTCCGGGATGAGCTCGCTCTGAGATGCGAGATGGTCAGGCGGGCGAGGTGGTTGGGACGGGGGAGCAGGCGAGATTTACTCGGAATGGGTAAATTTGTGCGTTTAATTGGCAGGGTCGGAGAATTATTTAGATATGTATGGACCCTCGGATTAGAGAAGAATCAACAGCGTAGGGGCCGTTCTGGCAAATCTTTCCTATCGGACTTCTGATAAGAAGTGATTCCCTATGGAAGAAAATTACTACGTGAGTCCGCCTAAAAAAATCAAAGAAAAAGGGGACCATGACCCGGAAACAGGGCCGGCCACGACCCGGACTCCTCGGCCGTGCTTCAGGTCGCCGTGGCTCGCCTCCACGTCACCGGCCGCCGTTGAGCTTCTACTGCCGAGCTGCCCCGGCCCTGAGTCGTCTCCGCCACTTCTTCAACCCGCCGCTGCCGTCCCTGGCAGAGTGGCTTCGCTCCCGCCGTGAGCCGCCGGCCGTTGCTGTTGCCTGCGAGCCGCCGACCGTCGCCTGAATCGCGGGTCGCGACCCTGCCGTTGCGAGACACCCTACTCACCGGTGTATCTAAGCCACAGCAGCGGCCCGCCTCGGCCTCACGGCTCATGTGCCGTGGCTGCGCCGAGCCGCCCTGGATAAGCGGCCTCACCAAAACCACCAGACTGTAGAAAGATGTAGGATGCAACTCGATTGTATTCCATGGAGTCGGTCACAATATATACACAGGATGTCTTGCGTGACAAGAAAACTATCCCTACGCAGTCGAAGCGTCGGCGTCGGCGATGCAAAGACTAGAACGGAACTCCTGGAATGCAGCGGTTGGAAGCCCCTTGGTCATAATATCGGCAAACTATTGGGTGGTCGGTACATGAAGATCATGGAGCTGACCCAACTGAACCTTCTCGCGGACGAAGTGAACATCAAGTTAAATGTGTTTGATGCGCTTATGCTGCACCGGATTGGCCCCGAGATAGGTGTCCGAAGCATTATCACCGAAAACCACCGTAGCTTTCGGGATTGACACCCGAAGTTCGCCAAGTAGATAAAGTAGCCAACATGTTGGCAACAACATTGGCAATGGCACGGTACTCGGCCTCAGCAGTCGAGCGGGAGACGGTGGGCTGCCGCTTAGAGGACATGAGATGAGAGAGTCGCCGAATAAGACACAATATCCCGATGTAGATCGTCGAGTGTCAGGACAACTGGCCCAATCCCCATCTGTGTAAGCAAACATCTCAGTGGAGGCAGAGGCGCGAAGACGAAGACCGAAGGTCGGTGTGCCGCGAATGTACCGAAGAATCCGCTTGACCAGGGACCAGTGGACATCTCGAGGCGAGTGCATGTGCAAGCAAACTTGCTGCACGGCTAACTGAATGTATTGCCTGGTGAGCGTGAGGTACCGAAGAGCACCAACAATACCGCGGTAGAGAGCGACATCAGTGGCAGGTTGTCCAGCAGTGGCAGAGAGCTTCGGCTTGGCCTCGGAAGGAGTAACAGCGGGTTTGCAGTCGGTCATGCTAGCACGGTCCAAGAGATCAAGAGCATACTGTCCTTGATGAAGAAAAAATCCGGAGGCATCACGTTGCACATTAATGCCGAGGAAGAAGTGCAATGCGCCCAAGTCCTTCAGCCGAAACTTAGAACCAAGGCGGCCAATGATTTCGCGAACTATATCCGCGCGAGAGGCGGTGATGACGATAGCGTCAACATATAAAAGAAGCATGGTGACATGATGAGCTCGACAAAGCACAAATAGCAACGTGTCGGAGGTGGTGCTGCGAAAACCAAGAGTAGTGAGGAATGCTGCAATGCGTTGATACCACGCACGAGGCGCCTTTTCAGGCCATATAGAGACCATGATAGCAAGCAGACATCATCAGGCCGAGTAGGATCCACAAAACCAGTGGGTTGCTGATAGAGAACATGCTCTTGTAGATGACCATAAAGGAAGGCGTTGTTGATGTCGAGCTGATGAACATGCCAGCTAAGAGATGCAGCTAGCTGAAGAACAACACGAATCGTGGTGGATTTAACGACCGAGGAGAATGTCTCCGAGAAGTCAACACCACTGGCATGTTGTGCAAAGCCGCGAACAGTCGAACGAGCCTTGTACCTGTCCAAAGAGCCATCCGGAAGAAGTTTATGACGAAATATCCACTTGCCGGCGATGATGTTGGCACCAGAAGGCCGAGGAACCAACGTCCAGTTCCGGTTGGCGACGAGAGCATCATACTCAGTGCACATAGCTATGAGCCAGTGCGGATCACTATAGGCAGAGCGCCCCGAGTGCGGTGCGGGAGAGATGACCATGATGCTGAGATTATGATAGCGTGGGTTTGGTTGATGGATCCCGTCCTTAGCGCGTCACCAGAGAGTGATGAGGCGGCGGAGGCGGGGGCCGAGCCTGATGTCAAGGAGGAGCCGCAACCACTTGTGTGGAAGAGGACGGGCCGCGGAAGAGACCGCGGGCCACGAGGTCGTGGGTGCCAAAGACGGCGACGGGGCCGCGAACGGGTCGGTGGGTGGAACCGCGCACGTCGGAGACAGCCCCGCGGGCGAGGCCGCGGACGACGGCGACAGTGTCACGGGCGAGGCCACGGATGACGGCGACAGTGCCGCGGGCGAGGCTGCGGGTGGCGGGGACGACGAGCCGATAGGAGAGGCCGCAGCCAGCGTTGTGTCAGGCAAGGCCGCAACCAGCATGGACGGCGTCGCGACAGGAGAAGCATTCGAGGACCCGGCCGAGGAACCTCTTGAGGGTGAAGGGGGTGCCAGCATCCCAGCAGGGGCTAGCACGGAGGCCTTCTAGGGCGAGGCCGGCTCCACCTGAACCGACGAGGGAGGTCCCGCCGAAAGACCCAAAGAGCCCGCCGAGGAGGCATGCAGGTGCGGCGAAGGGAGCACAAGAGCTCCTCGAGACCGCCGAGTGGGAGCGTCCAAGGATGGAACCATCGTCGGTGAAACCTGCTAAAAAGGAAATACGACCTCATCAAAGTAACATGCCACCAGACGAACATACGACGATAGACCGGGTCGTAGGAGCGAAATCCTCTGATGTTGGGTTGGTAGCCAAGGAAGACACAAGTGAGAGACCGAGGTGCAAGTTTATGTGGCGCGGTAGCGGTGATGTTGGGGTAACACAAGCAATCAAAGACGTGAAGATCGTCATAGGATGGAGGATACCCGAACAAAAGATGATGTGGTGTATAGCTCCACCGTGGTTTGCAAGGCCCGATGTTGAGAAGAAGAGCGGCGGTGGCGAGAGCATGAACACTCTCATTGAGGGTGCGGAGAACACGTTCGGCACGACCGTTTTGTTGGGATGTGTATGGACAAGTAAGGCGAAAGATGGTGCCATGGATGGAGAGAAGATATCTAATGACGAGGTTATCAAATTATTTTCCGTTATATTTTCGAAGATGAGCAATGGTGCGGTGAAAGTGGGTTTTGACGTAAGCATAAAAAGAGTGAAGAGTAGAGGTGACGTCGGATTTTCCGTGTAACGGAAAAGTCCAAGTGAAGTGAGAAAAATCATCTAAGATCGCAGGGTAATATGATAAACCCGAATTGCTAGGCACTGGAGATGTCCAAACATCACAATGTAAAGGGAAAAGTAGCAATTGATGAAGAAGAAGAAAACGACAAGCGTACGTGTTTGCCGATGCGGCAAGCATGAAAAGTATGAGCCGCTGATTTATTACATGAAAAAAGGAAAAGTGCTCAAAATTTTATGAAGAGCGTCGACGCCGGAATGACCGAGTCGAGCGTGCCAAAGCGAAATGTCAGTATGAAGAGCAACCAGACCGCCACTCGAAGTAGGACCGCATGGGTAGAGATCATCGGGAGAATCACATCGGTGCAGAACCCTCCGGGAGTGAAGTTCCTTAACATAAAAACCGAGAGCGTCAAACTCAACAGGACAGGATTTTCACCAGTAAGAGTACGAACAGAACATAGGTTTTTTATTAAGGATGGTGAAACAAGCACATTAAGTGTTAAGGAAGAAGAAGGTAACGGGAGGGTGGATGAACCGTGATGGGTGATGGCGATAGAACTCCCATCACCGACCATGATGCGAGAGGAGAAAGAGTAGGTGGACACGGGAGAGGCTACCGGGGTTGGAGGCCGTGTGAGCAGCGGCGCCGGTGTCCATGTACCAATCGCCACCCCGTTGAAGGTGCTCGGCGAGGGTGCAACATGAAGAGCGAAGACGAGCGTCGGGTCGTAGACCGAAGGGCGCCACCATATGCGCCATAGCCTGGAGGACCGCCATAGGCCGAGGGTCCACCGTAGGCCGCGGCATTGTTGTATGCCGCGAGAGCCAGCAGTGCCTGATGAGAGGTCGGCTGTGGCCCGAGGACGCCCGGAGTAGGGGGCCGGGGACGGGCATGGAGTAAGCATGCACGACGCCCGTCCAGGGATTGTACCCCGAGAGCCAAGGCGGAGTAGGAGAGGCCATGTTGCTCGCGGGAGGGTGCTGTGCCGTGTTAGGGTTGTGGCCCCGACCCCCGCGGCCCTTCTGCTTGCAGGCACCAGAGGGCTGGGGCGCGGGTGACGGGGCAGGAGCAGCCACGCGTGGCGCATGCGGGGCTGGAGGAGCACCCCTAGCCAGCGGCTACGCCGACGTGGAGGGCCGCGTGGGTAGCCTGCCGGGCGGAGTGACGGAGGCGCTTCTCCTCCGTGCGAAGGTACCTGACTGCCTTCGCGTACGTGGCCTGATGAGGGAGATGTTGGCGGCGTACTGGCCAAGGTCGGGGTGGAGGCCCCGAAGGAGGTTGGTGAGGAGGACGGAGTCGTCGATGGTCATGCCGACGTCGCGCAGCTCATCGGCGAGAACCTTCAGCCACGTGCAGTACTTATCGATCGAAATATCATTTTCCTACATAGTGAAGAACTCCCCTTGGAGAAGACACGGTGTTGTAGTTGATTGTCGAGGAAGAGATCGCACAACCGTGTCCACATGGCGTATGCCGAGGGGTCATGGGAGTTCACCATGTTGAAAAGGCTTGGGGAGATGGTCAAGAAGAGCCACTTGACGATGCAGGCGTCCACGGCGAGCCACTCGTCGTCGTCCTTCATGTCGCGGAAGTCGACGCTCCCGCCAACATGCTCGATGGCATGGTAGGAGCGGAACAAAAGCGCGAAGTAGGTGCGCCAGGCATTCTAGGACGGCGAGTCGAGGTCGAGGATGACAGGCACATGATCCTTGATGTGAAGCTCGTGGAGGCGATCGGAGGTGAACATGGCACCAGCAAAGGAGCCGGCGCCGGAGGGGTCGGCCTTGAAGCGAGACATGGTGAGAGGGGAGTGGTGGAGGGAGAGGACATCGGCGACGTGAGGCGGCGGCTACGTTGGAGAGAGAGGGGAGTGAGGCGGCTGCGTGAGGAGGTGACAGCGGCGATTAGGGTTGGGAGGTGCGGCGGTGGCTACACGAGGGTAGCGGCGGCGGCTTAGGGTTTGGTGGGTTGCACCATGGTACTTGGGGGATAAGGCAAGTTGCTTTTCAAATTATCACATTGACAACAGATTGGTTCTTTCAGGAAGATGAGCCGGCCTTATATCCTTTTTGCTAAGTACCAGCCCAGTATTTTCTTACTGCGCCGGCCCTTGGGGGATACACTTTGCCCATCAAGTTTATATGATCAGATCTGCAAAAGTCTCTGCTCATTATTGCATAATGACCCGACACTTGGGGGCTACCCATGTGAAGTGCAAAATATTCAGTTTATCACTGGTGGCTTAAATGAACAAACTGGATTTCTCCAAAGTTACAACATTAAGCAATCACTACGTTCTCTTCTTATGACTTGGGGGATACAAGTGATATGCATATCAGGGAGGAACATCTTCAAAGTTTTCATTTTGAACAAACCAGGTATCATATTCTCAGTTTTGGCCTTGGTAACTCAGGAAAGTCAATTACATGACCCAGTGTCGGCAACAATCATGACTCGGCATTATCAGTCATAACCCGACAATTTCAAGGATCACAATTTGTCAAGTTCTAGCATCATTAAGCCGGAGTATTTAACAGTTGGTTCAGCTCCAGAAGGGCATCTTCAATCCAATATTTTTATTAAGTCAGAGCATTGAAGGCCGACTCAAATGGGTTCTTTCTTATATTATTTTTCTACAAGAAAATTGACTATGAAGCTGGCCTATTGAACCGGCCTTTCCAGAATAAGGACATGACAAGGACTTAAGGATGACCAGGTGCCGGCTTAGAAAAGCTTTTAATTTGGAGCAAAACTTATCAAATATGTTCTTGTGTTTATTTTGTAGGATCAGTTTAACATGGATAAATCCAAATTAAACTGGGGGCTAATATTGGGGATATACCCCATGGTATGACCCGGCCTGAAATATGACTCGGCGGACTTGGCGACTCACTAGTGACCCGCCCTGACTTGGCGACTCACTAATTGATCCACCCAGATCTCTCCACTCAATGATGACCCGGCCGAACCTGGTGACTCATTGGTGACCCGGCAGGCGGGTTAGAGGAGCGACAAGACCCGATGGCCCAGACGGCGGTTCATGGAAGGCCGGCTCGTCTTATGATGGGCTGGCTTAAGATGAAAGGCATAAGGAATATTCTCCTACAAATGAAGCAAGACTAGGACTCCACTTGTAATAAAGTAGTCCTAATCCTACTAGGACTCTACATGTAACTCGCCCCTTCAACTTATATAAGGAGGGGCAGGGCACTCCAAGAGGGAGAAGTTTTCACAAGTTAAGACAGACAAGTCAATAGCTCTTGAGATAGAGGTAGCAAAAGAGCACCCTTGTAATCATGAGCATCACCATGATAAATATCAATGAAGTAGGATGTAGGCTTTTACCTCCACCGTGAGGGGTCGAACCTGGGTAAAAAACCTCGCGTGTCTCGTCCTAGTCAACACCTCTCAAGCTACTACATGAGTTGGCCTCACGACTAAGTCCTCACACTAGGACATCTGCCATGAAAAATCCACGACACATGTCTCTAGAGTTAACTTTGGTCGGATATACAAACTTGCATGGTGGAAAAAAATTGAGTTCACAAACTTGAAAAATGCAATGACACGCTCCACAAATTTGGTTATAAGATGGCAGCTCCCGACGGTGGTCGCTGGTATGTTGGGCTTGACCCTGCTTTCAACAAAGGGCATCATGTGCGTTTTATCGAGAATGGAAAAGTAACAGCCTTTCACATCATCATTTTCATGTTATTGTTGAGAATGGATAACTAACAATGTTCTTACATAGTTTTGAAATCATGATTTTTTTACACTAGTGCCAATGAGGGGGCACACCAAGATATGAGAGTTGGCTTACGACGAGCAGTCCGAGTCTTATTTAGAGAGACTTGGCCTCATGCCATTTGTTCTGCAGTTCGAGCGACTACCACTGATGGTGAACCATGTTGCTTGCACAACCATGATTGATTAATGGCATCCAAAGATACACAGTTTCCTTCTTCCTGTGGGGAGATGACGATCAGTCTGGATGACTTCCCAATGACCACGGGAAACACATTATCATTGGACGAGTGCGCCATTGCTACCATTAGTGTGTCATTGTATTTACTGGCCAAGAAATCGCCATCTATATACAAAACCGTCTGACAATGCTTTAATGCCTCAATGCATTGTCCATGACTCTAGAAGGCACGGTGCAATATTCTGGAATTATCCTAGACCACATGGCGCATGCCCGGGTTCCTATGTGCAATGGCTTCCAACAATCTCGAGAGGATACCGTATGCTTCTGCATAATCGCCATGCAACATCGATATCCTATTAGCGTTTGCCTTGGCCTTCCATGCCTTCCCATACTTGACATCGTATTTGTATAGTTCTTCCATCATACTCATGAGAAACTTAATCTTCATAGTTGGATCATTTGATATCGTGTTCAATAATTTATACCCAAGGAACTTAGACGTAAGATGTCAATGTCTGTTACCTCGGTTATCTTTCATCAGAGGTGGGCAGTTTTGAGTGGCTACGCAACTATAGAACACCCATTGCCTGGTTTCATGAATTCCTCTTCAAGGGACCTTCCATTGGCAGCCTTCTTCGTCACATTTCACGTTGTAACACAACTCTTGGTTAGAATGCCCAACAACATATGGCCTCTAGTTCCTAATGGCATTGTCACTCAGCCACACCTTGAAATCCTACAAGCACCGAAATTTTACGCCTTTCTTCAATGAGAATTCTCGTCCTGGCACTCATCCTTGGTTCTCCTTGTTTTAGTATGATGTTGGTTCAAGAAATGTCATTCTCATGCCACCATCAACAATGGCCTTGTGGACAAGGCTAATATCAGGAAACAATGGGACACTGATATCTACTACACAATTTTTATTCTTGTAGACTCTCTTGGGCCTCCAAGCGCGTAGTTTTGTAGGACAGAAACAAATGTACCTCAAGTGGATGGCCCAAGGTTTATCAATCCATGGGATTCGTAGGATGAAGATTGTGACAGCCTGGATTTTGACTTCTCTCTTTTTTCAAACTTTATTTGCCCTTTGCTTTGGATTTGAGTTTTTGGGATCAATTCAAATAGACTTATCACTTGGTCATGCCCTTGCCTTTTACCCAAGTGACCCATCTACCTCTCATTCAATTTTCTTTCTCTGAAAAATCCCAAAATGGCCCAAGGAATATTTTTCATAAAAGAAAAATATTCAAATTATTTTCTGAGACTCATTTAAAAAACTAGTGCTCCAAAGCAACCCTCATTTTTATTGCTCCAAAAATCCCGAGATAATTCCTACATATTCTTTGAACCTTGGCCCACCTTTGTGAGCAAAAATATTGCATGACTTTTTGGAATATTTTTGCTACATAAAATCATTTCATTTCTAGCCTAAAAATGCACTTTGTACAGCAAGTGTATTTTTCATTGATCCAATGGAGCTGGTTTTTCTTGAGCCTCATTATCCTCCTAAGAAAAGCTTAATCCCAGAAGATCAGCCCTAATCACCTTCTATAAGCCCTCCAAACTTGGCGACCAAGTTTCTGACTAGAAACTTGCAAGCAAGCTCAAGTCCTATCTGGTCGGCCTGGCATTGAGTTCTCAACTTTCCTAGACCTAACACTCCACGAACAACACCCCAGACATGGTTTGGCTGAGCGTGGGCGTCGTCTTGACCATGCCAGCATGGTGACCGTGTGACGACACGGGCTCTAGCATGCGTTCGACGCGCTCTGCGTCGCGCCAGTGCCTCTATTCAGCGCGTGCTCGAGCCAGAGCCCGTCGATGATTTCCGCGTCGCGCCACCAGCCTCGACTCATCACCAGTGGCCCTTCCCTGCCGCTCGCCAACACCGGAGACGCCGCAGCGAGCACGGGCACGTCGCGTCCTAAAGCCACAATGCGCACATGCCCCTGTCTTCTCCCCCCTCTGCTTCATGTGCTCGTCCGCGAGCTGCGACTGCTCCCGCGTGATCGCTGAGCTCTTCCACCCCTCGCTGGCGCCCTTCGTCGTCGCTCGCCAGCTTCCAGAGAACTCCGGCGGCACCACATACCCCCTCCTCCTTCGGCTATATATAGAGCCCCTCCCTTTTCTCCGAAGCCTCAAACCGCACCACCCAACCACCACGACCCCATAGCTTAGCCGCAGCTCGGCCGGGCAGGCCTCTGGCCACCGTCCCCGATCCAAGCTCGCCGGCGACCCCTGCAGCCCATCCGCCCCGTTCCAGAGCCCCTCGAGCTCGATCCACCCCGTAGGCGCATCCTTGGAGGTCCACTGGTGCCGTCTGGAAGCATTGGAGCCCCTGGAATAGCCCCTCTCCGTTGCCTTCTTCCTCTCCGGCGAATCCCGACCGCAACCGCCGCTCGCGAGCTTGATTGCAAGCAGCTTCGGCCATCCCTCAACAAGCCACGGGTATAGGAAGGTGCGCCGTGACCCCCTCTCGACTTCTATCCATCTGGAATCGTCCAAGAACCTCTCCTCGCTGGCGTGAGCTCCGGCGAAGCGCCGTCGTGCGCTGTTTCTTTTCCCCTCCTCTCTCTCCTGACCGGTGGGTCCGCTGTCAGACTCTCCACTGGCGCCCGAAGTGATATGAGTGGAGGCGTATTCTGTGATTACGCCATAGACATCACCCCCCTGGTTTTTCTGTTTAATTCAAATTAATTCAAAAATTTGACCACAAGTCCAAATGGGTTGATTCTTTTTTGCATTGTGTTTGTTTTGAAGAGCTCTAGAAGCACACCAAAGTGTGGAGTTTTCCTTGCTGTCTAGAATTTCTGGTGATTTTCAAAATGGTTTTTGATATTTTCTTTTGCTGTTTTAAAATATTTTCAGAGGGAGAGACTTGACTTGAAGATAACCAGGAGGAGTGTGAACCTCCTCTGCACTAAGGCAAGCCACACCAACATTTGGATGGTGTCATTTCAATATCTATGATTTTTCCTACTTGAATATGAGTTATTTTCATACATTTAAATTAGTTAAATAAATATTGTTTAGTGCTAGTTACTTTGTCATGCTTGAAATGCTTGCTTAAGTTACTGGTTGAATGCATGAACTAGTTTGGTCAAGTAGAATAAAGTTTTAACTAAGTGAATATGCTTTTATGAATAATGGTAGTTTCTTCATGATAAATGGATTTTCCTATAAATGATGAGATAATGAAAATGATGCATGATAAACACCAGTGAAGTAGAACCGGTAAAGTTTGATGATGAGTAGTACAAGAAAATCATTTTGATGATGTTGATCTGTTCATGGGAGTGTTATGCTTTGCATGTCAAATAGTTGCATGATCATGGCATCAGATGACTTGGGGTGATTTTATTTTCAAGTTAAACCTGATAATAATCCACCTTGAATATAACGTTGATCAAGTCACGGTGCCACTGAATCGGGTTTTTCCTCAGTGCGACCACATTTACCTTTATGGGGAGGTCTTGATTCGGTCCGTTGTCATGCCTCTTGCCGGTGCCTCCAACGAGGGAAGGTTATGGGCGTGCGGTACCCTGGCCCGGTAAGCAGACATAACCTTGTGTGCCTGTTTGTTTTTATGGTACCTTGTCCCCGTTTGGGACCTTTTTACCACGACAGTGGCCGTTGATGCCTTTGGTTGGCACGGGGCCACCCATGACTTAGCCCTGAGAGGGAGTTGGGCGGAGTGGCCGGGAGAGTGTCGTGGCAAGGGAAGGGTTTCGTCGAGGCCAAGGATCAACATTTATAAGTAAGACACACCATGGATCAACATTTATAAGTAATCTTGCACACTAAAGATTTATTGTTGGCACTGGCTTTGTGATAACTTGTGGGATCATGAGATGATCGTGAGTGATTGGCTTCTGTTGTGATCCGGGTATGATCACCATTCGGTTACAAGGTAACCCGTCTGGTAAGCAAGTCCAAGGGACTCGGTGCACAAGTTGGTTTCACCGCATCAGTAGTATAATTTGCATTGCATTAACCTGAATAATTGTCATGATATTGTTTGCCATTATGCTTATGTTTGTTGTTAGCTTGCAAGTACATTCAATGTACTGACCTGGCGTGTCATGCCAGATTTCAGGCAAGTTGTATCGGATCGAAGATCTTCCCGCGTCTAGATCGTGTCCACGTCGGTGTCCCTGTTCTATGGAGTTCCACTTTGTCGTCGTTCCACTGTCGCATAGTTTATGTGATCGAGGCCCCTTCATGTTCATTAAATAATGTATATATTGTTCAGCCGCACTGCGTGTGCCGCTTAACCTCTCAACTTGTTGTAATATCAGACTTATCTTTCCGCTAGCATCAATAAAGCGGTTGTTTCTGTACCATGTTGTTGTGTGTTGCCAGAAGACTTGATCTCTGGGCAGGAAATACAAGGTAAACCGGTTGCTCTGGGCCGGGGTGCCACGAAGATTGTCACTCTCAAGCAACCCTGCAGTCAAATAAAATAAATCTCTTGTGTCCCCAACACACGCAATACAATGGTAACTTGTATAGGTGCACAAGTTCGGTGAAGAGATGGTGATACAATTGTAGTATGGATAGTAGATATATGTTTTGTAATCTGAAATAATAAAGACAAACAAGGTAGCAGGTAGCAAACAGCGAGCAAAACTATATATCAATGCTTAAAAATTAAGGCCTTGGTTCATACTTTCACTAGTGCTATCTGTCAATAGTGCTAACATAATTGAATCATATAACAATCACTCAATGTGCGACAAAGAATCACTCCAAAGTTCTTATCAATAACGGAGAACATAAGATGAAATTGTTGTAGGTAGCGGACGACCTCAAAGTTATCTTTCCGATCAATCTATTGAGCCATCCCTATAAGTGTCACAAAAATCACTGGAGTTCGTATTACAATAACATCAATTAACTCTAATGTCACCTAGATACTCCAATGTCACCACAAGTATCCGTGAGTTAACTATTCAATATGCATAAAAAAAATTCAGATTCATAATATTCAGTCCAATGCAAAGAACTTCAAAGATTACCCCAAAGTTTCTATCGGAGAAAGTAGGATGAAAACGCTTAACAACCTATGTGCCTAGATTACCCCAATGTCACCTAGGGAATCCGCGAGTTAATTACCGTAGGGGTGATGAAGAGGGCCTCCGGTGATGATTTCCCCCTCCCGCAGGGTGCCGAAAAGGGCCTCCAGATGGCATCTCTTCGGGACAGAGGGATGTGGCGCTGGAGTCAAAGTTCTAGGTTTATTTTTGGGGTTTTATCTATTTATAAGAATTTTCAGTGATGATTTCATGCCAAAAGGTGTTACGAGGGGCCCACAAGGCAACATCCCCCTTCATACCCCTCCAGGGCACATGGGGTTAACTTGTCACTGCCTTCTGGATCTTCTAGTCCTCCCACGAAACTTCGGGGGTCTCTTATGTTCCAAAAAATCATCAAAAAGTTTCGTCGCGTTTGAACTTCGTTTGGTATTGATTTCTTGATAACAAAAAAAAAGCAAAAAATAGCAACTGGCAATGGGCACTAGGTTAATATATGTTACTCCATGAAAAGCATATAAAATTGCACCCAAACCATATAAAATTAATATAAAAATGGCATGAATACTTCATAAATTATAGATACATTGGAGACGTATCAGGCACCATTTTCTTTGCTGGCCAACTTGAAGAAAATTTTGTTCTATTGCCTCGTGAATCCATTCTCATCCAATTCTTCCCGTCGACCCTCATCGTCCGAGTGATACCCATACATAGGCCTATAGGGGTTCGCACGGTCCATGTCTTGTTGCAAGACAAGGACATCCAAGTCACCTATGTGATTGTAATGATGCCCTTCATCTTGCACACACTACTAGGAAAAGGGCTATAGATGATATGGCCACTAATGGCGCACCAGACATGTGGTGCGCCACTACTATATAGCAGTGGCGCACCATGTGTTGGTGCGCCATTAGTGTGAAAGACACTAATGGCGCACCAGACACATGGTGCGCCACTAGTAACAATTTTTTTTTCCAAAAATACTAATGGCGCACCACGGCCCAGTGCGCCATTACTAGTTTTAACAAATAATGGCGCACCAGCCACACAGTGCGCCACTTGTAACAATTTTTTTTCCAAAAATACCAATGGCGCACCAGGGAAGAGTGCGCCATTACTAGTTTTAACTAGTAATGGCGCACCAGCCACACAGAGCACCACTACAATATTTTTTTTCTTTTTTTGCAAAACTAATAATGGCGCACCACCAGCTGGTGCGCCATTAGTAACCAGGGTTACTAATGGCGCATTTGTAGGTGGTGCACCATTAGTAACCTGGGACCAGCTAGATATTTTGGACAGCCACAGCTACCCACTCACTTTCCCCACTTCATTCTCTCCACCTCCTCCTCCAAGCTTGTCTCGGCTGCATCCTCCTCACCTCATTTGCACCATAGTATTCATCCAAATTAAGTGGTTAAATTACCTTTTTTGATAGGTAAGTAAGGGAAAAGCTATCGTTATGTTGTAGATCTACTATTTTCTCCCTCCAACAACGTGCACATGCACTTTTTATGGCCTAGCTAGATCTATGTATGTTTGTGGTGTTGCATATATGTTTGTGTTTGCAGGTACCGGTATTTGAAATGCGATAGTTGCCAATATTTTGCCGGAATGTTGATTCATTTCCGTTTCGGCGAGAATTTTGGCACTATGCATTCTTTTTGGTCCTATTTTTAGGCAATGTCATGCCAATTTTTTTTCTTGGTTCTAAAATATCGTTTTGCTCTACCCCGCAGGTGACCATGGTCTGCACGATGACCGAAGGCATCATGAATAGGTTTTTGAGCTTCGCGAAGGCCGAGATGCTTCAAAAGAACGAGACGGAGATATGATGTCCGTGTCGAAGATGCAAGCTGAAGAGCCTTATTGCGGACCCAGATTCCGGGCAGGTGCGGGACCACCTGCTCTTGCGTGGTTTCATGGATGGCTATCGGTGGCAAGGTGATGAAGATGACTACGAAGCCGTCCATGGGGGTCGGGCAAGAAATGAGGAAGGGCAGCAAGACAACCACCGCGGCTCGGGCGGGCGAGAAGTCGAAGAATCTCCAGGACATGATCACGACGGTGATGCTGTACACAGTCATCAGGTAGAAGATGCAGGACATGATGATGAGGAAGATCAAGACGAAGGGCATGATCATGAAGACGAAGATGCCGGAGCAGACGACGATGGACCATCGATGGGCTGGGTGCAGGACCCTCATATTCAAGAGTTGCTTCTCAAGCAGACGGATAACGCAAGAGCTGCCGCCCGAGAGAAAGCCAAGCTGGATCAACTTGAGATAGACGCGATTACTCCATTGTATGAAGGATGCAGGCCCGAGGATACCCGCCTGAAATTAACGCTCATGGCTCTGGAGATGAAGGTAAAACACAAAATGACAGATGCATGCTTCGACGAGAACATGTCATTCTGGCACGAACGTCTTCCCAAGGGGAATAAGTGCCTGACCAGTTTCGAGTAGGTGAAGAAAATCGTGTGTCCTCTGGATTTATCGCACGTGAAATACCATGTGTACATGAACAATTGCATCATTTATCGGGACGAGCACGCGGACTCTACCATATGTCCGGTGTGCGGCGTCGCTCTATACAAGAAGGGGAAGAAAGCTCCTCGAAAAGTGGTGTGGTACTTTCCGATCACTCCTCGTCTGCAGCGATATTTCGCGGACCCTAAGGTAGCAAAGCTCCTGCGTTGGCACGCGGATAGGGAGGAGAAGAAGCGAGAAGATGACACAAATGATCCATAGATAAATAAAAAAGACAAGATGTTGGGTCACCCTAAGGATGGGAGCCAGTTGCAAGCGTTGAACTTCTAACACCCAGAATTTGGGAAGGATCCAAGGAACATCGTGTTGGGCGCGAGCACCGATGGAGTCAATCCGTTTGGCAGCCAGAGAAGCACACATAGCACCTGGCCTATGTTTGTGTGGATGTACAACCTTCCCCCTGGTTGTGCATGAAGAGGAAGTACATTCACATGAGTATTCTAATTGAAGGGCCAAAACAACCAGGGAACGACATCAATCTATCTCTGGGGCTGCTGAAAGAGGAGCTAGACACGCTGTGGAAAACGCCAGCCAATACGTGGGACGCCGCAGAGAAAGAATATTTCCCTATGAGAGCCGCACTGCTCACGACGGTGCATGACTATCTCGGTTGCAGATATGTCGCGGGGCAGGTGGTCCACGGATTTTCTGGATGCGTCAGGTGCATGGATGACACAACGTATCGCCAGCTAGATAGAGATCCCGGGTCTTCGAAAACCATGTTCAGGGGACATCGAAGGTGGCCTCGCGACGATGACCCGTGGAGAAAACACAAGGATCTGTTAGATGGTGAAACCGAACCCCGAAAACGCCCGCGTATGAGGAGCGGCGAGGAAATAGATGAGCTGTTGAAAAATTGGAAAGATTGCCCACTGCCAGGAAAGAAGCAAAAGGCGCCAGAGCCGCTGCTGAAGGTATGGAAAACGAGGTCTGTTTTCTGGGACTTGCCGTACTGGAAGATCCACCGTGTGCCTCACAGCCTTGATGTCATGCATATCACGAAGAACGTGTGCGAGAGTCTGCTTGGTACCCTGCTCCACATGCCAGAGAGGACCAAAGATGGGCCGAAAGCAAGGGCAGTCTTGAAATTAATGGGCATCAGGGAGGAGCTTCACGCTAATGATGATGATGATGAGGCGAAGCAGGACACGGAAAGTCGTCGCAAAGGAAAAAAGGCCAAGAAGACCGGAAACGACTTCCCTCCCGTGTGCTCCACTCTAAGTCAGGAGGAGATCGATCAGTTTTTCACCTGCCTCCTAGGAGTAAAACTTCCTTACGGTTACGCGGGGAAGATAAGCAGATACCTAGACTCAGCAAAGCAGAAGTTCAGCGGGATGAAGTCTCACGACTGTCATGTGCTGATGACGCAGATACTTCCAGATGCAATCCGTGCGATCATGGACCCGCACGTCCGTGAAATGCTATTTGGCCTATGCAACTTTTTCGATGTCATCTCTTGGAAGTCGCTTGGTGCGAGGCAACTCAGAAGGCTACAGGAAGAGATCATGGTGATACTATGCGAGCTTGAGATGTACTTCCCGCCCGCATTCTTCGATGTTATGGTGCATCTGCTGGTCCATATCGTGGAGGATATCATCCAACTCAGGCTGATGTTCCTGCACATCATGATGTCGTTCGAAAGGATGAATGGTGTCATCAAGGATACGTTCGCAACATGTCACGTCCAGAGGGAAGCATAGCCAGGGGCTTTCTGACCAAAGAGTGCATCTCCTACTGCACGAATTATCTAGGCATCGAGAACCCCGTTGGTCTGCCCATCAACAGGCACCTCGGCAGGCTTGCTGGATGGGGTCACCGTGAGGGTCACCATGAAATGCATGTCGACTTCGAGGGTCGACTCGCCGACTTTGAAAGAGCAAACCTAGTCGCTCTACAACACATAGACGTGGTCGATCCTTGGGTGGTAGAGCACAATACCTTTATTGAGAAGACGTACAATGACCGAGGCCAACAGAGGAAGGACAGAGATATAATCAAAGAGCACAACTCATGTTTCACGCGTTGGTTCAAGCAGAAGCTTCTGTCGTACCCTTTACATGAGGATTCTTCATCGGAAGAACAACTCATATTCGCCTTGTCACAGGGCGCCGAGCACAACTTGATGACGTATGAGGCATACGATATCAACGGCTACACATTCTACACCGAGGTAAAGGACATGAAGAGCGATGGTTATCAGAACTCTGGCGTAACGATGGAATCCTACACCGGTAACGGCAAGGACAGATACTATGGAAGGATCGAGGAGATCTGGGAGCTGAGCTATGCTAGAGAGAGGGTCCCAATGTTCTGTGTCAGATGGGCCAAGAGCGTCATAAAAGAAGACCGGTATTTCACCACCATGGTTATACCCGAAGCCAAATCCAAGACCGCAGGCGCAAACGTCACCGCGAAAAATGAGCCATGGGTACTGGCTTCCCAAGTGGACCAATGCTTCTTCATTACCGACCCGTCAAAGCCCAGTCGTGTTGTCGTGAGGAGAGGCAAAAGGAAGATCATCAGAATGGATGGAGTCGCCAATGAGCAAGACTTTGACAAGTACAGCGACCCGAAGATGGAACATGACGACGACGATGAAGTATCAGCATACACCACAAGAAGAAGCAGGACCACCCTACCTAAAGGACGTCCATTCAAGAGAAAAACTCCATTTACGAAAAATAAGGGCAAGAAGATTTTGAACAGATAGCTAGCTAAGATCGATTGTATTTAAATTGTAGCCTTCATTTCTCGATTGTATTTCATGGGCACTTTTTGAACTCATGGTATTTTTAAATTTCATGGGCACTTTTTGACTTCATGAATATTTTTTCAAATTTGATGATATTTTCATATTCAATATGAAAAAATATTTAATATTCATGAGGACACTCGATCTCGATCCCCCTCCATCTCGAGCGCTATCCCACCTCGCCAGACTACCCTCGCCGCCGAGAACCCCCCGCACCCTCTCCCCCGCTCTACCGCCGCCGCCGGCCCAACGCACCCTCCCCCGATCCACCGCCACCGCCGACCCACTGCACCCTCCCCCGCCCCACCCCCGTCGACGACCACCCGCACCCTCCCCCGCTCCACCGCCGCCGCCGACCCCCCGCACCCTCCCCCGCACCCTCCCCCGCTCCACCGCCGCCGCCGACCCCCCGCACCCTCCCCCGCACCCTCCCCCGCTCCACCGCCGCCGCCGACCCCCCGCACCCTCCCCCGCACCCTCCCCCGCTCCACCGCCGCCGCCGACCCCCCGCACCCTCCCCCGCACCCTCCCCCGCTCCACCGCCGCCGCCGACCCCCCGCACCCTCCCCCGCACCCTCCCCCGCTCCACCGCCGCCGCCGACCCCCCGCACCCTCCCCCGCACCCTCCCCCGCTCCACCGCCGCCGCCGACCCCCCGCACCCTCCCCCGCACCCTCCCCCGCTCCACCGCCGCCGCCGACCCCCCGCACCCTCCCCCGCACCCTCCCCCGCTCCACCGCCGCCGCCGACCCCCCGCACCCTCCCCCGCACCCTCCCCCGCTCCACCGCCGCCGCCGACCCCCCGCACCCTCCCCCGCACCCTCCCCCGCTCCACCATCATAAATGAATGCAACTAAAAATCCAAAAAAAAATTGATTACATTATCAAATAACAAATTTGATGATATTTTCAAATAATAAATTTGATGATATTTATTCATATTCATAAATATTTTCAAATAACAAATTTAATGATATTTTTAAAAAAATTATTATTGTTTTTATAAAAAAATTATTATTGTTTCATATTCATATTCATTTTCTAAAAAAATATTAGATGCAAAAAAAAAATGACTTATGGCGCACCTCTGGCTGGTGCGCCATTGCTATGCAAAAAAAAAAGTTACTTATGGCGCACCGCTGGGTGGTGCGCCATTGCTATCTAAAAAAAAGATTACTAATGGCGCACCGCTCGGGTGTGCGCCATTGCTATCTAAAAAAAACATAGTAATGGCGCACCGCTAGGTGGTGTGCCATTGCTAAGCCTTCCCCCACTCTAAAATCCTCAATCTCACATTTCTCTCTAATCCCTCCCCTGCCTCATCTCACCCGCGCCCGACCACCACCGCCCCCGTGCTCGCCGTCCCCGGCCGTGCCCGCTGCCCCCGCCGCACCCGACCACCACCGCCCCCAACGCCCCCTCCCCAAGCCGAGCGCCGCCTCCCTCGTCGTCCCCCCTCCACCCGCGCCCACGCCCTCGACGCCCTCCCAGCCAAGTGCCCCCTCCCCTCGAGGCCCCGCCCGGGTCAACCTCGTGGTCGTCGTCCAACACCGTGCGGCCTACCTAGAAGGACCACCGTCGTCTTCCTCTTCGACTACGAGGACCCGGACAAGCTCGGAGGCCCTCGAGCAATCCCTTCGACGCCCGCCGATTTCCTCCGCCTCGGCCACCATCACCACCGCTCGACGCCGAATTCGCGCCGCCTCGACTAGCTCCGGCTACCCCGAGTCGCCCTCGACCTCCAAGTGAGCACCCGAGCCGCTTCCCCCTCTTCCCCCTCTTGATTTCCTTCTGATGTGTTCTAGGGTTGGGGTTGGAGAATTTTGGACAAGTAAAGGGGGTTGGAGAATTAAGTAGCTAGGGTTGGGGGTCTGCTACCATGCCGTGACCCTGTAGTTTTACTCCAGTCCAGTAGTAGCATAGCAGAGTGGTGGTGATGAGCAGGTCAATGAGATACTATATGCCTGCTATGTTGTTGTACTCTATGTACATTTGTTGTCTCTTTTAGCCATTGCTGTGGATTTACCATTTCAACATAGGAGGGGTCAATCTCTATTTTTGGTTACATGAGAAATTATTGAAAGGAATTCATTCATGTTGATTACACACAGTGTATTGGTACTGTCGACTGAACTATAGAGCATATATTTGTCATGTGCAATCGATTTTTTCTTCTGCTATCGTAGTGTCTTTGATATATAAGCCTCAAGTGGTTTTATTCTTGTATAATTTTTCATATTCTCTGTCATATGGAAATCATATCATTCAATGTTCTAGTGTGCTTACTAGCTAGTTTATGATATATTACCTAGATCTCTTTAGCAAGAAGGTGGTGCTGCTGACTGTGATAGGGTTGGGGGTTGGAGAATTAAGTAGCTAGGGTTGGGGGTTTGCAAGAGAAGAAAGAGAGGTGTGGTCACACTCACACTCACACTCACACTAGTTAGTGCCTGCCGCGCGCCCTTGGTCTGACGAGCTGCTGCCCCTCGACCGAAACCAAGATGAGATTTTAGCAGACCTATGGCAGATAATTAACCTCCCTGGCTAGCCTTCAAATCTTCAGGCTTACTCACTGTAGCGCACACTACATGGTTAATTAGTGCTCTGCTCTAGGTGTGGGGCTTGATCAACCACTAGTCAGATGGTTCCAAACTAACTGTAGCTAGCTAGGTCTCTGCTCTGCTCATTAAGCCACAAAGGAAGTACATTAGTGCTCTAGTTTCTGTGTTAACATTGCGAGAGATGTATAGTGTCATCTTGGTGTGTAAAATAAACTGAATTAAGTCTGTGTTAGTTTATTTGTGTATTGTGCTAACATTAATTAAGTTGTGGGAGAGAAGGGATGCTAATGTTGGAAATTTCAGGCTATGTTAGTTTAGATTGTTTTAATTCAGTGACGCTGTAAGGGGATTAAATTGTATTTGCTGGTTATGGTTTCATTATTCTGCTCTTTGAACTGTAGCTAGAGGCCCAATGGCATTGGCAGGCTAAACAGGCCCAATTACTTGCTAAGCTACCTTGATAATCTCCTTGTCATTATTGTTTGGCTGTGCATAGTTGTGACTCCTAGATATTCAATTAGAAAAAATGATTCATTGATTTGCCATTGCAGTTCTTGTTTTTTGTTCGATGTTAAGTTATACTTGCTTGCCATTGTGGTCACTTGTTGACAATATCATCCCTGCGATGCTGCTCTTATCTCAAAGATACTCCTAGATGATAAATTATATCATGTGTTTGTTTGCCTGGGTATTTATACAGATCAGCCTTTAACTCCCAATTGTGATTGGTTTACAGATTTGGCTTTGGCTCAATGGAAGGACAAGCTGTCAGGTACACTAGTACAATTGTGCTCTAGATAAGTAATTTTTTTGTTCTATGAATTTCTAGCTTCTTTGCATATAGGCATGTGAACCACAACCCTACCCCCTTCCTTTCTGAATCCTCGTTGCTTATGCAAGTCTGCAAAGGATGCAGACTATACTAGAAACAACAGAAACTTAAAACTTAAGATCAGTGCACACTAGTTTTCAGTGAAAAAACAAGACAGAAAAGTGGAGCAGGAATTTGGTGATATTCAGAGTACTCTAGTACAGTACTCCTATTTGTTTTCTGAAGATATCTCTTTGCTGAACGACAGTTATCCGGCTGGATTTTCTTCTTCTTAAAAGCTTCAAGTTCAAAGTATAGTTTTAAAGGCTTCTGCAACTTTTTCTTAAAAGCTCCGGCTGTACATTTTATCACTTGTTCTTTTCTCTCAGAATATGGAACCTATTTGTGTAATCTGACCTATCTCTCCTTCATTTTGATGTTGTAGCTAGAACTGCCATGAATGCTCAGTATATATAAATTTAGATGTTTATATGGTCATTGGGTTCTCATAGTATACCGTTTGAGGGGTTCATCGTGCTGCAGTAGCTCTAGGCAGAGCATGGCATGTTACTACCATAGAGGTACCCAAATATGTAGGTGTAGTTTGTGTTTTTATTTGTTCGCACTGTCGCTGCATTGCTCAATTAGACAATTAGTGTTTATGAAGAAGAAGAATAAACCTGCTGCTGCTGCTGTTGTGCCTGTATTCACTGTTGCAGATGCTGTACTTGTGATGATGTTGTACTTGTGATGATGCTACTTGTGATCTTCTGAAATGACCCATTGGCGACTTCATTGCGCGGGGATAATGATTTTGCAGGTACCCCGAGAGGCCCTTGAGTTTGCCGGAATGTCGATTAACTTCCGTTCCGGCAAATTTGGGTACTCCATATGTCCTATTTTCAGCAAAGATCATGCTGAAATTTTCCGTGAATTTTAGCATGACTTTGCTAAAAATAGGACATATGGGGTACCTGCGACTAAGGCATGGGCCGGGGTATCTTAGTACTTAATTAAGTAGGATCAACTGCCCCTTTATTCTTGTTGCATTAAACCATAGGTGGCAATAGAGCCAAGTGATTAGGCCCAACTTAGAATTCTCCTTCCCTTTTCTTGATAGGGTATATTATTAGAAGGTACCCATATATATCAGTCAACCTAGGGTGCCTCGGCATCGATAAACCCTAAATGATGAAAACTTAACTTAGCATTTAGGGTGCCTCAGCGTCGACAAACCCTAAATGATAAAACCTTGGCTTTTAGGGTGCCTAGGCGTCGATAAGAACCTAAGTGTTGAAAGCTTAGGCTTTTAGGGTGCCTCAGCGTCGACAAACCCTAAATGATAAAAGCTTAGCTTTTAGGATGCCTCGGTGTCGACAAACCCTAAATGATGAGACCATGATCTTATTCCTAGACAACAACCAACTTTTTGACCAAACTTTTTTCCTCTTTAGAGAGAAACATGGCCCACAATGATGAGGCGCGCGATTCGGGCGGCAAGTAATTCTGGGAGCATTCCCAGGAGATGGAGGAAGAACCTCACCACTATGAGGACGCCGCTGAAGACACCGATCCTGATTACACAACCCCTAGTGGCGTCGGGGATGAAACCATTGATGGTACTGCCGAGGATGCCACCACTGATGATGGCAGCGCACGCACAGATGGCAGCCAACTGAAGAGGCAACGGAAGGACCGGTGCCCGAATGTGCTCGGCACCGTCAAGGAGGAATTTACTAAAGTGAACTTCGACGGGCATCCAACGGAGCCCAAAGAATTAGTCAAGGGGTACTCGGTTCAGCTCGGGTGCATTCTTCGGAGCACCGTCTCGATCAACACCGAGAACCTAAGGCATAAGGACTGAGGGAATTTGCGCAACCTCCTCTTCACGAAGCTGCACGAATGATATAAGTTCCCCGCTGACTTTGCAAACACACGCCTCTCAGGGAATAAAGTGAACGGTTCCTCCCTCATGAGGATGAGCACGTCCCTGTCTACTTGGAGAAGCAAGGTGAAGAAAATGATTGATAAAGGTGATAGTTACGAGAAGATCAAGGAGAAATATCCTTCGATCAGCGAAGATGACTACAAGGAGTTCAAGATCAAGTGCGAGAGCAGCGCAACCGTGGAATCAAGTCAGTGGGGGAAAGAAATGCGGGAGTTGAACTTAGGGGTCCACCAGCTCGGTCCCGACGGTTACAGAGTGGCGGAGCCTATATGGGACAACGAGGACGCGGAGCGTGCCGAGCAAGGCCTACCGCCCCGCTTCGAGAAATACCGTGACAAGCAGACCAGGAACTTTGTCAGGGCCCGTTACAAGGAGGACCCGGTAACAAAGGAGCTTACCACGGATCCGAAGACCAAGGTGCTTGAGCTTGTTCTGGTAAGGAATACACCCCCACGTAATTAGCTCCATATGGTTGCATTCTAATTAATGAAGCCAAATTTCTAAATGGTTCACATTCCTTCCGCATGAGACTCAAAGCAGTAGCGCGGGGTCATCTCAGAGCTCCCCTTCTTGGGACAGCACTCTAAATAGGGCATTGAACGTAATGAAAAACAAGGATAAGCTCAGTAAGCCGAATTCAGCTGGTCGTGTGGCGCGGCAAAGGCTTGTCCACAAAATGGTGGGCAAAAGGAGAGAAAGACCAGGTCAGAAAGCCAGTCGCGCAAGGTTCAAGAACTCAAGGCACAAGTGGCGCGGATTCCGGAGATTATCCAAGAGCAAGTGCAACAACAACTGGGAACGACGCTCACCGCCATGGTGCCTACCTTGATTCAGGGGATCACGACGTGGATTGCGGGCGGCCAACAAGGGCCGCCCCCGATTCCCAGCTTCACGGCCAACAACTCGCACAACGCGCATGCGGCGCCATTGGTGTCTCCGGCGGAGGTGGTATTCGTGTCTCCGGCGCCGGCACGGGGATTGGAGCTTTATGCACCCGAGTGTATGCTGGCCGGCACCTCGCCAGAAAGCGGCCCCTCCGTCAGTTGCACGCCCGCCGTTGGCGGTGCCTCGACATTAGCCGAGCTCGACGGCATCACGGTAACTAAGCCTCTCGACCGATGACTTCATCTCCTTGCCTTTGACTGGGCACCCCTGACGCCCTACATGTTTTCGCAGGGCGCCGCCGACGTTCCATGCACTCTCGTGCACTTCGTGGGCGGCGAGTTGATTGATGTCGCCAAGGGCAGAATCGTTCAACCGGGCAACCCCGTGTTCCATGGTAATCCGATGCCACCCACTGTGTATAGGGTTGAACTAGTTCGGGTGCTGCCAGGCTGCGATGATTTGTTACCTCCGATTCGACCCGCTGGGGCCGATGAAGATGATGTGATGACCCTCAGCGCCTGCGTAAGTTGGCCCCTGCTTTGGCTGAAGAGCCAGATTTGTTTGGGGGCGGGGAACACCACCCCACAGACTAGACCGCTAATCGTGTCGGCGCCAAGCCATGGCAAGACCGCCCAGCGCTACCGGACATGCCGGACATCCCTATGGCACAAGATCCGGACATGCATATGGCACAGGATCCGGAAGACGACGACAACGACGACGGTACATTTACCAACGTCGATAAGTACTTTGCCGAACATGGGTACGGTGACGAATTCTGTGGGCCTCCTTGTCAAGAACCCAACCCTGAAAAAGACGACCGCGATCTAGCTGGTACCACGGAGAAACCCAATTGCAACAGGCGTCGTCTGGCGTTCAGTTCTCAGGAGACGCCTCCAGCTGCCGCCTTCACTGAGCCTCAGATAGCCGAGGTGCGAAATATTATCAGCCCCAAGACACTCAAGAAGGCGATCTGTGACCAGAACTCGATCCCATTACAGCAGATGAAGAAGAAGGGACAGAAACGAAAGAATAACAATGGCGCCAGTGCGAGCCAGCCGGCACTGAGTACGATCCGTGCTCAGGACGGGCCACCTTCACCAAAGGATACCTCGAGGAGGTAGCATGTGGCGGGTAGGGCGATGCTACCGACAAATCTGCTCAATGCTGCAAGTGGTGCTATGCGGAGTCTACATGACAGTGTTCTTTCTTTGGAGAAGCGGCGTCTCTCCCAGAATGATGTGGCATACCGGTTTTCGTGGCCAAGGTGTCAGAGGGCAAGGGATTTGTGGATAGCGCCATCAGGGGTACGATCATCCTGCGGTTTGATGACATCTTCGCTATGTTTAACCTTCATCCGCTGCACTACACCTTCGTTCGGCTGTTTTCGCTGAGTATGGAGATGCGGATCATTAGGGACAAGACCCTGGACATCGGGATAGTCGACACCTTCTACATTCGTGCCAAATCTTGGGCAGCGCTAGGGACCGGCAAGCCGCGAGTTCATACCTCGAAGGCGTCATTCTGGCAAACCCAGATAAGGATAACTTCCTCGTGCCTTACTTTCCTGAGTAAGTCATCCCCTCACCGCCCCGTAACATATGATTTCTTAGATTTCGATCGTTCTTTTTTTTTCTATATAACATTCCGTGTTTTGTGCAGTGACACACATTGCACACTCATCCTCTTAAGCCCAAAATATTCCATGGTCACGTATTTCGACCCGGACCGTGAGTCCAAGATAGACTACACAAATATCAAGAAAGTTCTTGATGATGCTCTCCCCGACTACACCACATCTGGAGGCACCTTTAAGAGGCCAGTTCGTAGGTACGGCAAGCACGTGTTCACCCACAATACGACGTTCCCTTGCGTCAACCAGCCGCCTGGCGGTCAGAAGGATGCCTACTACGCCCTCCATCACATGCGAGCGATCATACGGGACCATAATCACCTTCTGCTACCAAATAATCTCAAAGATTTGGCCACACGCTTGTCGGCAATACAGGACACGGACATCAGACAAGAATTCTTTCGCATCCAGTCGGAGTTTGAGGAAATCATCCATCAAGATGTCCTTCGTACCTCGGGGCAGTTCTACCTCAGATATCAACCGTCCAACAGTGAGATAGAAACAACGCTACAAATGCAGGCTGACAACGCCCGCGATTTCATGACCATCACGAAAGACGGCGGCTTCATCCAAGCTCCGGTCCCATGAGTCGAGTCGAAAGTTGTGATGCTATGTAGTTCTGAATTGTCGATTGGCTCATGTTGTAATATTAAACTTTAATGAACTTGTATGTCTCTTTGGTTTGGACAGTCATTCAACTTATATGTAATCGATGCTATTTATTAGTAGGAACATGAATCGTGCTATTAATGTGTTGCCTTTCTCTTCTGATCCTTTTGTTGCATACTTATATATTGCTTATGTATTGTCTGTGAATTGTTACTAACGTTTTGTTTAGCTAGTGCATAGAGATGCCGTCGTATGTCATGTACAAGGGTAAGGTTCCCGAAGTCTACGACGACTGGGAGGAGTGTCGGAGACAGGTTCACCGTTTCAGCGGTAACAGTTACAAAGGGTACAACACTAGTGCGGAGGCGGAAGTTAGATACGCGCGCTATCTTGCGGGAGAGAGGAGGGAGCGTTGGAGGAACCGGATGAAGACCAGTTTCTCGTGATTATGCTCATCGTGATGACCGCAGCTCTCTTCTATGTGATGGTAGTTTAGATCGATATCGACTTGTAATGTGAATACAAACTCGCTACTCGCGGTTTCGAGACTTGTAATGTGAATACAAACTCGCTACTCGCGGTTTCGAGACTTGTAATGTTATAACTTTGTTCGGTATTTGAAATTCGGAGACTAATATGATGAATTGTATTCGGAGACTAATCTTCTATTGTATTCGATAAATCTGCTGTTTATATGTTGTGCTCTCTATATTATATGCAGTAATATGTTTTGTAACTTGTGCAAATATCAAAAAAGAAAAAAATCCCTAATATCTTATATTTACTAATTGGAGGCAACATAAGAGGCTCTACAGTAATCCACATCATCAAAATTAATTTAGCCATTGGATATTAAATTTGATGGTCGAGATCTAATAGTAAAAGAGGCTGCCAAATTAACGAGAGAAACACCAGGTGCGTACATGAATAGGATTAATCCTGCACGTACAAAAGAAAGTTCTGAACGCCCATGTTTATTTTACTTATAAGGGAAAAAAACATCCACGTCAAGGTTCTCAAAGTAGAAACCATAAAACATGTCCTCCGTCTTTTAAATTAGGTGGTCAAGATCAATTAGAAGATCGATGTAGTTACTTTAATAACAAAAGAAAACATACATGAATAGGATTAGCCCACACGTACAAAAAGCCCCCGGGGCCACATCTAAGTTGTTTAGAAAGAAAAAACGGCCACCTCTACGTTCTAAAAAAAAAACAACATGACATATATTTACTTTAAAAAAACAAGCAAGTAAGAAATCTTCAAACCCCATGTCCCAAAAGTGTCAACATCTCAGTCCGAAAAAACAAAATCCAGACACGTACATAAAAAGAGACGTCAAGCCTCACGTACAAGAAAACGGAGTCCATGCGTGATGTTGAAAAATAAAATCCATTCAAGATGCACCATAAGAGGCTTTACGTTAATCCACACTGTTAAAATTACCACCACCTCTACGTTTATGAAAAAACAAAAACAACACAACATCTTTATTTAAAAAACACGCAACAAGTAACAAGTCTTCAAGCCCCACGTCTCAAAAGTGTCGACATCTCAGTTTGAAAAAACAAAATCCAGGCATCTACATAAAAACAGATCTCGAGTCTCACATTCCAAAAAAGGGAGTCTACGTGTGATTTAAAAATAAAATTACGACCATATCTACGTTTCTAAAAAAACAAAAATAACATGACATCTTTACTTAAGAAACACACAAGTCCCATGTCCGAAAAGTGTCGACATCTCGGTTTGAAAAAAAAAATCTAGGCACGTACATAAAAACAGAGACGTCATCCAATAAAAGAGAGTCTATGTGTTAATTAAAGAAAATAAAATTCAGTCAGAGGGTAGAGGAAGACGATGCACGATAAGATGCCTTACGTTAATCCACATCGTTAATATTAAATCATACTTTTGATTTTCAATAAATGGTTCAGATATATCAGAAGATGAAAAAAAGTTATTTGAAAAGAAAAAATATGAGTTAGATGCGAAAATATATTTTAATGCCCACATAGGTTGCTTGCAAAGAAAAATATGTATTATTTAGAAAACACCATACATAGTAAAACAATATTTAATCTTCCAAAATCATATTTAGATTACATGGACATGGATATCCCCAATATATATGAATCTTTTGAAAGCACAGTTTTATTACAGTTATAGGAATAGGCCACTATTCACTCCTTAGAAAAATCAATTTCATTTACAAATAGAAAGCACAGATCGCTAATGTTTTGTATAAAAAAATCGAAAATAGAGTAGTTCCTAGCCTGTGCAGGCGCACGGGTTGATAACTAGTTCATACTAATGGCGCACCACTCAGCACACTAATGGCGCACTACAGAAAGGACACTAATGGTGCATCACCCCCTAGTGCGCCATTAGTATGCCAAAGCACATGGGTAAATATGGCCCCCTGGGAGGCATACTAATGGCGCATGGTGGGCTATACTAATGGCGCACTGCGTGGTGTGCCATTAGTATACCAGATATTAATGGCGCACTAGGGGTGCGCCATTAGTATTTAATTATAATGGCGTGGTGCTAGTGGCTCACCAGTAGTGCGCCATTAGTAGGGAAAACTGGTGCGCCACTAGCAGGCCTTTTCCTAGTAGTGACATCATGATCACCATGTGCAATAGCATCACAATCTCTTCCTTTTGAATTATTAGTTCACTAGTATTCACCTCGACTTCATTTGCTTGGCTACTTGGTAGTTGTATAGAAGAACATGGGGCATACACCTCGACACTCCTATCATGCATGCACTTGTGAGGAGGCATGTCAGTTCAAGTGGATTTGTAGCCGAGGAACTTCAACCATGGTGGCAAACAACTCAAGTGACTTGTCTTCCAATGCCTCAACTTTATCCTTGTAAAGTTTCCAATGCAATTCCGATGTGATTTGCATACTCTTCAGTCAAGACTTTGATCCCACTCCAAATGATGGGAATCGTTCCATGGAAAACAATTTTTTTCCTACGAATCCACCCAAGGTCTAATCCACTAGATGGTAGCAATGAGTGGGAATGTCTACGTACCCTTGTAGACCGAAAGTCGAAATGTTCTAATGAACGTGGTTGGCGTAGTCATACTTTCTTCATGATCCAATTTGATCCGGCACCGCACGAATGGCACCTCCGAGATATGCACATGTACGGCTCGGTGACGTCTCCTTATTTTTGATCCAACAAGTGAGAGGGAGATGTAGATGGGATCTAGTCCAGTAGGATGGTATGGTGGTAGAATTTATGGTGGAATTCCGCAGGGCTTCCCCAAGTGTCTGCGGAGGAGGAGGAAGGAGTACTTGGGAGGGGATGCGCCTAGGGTTAGATTGCTGCTACCCTCTGCACCTACCGTCTTTATATAGGCGTGGGAAGGGGGCTTGCCCCCTCCTCCAAGCCCCTAGGGCTGGTGGCCAAGGGGGGGGGGGAGGAAATCCCCTCCTTTCCTTCCTCACCGATCGCGCTCCTCCTTTTAGTGATCTTGATCCTATCGATTTACGAGATGTTCCTATTCCTTTCAGGGGGGTCTTGGTGTGCCCGGACAAGGGTTGTGGGCCTTGCCCCACTACCCACGTCCATGTGGGTCCGTCCATGCATGTGAGCCCCACTCCGGAACCTTCCCTGTACAATACCAAAAAATCCCAAACATTTGCCGGAACCCTGAAAAACACTTTTCTTATATGAGAAACTTAACCTTCATGGTTGGACCATTTGATATCACGTTCATCAATTTGTACACGAGGAACTCTGACATGAGCTGACGATTTCCCTTGCCTCGGTAGCTTTCATTTGAGGTGGGCAGTTTTGTGTGGCTATGCAACTATACAACAACCATTGCCCGGTTTCATGAATTCTTGTTCCAGGGATCATCCATGGGCAACCTTCTTTGTCATATTTCATGGTGTGATGCAACTCTTGGTTAGAATGCCCAACAACATATGGCCTCTGGTTCCTAATGGCATTGTCACTCAGCCACACCTTGAACTCCTACAAGCACCCAAACTTTACGCCTTTCCTTAATGAGAACTCTTGTCCTCGCCCTTCTCCTTGGTTCTCTTCGTTTTAGTCACGGTGTTGGTTCTAGCAATGTCCTTCTCATGCCACCATCAACAACGACCTTGTGGACAAGGCTATATCAAGAAACATGAAGAAGATTTTGTTCTCTTTCTCCATGAATCCATCCTCGTATGATTCTTCCTCCAGACCCTCATCGTCTGAGTGATACCCATACATATGCCTATATGCATACCCACGATCCATGTCCTATTGCAAGGCAAGGACATCCAAGTCACTTATATGATTGCAATGAAGCTCTTCCTCTTGCACATCTCGATCACCATGTGTTCTAGATTTGGATAGGGAATACATTGTGTTGTCATATTATTATTCCTGCAGTGCATTCCTTGGTCTGCCAAAACACATCTACTCAAGATGCTCGGCCTTGCCATAACTGAATACACTAGTTTAATGGTCACATTGAAGACAAGCCATGCATATAAGTTCCTAGTTGGGTTCATGAACCAAGAAGATCGCTGCTTTTTATGGCCGAACTTGGATAAACTTTCTTAAGTGTTACGGACTGAAAGTTGGCNACGGTGTTGGTTCTAGCAATGTCCTTCTCATGCCACCATCAACAACGACCTTGTGGACAAGGCTATATCAAGAAACATGAAGAAGATTTTGTTCTCTTTCTCCATGAATCCATCCTCGTATGATTCTTCCTCCAGACCCTCATCGTCTGAGTGATACCCATACATATGCCTATATGCATACCCACGATCCATGTCCTATTGCAAGGCAAGGACATCCAAGTCACTTATATGATTGCAATGAAGCTCTTCCTCTTGCACATCTCGATCACCATGTGTTCTAGATTTGGATAGGGAATACATTGTGTTGTCATATTATTATTCCTGCAGTGCATTCCTTGGTCTGCCAAAACACATCTACTCAAGATGCTCGGCCTTGCCATAACTGAATACACTAGTTTAATGGTCACATTGAAGACAAGCCATGCATATAAGTTCCTAGTTGGGTTCATGAACCAAGAAGATCGCTGCTTTTTATGGCCGAACTTGGATAAACTTTCTTAAGTGTTACGGACTGAAAGTTGGCACATGAATGTTCATGGAAATAGCAAAACCTGGTCTCATCTTCACTATGATCTTCCACCCCGACATCGTTCCAATTTTTCATCCATGTTAGTTTTGTATCTAGTTCTTGCTTGTTTCCTCGATTACTTTTTAATCCACCTATTCTGTCTAATTAATCAAAATTTAACTTTAGAAATAGAAACAAATCTCTCACGAAGATGCTACTTCTAACTAATATTTCCTATAATTGGTGGCACGTGTAGGTTTTTTCGAAGTTAAGTAGGCTACTCGTTTGTTATTCTATAAGAACTCGACTGTTACTGATGGCACTGAAGTTGACTCGGACGACATCCACAAGTTCCTACACTTTATTGATCGTCTTGAGGTCATTCTGGGGGTATTTCAATGGTGGAAGGCCACGTGGGATATGTGTGCCACTGCTGCACTCATTGAACAGGTCCAACTGTGTCGAGCAACTTATGGTACGAGCTGTTTTCTGTTATATATGTTGCTCATAAACTCTTGCTTATACACAGTTTTACAGTTGTGATCTTGAAGCAGAAACTGCCCAGTTCTATTGTTCCTATACAGATGCCTGACCATGCCGGGTCAGACTTGCGCTTGGTCATAACATGATGTTTATGTCGACTGAGGGAGTCCTGGATTAGGGGGTGTCCGGATAGCCGAACTATCACCGTTGGCCGGACTCCTGGACTATGAAGATGCAAGACTGAAGACTTCGTCCCATGTCCGAATGGGACTTTCCTTGGCGTGGAAGACAAGCTTGGCAATACGGATACGTAGATCTCCTACCATTGTAACCGACTCTGTGTAACCCTAACCCTATCCGGTGTCTATATAAACCGGAGGGTTTTAGTTCGTAGGACGAACAACAATCATACCATAGGATAGCTTCTAGGGTTTAGCCTCTCTAATCT
>LR880967.1:59070343-59097815 GCA_904067115.1 Aegilops sharonensis
ATGTCGACTGAGGGAGTCCTGGATTAGGGGGTGTCCGGATAGCCGAACTATCACCGTTGGCCGGACTCCTGGACTATGAAGATGCAAGACTGAAGACTTCGTCCCATGTCCGAATGGGACTTTCCTTGGCGTGGAAGACAAGCTTGGCAATACGGATACGTAGATCTCCTACCATTGTAACCGACTCTGTGTAACCCTAACCCTATCCGGTGTCTATATAAACCGGAGGGTTTTAGTTCGTAGGACGAACAACAATCATACCATAGGATAGCTTCTAGGGTTTAGCCTCTCTAATCTCGTGGTAGATCCACTCTTGTACTACCCATATCATCAATATTAATCAAGCAGGAGTAGGGTATTACCTCCATCGAGAGGGCCCGAACCTGGGTAAAAACATCGTGTCCCTTGTCTCCTGTTACCATCCGCCTAGACGCATAGTTCGGGACCCCCTAACAGAGATCCGCCGGTTTTGACACCGACATTGGTGCTTTCATTGAGAGTTCCTCTGTGTTGTCATCCTTAGGCCCGATGGCTCCTTCGATCATCAACAACGACGCGGTCCAGGGTGAGACTTTTCTCCCCAGACAGATCTTCGTATTCGGCGGCTTCGCACTGCTGGCCAACTCACATGGCCATCTGGAGCAGATCGAAAGCTACGCCCCTAGCCATCAATTCAGATTTGGGAGTTTAAACTACACGGCGACATCCGCGGAGACTTGATCTTCGACGGATTCGAGCCACAACCAAGCGCGCCGCACTGTCTCGATGGGCACGATCTAGCTCTGCTGCCGAACAGTGCCCTGGAGGCCGCACCAGCGTCCACTCCTACCCTTAGCTCGGAGCCGACTCCCCCTATCGAGGACGAGTGGTTGGACACCGCCTCGGGGACTACGATTTCTACGTCGATTAAGCCGAATCCATCCCTGTCCTTCGCGAAGACCGTGACTCCAAGGTGCCAGACTCCTCTCCGGACTCCGAACCCTCCGCGCCCCTGCCAATCGAATCCAATTGGGCGCCAGTTATGGAGTTCACTGCCACGGACATCTTTCAGCACTCACCCTTTGGCGACATCCTGAATCCACTAAAGTCTCTCTCTTTATCAGGAGAGCCCTGGCCGGACTATGGTCAGGAAGGTTGGGATGTGGACGACGAAGAAATTCAACGCCCACCCACCGCCCACTTTGTAGCCACTGTCGAAAGCTTAAACGACGTGCTCGATTTCGAGTCCGAAGACATCGACGGTATGGACGACGATGTAGGAGACAACCATGAACCAGCACCTATAGGATACTGGACAGCCACCTCATCCCACGATGTATACATGGTGGATACACCTAAAGGAAGCGACGACGAGGAACAACGGGACACTACGAAGGATAAATCCCTCAAAAAGCAGTCAAAACGGCAACGTAAACGCCGCACCAAGTCCCGCCTCGACAAAGACCCAGCCATAGAGTAGGGCGAGCCGATGGACGACGAACATGCTGTCGAGCAACCGTCCGAACATGACAACTTGGATAAACAACCCGTCCCCGGCGAAGATAACACTCTGGACGATCTCACACCGGACAAATTTTTGGAGCAGAAGAACCTCCACAAAAGGCTCGTCGGCACTGCGTGTGGCCTGAAAAAGCAGAAGCGGAAGCTCAAAACAGCAGAAGACGCACTCAGAATCAGATGGAGCAAAGTACTCAACACCGCAGAGAAATACGGCGACAGTCGCCAAACAAAGAGCTACCCGAAGCGTAAATTACTGCCCGAGTTCGATGAGGAGGCCTTAAAGCCCCCGCAATCAAAGAACAAAGAGGCCGCCCGGTCGGGTAGATGACCACATGGCAAACACGGAGCGGCAAGCGGCGCCGCACACAAGCCTGCACGCGATCCGCATAAGGATTCACATCAAAAGGATGGCCCAGTTAGGTCTATCTATAGGCCGAGAAAGCAAGCTCTTCTAAGCAATGCAACACGCCAAATATCCGAACATCACAGCACACCCAAATATAGGGGCGCCGCACACCCCCTGTGTTTCACCGATGAGGTGCTGGATCACGAATTCCCAGCGGGATTCAAACCCGTAAACATAGAGGCATACGACGGAACCACAGACCCCGGAGTCTGGATTAGGATTCCATTCTCCACATACACATGGCTAGAGGAGATGATCTCCATGCCATAAAATACATGCCCCTCAAGCTCAAAGGGCCAGCTCGACATTGGCTCAAAAGCCTCCCTGAAAATACCATTGGTAGTTGGGAAGAGCTCGAGGATGTTTTCGGGCAAATTTTCAAGGGACTTATGTCCGTCCTCCGGGTGCAGACGATTTAAGTCATATAACTCAACAACCCGGAGAGTCAGCCCACAAATTCTGGAAAAGGTTCCTTACCAAAAAGAACCAAATAGTCAACTGTCTGGACGCCGAAGCCTTAGCAGCTTTCAAACACAACGTCCGAGACGAATGGCTCGCCAGACACCTCGGCCAGGAGAATCCGAGAACTATGGCTGCATTAACAAGCCTCATGACCCGCTTTTGCGCGGGAGAGGATAGTTGGCTGGCAAGATGCAGTACCAGCGACCCAAGTACATCCGAAGTCAGGGATGGAAATGGAAAACCACGACGCAGCAAGGACCAGCGCCGGACAAAGGAAAACAGCCCGAAGAGCACCGCCGTCAATGCCGGATTCAGAAGCTCCTGGCAGAATCATAAAAAACTGCCCCTCAAGGACAGCAGCGACGAGTTATCCAACTTAAAGAAAATCTTGGACAAAATATGCCAAATCCACAGTACTCCTGGGAAGCCTGCAAACCATACCCATAGAGATTGTTGGGTCTTCAAGAAGTCCGGCAAACTCAATGCCGAACACAAGGGGCTCGACACACCAAGCGAGGACGATGACGAACCGCACAAGCAAAGCACCAGAAAACAAAAGAATTTCCCACAAAAAATCAAAACAGTGAACTCACTTCAAGTGACAAAAGGGAAAAACAGAGCGGCGCCCATAGAAACACGTGCCGCACGGTCTATCCCAGCAGAGTCCCAACGATGGTTGTCAAAACCAATCACCTTCGATCATCAGGACTATTCCGGAAGTACCTGGAACGCAGGATGGACTGCCTTGATATTAGATCCTATAATCGACGGACTCCAATTTACACAAGACCTAATGGACGGAGGTAGCGATCTAAACCTGTTATATCAGGAAACAATTCGCAAAATGAGGATAGACCCAACCAAAATTCGCCATAGCGACACCTCCTTCAAAGGGGTAATGCCAGGCGTATATGCCCATTGTACGGGCTCACTACTGCTAGAAGTTGTGTTCGGCTCACCCGACAACTTCCACCGCGAAAAGTTAACCTTCCACATCGCCCCATTCGAAAGTAGCTATCAAGCAGTACTGGCGCGTGAAGCTTTTGCCCGCTTTAACGCAATACCGCATTATGCATCTCTTACACTTAAAATGCCCGGTCCACGCGACATCATCTCATTAAAAGGGAGTATTAAGTGTCACTCAAGCACGGAAGAACGTGAGACTGCCTTGACAGCCCCACACCAATCTGGCTCTGCTAATCAAAGCACCTGAATAGGCCATTCGAACCCCGGACATGGCTAGACGAGTCCGGCGCCTACTAGCGGCATACCCCCATACTAGGGGCTGCACGCATGTACAACAAGAGACAATAAAGCTCAATTTTATTCACTTTTTGAACCATACTCTGTTTATTTAATATAAAGTACATTTTTCGCACGATCTTTCTTTTCTTTTCAACTAAGTTCTTCTCTTTTACAGATGAACAATGTGCTACGCCCGTCCAGGATACGGCACAACGGAGACACAGGCGCAGACGTGTAGTAGGGACCCATTGCAAGGATTCTTTTCAGATTAAGACCCCGCGTAAACCTTTTTTACTGTCTCTTGTTGATACACATCCACCGGTTTCTTGCTATAACCGAGGAGGAGGTTGGTGTTTTGGCATCGGCCGCACCAGAATCTTTGCGCGCACCTGGACACCAGGGGCTTAGGGCATTATTCTGCCCGTTTTCATAAACAACGAATACCTTAGGGAGTGTTCGGCGTCTCGAGTTAGGCCTTATATGCATCAGCTCCGAATCATGTCTTTGGTCAAATGTTGGGTTTGCCCGGCTCCCATGTTTTGGTACCTTACGTTCCCTTATATCGGCTAAGGTAGCGCTGGGAGAACCACTGCGATTGTGCCCCGGTTGAGCTGGGTTGAGCACCTTAGTGGAGAAAGCTAAAACTGACTGTCATGATATAGCGTGAGACTGGTCAACCCCTCGATGACCCAGCGGAATTTTTAGAATTTCCCCGCATTGATGAAGGGCCGTTTCCTGGTCAGGCACATACGCGCCCCGAATTCGGGAGAGCGTGGTGCCCCTAGGGGCTATATAGTAGCCCCACTATCGAACTCCTATGGCTAAGTGAAAGTGATAAAGCATTATAGTTCGGTTGCCTAGTTTGCTACGCTACCACCTCCTTTACAGGACCAAGACGTTGGATTAAGTGTGAAAATGCGCCTTTTTGCAAATACCCCCGCACTATGTGCATGGGGGTTGAAGCCAAAGACTGCCATCTTTCAGGTTATATACACATATACATCAACAGCCGCACAGGAGGTGTTTTAATACTTGAACGCACAAGTATAAAAAGCTCTTATATTATATTGAAACATTGTTTTCACAAATCATACATGTCATTTAAACATAATATCCTTTGAGCACTGCGTCTCTATTAAACGAGCGTCCTGCGGGACTTCCTCAAAATAGTGCTCGGCAGGTACTCGGCTTCTGTCCGAATCTTGGGATGCAACGTCGGTGGCCTTCATCTCCGCCCAGTATGTCTTGACACGGGCAAGAGCCATCCGCACACCCTCTATGCATGCTGACCGCTTCATTGCATCGATATGCGGCACCGCACCAAGGAACTATTGCACCAAGCCAAAATAACTCTTCGGCTTGGGACTTTTCGGCCACAAATGAGTCACGAGAGCCTTCATGGCAAGTCCGGACAACCTATTCAGCTCAGCCCATTCGGCTAAACGATCGGTCAACGAAAGTGGACGCTCCGGACAATGGAACTGCGACCAAAAAAGCTCTTCCATTCCGTGATCCTCTTGACCTCGGAAGTGTTCGGCCGCGTCTACGGCACTCGCCGCCAAATCCAGATAAGCATCCTTCGCACCCCACAGCCGGTCCAATTGAGCGTACCTAGGATCCGTGAATTTCCTCCGCAGCAGAAAGGGCTTTCCAGCCGCAATATCTTCGGCCTGACATAACTCCTTCTTCATAGCTCTGATCGCAGAACGAGCATCCTTGGCCTCGGTGGTGGCCTTTTTCAGGTCCTCTTGTTTCGCTCGATCTTCTTTTTCAAGAAGCTCGCAACGGTCAGTAGCATTCTTCAATTTCACAGCCATCTCGGCCACTTCTTTCTTACTTCGGCAGTGAGCAGCCTGTTCGGCTTTTAGTTCTTCGGCCGCCTTTAAGGCCGCCACATCACTTTTTCTGGCTTGCTCCTTGGCTCGAGCGAGCTCCGCCCGAAGGTTCTCCATAGTAGCGGCACCATCTGCATTAAGCATACATGTTGTAAGGCATGGGCGTCAAGCTCCCTTACCAGGTGTCCGCCGAGAAGTTGCATACCTTGTGACTCGTCAAGCCGCTTATTAACAAGCGTGATGTCCGCATCCACCGCGTCAAGTTGCCGCTTCAGTTCGGCAAATTCATCAGTTCGGCTAGCCACCGGATGCTTCGCCACCTACATAGGAAGAGCGCATATTATACCTGGGGTTATGATCCTCGGCGCGCCGTCATTTTTGACACCGCACCAAGTCTCAGGGGCTACTATCTATACAGGGCGCATTTTATATGCAGAACTGTCAGAAGGTACATCATTTTGCGTACCTCAAAACCCGTCAGTAAACTTACGACGGCTTCATGGAATCCACTCCCAGCAGATGAAATCCTTTCAATCACCGTACCCATTAACGTACAGTGATCTTCCGAGATAGACGCTCGCCCAAGCAGATCCTTCAGCTCCTCCGACCATACACCCGTTGGTGCCGGACTCGTCCGGTGGCCTTTTTCGAAGGCCGGACACGAAGGACTTTGAGGGGACATACGGCTGTCTTCTGGCTCCGTCGGACTCGGAGAAGCCCTCTGCGACGACACCTAAGCGTCGTCCACATCGCATAATGGTATGGCAGGCAGAGGCATTTCGCTCTCCATCATCTCCGGATCAAGATCCCCTGAAGACGAGCTCTGCTGTGAAGGGCTGAGATCCGAACTACAAGGTAAATTTCGGTTAACCTTAAGAAATAAAACAGGGATGTCTCTCTTTTAAGAAAAAACGCCCCCCTTTACTTACGGCTCGCTGGAGGGCTGATCTCCTTGGGGAAATAGTGCGGACGGGGCATCTCCCGCCGCAGGACCCTCTGGTGAAGATTTCTTCCCCTGCTTCGAGGTTTTGGCCTCCGGATCTTCAGAAGCGGTCCTCTTCTCCCCTTGGAGGGAGGGATTCTTGATCCCCCCTTTCTCGATAGCCTCCTTCACAGAGGTAGTAGTTCCCTTGTTCCCCCCTCGCCTTCTTGAAAAGGCACGGCCTCTAGCATCCTGGTTAATACAGGATCCGGCGTGGTCTCAGGGAGGGGGGCCGGACACCTGATCAGTTTTGCTTTCGTTATCCACTCCTGCTTAAAGGATAGCTCTTTTAAGGGCAAGTTTATGGTAAATATGTGGATAGCTTTTCCGGGTGCAGGACTACGTACTTGAGTATCCGGGCGATTGCAGCTCAGACCTGCGTCCTCGGTCAAGTCCGGACACATTGCTTGTGGTCCAAAGAACAGTTGATACATCTCCACGGGCGTTACGCCCATAAAATGTTGGAGAGCTCATGGTCCCTCCAGATTAAACTCCCACAGGCGGAGGGGGCGACGTTTGCAAGGCAAGGTGCGACGAATCAACATGACCTGCACTACTACGACCAGATTGATCTCTCTCTCTCTAGGAGGTCTCGAATACGGCCCTGCAACAAAGGTACGTCCTTTGACGGTCCCCAGTCGAGCCCTTTATTAACCCATGACGCCAGCCGCAGTGGAGGACCCGAGCAGAAGGCAGGTGGCGCCGCCCATTTGGAGCCCCTGGGAGCGGTGATATAAAACCACTCCTGCTGCCATAAATTAAGGTCCTCTTGAAAAGAGCCCTCGGGCCATGGAGCATCAGCATTCCTGCTTATAACAGCCCCTCCGCACTCTGCCTGATGCCCCTTGATCATCTTCGGCTCCATTTTGAAGGTCTTGAGCCACAATCTGAAGTGAGGGGTAATGCGGAGGAAGGCTTCGCATACAAAAATGAATGACGAGATGTAGAGGATGGACTCCGGATCCAAGTCATGGAATTCCAGCCCATAATAAAACATGAGCCCCCTCACGAAAGGGTCCATCGGGAAGCCTAAACCCCGAAGGAAGTGAGACACGAATACCACGCTCTCACCAGGCTCGGGAGTGGGAATAACCTGCCCTTGGGCAGGCGGCCTATGCACAATTTTGCCGGTAAGATACCTGGCATCTCTCAGCTTTAGCACGTCTTCTTCCGTGATGGAGGAAGACATCCACCGGTCGTGCAGGTCGGAACCGGACATCATCGAAGGTCCGAAGCGCCTAAATCTATAGCTTTGGGTGTTGGAACTCGAGGCGAGGGGCGGATTCGATTGAGATTGATAAAGAAGGGCGGGCCTTGGTCTCATTATAAAGAGGTTGAATACCAAGAGCCCTCCCCGTGACCGTTCGGGACTTGCCTTCGATGGAGGTGGCGTGCCAACGGGCACGGTTGGGTTACCCACGTCCGTATTGATGAGGATCCCGGAATAAGGGGGCACGATCTCCGCATTGATAAGACGTGCCAAGGAAACCGCCGCGCTAAACGCGCTGAGGTGGAACAATAAAAACGATTCGAATAAAGGCTTGGCCGTGGTGTGATGTCACTCTGCGGGATACGTCAGTAGATCTGTGCAAAAGTTATTCTCTCTACGGTAGTATGTGGAACTTGTTTTGCAGAGCCGGACACTATCCTTGTGTTCAAAATCTTCTATGAAGTATTCGGGGGAGGAACCCGCCTTGCAATGCCGAAGACAATATGCGTGCCAGACTCGTCGTCATTGAAGCCTGGTTCAGGGGCTACTTAGGGATTCCTGGATTAGGGGGTGTCTGGATAGCCGAACTATCACCGTTGGCCAGACTCCTGTACTATGAAGATGCAAGACTGAAGACTTCGTCCTGTGTCCGGATGGGACTTTCCTTGGCGTGGAAGACAAGCTTGGTGATACGGATATGTAGATCCCCTACCATTGTAACCGACTCTGTGTAACCCTAACCCTATCCGGTGTCTATATAAACCAGAGGGTTTTAGTCCGTAGGACGAACAACAATCATACCATAGGCTAGCTTCTAGGGTTTAGCCTCTCTGATCTCGTGGTAGATCCACTCTTGTACTACCCATATCATCAATATTAATCAAGAAGGAGTAGGGTATTACCTCCATCGAGAGGGCCCGAACCTGGGTAAAAACATCGTGTCCCTTGTCTCCTATTACCATCCGCCTAGACGCACAGTTCGGGACCCCCTACCCGAGATCCGCCGGTTTTGACACCGACATCGACCTACTCCATTCCCCTTGGAGGTGAAAAGATACTAATTCATGGGTGGTCTCAAATAATGAAGGCTCGTCCATCTTGGAGAATAAGACACAATGTTATGTTCATGCTTTTCCATGTCTCTAAAGCGAATATCCTGTTTATTGACCACATTGCGAGATGAAGCCGCTTTTAGAAGGTTGTAGATGCGTGGGGTGGCGCCTGGGCCTTGCCCTGGGGCTTGGCAGCCTCACCCTTGGTTAACTATAGGAAAAGTAGCACTGTTCAAGGCATGCTTTGTATGGTTGAACCTGTATAAGTACTCATACTGCTTTCAGCTATTGTTGTTAGACCTTTAGTCCCGGTTTGAGACACGAACCGGGACTAAAGGGTTTGATGCCCTTTAGTCTCGGTTTGTGACCATAGATAAAGCAAACATTCACACATGATAATATTCACCCCACGCTATTGCTCCCCGGCAACGACGCCAGAAAAAGGTCTTGATAACCGACAAGTATAGGGGATCGTTTGTAGCCTTCTTCGATAAATAAGAGTGTCGAACCCAACGAGGAGCTAAACGCAGAACAAATATACCCTCAAATTCTATCGACCACCAATACAACTCTATGCACACTTGACGTTTGGTTTACCTAAAACAAGTATAAACTATTTTGCAAGAATAAAACTATGAGTACTTTGCAAGAATAAAACTATGAATAAAATGCAAGGTAGTAAAAGTGGATAGCTTTTGTCAACAGGAAAGTCATTTGTCCCTAGGCAATCGATAACAAGTACTGGTAATCATCCTTGTAATTTTATATGAGGGAGAGGCATGAGCTAACATACTTTCTCTACTTGGATCATATGCACTTATGATTGGACCCCTAGCAAGCATCCGCAACTACTAAAGATGATTAAGGTCATGAAACCCAACCATAGCATTAATTATCAAGTCCTCTTTAGTCCCATATGCCATGACCCACTTATCCGCGTTCAGGCTGTTGTCATCCCCCGCAACACTGACAATAAGTAAACCATGAACATATTGCAACACCCTATAGCGGGGCCCCCTCACGTTTGCGCGAGACGGAGGGTACCATAGACATGAACCGGGATTAAAGGTTCCACTACTAGGAAAAGGCCTGCTAGTGGCGCACCTATTTTGGCCACTAATGGCGCACTACAGGTGCTCCACTAGCATCACGCCACTAGTAATTAATACTAATGGCGCACCCCTAGTGCGCCATTAGTATACCAGATACTAATGGCGCACCAGGGAGTTCTCCATTAGTATATCACATGGTGCGCCATTAGTATGCCTCCCAGGGGGCCATATTTACCTTGTGGTCTTGCTTACTGATGGCGCACTTGTAGATGATGCGCTACTAGTGTGCTTATTGCAGTGCGCCACTAAAGTGCAGAGTGGTGCGCCACTAGTATGAATATTAGGGATTATCTTTTTTTCTTTTCTGATATTTGCACAGGTTACACAACATGTTACTACATAGAATATAGACAACACAACTTATAAACAACAGATTTATCCAATACAATAGAAGCTTAGTCTCCGAATACAATTCATCATATTAGTCTTCGAATTTAAATTATCAAACAAAGTTAGAACATTACAAGTCTCGATACCGCGAGTAGCGAGTTTGTCTTCACATTACAAGTCGATATCGGTCATCTAAGCTATCATCACATAGAAGAGAGCTGCGGTCATCACGATGAGCATCATCGCGATAAAACTGGTCTTCATCCGGTTCCTCCAGCGCTCCCTCCTCTCTCCCGCTAGATAGCGCGTGTATCTAACTTCCGCCTCTGCCCTAGTTATGTACCCTTTGTAACTGTTACCACTGAAACGGTGAACCTGTCTCCGACACTCCTCCCAGTCGTAGTAGACTCCGGTAACCTTACCCTTCTACACGACATACGACGGCATCTCTATGCACTAGCCAAACAAAATGTTAGTAGCAATTCACAGACAATACATAAGCAATATATAAGTATGCAACAAAAGGATCGGAAAAGAAAAGAAGCACATTAATAGCACGATTCATGGTCCTACTAATAAATAACATCGATTGCATATTAGTTGAACGACTGTCCAAACCAAAGAGACATACAAGTTCATTAAAGTTCAATATTACAACATGAGCCAATCGACATTTCAGAACTACATAACATCACTCCTTTCGACTCGAGTCGGTGACCGGAGCCTGGATGAAGGCGTCGTCTTTCGTGATGGTCGTTAAATCGCGGGCGTTGCCAGCCTGCATTTGTAGCGTTGTTTCTATCTCACTATTGGACGGTTGATATCTGAGGTAGAACTGCCCCGAGGTACGAAGGACATCTTGATGGATGATTTCCGCAAACTCCGACTGGATGCGATAGAATTCTTGTCTGATGTCCGCGTCCTGGATTGCCGACAAGCGTGTGGCCAAATCTTTGAGATTATTTGGTAGCAGAAGGTGATTATGGTTTCGTACGATCGCCCGCATGTGATGTAGGGTGTAGTAGGCATCCTTCTGAGTGCCAGGCGGCCGCATTATGAACACGTGCCTGCCGTACCTACGAATTGTCCTGCTGAAGGTGCCTCTAGATCTGGCGTAGCCGGGGAGAACATCATCAAGAACTTTCTTGATATTTGTGTAGTCTTTCTTCGACTGACGGTCCGAGTCGAAATACGTGGCCATGGAATATTTCGGGCTTAAGAGGATGAGTATGCAATGTGTGTCACTGCACAAAACACGGAATGTTAGAAAAAAGAAAGAACGATCAAAATCTAAGAAATCATATGTTTCGGCGCGGTGAGGGGATGACTTACTCGAGAAAGTAAGGAACGAGGAAGTTATCCTTGTCTGGGTTTGCCAGAATGACGCCTTCGAGGTGTGAACTCGCGACTTGCCGGTCCCCAGCGCTGCCCAAGATCATGGCACGCATGTAGAAGGGGTCGACTATCACGATGTCCGAGGTCTTATCTCTAACTATCTGCATCTCCATACTCAGCGAAAATAGCCGAACGAAGGTGTAGTGCAGCGGATGAAGGTTAAACATACCGAACATGTCATCAAACCGCAGGACGATCGTACCCCCGATTGCGCTATCCACAAAGCCCTTGCCCTCTGGCACCTTGGCCATGAAAACCGGGTATGCCACATCATTCTCGGAGAGAGCCGCTTCTCCAAAGAAAAAACACTGTCATGCAGACTCCGCATAGCACCGGTTGCAACATTGAGCAGATTAGTCGGTAGCATCGGCCTACCCGCCACATGCACTAGGTGAAGGTGGCCCGTCCTGAGCACGGGTCGTACTCAGTGCCGGCTGGCTCGCACCGCCCTGGTTATTCTTTCGTTTCCGTCCCTTCTTCTTCTGCTGTAATGGGATCAAGTTATGCTCAGAGACCGCCTTCTTGAGTGTGTTGGGGCTGATAATATTTAGCACCTTGGCTATTTGAGGCTCGGTGAAGGCGGCAGTTGGAGGCGTCTCCTGAGAACTGAACGCCAGACGACGCCTGTTGCAATTGGGTTTCTTGGCGGTACCAGCTAGATCACGGTCATCTTTTGCAGGGTTGGGTTCTTGAGAAGGAGGCCCCAAGAATTCGTCACCGTACCCATGTTCAGCAAAGTACTTACTTATCGACGTTGGTAAATATACCATCATCGTAGTCGTCGTTGTTCGGATCCTGTGCCATATGCATGTCCGGATCCTGTGCCATATGCATGTCCGGTAGCGTTGCGGCAGTCTTGCCATGGCTTGGCGCCGGCACGACTGTCGGTCTTGTATGTGGGGTGGTGTCCCTCGCCCCCAAACGAATCTGGCTCTTCGGCCAAAGCAGGAGCCAGCTTACGCAGGCGCTGAGGGTCATCACATCATCTTCGTCGGCCCCAGCGGGTCCAAACAGAGGTAATAAGTCATCGTAGCCTGGCAACACCCGAACCAGTTCAAACCTATACACGGTGGGTGGCATCGGATTACCGTGGAACACGGGGTTGCCCGGTTGAATGATTCCACCATTGGCGACATCGATCAACTCGCCGCCCACGAAGTGCAGGAGAGTGCATGGAACGTTGGTGCCGGCGCCCTGTGAAAACATGTAGGGCGTCAGGGATGCCCGGTCAAAGGCAAGGAGATGAAGTCATCGACCGAGAGGCTTAGTTACCATGATGGCGTCGAGGTCAGCTAATGTCGAGGTACCGCCAACAGCGGGCGTGCAAGTGATGGAGGGGTTGCTTGCTGCCGAGGTGCCGGCCGGCGTATTCTTCGCACACCCGGGTGCATTAAGCTCAAATGCCCGCGCCGGCGCCGGAGACACCAATACCGCCTCCGCCGGAGACACCAATGGCGCCACCTGCGCATTGTGCGAGTTGCTGGCCGTGAAGCTGGGATCCGGGGGCGGCCCCTGTTGGCCGCCCGCAATCCACGCCTACAGCCCCTCAATCAAGGTAGGCACAATGGCGGTGAGCGTCGTTCCCAGTTGGTGTTGCACCTGCTCCTGGACCATCTCCGGGATCCGCGCCACGTGTGCCTTCAGTTCTTGAACCTCGCGCGACTGGCCTTCCGAGCTGGTCTTTCTCTCCTTTCTCCCACCAGCGTTATAGTATGACGACCATTTCGTGTAGTAGTAGATGCACTCTTCGGTCAGAAAGCCCTTGGCTATGCTTCCCTCTAGACGTGACATGTTGCTAACGTATCCTTTGATGACACCATTCATCCTTTCGAACGGCATCATGTTGTGTAGGAACGTCGGCCCGAGTTGGATGATATCCTCCTCGATATGGACCACCAGATGCACCATAACATCGAAGAATGTGGGCGGGAAGTACATCTCAAGCTCACACAGTATCACCATGATCTCTTCATGTAGCCTTCTAAGTTGCCTCACGCCAACCGACTTCCGAGAGATGACGTCGAAAAAGTTGCAAATTCCAAATAGCGTTTAACAGACGTGCGCGTCCATGATCCCACGGGTTGCAACTGGAAGTATCTGCATCATCATCAAGTGACAGTCGTGGGACTTCATCCCGCTGAACTTCTGCTTCGCTGAGTCTAGGTATCTGCTTATCTTCCCCGCGTAACCGTAAGGAAGTTTTACTCCTACGAGGCAGGTGAAAAACTGCTCGATCTCCTCCTGACTTAGAGTGAAGAACGCGGGAGGTAAGTCATTTCCGATCTTCCTGGCCTTTTTGCCTTTGCGACGACTTTCCATGTCCTGCTTCGCCTCATCATCATCATCATTAGCGTGAAGCTCCTCCCTGATGCCCATTGATTTCATGTCTGCCCTTGCTTTCGGCCCATCTTTGGTCCTCTCTGGCATGTTGAGCAGGGTACCAAGCAGACTCTCGCACACGTTATTCAGGATATGCATGACATCAGGGCTGTGAGGCACACGGTGGATCTTCCAGTACGGCAAGTCCCAGAAAACAGACCTCGTTTCCCATACCTTCAGCAGCGGCTCTGGCGCCTTTTGCTTCTTTCCCGGCTGGCGCCTTTTGCTTCTTTCCCGACAGTGGGCAATCTTTCCAATTTTTCAACAGCTTGTCTATTTCCTCGCCGCTCCTCGTACACGGGCGTCTTCGGGGTTGGTTTCACCATCGAACAGACCCTTGCGTTTTCTCCATGAGTCATCGTTGCAAAGCCACCTTCGATGTCCCATGAACACAGTTTTCGAAGACCCGGGATCTCTATGTAGCTGGCGATATGTTGTGTCATCCATGCACCTGACGCATCCAGAAAATCCGTGGACCACCTGCCCCGCGACATATCCATAACCGGGATAGTCCTGCACCGTCGTGAGCAGTGCGGCTCTCATAGGGAAATATTATTTCTCTGCGGCGTCCCATGTATTGGCTGGTGTTTTCCTGTGACACCCCAAAAAATTTAACTTTGTTTTGTTAATTAAAATCTTGCCAGGAAATTTAACTTTCCTTTTCTTGGTTTTTCTTGACTTCAGAACCTTTCTTTTCTTGGTTATCTTGGAGTTGTTGCCTAAGATGAAAAACCTTTTACTTATAATATTGGACTTGTTTACCCTCTCAAGAAAATCGTTTCTGTTATCAGAAGAATTGATTATATAATATTCTTCTTGATCTTTCTTTTCTTGAAAAATGGTTTCCCATAGTTTATTGGTCCCATTTGTACTACAACCCTTTTATAAATTCATTCAAAAATCCCACCTTAATTTGGAGAGGTCATATGGAATTTTTGAACCACTTTTGCGCAAAAATATCTTCTGCCCATTGAATATTTTGAGCTCTATACCATATTTTCAAATCTGGTCCAGAGAGCATTTTTTTTCACTAGAACCTATTCATATATTTCTTTAATACTTCTACCAAAATTTTGGGATGTCAGAAATAGCATGCGATTCAACTTTTTGCAAAAAGGTAGTGATGTTCTTTGGAAAAATTGAGTAAATCAACCTCTTTTCTATTCTGGTTCAACTTGAGGATTTGTACAACAACCACATTTTTAGTTGCCCCTTTATCCTTGATTCTTTCCCTACTTATAGTCCTTCCTGTTAAACCTCTAAGTCCAGGAGCATGCACCCATTGGATCATTTTTGGTTCATGAGGTAATGCCATTTACTTTCTGTCGAGATCTGAAGTTTTGCAAAACTTCCACTAGCAAGTTTGAACTTTGGACAAACTTACCTCACCACCCTCTCTTTCATCCATAGAGAACCTGATCTGGGAGATTTGGCCACCCCAAGTATTGCCTAGATGCCCTTGGCATTTTGACAAACACCCTGAGTGCATAGCCAGATTTGGCATGATTTAAGGTTTTCATTGTGAACATGGCCACCTGACCTAACCACCATGCCCATTTACCTTCTGACTAACCCTACCCTAGCCCTGTCTCTTGCCATCCTCACCCGCGACCTCTAGCAGGCAGTGGCATTTCGCCGAACACGTCCCGGGCGTGCTCTGGGCGCGCCTAGAGCATACGTTTGGCACGCACGTGCGCCCGAGCCGCCGCGTCTCGCCCCGCACCCGTTTCGGCCCTTGTCCAACAGCTGCTAGCACGCCATGTATCCCCTGCACCGCCACGCCACCCCGACCACCCCTGGCACTCCACAGCGCCACCGTCCGGACGGCCGTGGCGGCTAGCTGACGGCCGCATGCAGGCCCCGACCGTGTCGGCGCCGCTCGAGCCACTCCCGCTCGCCAGCTCGCCCTGGAGCAGGGCTCCGCTCATCCGCTAGCTCCTGCCGCCATCCTCAGCCCCACCACGTCCCCCTGCTGCTACAGAACGTCGGTCGCCGGCGATCTTATCCCCACCGCCGCGGAACCGCCTTGACGTGCCTATTTAAGAGGCTCCGAGCCCATACGAGCACTCGAGCAGCATCACACCATCCTCCTAGTGCCCCCGTTGCCGTCAATTGAGGGGGGAGAGGCCATCTTCGCCAACTCCGGCCAGTTCGGCCACCGCCACCTCCTAGCTCCGTTCGGCCCAACCAGAGCCTCCCCGGCCCTCCCAACTCCACCAGACGACTCCACTCCTTCTTGCGGTGCCACCCAGACCCCCACCTGCGACGGAGAGCCACCATAACCACAAACTCACTTCGCTCCCGAAACCACCGGCCGCCCCGAAGCTCGTCGACGGCGAATCCCTCCACCTCCGACAACCCTGCAACCACCGGAAGGATCGCCCCAGATCCGCGGATCCATCCCCGCCCTCAGGTCCCCACAAGGACCCGTCGTTCGCCGTCAACGGTCGCCGGAGTCCCGCCTCCGCTCGGGACAGAGGAAGAAGAGGGGAGGTGGACCAGTCAAACCTGACCAGTGGGCCAGGCAGGCGCACTGTCAGTGACTTGCGTGCCGTCCACGCTGGAGTAAGTGGAAGCGTAAACCTAAAATACGCTTTCGACGTATACGTGTTTTATTGAAACGTTTTCTTTTCTTTTTCTTTTTAAATAACAGATTTGACTAAACTTTGACTGGATGTAACTTTTTAAATAAAACTCCGACTAAGTTGATTCTTTTTCCTACCACTCAAAAATATTGTCTAGTTTATTTTATGATTTATTTCAAAAATTTCAGACAACTTTTTTTTGTGTGCTGTTTTGAAAAATGTGTGTTAATTCAAATTTATTTCAATTAGGGTTTTGAAGAGAGGGGAGAAAACTTTCAAAAGTTTTGGAGAGCACCTCACCCCTCCACAACTTGAAGGCAAGCATTCTGAACCCCGCCATGGTGGAAGATATCGGTTGAAGCTGATAGTCATGCCACCTGGTCCGGGGGCATGGGTGTATCCAGTTGAGACCGAGAGGGCAGGCCACCCCTTAGAGCGCGCGATATAAATTTGATCCCATGCTACGCGAGGTTGTAGCCTCCCCACTTAGAGTTTTGCTTAACAAGTGTCATGGGTGATTTCCAGGCACTGGTAAGTTAAGCTGGTGTGTGCAAGTCCGGTGTGTTTTCAATTAAAAGACCCTAGGCGGAATTAGTCCCGATGGGCTAAAGGAATCCGTTGCTCGTGGGTAAAGAGTACACTCTCTGCAGAGATTAAACCTATTCGAATGGCAGTGTCCATAGTTCAGGACTACAGTCTGGGATGGGTCAAGTGTCGGTCTTAGTGTCAGTCCCCGGAGGAGAACTACTAAACCAGAACTTGATTTATGATTTGTGACTGGTGATGATGATGATGATTATTATTATTATTATGGACTAACCCCTTTATATTATTTGAATCATTGAGTATGCCTGTGACGGTTCTACCTCCTGGATATTCAATGTATTCTATTTATAAGCCCTTTATGTGGTTTGTCGCTGAGACGCCCGACTGTGGCATTTATTGCTACTCCGTCATTACATATTTGTGGTCACTTATTAATAATCCACATGTATGCACCAAGGATTTCATTTCTTTATGACTGACATTGTGATCATAAAATATTCTTCAAGGCATGATTTTTGATTGTTATATTATACATGTGTTCTTAATGTTTGCGAGTACATTCAAAGTACCCACTGGCTTGTCCCTGGCTATTGTCTTGGCCAGATTTCCTGCATGGAGAGGAGCGCTGTGACGACCGCCCCGGATCCTAATCAACAGTGATAGCAGCCTCACGAAGATAGGAGTTAACCTGGTCAGCTGTTCCCGTGGGAAATGGAGTTCCACTGATGATCCACAAACTGCTTCCGCCATCAACCACTAGAAACCATTTGTTGTACTCGCAGGCCAGAATGGTCTTGTGCTACATAACCTGAAATTTTGCTTGGATTTTCTGTGCCGAGTTTATGCCTCATCAGCTAACAGTAGTCCTGGGGCTGATGAGCACGACGGCCATTTTCTGGAATTTAATATCCGGGAAAATCCGGTCGCGACATTTCCACAGCGTGTCTAGCTCCTCTTGTAGCAGCCCCAGATACAGATAAATGTCGTTCCCTGGTTGTTTCGGCCCTTCAATTAGCATACTCATGTGAATGTACTTCCTCTTCATGCACAACCAGGGGGGAAGGTTGTACATCCACACAAACACAAGCCAGGTGCTATGGGTGCTTCTATGGCTACCAAACGGATTGACTCCATCGGTGCTACCGCCCAGCACGATCTTCCTTGGATCGTTCCCAAATTCTGGGTGTTCGAAGTTCAACGCTTGCCACTGGCTCGCATCCTTAGGGTGACTCAACATCTTGTCTTTTTTTATTTATCTCCGGATCGTTTGTGTCATCTTCTCGCTTCTTCTCCTCCCTATCCGCGTGCCAACACAGGAGCTTTGCTACCTTAGGGTCCATGAAATACTGTTGCAGATGAGGACTGATCGGAAAGTACCACACCACTTTTCGAGGAGCTTTCTTCCTCTTCTTGTATCGAGTGACGCCGCACACCGGACATATGGTAGACTCCGCGTGCTCATCCCGAAATGATGCAATTGTTCATGCATACATGGTATTTCACGTGCGGTAAATCCAGAGGACACACGATTTTCTTCGCCTCCTCGAAACTTGTCGGGCACTTGTTCCCCTTGGGAAGACGTTCATGCAAGAATGACATGTTCTCGTCGAAGCATGCGTCGGTCATTTTGTGTTTTACCTTCATCTCTAGAGCCATGAGTGTTACTTTTAGGCGGATATCCTCGGGCCTGCATCCTTCATACAATGGAGTAACCGCGTCTATCTCTAGTTGCTCCAGCTTGGCTTTCTCTCGGGAGGCAGCTCTTGCGTTATTCGTCTGCTTGAGAAGCAACTCTTGAATATGAGGGTCCTGCACCCAGCCCATCAATGGTCCATCGTCGTCTGCTCCGGCATTTTCATCTTCATGATCCTGCCCTTTGTCTGCTCCGGCATCTTCCTCATCATCATGTCCGGCATCTTCTACATGATGACTGTGTACTGCATCTACTTCGTGATCATGTCTTGGAGATTCTTCGTCTTCTCGCCCGCCCTCGCCGAGGTTGTCTTGCTGCCCTTCCTCATTTCTTGCCCAGCCCCCATGGACGACTTCATAATCATCTTCATCACCTTGCCACCGATAGCCATCCATGAAACCACGGAAGAGCAAGTGGTCCCGCACCTATACGGAATCCGGGTCCATAAGGCTCCTCAGCTTGCATCTTCGACACGGACATCTTATCTGCGTCTCGTTCTTTTGAAGCATCTCGGCCTTCGTGGAGCTCAAAAACCTATTCACGATGCCTTCGGTCATCGTGCGGACCATGGTCGCCTGTGGGGTAGAGCAAAACGATATTTTAGAACCAAGAAAAAATTTGGCATGACTTTTCCTAAAAATAGGACCAAAAAGAATGCATAGTGCCAAAGTCTCGCCGGAACAGAAATGAATCAACATTCCGGCAAAATATTGGCAACTATCGCATTTCAAATACAGGTACCTATAAACACAAACATATATGCAACACCACAAACATATGCAACACCACAAACATACATAGATTTAGCTAGGCCATAAAAAGTGCATGTGCACGTTGTTGGAGGGAGAAAAAAGTAGATCTACAACATAAAGAAAGCTTTCCCCTTACTTACCTATCAAAAAAAGGTAATTTAACCACTTAATTTGGATGAATCTATGGTGCAAATGAGGTGAGGAGGACGAGGCAGCCGAGACAAGCTTGGAGGAGGAGGTGGAGAGAATGAAGTGGGGAAAGTGAGTGTGGTAGGTGGATGTCCAAAATATCTAGCTGGTCCCAGGTAACTAATGGAGCACCACCTACAAATGCGCCATTAGTAACCCTGGTTACTAATGGCACACCACTTAGGTGGTGTGCCATTACTAGTTTTGCAAAAAAAATGTTAGTACTGGCGCACCATGTGTGTGGTGCGCCATTACTAGTTTGAACTAGTAATGGCGCACTATACACTGGTGCACCATTACTAGATATGAAAAAAAGTAAAAAAAAAATCTTGAAAATGATAAAAACTTGAAAAATTAAAATCTTTCGAGATCTAGTTATGTTACTACATCTATTAGTTAGGAAAATTTAAAAACATAAATTTGGACATGTTTTGCAAAAAAACGTGTTATGAAAAAGTAAAACGACCATACCTTTTGCATACGATGTCGAAAAAAACACATAATATATCAAAAAAATCAGCACGAAAATCCGCATCCGATTTTGACAACCGTAGGCCTGTTTGCAAAATTTTAGAATCCTTAGATTTTGAAAGGAAAAAAAGATATGCTCAAATTTCAGTTTTTTTACTTTTTGTTAAATCTGGTCAAACTATGGTCAAACTATTTATTCAAGAAATATTAGTGTTAATAAATTATTATTTTTAGTTTTTTAACTTTTGGTCAAACTATGGTCAAATCTGGTCAAACTATGGTTAAACTACTTATTCAAGAAATATTTGTGTTAATAAATAATTATTGTTAGTTCTTTTTTACTTCTGGTCAAACTATGGTCAAATCTGGTAAAAATATTTTCAAATCTTGTCCAACTGTGGTCAAAATACTTATTCAAGAAATATTAGTGTTAATAAATAATTATTGTTTTTTAGAATAGTAGTTTCAAACTCAAACGGTGCTTAATGCTCAAGTTCAACTCCTAAGGGTTAATAGGATTGACAACTTAATATTGTGAGGAAAACAACAAGTGCAGACTTGGAAACTAGGGGGAATAGAACTTGAAAGTTAAGAGTGCTCAGGCTGGAGTAGTGAGAGGACGGGTGACCGGCCAGGAAGTTAGACGATTTGAAATGAGTGGTTCATAATCGAGCAGTGATGAGGGGTGATTAGAGTGGGTGATTAGAGATTGAATTGTCAAATAATTCAGAAATTTGAAATAAGGAAAAAATAAAATAAAAATCCATTTTTTCAAAAAATTCAGAAAAACAAAATTAAAACAAAAATACTTTAGTCTCGGTTGGTGTTGCCAACCTGGACTAAAGGTGGAGCTCCATAGAGCGGCCACGTGGATGGACTTTAGTCCCAAATCGTAACACAACCGGGACTAAAGGGGGGGCCTTTAGTACCGACCCTTTAGTCCCGGTTTGGGAACCGGGACAAATGGGCCTTATGACCCGGGACTAATTGGCCTTTTTCTACTAGTGGTCAACAAACAAGAGGAATCGGGAGAGGACTGTACGTGGAGAGGATGACACTAGGGGCCCACCATGTCCATGGCCGTACGCAAGGAAGTTCCTCATTTTTTGTTATATATACTCCATTGTCAGCGTATGGAAAAAGAAAATGCTTCCTCCTAGTGATTTCCTCGCATCTGGGACCACAACATTGTCAGCGTATATAGTCAATAGAAAAGAGAACAACACAAGATCGGCTGACACCTGGGACGTAGCTGCTCGAGCAGTTTTTTTATTATTGTTGAGACGGAGCAGGGTTTCAACTCGGTTGTGACCCGTCTAGCCCAGGCTTATATTTCATGTTCACCACATGACCCGCCAAAGTATTTTTTCTTTGTGAAAATGAGCCCAGTTTATTTTTTCTGAAGAATACCCAATCCAGGCCAACTTATTTTTCTATGCCCTGATGGGCAGCAACTCTTTCAAGACGCCTGCAAATCTTGAAATTAATATGAAATGGGTTGTAAATATAAAAAAATGACAAATTGGCAATTACTTTGTAATTTCTGAATTTTTCACATATTCAGATTCCAATTTCACTGGGCTTTAACCTAATTTAAATATATCTTCAAAGTACTTAAATCTGGCTCGACATTTCGATATTAAAAATAGTTTGGAACCCACAAAAATATGCGAAATTTCGTTTAAATTTTTAACCCAGACCCTGGCCAACAAAAAAACAGACTGCAATAAATTGCATAAGAAGTTGCAATGAACTATAAATTATTAAAAAAATATGGAATGGTCGGACTTATGGGCCTTTTAAGTTGATGCGTATGCAAGATTTTTTTACTTGTTATATACGTCAACAAAAGATTCTAGGAGACGTAACCATTGCATGTCAATCCATCGCCCGTCGTCTTTCTTCAATCTCTGATCTTCTTGCTCCAGCCGCCAAATCTAGTGTCAGCGATACCGCCTGCTCCCACCTCCCGTGGCCGGCTGTGCTGCCGCGCAGGCTTCACCGCCCCCTACTATTCCCACCCCTGGCCCGGCCATCCCTCTACTCACCCACATCCCTCCACTGTTGTGGCTTCTCCACCTCCGGTTCATTCCCTTCCTGGGTCTCGCCGTCGTCCATCGCGCTGGTGTTCTCAGCACGGCATGGTCAACGTTGTCCACAAACAACAACATCAGAAGAGGGATGTGCGTGGAGAGGCTGATAGTTGGGACCCACATGGTCCATGGCCGCACGCAAGCGAGTACCTCCTTATTACGCCAAAATGAATGAATACTCCCGCTGGCAGCTCGGACCCAACAGCTATATCTTCGCACGCAAGGAAGTGCCTCCTTATTACGCACAAAAAATGAATATTCCCCCTGCTAGCTGGGACCCACCATAGTGGGAGGCTGACTTGTGGGCCTACTAAGTTCCTGTGGATGGAGGGCTTCTTTAGCTTAGTCAATAAATATGAAAGATTCTAGCTCCAGTGACCGTACGATGTCCATCCAACGGCCGTAGTGCTTCTTCAACCTCTGGTCTTATTGCTCCAGCTGCCCAAATCGGCATCGGTCGTTGATACGTCCATTTTGCATCATGCTTTTATATTGATATTTATTGCATTATGGGCTGTTATTACACGTTATGTCACAATACTTATGGCTATTCTCTCTAGAGGGGGCCCACACCCTGGCCACGAGGGTGGGGGCACGCCCACCCTTACAGGGCGCGCCCCCCTACCTCTTGGGCACCCTGGTGGCCCTATGGTGCCCATCCTCTACTATATGAGGTCTTTTACCCTAGAAAAAATCATAAGCAAGGTTACGGGACGAAACTCCACCGCCACGAGGCGGAACCTTGGCGGAACCAATCTAGGGCACCGGCGGAGCTGTTCTGCAGGGGAAACTTCCCGCCGGGAGGGGGAAATCATCACCATCGTCATCACCAACGGTCCTCTCATCGGGAGGGGGTCAATCTCCATCAACATCTTCACCAGCAGCATCTCCTCTCAAACCCTAGTTCATCTCTTGTATCCAATCTTTGTATCGAAACCTTAGATTGGGACATGTGGGTTGCTAGTAGTGTTGATTACTCCTAATAGTTGATGCTAGTTGGTTTATTTGGTGGAAGATCATTTGTTCAGATCCTTACTGCATATTAATACTCCTTTGATCATGAACATGAATATGCTTTGTGAGTAGTTACGTTTGTTCCTGAGGACATGGGTGAAGTCTTGCTATTAGTAGTCATGTGAATTTGGTATTCGTTCGCTATTTTGATGAGATGTATGTTGTCTCTCCTCTAGTGGTGTTATGTGAACGTCGACTACATGGCACTTCACCATTATTTGGTCCTAGAGGAAGGCATTGGGAAGTAATAAGTAGATGATGGGTTGCCAGAGTGAAAGAAGCTTAAACCCTAGTTTATGCGTTGCTTTGTAAGGGGCTGATTTGGATCCATATGTCTCATGTTGTGGTTAGGTTTACCTTATTACTTCTTTTGTAGTTGCGGATGCTTGTAATAGGGGTTAATCATAAGTGGGAATCTTGTCCGAGAAAGGACAGCACCCAAGCACCGGTCCACCCACATATCAAATTATCAAAGTAACAAACGTGAATCATATGAGCGTGATGAAAACTAGCTTGACGATAATTCCCATGTGTCCTCGGGAGCGCTTTTCTCATTAGAAGAATTTGTCCAGGCTTGTCCTTTGCTACAATAAGTATTGGGCCACCTTGCTGCACCTTATTTACTTTCATTTCTTGTTACCCGTTACAAATTAACTTATCACAAAACTATCTGATACCTACAATTTCAGTGCTTGCAGAGAATACCTTACTGAAAACCGCTTGTCAATTCCTTCTGCTCCTCGTTGGGTTCGACACTCTTACTTATCAGAAGGACTACGATAGATCCCTATACTTGTGGGTCATCAGGACTCTTTTCTGGCACCGTTGCCGGGGAGTGAAGCGCCTTTGGTGAGTGGAACTTGGTAAGGAAACATTTATATAGTGTGCTAAAATTATCTGTCACTTGTTACTATGGAAACTAATCCTTTGAGGGGCTTGTTCGAGGCATCTTCGCCTCGACCAGTAGAGCAAAGAGTTGCTCCTCAACCTACTGAACCTACTGTAAATATTTACTTTGAAATTCCTTCGGGTATGATAGGATAACAGCTTGCTAATCCCTTTGCAGGAGATGGAACATTGCATCCCGATTTACACCTTATCTATGTGGATGAAGTTTGTGGATTATTTAATCTTGCAGGTATGCCCGATGATGTTGTCAAGAGGAAGGTCTTTCGTTTATCTTTGAAGGGAGATGCATTGACATGGTATAGGCTATGTGATGATACGGGATCTTGGGACTATAAACGATTGAAATTGGAATTTCACCAGAAGTTCTATCCTATGCATCTTGTTCATCGTGATCGTAATTATATATATAATTTTTGGCCTCGCGAAGGAGAAAGCATCGCTCAAGCTTGGGGGAGGCATAAGTCAATGTTATATTCATGCCCCAATCATGAGCTCTCAAGAGAAATGATTATTAAAAAATTTATGCTCGACTTTCTCTCAATGATCACACCATGCTCGATACTTCTTGCGCTGGTTCTTATATGTTGAAGACTATTGAATTAAGTGGGACTTATTGGAAAGAATTAAATGCAACTTTGAATATCGGGGTTCCGACGATGGTAAGGAGTCAGGTATGACACCTAAGTTTGATTATGTTAAATCTTTTATGGATACCGATGCTTTTCGTGGATTTAGCAGTAAATATGGACTTGACTCTGAGATAGTAGCTTCTTTCTGTGAATCATTTGCTACTCACGTTGATCTCCCTAAGGAGAAGTGGTTTAAATGTAATCTTCCCACTAAAGTAAAAGTAGTTGCACCTATTACAGTTGAAGAAAAGATTATCACTTATAATGACCCTATTGTTCCTACTGCTTATGTTGAGAAACCACCTTTCCCTGTTAGGATAAAGGATCATGCTAAAGCTTCAACTGTTGTTCGTAAGAGTAATACTAGAACATATACACCTCTTGAACAAATTATAGTTGAACCTAGTATTGCTATGGTTAAAGATCTCTTAGCTGATAATATTGATGGGCATGTTATTTATTTCTGTGATGAGGCTGCTAATATGGCTAGACCCGATGCTAAGATACATAGACCTGTTGTAGGCATGCCTGTTATTTCTGTTAAAATAGGAGATCATTGTTATCATTTCTTATGTGATATGGGTGCTAGTGCTAGTGCAATACCTCGTTCCTTATATGAAGAAATTATGCATGATATCGCACACGCTGAAATAGAAGATATTGATGTTACAATTAAGCTTGCAAATAGAGATACTATTTCACCAAATGGGATTGTTAGAGATGTTGAAGTCTTGTGTGGGAAAGTTAAATATCATGCGGATTTTCTTGTTCTTGGTTCCCCACAAGATAGCTTTTTTCCCATTATATTTGGTAGATCCTTCTTGAATACTGTTAATGCTAGGAGAGATTGTGAAAAGGATGTTGTTACTATTGTCTTGGGGGATATGAAACATGAGTTTAATTTTGATAAATTCCGTAGACAACCCCATGATAAAGAATTGCCTAGTAAGGACGAAATAATTGGTCTTGCTTCTATTGTTGTGCCTCCTACTGATCTGTTAGAACAATATTTGCTAGACCATGAAAATGATATGTTTATGAATGAAAAAAGGGAAATAGATGAAGTATTCTTTAAATAGGGTCCTATTCTGAAACAAAACTTACCTGTTGAAATCCTAGGGGATCCTCCTCCACCCAAGGGTGATCCCTTGTTTGAGCTTAAACCTTTACCTGATAATCTTAAATATGCTTATCTTGATGAAAAGAAGATATATCCTGTTATTATTAGTGCTAACCTTTCAGAGCAAGAAGAGGAAATATTGTTGAAAACTCTAAAGAAGCACCCTGATGCTATTGGATATACTCTGGATGATCTTAAGGGCATTAGTCCCACACTATTCCAACACAAAATTAAATTGGACGAAGAAGCCAAACCAGTTAGAGATCATCAACGACGGTTAAATCCTAAGATGAAAGAAGTGGTAAGAAAGGAAACACTAAACCTCCTTGAGGCAGGTATAATTTATCCCGTTGCTGATAGTGAGTGGGTAAGTCATGTCCATTGTTTCCCTAAGAAGGGAGGTATGATCGTCGTTCCTAATGATAAATATGAATTGATCCCGCAAAGAATTATTACAGGTTATAGGATGGTAATTGATTTCCGCAAATTAAATAAGGCTACTAAGAAAGATCATTACCCTTTACCTTTCATTGATCAAATGCTAGAAAGACTATCCAAACATACACATTTTTGCTTTCTAGGTGGTTATTATGGTTTCTCTCAAATACCTGTGTCAGCAGACGATCAAGCAAATAATACTTTTACTTGCCCTTTCGGTAATTTTGCTTATAGACGTATGCCTTTTGGTTTATGTAATGCACCTGCTACCTTTCAAAGATGCATGATGGCTATATTCTCTGACTTTTGTGAAAAGATTAGTGAGGTATTCATGGATGATTTCTCCATTTATGGATCCTCTTTTGATGATTGCTGAGCAACCTTTATCGAGTTTTGCAGAGATGCGAAGACACTAGTCTCGTCTTGAATTGGGAAAAGTGCAACTTTATGGTTAATGAAGGCATTGTCTTGGGGCATAAAATTTCTGAAAGAGGTATTGAAGTTGATAAAGCTAAGCTTGATGCTATTGAAAAGATGCCGTGTTCCAAGGACATTAAAGGTATAAGAAGTTTCCTTGGTCATGCAAGTTTTTATAGGAGGTTCATTAAGGACTTTTCTAAAATCTCTAGGCCTCTGACTAATTTATTACAAAAAGATATTCCTTTTGTCTTTGATGATGATTGTGTAGAAGCATTTGAAATACTTAAGAAAGCCTTGATCACTACACCTATTGTTCAGCCACCTGATTGGAATTTACCCTTTGAAATTATGTGTGATGCTAGCGATTATGCTGTAGGTGCTGTTCTAGGGAAAAGAGTCGATAAGAAATTAAATGTTATTCAATATGCTAGTAAAACGCTATACACTGCTCAGAGAAATTATGCTACTACTGAAAAAGAATTCTTAGCAGTTGTATTTGCTTGTGATAAGTTCAGACCTTATATTGTTGATTCTAAAGTAACAATTCACACTGATCATGCTGCTATTAAATATCTTATGGAAAAGAAAGATGCTAAACCTAGACTTATTAGATGGGTTCTCTTGCTACAAGAATTTGACTTGCATATTGTTGATAGAAAGGGAGCTGAGAACCCCGTTGCAGACAACTTGTCTAGGTTAGAAAAT
>LR880967.1:59102479-59126659 GCA_904067115.1 Aegilops sharonensis
GCGGGGAAGAACGAACTGAACCAAATTTTCACGAGTGCTGCTTATATAGGCAGAGCATTGGTCCCGGTTCGTGGCACCAACCGGGACCAATTCCACCCTTTAGTCCCGGTTGGTGCCACCAACCGAGACCAAAGGCCTCTTTTCAGCAGCCCAAAGGGCGGGAAGCAGAGGCCTTTGGTCCCGGTTGGTGGCACCAACCGGGACTAAAGGGTGGGCATTGGTACCGGTTGGTGCCACAAACCGGTACCAATGCACCCCTTTAGTCCCGGTTGGTGCCACCAACCGGGACTAAAGGCCTTGTGCTGCCCGCGTCGCGGCACGAAAGTTTAGTCCCACGTCACTAGCTGAGGGAGCTCGAGAGTGGTTTATAAGCCCCAGTCCCGCTGCCCTCTCGAGCTCCTCTCAAATGTTGGCTTACGGGCCTGAACACACTATATGTGCCTGTGGCCCTATTGGGCCTATTGCGGGCCTGAATCCTGGCCCATTGTTGGGTTTCTAGTCGTATTCAGGCCGTGGTGGCCCTTTAGGTGGCACTTTTTAATTTTTTTGTTTTAGTTTTTGCTTTGAATTGTTTATTTTCTTTTGATATTTGCTTTGTTTTTTTATTCTTTTTTCTTTTAGCTCAGAATAATTATAATCTTTCTGTTACTCCATTAGTTTCCGAATTTGAATAATTATAATCTTTATGCAACTAAATATATATTTGGAGTGATTCTTTTTCCTACTATTTAATATTACTGCATTTTATCATTATATTGAAAAACAGATTTTGTTATTTTAGTTTCTATCAAAAAAAATCTTTATGAAAATTCTTTTTGCTAGTAAAGTTTCTAACAAAAAATTCTTTATGATAATTGATAATTATTTCTGCTTTTCATGTTTTGAACAGAAAATACTTTAATAATTTTAATTGCATAAATTTTATATAATTTGAGTTTAAAAAATACTAGAGGTTTATAAAAGCTTTTTAGTTGATTCCTTTTGCTATTAGAGTTTTATAAAAACATTTACTGTTTTTTTTAGCTATAAGACCTTGAAATTGAAAAGCATTTCAAATGAACTCTGAAAAGGTTGGAAGTTGGCATGATATCATCATTTCATCCACATAGCATGTGCAAGAAAGTTGAGAGGGTTACGGCAAAAACTGGATGCACTTCATGTACAAAACGGACAATCTCTTTCGAAGTATCAGGATTTCATACGGAAACTTGTCTGTTACAACACGCATTTCAAATAAACTACGGAAAGGTTGAAAGTTGGCATGGTATCATCATCATAGTTGTGGAGAAAGTCATCACTTTTTCTTCGCTTGTGTCCTTTCCTTATTGCGCCGTAACCATGGATAATCTTCATCATTTACTAGGATGCTTGGGTCAGCCTTGACTTTGAAGGGAGGAATTTCATGAAACTTTTCATAATCTTCGGACATGTCTGTCTTGCCCTCCACTCCCACGATGTCCCTTTTTCCTGAAAGAACTATGTGGCGCTTTGTCTCATCGTATGATGTATTCGCTTCCTTATTTCTTTCTTTTTCTCGGTTTGGTAGACATGTCCTTCACATAGATAACCTGTGCCACATCATTGGCTAGGACGAACGGTTCGTTAGTGTACCCAAGATTGTTTAGATCCACTGTTGTCACTCTGTACTGTGGGTCTACCTGAACCCCCGCCTCCTGACAGATTGACCCAGTTGCATTTAAACAAAGGGACCTTAAAATCTACTCCGTAGTCAAGTTCCCATATGTCCACTATGTAACCATAATATGTGTCCTTTCCCCTCTCGGTTGCTGCATCAAAGCGGACACCACTATTTTGGTTGGTGCTCTTTTAATCTTGGGCGATCGTGTAAAATGTATGCCCATTTATCTCGTATCCTTTGTAAGTCAATACAGTCGAAGATGGTCCCCTTGACAACGAGTACAGCTCAACACAAACAGTGTTCTCACCTCTGACACGTGTTTCCAACCAACTGCTGAAAGTCATGATGTGTTCACTTGTAATCCAGTCGTCGCACCGCTTAGGGTGTTTGGAGCGCAGACTCTTCTTGTGTTCATCGACATACGGGGTCACCAAATTAGAGTTCATTAGTACTGTGTAGTGTGCTTGAGACCAAGAATATCCATCCCTGCATATTATTGAGTCCCCTCCAAGCGTGCCTTTTCCAGTCATTCTCCCCTCATACCGCGATTTAGGGAGACCTATCTTCTTAAGGCCAGGAATGAAGTCAACACAAAATCCAATGACATCCTCTGTTTGATGGCCCATGGAGATGCTTCCTTCTGGCCTAGCGCAGTTACGGACATATTACTTTAGGACTCCCATGAACCTCTCAAAGGGGTACATATTGTGTAGAAATACGGGGCCCATAATGACAATCTCGTCAACTAGATGAACTAGGACGTGCGTCATGATATTGAAGAAGGATGGTGGGAACACCAGCTCGAAACTGACAACACATTGCACCACATCACTCCTTAGCCTTGGTATGATTTCTGGATCGATCACCTTCTGAGAGATTGCATTGAGGAATGCACATAGCTTCACAACGGCTAATCAGATGTTTTCCGGTAGAAGCCCCTCAATGCAACCGGAAGAAGTTGCATCATAATTGCGTGGCAGTCATGAGAATTTAAGTTCTGAAACTTTTTCTCTGCCATATTTATTATTCCCTTTATATTCGACGAGAAGCCAGTCGGGACCTTCATACTAAGCAGGCATTCAAAGAAGATTTCCTTCTCTTCTTTGGTAAGAGCGTAGCTGGCAGGACCTTCATACTGCTTTGGAGGCATGCCGTATTTTTCGTGCAAACGTTGCAGGTCCTCCCGTGCCTCAGCTGTATCTTTTGTCTTTCCATACACGTCCAAGAAGCCTAGCAGGTTCACGCAAAGGTTCTTCGTCACGTGCATCACGTCGATCGAAGAGCGGACCTCTAGGTCTTTCCAGTAGGGCAGATCCCAAAATATAGATTTCTTCTTCCACATGGGTGTGTGTCCCTCAGCGTCACTCGGAACAGCTAGTCCGCTGGGACCCTTTCCAAAGATTACGTGTAAATCATTGACCATAGCAAGTACGTAATCACCGGTACGCATGGCGGGCTTCTTCCGGTGATCTGCCTCGCCTTTGAAATGGTTGCCTTTCTTTCGACATTGATGGTTGGTCGGAAGAAATCGACGATGGCCCGGGTACACATTCTTCCTGCAGCTTCCCGGGTATATACTTTCGGTGTCAGCTAAGCAGTGCGTGCATGCGTGGTATCCCTTGTTTGTCTGTCCTGAAAGGTTACTGAGAGCGGTCCAATCGTTGATGGTTACAAACAGCTACACGTGCAGGTTAAATTCCTCCTGTCTGTGCTCATCCCACACACGTACACTGTTTCCATTCCACAGCTGTAAAAGTTCTTCAACTAATGGCCTTAGGTACAAATCAATGTCGTTGCCGTGTTTCTTAGTGCCTTGGATGAGAACTGGCATCATAATGAACTTTCGCTTCATGCACATCCAAGGAGGAAGGTTGTACATACATAGAGTCACGGGCCAGGTGCTGTGATTGCTGCTCTGCTCCCCGAAAGGATTAATGCCATCCGCGCTTAAAACAAACCATACGTTCCTTGGGTCATGTGCAAACTCAGCCCAGTACTCTCTCTCGATTTTTCTCTACTGCGACCCATCAGCGGGTGCTCTCAACTTCTCGTCTTTCTTACGGTCCTCACTGTGCCATCGCATCAACTTGGCATGCTCTTTGTTTCTGTACAGTCGTTTCAACCGCTGTACTATAGGAGCATACCACATCACCTTCGCAGGAACTCTCTTCCTGTGGGGCTCTCCGTCAAAATCACCAGGGTCATCTCATCTGATCTTATACCACAATGCACCGCATACCGGGCAGGGGCGGAGCCAGAAATTTTGTGAAGCCTGGGCAAGTTTAAGCCTAACCAAAAATCTAAAAATTAATATCGGGAGTTTGGACCATTTTTTATTCTTGATACCGGTCTCTTTCCGCTAGAGACCAATAGAATCGGTTTAAAAAAATTATTGTTGCCTTCCTCATGTATATAAATGAATTTTAAATTCATATTAATTTATCAACATAATATATGGTATTTAACCTCGAAAGCACTTCCAGAGTCTAGGGGCAATGTTGTTTTAAAATATGTATACGTGTTCTACTTGACACTACCGAAACGTGTAGAAAAAAAATTCGGGTCCAACAAAATATCCGGTAACCGATCGGTTTCCAACTTTGGGTTGACTAGTAAAAATACCTTGATTCTAGCACACAACAGCTAACCACAAATTTATTTTAATAGTGAAGAAGTAATATATCCTGAATGATCAATTGTGCACACTTTAACCTCTAAATTTAAACCCTAATAAGGTTGTGTTTGGCAGCCCTCCACTCCTTTGTTAGGGAGCAGAGCGGGCAGAACATCGCTTTAGCTACTCCATAAATTACAACTGGCTGCCGCTCCACTCCGGAACGGAGTTGCGGAGCCGGAGGAAGTCCGAACAGGCTCTAAAGGCCTGTTCTGATCTTCTCCAACTTCACAAAACTTCACATAACCAGCTTCTCAAGCTAGCTTCTGGCTCTGCCTGGCGAATCTCAATCCATTCTGCTCGATGGATAGCTTCTTCGAGTGATCCATTGGCTGGCAGCCCTGCTAGACCAAGATCTGGCCTGTTCGGTGGCATTTGGGCCAGCTGAAACCAGCCCATTTCGAGGAAGCAAGGAAAGTTTACGTACGAGGGAGAGCGACCTATTTTCTTTTTCTTTACGTGGGAAAGAGAGAACCGTTTTCTTAAGCGGTGGCACATTGGTTGTAATATCATGGAACTTCATCTTTTCGATTTGGTGGAGCTGGGCCGACCTCGCTCCAGTTTTTTGCACTAGAATCGCCCAAAGCTTCCCGAAGCTAGATTCCGGCGGCAAAATCGTTCGGCTCTGCTTCGCTTCAGAATTTTGTGAAGCATGGAGTGGGAGGAGATCAGAACGGGCCCTAAGTCTATCAATCTTCAAAAATTAGCAATCTCACCTAATAGGGGATAAGAAGCCGCCGACCGAGGATGCAAGCCGTTCCTGGGATGGATCTACTACGAAGCACACGTACCGCCGGCCACTCGCGCACAGCCCAGGCCGGCCTCCACTCGCCGTCATTCCGTCTCCAATCGACCATAGAGTACCGCCATCTGCAACAGCCGAGCAGGCCACGTCGCGGGGAGGTGGATCGGTCAACCGATCATGGTCCTCTTTTTTTTCTAAAAAAATATGGTTTTCTTTCCCGTGTGGAATATAGAACAGCCGATAGATGGCTTGCTAGGCCAGTAGCCGAATAGGCCTATAATCCCACGTCAATCATGTCCACCTAACCATTTACTGAAGGAAAAGAAAGCCCATTACCTGATTACCTTACCACAACCAGCCCGTCTGCCCGGGTAAAGCACGAGGCGTTGACGATTTTTCCCAGTATAACAAGGCCATTGTACGTAGCACGTAGCGAGCGAGCCCGGGCAACTGCCCAGGGTCGTCGGGCGCTGGCTCCGCCACTGATACCGGGCATGCATTCAAATCCTCGTACGCACTGCGGTAGAGGATGCAGTCATTAGGGCATCCATGTATCTTCTGCACCTCCAATCCTAGAGGGCATACGACCTTCTTTGCTGCGTACGTACTGTCAGGCAATTCATTATCCTTTGGAAGCTTCTTCTTCAATATTTTTAGTAGCTTCTCAAATCCTTTGTCAGGCACAACATTTTCTGCCTTCCACTGCAGCAATTCCAGTATGGTACCCAGCTTTGTGTTGCCATCTTCGCAATTGGGGTACAACCCTTTTTGTGATCCTCCAACATGCGATCGAACTTCAGCTTCTCCTTTTGACTTTCGCATTGCGTCCTTGCATCGACAATGACCCGGCGGAGATCATCATCGGGCACATCGTCTGGTTCCTCTTGATCTTCAGCAGCTTCCCCCGTTGCAGCATCATCGGGCACATCGTCTGGTTCCTCTTGATCTTCAGCAGCTCCCCCCGTTGCAGCATCACCGTATTCAGGGGGCACATAGTTGTCATCGTACTCTTCTTCTTTGCCGTCTTCCATCATAACCCCTATTTCTCCGTGCCTCGTCTAAACATTATAGTTTGGCATGAAACCCTTATAAAGCAGGTGGGTGTGAAGGATTTTCCGGTCAGAGTAAGACTTCGTATTCCCACATTTAGTGCATGGACAACACATAAAACCATTCTGCTTGTTTGCCTCAGCCACTTCGAGAAAATTATGCACGCCCTTAATGTACTCGGAGGTGTGTCTGTCACCATACATCCATTGCCGATTCATCTGCGTGCATTATATATAATTATGTGTGTCAAAAGTAAGAAATTCAGACAAATATCTACCTAAAGTAAGAAAATCAGACAAGTATCAAAAAGAAGATAAGAACAGGAGGCTCACCACGGTGGTGCCGACGACGAGATCGGCGCGGGCGATCAACGGCAGTGAAAACAGGGACGGGGCGTGACGGGCCGCTAAATCTAGACAAATCTCGAAAAAATGGAGCTCTGAGGTCGAGCTTCGAGAGGAGAAAGCTTAACCAGTGTGGCTCGGGCGTTTCATCGAACACCTCATGTGCATAGGAGGTGAACTAGAGCACCCAAATGCCCTCTCCTCGATGGATTGAAAAATCAGAGCACTGGACTGCTTTGCCGCGGTGGTGGGTATATATAGGCAAGTTATTTGTCCCGGTTCATGGCATGAACCGGGACTAAAGCCCCCCCCCTTCTGTCCCGGTTCAAGACACGAACTGGGACCAATGGTTGTGGGCCAGGAGCGAGGACCATTGGTCCCGGTTCGTGGCTTGAACTGGGACAAATGGTTCCACAGGAACCGGGACCAATGCCCACGAGGCCCTGGCCGGCCCCCTGGGCTCACAAACCGGGTCTAATACCCCCCATGGGTCCCGGTTCTTGAAGAACCGGGACTAATGGGCTGGGCAGGCCCGAATGTTAGCCCTGTTTTCTACTAGTGATTACTTCTGGGATGACCCACACCTTTATAAAGAAGGAGTGGATGGTGTTATTAGACGTCGTGTACCTGAGCATGAACATGAACAAATCCTATGCATGTGTCACTCCGAGGCATATGGAGGACACCGCGCTGGAGATAGAACTGCACATAAGGTAATGCAATTGGCCTACTCTCTTCAAAGATGCCCGTAAGTTTGTCTTGTCTTGTGATGAATGTCAAAGAATTGGTAATATTAGTAGACGCCAAGAAATGCCTATGAATTATTCTCTTGTTATTGAACCATTTGATGTTTGGGGCTTTGATTATATGGGACTGTTTCCTGCCTCCAATGGGTATACACATATTTTAGTTGCTGTTGCTTACATTACTAAGTGGATAGAAGCTATTCCAACTAGTAGTGCTGATCATAAGACCTCTATTAAGATGCTTAAAGAAGTTACTTTTCCAAGGTTTGGAGTCCCTAGATTTTTAATGACTGATGGTGGTTCACGTTTTATTCATGGTGCTTTTCGTAAAATGCTTGCTAAGTATGATGTTAATCATAGAAGTGCATCTCCTTATCACCCACAATCTAGTGGTCAAGTAGAGTTGAGTAATAGAGAGCTCAAAATAATTTTGCAAAAGACTGTTAATAGATCTAGGAAGAATTGGTCCAAGAAACTTGATGATGCATTATGGGCCTATCGAACTGCATATAAAAATCCGATGGGTATGTCTCCATATAAAATGGTTTATGGAAAAGCATGTCACGTACCTCTCGAACTAGAACATAAGGCATATTGGGCTATTAAATAGGTTATTTGACATTAGCTCACTTGACGAATGGAGAACCCAAGCATATGAGATTGCCAAGCTGTTTAAAGAAAAGGTTAAAAGATGGCATGACAAGAGGATACAAAAGTGTGAGTTTAACGTGGGTGATTATGTTTTGCTTTTCAACTCTCGTTTAAGATTTTTTGCAGGAAAACTTCTCTCTAAATGGGAAGGTCCTTACGTTATCGAGGAGGTCTATCATTCCGGTGCCATAAAAATCAACAATTTCGAAGGCACAAATCCGAAGGTGGTGAATGGTCAAAGAATCAAACATTATATCTCAGGTAATCCTATAAATGTTGAAACTAATATTATTGACACCATAACCCCGGAGGAATATATAAGGGACACTTTCCAAAATGTTTTGGACTCCGAAAAGGAATAGGTATGTGGTACGGTAAGTAAACCAACTCCAAAATAGTTCCAATAGCAATTTTTCTCCGTTTTGGAATATTTAAGAAAATAGGAAAATAAGAAATAGTCCGGGCCTCGTGGGCACCTCGTGTGCTCTCCGGACTCCATTTTCGTGCACGATACTTCTTTCGGTCCGTAAAAATTCATTATATAATCTCCCGAAGGTTTTGACCACCGTATCACGCAAACATCTTTTGTCTTTGTTTCGAGTTGTTTCTGTCGCAGATTAGAGCGATATGTCGTACCAGGATTCAGAGGGAGAAAACTATGTGGCTGATTACCTTGCAGACCCTAAGGTCTACGGGGACTTTGAGCATTTTCGCTGGACCACTGAGGAAGAAGAAGACTATGAGCCTAAGAGAAAGGAGGAGACGAGCTCAGAAGAAGATGAAGTCCCGTTACCTCAACCTGGAGAAATGCATGTGGAGTTTAAAAAGTCAAGCCTCCCTGATAGGGCAAAGAAACCCAAGATCGAGTTTATCCCTTTTCGTCTCTTGCAGGAAAACAAACATGAACTATGCAAAAGGATATTAAGCCTTGAGCGGGAGATCGATGATCTAAGGGAGAAAAATTCCATTCTCAAGCACAAATTAAGGAACAAATCTACATCATCAACAACTCCATCACCACCACCTTCTTCACCAGCAAAGGAGACATAATCACATGGGTACGGGCACTCCCCTTGGCAACTGCCAAGCTTGGGGGAGGTGCCCCGGTATCATATCACCATCACACTCCTATCTTTACCGTTTTTCTCAGTTCGATCCTTTTGGTAATATCTTGATCTAGTAGAATAAAGCTTTGGTATGAATTAGTTTTGAGTTTTGCTTTGTGATCTCTCTATGTAATCGAGTCTGTGAGCTATAATTAATAAAGATTAGTGTCGAGTCAATGGTTTTGCTATCTTGCTATGATCTTGAGTGCACAAAAGAATAAAAAGAATAAAAGAGTTCATATTGATCTTCTGGATAGTAATGACTTCACACATAAAGAGTATGAGGCTTAAAAGTTGTTGAGGGTTGGCAAATGTAGTTTTGGTCATCATTGCAATTAATAGGAAATAATAAAGAAAGAGAGGTTTCCACATATAAATATACTATCTTGTACATCTTCTATAATTATGAGCACTCATTAAAGTATGACATGCTAAAGAGTTTGTCGGGGAATTAACATGTCAGATGTCCTCATGAAAGGACTTAGTCGTGGAGCCATCGCAACGGGTTAGCTTGAAGGGGTTAAACTGGACAAGGGACATGGGAGTTTATACTAGTTCGGCCCCTTCGATGAAGGTAAAAGCCTAAGTCTAGTTGTGATGGGATTGATTGGGTTTCGATGACCAGGGAGCGAAATATGCTTGCCTGAGTCTCGAGTTGTTGTCTATTGTCCCTGAACCGCCGCCGGGTCGTCCCTTTATATACACAGGTTGACGCCCGGCCGGTCTACAGAGCCCCGAGGCCAACTCATACAAAGTGTCCGGCTCGGTCTCTCCTTTCCTAACTTACATTACAAGTTTACATAGTCATGGCGGTTTACCACTATGGGCCCTAATCCGCCTTTGGGCTGCGGGCTTCTAAGCTTCGTTAGTAAAACGCTATCTTCTGGATCTTCATGGGCTTCAGCATAGTCGAGGGTGAACCGGGCCCTCCTGGCCGGTTTACACTCAGTAGCTATATCCTCAACATTAGGCCTAGATTGATTTGAATTTGTTCATGTCCATCTTCAATACTTCAAAGATATCTTGTAGGTGTCCTCTTGTATTTTCGTAAACCGCCATATTGTCTTCCCCTGTAAATTTTGTAAACCACCGTGACGTCATCTTCTGAACACAGCAACGGTCCATCATGACATCATCTCTATAAAAAGATTAAAAAGATTCCCTTCACTTAATGGCTATCTCGAAAATCGAGGCGACAGGCGCACCCATTCTGCCACTTCAGGCTCCTTGATTCTCGCGCCTGCCATTTATTCTTTCCTCTAAATAAGGCCCGAGGGCCCTTCTCTCTCTTCCCCTTCTGTGCCTTCTTCTTCCTCGCGACACCCAAGCTCTGAAGCTCCGCCGCCGTCCGCGACCCTTGAGAACTGCATCGACAAAGGCCGCTGCATCAACCTGAGACAGATCAGAAACTCGTCGCACCCCTCCGCAGTAAATCTGCAGTGGTAAGTTTCCTCTTTCCTTCATCTTTAGATCTGTGTTTAGGGTTCGCGAGCTCATTTGTATAGTTCTTCATTCTTCCTCTTTGTCCTTCCTTCTACCGCGGTAGTTTTGATCCAATAGCAGTGTAGGTCTCATGCGGTAGTTATTCCGCATCCGTTTTTAATGCTAGCAGATCTTCCTTTTCTTCTGAAGAATATACGACCTTCCCTGTTCTGCATAACGCCTTTAGAGATCACAGAAAAAAATTGCTTTACCGATGTGCGGTACATCCAAATAAATTTGAGCATTGTGTGAAACCTGTTTCTGTCAACACTTAGTAGAAATTTCAAATCTTGGCCCTTCTGCCTATGGGCGGTTTTACCTTTGATAGCCAATCCGCCATATATCATTAGCCCTCTCTTAAACCGCCAACTGAACCTTGCATAGTATTTATCTCCGGTTTAACACTGAATTGTACACCTTAAACCGTAAATTGTAAAACCGGCACTTGTTTTTCCTTTCAGTTCCCCCTTCCGGAATGGCGAAACAATTCGATGCTTGCAATTGGGTTCCGTCCCGGATCACGAAAACACAAATCAACGGTTATGTCACCACTGGTGTTTTAGCCTCAAAAAGGGTTCTCCACTGGCGAGTTCCGGAATCGGAATGTCCACCTGAACCTCAAGAAGGAGAGGTGATTGTTTTTATGCAACACTTAGACCGGGGATTCAGTCCGCCCGGATAAAAAAAATTCCGGGATGTCCTCGCAAGCTTCTAACTCCACCCGCAAGATATTGGTCCGAACTCTGTGTCCAATGTATGCAACTTTCAAGTATTCTGCAAAGTCTATCTTCAAGAAGAGCCAACCGTGGAGCTATTTCGGGACTTCTTTCATTTGAACCGCCGTACGGAATTCTCAGATGGTCCCAACACAGAACTTCGCGGTGTTTCAATTCAGAAAAGGAAAGAAGTTGACTTCCCTCATATAAAACATCATAGCCATCCTAAAGATTGGAATCAGACCTGGTTTTACTGCCGGAACACTACCCCTGATGGAGAAAATCCTTTGCCGGGTTATCGGCCTCACCGGCTTAGCAACGGCCACCCATTACCTTTACGCTTCACCGCTGCACAACGGAAGAATTTTGCACCTAAACTCGCCAAGCTCCGGGCTCTGATGGCCAACGGTTTAACTGGCATTGATCTTGTCCGCTGCTGGGTTTCTTGGGGCATTTTACCTTTAAGCCGCCGCCCCAAATTGATTCATGAATATACTGGTGATGTCAAAGACCCTCAACGATATCACGAAATAGTAATAACCGATCTTGAAGTTACTGAATCGGTGAAGAAAATGCTTGATGAACCGATCTCTGCATGTAGCCAAACCGGGTTGATCCATTTTGCGTCTCCAATAAACCGCCAGCGGTAAAGTTCATCTAAATACTTTACTGATTTGCTTCCGTATTGACTGTGTACTAACCTTTCCTTGTCTTAATTTTAGGCTAACAGCTCCTTTTGGAAACGGACTAAACCGGCCCGGGCTCCTCGTGCAAAGACCAAGGCCACCAAGAAAGCTGGCAAGAAGAAAACCACCGAGTCTTCTGATCCGCCAGAAGATGAAGAATCAGACGCTGAGATAGAACTTGACTCACTTGGTTCCTTTTTCTTTCATCTTATTGACAATTACTATTCCCAGGATGATGCTGAGGCCAGCCATGCAGAACATGTTGAGGTAATCCTTCTTTCTTCCGATTCAGATCTTGTACCGGTTCAAAGAATTCGCCGCACAGTCTGGAAACTAAAACAATCTCACCCCCTTGCTCATTTGGATCCAAAATTTTCTTTGGAGACTTAGTAAGTTGAAGAACGTCGCACAACCCGGCATAGCGGTCAACAAATCACGTCGTCTGGTTTAGCTGATACGCCAACCCGGAAACGTCGCCCAGAGGTGACTTGTTCTCCTAAAAATGTTATCCTTTGAAAGGTTTCTTCCGATGCCCTCTCAATCCGTCTGACCCGAATTACCAGGCTTTTTCCAACTCGTCTGGCGGTTCATCAACCACTCAGCTGCCTCCTCTCAAAGTCGTCGCTGGGTAAGTATATTACTCCTTAATTTATTTCTTTTATTTATCGGTTTACCATATTATAACCTTTGATGTTGTAGTGCCAAGGCTCGATTAAGTAAGAAAGCCAAGACCAGCGACCCTACTGTTGATGTTGATCCAGAAAAGACTCCAGAGCATCATGGCGAAGACCCTGAAGTTGCTATAGACAGCTCTGCTGGGAAAAACCAAGATGCTAATGCTAACCCGCCAGAGGTTGAACCAAATGTAGAGGTTGATACTTCACATCCTCCTGCTCCTCCAAGTCCAACAGTGGAACAGCGGGGCTCAACTGCTGAACCGCTAAGCCCGGCTAACAAACTGCCAAGCCCTGCTACCAAGGGGCCAAGCCCTGTTATGAATGTCAATTCATCCAGTATGGCCAAAGATGATGATGTTGTTGTTACCGGTACTGCATATACCGCCCCTGGTAATCCGGTTGCTCTATCAAAGCACACTGCCAAGGATGAATTTGCTGCTATGAGCAAGGGGAAGGAGAAAACTTATTTGTCAGCTTATGTCGATCTTTCTGCTCAAGACCTTCACTCCGGCTTCTTGAACCGGCTTTACACAAGCCGTGATTATGAAGCCGGTTTAGTAAATCTGATGGAGCGCTATGAGGTAAACAATTTTGCTCTTTGCTCTGTACCTTCATTGCATTGTAGCCCCCAAGGGCCGGTTTATCTTTAGAAAGTCAAATCGGGACTTTGTATATTCCATACTGTACTTTATGAAATTTCCTTGTGTATTTCTGATCAAACACACATTAGCCCCCAAGTGCCATGATTATAACTTGTATTAATCCTTTGGACTTCAATAATCAGCATAAAAATGATCCGCATTAGCCCCCAAGTGCCATGTGTATAACTGGTTAGATGCTTGGGACTTTAACAAAGATATTAACATGCTCTCTTACTGTTGCAGAGTGAGATAAGCCAACAAGTCTCACAAATTGCTGACCTTCAAGAAAATCTGAAATCCCAACAAGCAGAAACCACCAAGGCCAAGGATGAGTTGAAAACCGCCTTAACCACCATGGAGCAGCTCATGGAATGGTTCAAGTCTGAGCAGGCCAACTGGGATACTGAAAAGGCTGGATTGCTGAAGCGGGCGGAAGACGCTGAATCAACTCTTAAACCAGTGACGGAAGAGCTTACTGGATTAAAGAGCCAAGTCAATGCCATGACCTCTGCAATATTTCGCAAGCACTGTTTACCAAGGCTTTATGAATATTCTGCTTTGAAATTTTCTCCGGTTTAACATGAACTTCTTAAACCGCTATAGCAAGGCGCATTGCTCATCTGGGTTCTGATATGCGGAAGAAACTCAAGGCCGTGTATACGCTGATTGAACAGCTGTATACCGGCGTCCAACGGGTTATCTACGCCACTTCTTATGACAATGCGGCTCCAACACTGATCAAGGACACGCTGGACCGGCTATCTATGACGCCAGCGCAGATAGAAGAGTTGAAGCGATCCGCTGCCCGGGCTGGCGCTTTACTAGCACTGACTCGAGCCAAGGCATGGATAGCTGATCTTGATCCGGCTGATATAGCCAAGGGCTTCCCCAGTGCACAAGAAAACGGTGAAGTATTTGACAACGACGCCCTCAAACGGGTAACAAGGGAGATGCGTCCTTTGGCAAGTCAGTTGGCAGAAGAGGCTAACCTGACGGTTCACCGATCCTTCTACGACGCAAACAACAAACGGGTTGAAGCTGTTATTCCGGAAGTGCAGAACCTTGTTCCACCAATCCGTAAGCACACTTACGCCCCTGACGTTGATCCGGCTGAGCTTATAAGTGAAGAGGCTGTCTTTCAGGCTTTAACCCGGATTGACTGGACCACCAATGACTTCCGGCCATTGGATGGGGAGGAGGAGGCTAAACCGATGCCAGATGACCCATCTACTTCACATCAACGCGGCGATGAAGCTTAATCCGTCAAGTCGGTTGATACGTCAGAAACTGTCCGTTGTGAAACAATTCCATATTTTGGGCCTCTGAATGCCTTGTAATAGGGTAGAAAAAACTATTTTGATCTGTTGCCATCATGCATGAGGATTTACTTTACGTGATCCGCCATGTCAATGCCAATTTTGGTTCAGATATCATAATATGCAACTCCTGTGTGTGAATAAAAAGAAACAGGGTCCTGGTGGTTTACCGCCGGACGGGGCATAATGCCCAAGAAAAGGGCTGATTGATAATCAAACCGTAAAAATATGAAATGATTCATACCTGTGATGTAATATCCCTGTTTAGTTGGCTGGTTAACTTTGATTGTAATAAGGGTGAAACCCAAATCTGAAATTCTTTGTATAATACCATCATGTACTGATGTTGTATAGTAAGTCATACCGGGTTGTGATGCACACCAGAAGATCAAAGCTGGTGACTGGTAGTCAACGCCAGGCCGGGTTAACAAACTCCGGTTTAAGAATAAGGTATGTCAACTTGTAGTTGCAAACCAAGCCGGTTTAAAGAATACCGGGCTAATAAAATGACTGACCAGGCCAAGAAAATCTGTTTAACATAAAATTCAGCAAAACACAAATAAAACCGTGTAGTCGAGGCTTTTTGAGGGCTGCCAGGCACAAATTCGAGGCTTTTTGTGGGCTGCCAGGCCGCTGAGTTGAACCATTTAACAAAGCCTTTTAAGATGGACCTCCAACTAACCAATCACCGTTTTAACGTTGACAAGTGCAGTGTCTCAATGAGAGTAACTGTCAAACGTTCGGAGGGCCGTGCCAGGATGACCTGGATAGGAGTGTCTTACTTGATGAAGGCAGGTTAACCGGGGGTTCTAGGTAAATATACCAGGCTTCCAAGCCGTGGGTCGATACCCAGCTACAAGGGTCCATTCAAACTCCTTGGTATTTGACACAAGAAGCCACCAAGCAACGTGATGAGTTGTGCTCATTGGGTGCCTATGTTTAAGTTGTGCATAGCATCCAAACTCTCTTTGGCCCCTTGGGTGTGAAGCTCCCGAGATTTGTGGCTTGATAGCCTGTTTAACAGGTAGTACTCCGCTTTGTCAGCTGAAGCCCCCATGTAACTCAAAGGATATTTGAGAAAAAATAGCAGAGGCCCCGCTTAGAGCAAGGATGCTAATTTATTTATTGATCATAATATATACATTGTCGAAATATGTACATAAGAATAGCCTATGGCTCAAGTGTAATAAGGACGGAGGAGAGCTATGTTCCATGGCTGCCGGGTCTCCTCCTCAGAGTTGCGTGAGTTGTCTCGAACGTTAATGAGGTAGTATGATCCGTTGTGCAGGTTCTTGCTGACCACAAAGGGTCCTTCCCAAGGCGGGGATAACTTGTGCATGTCGGTCTGATCCTGGATGAGCCGGAGCACCAAGTCACCTTCTTGAAAGGTTCTTGTCCTAACCTGGCGGCTGTGATAATGTCGTAGATCTTGTTGATAAACCGCCGATCGAGCCAGAGCCATATCCCGTTTTTCATCTAACAGGTCCAGTGCCTCTTGGCGAGCCTGCTCGTTGTCCGCTTCAACATAATTAGCAACCCGGGGCGAGTCATGACATATATCACTTGGGAGAACCGCCTCTGCCCCGTATACCATAAAGAAAGGTGTGTAACCTTTTGATCAATTGGGGTGGTGTTGATAATCCACAACACAGAAGGTAATTCTTCCACTCAACAACCCGGCGTCCGCTTCAAGGGAATCATGAGCCGGGGTTTAAGACCCTTTTAAATTTCTTGATTAGCTCGCTCCGCTTGACCGTTGGATTGAGGGTGTGCCACAGATGCTAGGTCAAGCCGGATGTGCTCTCTCTAACAGAAATTCTCCATCTCACCTTTGGAAAGGTTGGTACCATTATCCGTGATGATACTATGTGGAAAGCAAAAACGGAAGATAATCTTTTTGAGAAATTGAACCGCCGTAGCTGCATCACACTTGCTAACAGGCTCCGCTTCAACCCACTTGGTGAATTTATCAACTGCCACCAACAGGTGGGTCTTCTTGTCCTGGGAACGTTTAAAGGGTCCCACCATATCAAGCCCCCAAGTAGCAAAAGGCCAAGTAATAGGAATCATCCGTAGTTCCTGAGCCGGAATATGAGCTCTGCGTGAATTTTTTTGACAAGCATCACATCGCTTTACCAGATCCTCCGCATCAGCATGAGCTGTCAACCAGTAAAACCCATGACGAAAAGCTTTTGCAACCAGGGACTTTGAACCGGCATGATGACCACAATCCCCTTCACGAATTTCCCGTAGGATCTCTTCACTACAAGGAAAAGGCCTAATAATGGCGCACTGGTTTTGCCTACTAATGGCGCACTACCGGTGCGCCATTAGTATCACGCCACTAGTATTTTCTACTAATGGCGCACCACTGGTGCGCCATTAGTATCTGGTATACTAATGGCGCACCACCTAGTGCGCCATTAGTATGTAACACCATGCGCCATTAGTGTGCCTCCCGGGATGCCATACGTAACCACGTGCTTTGTCATACTAATGGCGCACCCTGTTATGATGCGCCATTAGTGTGCCTCCCGGGATGCCATACGTAACCATGTGCTTTGTCATACTAATGGCGCACCCTGTTATGATGCGCCATTAGTGTCCTTTGGCACACTAATGGCGCACCTGGTGGTGATGCGCCATTAGTATGAATATTTGTTTTCTTTTTACTTTTCTGATTTTTGCACAGGTTACAAAATATATTATTGGACAAAATATAGACAGCAGCACACAACAACAGCAGATTCATCGAATACAATAGAAGATTAGTCTCCGAATACAATTCATCATATTAGTCTCCGAATTCAAAAGACCGAACAAAGATAAAACATTACAAGTCTCAAGACCGCGAGTATCGAGTTTGTCTTCACATTACAAGTCGATATCGATCATCTAAACTACCATCACATAGAAGAGAGCTGCGGTCAACATGATGAGCATCATCGCGATCAAACTGGTCTTCATCCGATTCCTCCAACGCTCCCTCCTCTCTCCTGCTAGATAGTGGGCGTATCTAGATTCGGCCTCCGCCCTAGTGGTGTACCCTTTGTAACTGTTACCGCTGAAACGGTGAACCTGTCTCCGACACTCCTCCCAGTCGTCGTAGACTCCGGGAACCTTACCCTTGTACACGACATACGACGACATCTTTATGCACAAGCCAAACAACAGACAATACATAAGAAATATGTAAGTATGCAACAAAAGGATCGGAAGAGCAAAGCAAGACATTAATAGCACGATTCATGGTCCTACTAATAAATAGCATCGATTACATCTAAGTTGAACGACTGTCCAAATCAAAGAGACATACGAATTCATTAAAGTTTAATTACAACATGAGCCAATAAATGTTTCAGAACTACACATCACTACTTTCGACTCGACTCATCGGACAGGAGCGTGGGTGAAGCCGCCGTCTGTCGTGATGGTCATGAAATCGCGGTTGTTGTCACCCTGCATTTGTAGCGTTTCATCTATCTCACTGTTGGACGGTTGATATCTGCGGAAGAACTGCCCCAAGGTATGAAGGACATCTTGATGGATGATGTCCGCAAACTCCGACTGGATGCGAAAGAATTCTTGTCTGAGGTCCGCGTCCTGGGTTGCCGACAACCTCGCGGCCCAATCTTTGAGACTATCTGGTAGCAGAAGGTGATGATGGTCCCTTACGATCGCCCGCATGTGATGGAGGGCATAGTAGGCATCCTTCTGACCGCCAGGCGGCTGCTTGACGCAGCAAAACTTCGTATTGTGTGTGAAGGTGTGCTTGCCGTACTTACGAACTGCCCTGGTGAAGGTGCCTCCAGATTTGGCATAGCCGGGGAGAACATCATCAAGAACTTTCTTGACATTTGTGTAGTCTATCTTGGAGTTACGGTTCGGGTCGAAATACATGGCCATGGAATATTTCGGGCTTAGGAGGATGAGTGTGCAATGTGTGTCACTGCAGAGAACACGGAATGTTAGAAAAAAAAGAACGATCGAAATCTAAGAAATCATATGTTACGGGGCGGTTAAGGGATGACTTACTCGGGAAAGTAAGCCACAAGGAAGTTATCCTTATCTGGGTTTGCCAGAATGACGCCTTCGAGGTGTGAACTTACAACTTGGCGGTCCCCAGCGTTGCTCAAGTGCTTGGCACGCATGTAGAAGGGGTCGACTATCACGATGTCCAGGGTCTTGTCTCTAATGATCCGCATCTCCATACTCAGCGAAAACAGCCGAACGAAGGTGTAGTGCAGTGGATGAAGGTTAAACATAGCAAAGATGTCATCAAACCGCAGGACAATCGTACCCCCGATGTCGCCATCCACAAAGCCCTTGCCCTCTGGCACCTTGGCCACGAATACCGGGTATGCCACATCATTCTCTCTCAGACGCCGCTTCTCCAAAGAAAGAACACTGTCGTGCAGACTCCGCATAGCACCGGTTGCAGCATTCAGCATATTTGGCGGTAGCATCGCCCTACCCGCCACATGCACCCTCCTCGAGATATCCTTAGGTGAAGGTGGCCCGTCCTGAGCACGGATCGAACTCGGTGCCGGCTGGCTCGCACCGGCGCCCTTGTTAGTCTTTCGTTTCCGTCCATTCTTCTTGATCTCCTGTCATGGGACCGAGTTCTGCTCACAGACCGCCTTCTTGAGCGTGTTGGGGCTGATAATATTTCGCACCTCAGCTATCTGAGGCTCGGTGAAGGCGGGAGCTGGAGGCGTGTCTTGAGAACTGAACGCCAGACGAGGCCTGTTGCAATTGGATTTCTCCGCCGTACCAGCTCGATCGCGGTCGTCTTGGTTGGGTTCTTGAGAAAGAGGCCCGCAGAACTCGTCAGTGTACCCATGTTCGGCAAAGTACTTATCAACTTTGGTAAATGTACCATCGTCGTTGTCGTCGCCGTCCGGATCCTGTGCCATAGGGCTGTTCGGATCCTATGCCATAGGGTTGTTCGGAGCCTGTGCCATAGGGATGTCCGGCAGGTCCGATAGCGTTGCGGCATTCTTGCCATGGCTTGGCGCCGGCACGACTGGCGGTCTTGTATGTGGGGTGGTGTCCCCCGCCCCCAAACAAATATGGCTCTTCGGCCAAAGCAGGGGCCAGTTTACGCGGGCGCTGAGGGTCATCTCATCTTCTTCGTCGGCCGCAGCGGGTCGAATCGGAGGTAACAGCTCGTCGCAGCCTGGCAGCACCCGAACCACTTCAACCCTATACATTGTGGGTGCCATCGGATTACCGTGGAACATGCGGTTGCCCGGTTGAACGATTCTGCCCTTGGCGACATCGACCAACTCGCCGCCCACGAAGTGCAGAAGAGTGCAAGGAACGTCGGCGGCGCCCTGAGAAAACATGTAGGGCGTCAGGGATGCCCATTCAAAGGCAAGGAGATGAAGTCATCGGCCGAGAGGCTTAGTTACCGTGATGCCGTCGAGCTCGGCAAATGTCGAGGCACCGCCAACGGCGGGCGTGAAACTGACGGAGGGGCGCTTGCTGGCGAGGTGCCGGCCGGCGTACACCCGGGTGCATTAAGCTCCAATGCCCGTGCCGGCGCCGGAGACACGAATACCGCCTCCGCCGGAGACACCAATGGCGCCGCCGCCGAAGACACCAATGGCGCCGCCTGAGACACCAATGGCGCCGCCTGCGCGCTGTGCGAGTTGCTGGCCGTGAAGCTGGGAACCGGGGGAGGCCCATGTTGGCCGCCCGCAATCCATGTCGTCAGCCCATGAATCAACGTAGGCACCATGGCGTTGAGCTTCGTTCTCAGTTGTTGTTCCACTTGCTCTTGGACAAGCTCCAGAATCCGCGCCACTTTTGCCTTGAGTGCTTCAACCTCGCGCATCTGGTTTTCCGAGCTGGTCTTTTCCTCCTTCCGCACACCAGCGGTATAGTATTACCCCCATTTTGTGCACAAGCCTTTGCCGGCCACACGACCAGCTGACGTCGGCTTATTGAGCTTATCCTTCTTTTTCATTACGTTCAACGCCCTATTTAAAGGGGTGTCGAAAGGGGAGCTCTGAGATGACCCCACGCTACTGCTTTCAGTGTCCTGCGAAAGGAACGTGAACCATTTAGAAATATTGGGGATTAATTAGAGTGCAACCATATGGAGCTAATTACGCGGGGGTGTATTCCTTACAAGAACAAGCTCAAGCGCCCTGGTCTTCGGATCCGTGGTAAGCTTCTTTGTTATCGGGTCCTCCTTGTACCGGGCCCTGACAAAGTTCCTGGTCTGCTTGTCACCGCTGTATTTCTCAAAGCGGGGCGGTAGGCCTTGCTCGGCACGCTCCGCGTCCTCCTTGTCCCATATAGGCTCCGCCACTCTGTAACCGCCGGGACCGATTTTGTGTTCCCCTAAGTTCAACTCCCGCATTTCTTTCCCCCACTGACTTGATTCGGAGGTTGCGCTGCTCTCGCACTTGATCTTGAACTCCTTGTACTCATCTTCGCTCATCAAAGGACATTTCGCTTTGATCTTCTCATAACTATCACCTTTATCAATCATTCTCTTCACCGCGCTTCTCCAAGTAGACAGGGCCGTGCTCATCCTCATGAGGGCGGCACTGTTCACTTTATTCCCTGAGATGTGTGTGTTTTCAAATTCGGCGGGGAACTTGTATCGTTCGTGTAGCTTCGTGAAGAGGAGGTTGCGCAAATTCCCGTGGTCCTTATGCCTAAGGTTCTCGGTGTTGATCGAGACGGTGCTCCGGAGAATGCACCCGAGCTGAAGCGAGTACCCCTTGACTATATGTTTGGGCTCCGTTGGATGGCCGTCGGAGTCCACTTGAGTAAATTCCTCCTTGAGGGTGCGGAGCGCATTTGGGCGCCGGTCCTTCCTTTGCTTCTTCGGTTGGCTGCCATCTGTGTGTGCGCCGCCATCATCAGTGGTGGCATCCTCGGCGGCACCATCAGTGGTGTCATCCCCGACACCACTAGGGGTTGTGTAGTCAGGATCGGTGTCTTCCGTGGCGTCCTCATAGCGGTGAGGTTGTTCCTCCATCTCCTGGGTCAGCTCCCAGAATTGCTTGCCGCCCGAACCACCAGCCTCATCATTGTGGGCCATGTTTCGCTCTAAATAGGAAAACAGTTTGGTGAAAAAGTTGGTTATTGTCAAGGAACAAGATCATGGTCTCATCATTTAGGGTTTGTCGACGCCGAGGCACCCTAAAAGCCTAAGCTTTCATCATTTAGGATTGGTCGATGCCGAGGCACCCTAAAAGCCTAAGCGTCCATCATTTAGGTTCTCATCGACACCGAGGCATCCGGGGAAGCCAAGGTTTCATCATTTAGCGTTTGTCGACGCCGAGGCACCCTAAATGCTAAGTTAAGTTTTCATCATTTAGGGTTTATCGATGCCGAGGCACCCTAGGTTGGGCCTAATCACTTGGCACTAATCACTTGGCTCTATTGCCACATATGTTGGGTTTATCATCTAGGGTTTATCGATGCTAAGGAGAATTCTAAGTTGGGCCTAATCACTTGGCTCTATTGCCACCTATGGTTTAATGCAGCAAGAATAAAGGGGCATTTGATCCTACTTAATTAAGTACTAAGAGACCCCGCCCCATGCATTAGTAGCAAGTACCCCATATGTCCGATTTTTAGCAAAGTCATGCTAAAATTCACGGAAAATTTCAGCATGACCTTTGCTGAAAATAGGACATATGGAGTACCCGAATTTGCCGGAACGGAAGTTAATCGACATTCCGGCAAACTCAAGGGCCTCTCGGGGTACAGCAGCAACATCACAAGTTGAAAAAATTCCCAAGTAGTACAGCAGCAGCATCACAAGTAGTACTAATGAACATATAGTCAAGCAGATTCTGAATTTTGATAAATGACAGCAAGTTAACTCATGTTGACAGCAACAAACTTATAACAACATAAATGAAATTGCAGTTCCAAGTGGGTGTGGGAAATAATAAAACCAGATAAATGATAGTGTTCGCTCCACTTAACAAAAATAAAGAAATGATTTTGTTCAATACATCTGGTAAGCTGCACACTGTCTAATATGTGTCATAAATGACAAAGCTGCACACTGTCTAATATGTGTCATAAATGACACTAAGATCTCATTACACTCTACATATGCAGCATCTATAGAAAGATACCATCAGTAATATTCGGGTACTGTCACAAAAATCAGTGTTAGGCGTGCAAAGATCCCCCACCACATCCTCGAGAGGTTTTGCAGTGTGGACTAGTCATATTTTTCCTTGAAATCTAAGTGCAATTTGTCTGTCTTGTTGCTAACTGAATTTACAGTATCTAAGTGGTCCCTAAATTCTGCAGTATTTATGTTCATGACTTTACTGAACTATGGTATCTTTCTTAACAGTGCCTTGACCTAATTAGTTGTACTTTAGCTCCATAGAGTACTGTGTAATTTGTTCCTTGATTTTCTGTCATCTCTGAATTTTGCTGTTCCTGTGCTTGCTGCTCCTTGATTCACACATGTACAGGAGGTACAAGAGGTTAAACTGAATCCAATGTTATATGTTTTGATCTCCTTTCTGAATTCCCTTTTGTTATTTTTTACTCAAACAAGTACCCAGATTTATCAAGACCTAGTGAGCATTGCCAGTGTTGGAGAGGGAGTGATCTGACTAGGTTTATGTGACTAATCTTCATTAATTTCGCTCTAACCTTTTTTACAGTCCAAATGATAACAATTTACAGATTGTAGTAGTTGACTTTAACACGATGGAATCAGCATCTGGTTTAACCAACCCAAACAATGCACTATGCAATTATTTTAAAAGCAATCTTACAAAGTCCTCAAATGTCTGAAATTGGAGGCAACACCTTTTACCATCAGTGTTAGAACATCTAACAAACTATCAGAATTTCTATAATAGACGCGGACACTCGTCAATTATAGTGTTATGGACATGTATAAAACCTGAATTTTGTTCACATGTTATTCCGATGATAGGTGCATTAGCATCTTCTATTTCAGTTTTCTGCTTTCAGTTGAGTAAAAATAGGTACATTAGCATCGCCATGTTCAGAACTATAGGTGCTAACAAAAATGGACTGAAAATTATAGGAAGAGTGTCCGAGCGCATTAGGGTCGCCATATTCAGAATTCGATCATTGTCGAATCAGAAATTTATTTTCTGCTGGTGGACTGAAACTTTTAGCAGAATAACAAAACTCTAGTGTTCAACTCACTGCAAGAACCACCACATCTGTGTCAACACAACACCTAAGAGAAATGCAGCTAGCAACGCTGAAGTAGTGGCCATTGTCAAACGCGTTACAGACTAATGTCACCACACCGTTGTTCAAACAGTTTCAGAATTTTCGAACCGTGATGCCAGCACAAATAGGTTTCCTATATACTGTCAGGGAGAACAAATCAATTTTAGCTAGTAGAAAAACAACAAATGCAAGGTTCTCCTGAACCCATGTCTCACCGTGGAGGGGTGGAGGAGTGGGCACTTGGGCTGCGGCTTCGGGACGGAGGCGCCGTGGGCAGCCGGTGCAGAGGGGCGCGGCGGCGGCTTCCTGTTGTCCCCGCTGCGGCAGAGGGCAGAGGGGCAGCCGGTGCAGAGGGGCGCAGCGGCGTCCGATGCGTGCGTGCAACCTACGTGAGGAAGGAAAGTCAAATGGCGTGAGGGAGAGGAGGGGAGGGGAGGGAAGAAGAGCAAATCGAAGATGGTACCTTGGTCCGACGGAGACGGCGTCGCAGTAGTAGAGGAAGA